>CM039733.1:24645041-25336892 GCA_022539455.1 Dendrobium nobile
CTTCGTGTAGAGGTCAGTAGAGACATGAAGAACAACGTTGGAGTAAAGGAATGGACAGACGGCAGAGGTGGGCTGAGATTTTGTGCATTTCGCTGAAGGTAAGGAGGAAGAGGATTTGAACGGCTATTGTGGAGGTTAGAGGAAATCAAACTACAGGTTCGACGGCGTGGAGGGGATTCCGATCAAAACTTTCACGTGAGGTGAAATGGATGGTTGTTTGGGCTGTAGTAGCTAAGGAAAATAGCTGAGGGGATGGACGAACAATACATCAGCTCGGTACAGTAGCTTGGAGGCAAGCTTCGGTTGAGTGTAGGGGACTAACAGCCTTCTGAATGGACGTTAGATTTACCTCGTATTTCGTATGTTTGCCCCATTTTACGCATCGATTATGCTGCAAAAATTGTTTTGGAGAAATTGGTAGTGCATCTTAGGCCTTATCGTTATTCTGATTGCAACGGCGCTGTCTGTTTTGTGACCGGACATAATTTGGACTGTGTCGAGACCATTTTTTCTCAAAATACATTTTGTTGCATAGGATCCGTAATAATTAGCGTGTGTAACCTCAATTGAATAAATTGACAGTCAATTTAAAGTATTAGCACAATTCTAGACACAACGATGAAGTTCATTTATCAATTGGATGTCGAGCATCAATTTTCTCAAAATTTGTGCGTCACCACGGGATGTGTGTCAATCTCTTCGCATGTTTTAATTTGAACAAATTGACTATTATTCTTAGGTATTTAGGGCGTTCTGAGCGCAATGACGAAATTTGTTTCGCGATCGGACTTTATTTGGGCAACGTCAAGGCTAATTTTCTTAATATGCACATTCTCGCCTTGGGATGCATGTCGGCACCTCGGTCAATCCCAATTGATCAAATAAGACATAATTTGAGTGTCGATGATGTTCTAGACGTAATGACGAAATCTGTTATGCAATAAGACATCGTTTGGGTGACTTGAAGTCTTAAATTTCTCGATTTATGTGTCATTGCCTTGAGATTTGTGCTACCCCTTCAGCTTATCCCAATTGATCAAATAAAATGTATATTTTTGGTATTGATTATGTTCTGGACATAATGACAAAGTTCGTTATGCGATTGAATGTCATTTACGTGACGTCGAATGTTAATTTCTGGTGTCGTTCATCCCCTATGATCAATCTCATCTGATTTAAATGTGAGGGACCATGACATAAAAGAATTCAATGTCCTGATTGCAACAGCGCAATCCGTTTGGTAGTTAGAGGTCATTTGACCTTTCAAGTGAAGTGTTTCGTCAACACGTGCACCGTTAGATTCGCTAGTTTTGCTCACCTTGCGCGTGGTTCATCGTATATGGTCAATAAGTGCCTCCCAATAAATATGGTAAGTGTCTAGTGCGTATCACGTTTGTTGCAACGTGATTGACGATGTTTTTAGTAGCTTTTTTTTTTAAGCATTTGATTTATTAGATGATTACTAAAGTATTTTTCTCTTTTTAATGTATATGAAAATTTTCTGTTGGGAGCAACAATATAATTTTCCTCCAAGAGAGCCTAGTGAGATCGCCATTTGAGAGACTATTGACAGATAGGACCCTTAGGGCAGTGCCGACATTCGAGATAGATTGGAGCAACACCAGGATATGTTATAGGGCGAGATACCTTTCATAGCTTCTTTACCCATTTCTCTGTACTTCCAGAGTGTTTTAAGGATGCTAATGTGTTTGAGGACCTTGATAAGAGGGTCACCAGCCTCAGAATGCAGTCCATGCATGTGGATGTTTGTACCTGTTGTTTTCTATAAAAGAGGTACATATCACCGATTACTGTAATGCTGCATGACACATTCCGCTTTGGCTTGTAGTGCGGTACTCCGTTGTCAGAGGAGACCACTAAGCCTTCTTTTTCAACTGGTTATAATTCTCCAGCTTTGGCAAGGATTCGTGAGGACCTATTTTTGATGGGCTTCTAAGTGCTCTATCTCAGTACCTTTGTACTCCTGCTCAGGACAAGCTCTTTGAGGTGTAGTGTTCTATTAACAGCTAACCAGTTGGCACAAAGACAGAGACTTTCACTAGCTCCAACTATACTCGCCAGAGTTTTTAGAGTTCTGCGCATCACTTTTGAGGTGAGTTCCCTTGAGGTACATGACCCAATTTTATTATGGGATTTTTTGTATGCATGGGTCCATCTGCAAGTTCAGGGTACTTTCTCCTGCTTATAGTTCCTCGCCTAAATCCTTTAAAGAGGATACCCTATAATTCTTTAGCTGTCTCAGGCATCTTGCACCTTGAGTTAGAGAGGATCTGTCTCTTTTTCTTTGCCCCGTAGTTGGTCTCAGATCAATTCTCTTTAATTCACCAGTTAGATGTCTTCGGTTTACCACCTCACTAGAGAGGTATCGTTATGGTAGACATGGTCAACTATAGAAAATATAGACTTTGTTATAAAGGTGATAAAGTTTGACCATTGTTGAGTACTTTATCAGCATGCGCCTGGACTAGTTGTTCTACAGAGCAGGTGCTTTAGTGATATTGGAGGGCTACTAGCCTAATATGATAGCCAGACATTTTGGGTTATTCTAGGACACAACCTACAACAGATGGCCATTGGTCCCAGGAGTTATAAATGTACGTCGCATAGACACCATTCCGCTAGAGACCCGCTTCTACGCTGCAACTCTAACTTGATTACACTTGTTGAGGCTGAGGATATGTTCTAGTTTTCATTTAGCTAAGCCATCCACTCGCACCATTAGCTACGCACGATTGTCCTAGGCACGAATATTCTTTAGTTCTTCTTTGGAGCACGACATAAGGAGATACGAGTGCCAGGTATGGGAGCTCAAAGCACCGAGGGGACAATGGTATTGTCACGAATTTTCAGAGGCTGCTGGTGACATAAGTACTTTTCTACCCTTCTCCTTTATTTATTGTCAGCATAAAAATTTGGTCATTTGATATATGTATCTTTGGTGCAGGGACACATATTGAGTCCCATATTGCTATTAGGGCCATTATTCCTTCCTCGGCCAAAACTCCAATGTGGCACCCATGTCACACCACACAGAGGTTTCTCGATCTTCTCGTAGATAACCTAGTTCTAAGCATGCTTCTTCTAGGAGGTCCGTAGATGTTTGTTCTCCTCCTGGGGACCTTGGGGAGGGTTCATAGGAGTCGAGAAAGTCAGACTTTATAGGATATGTTATACACGGAGCAGCCTATGACATTTGTTTTCTAGTGGAACCCTATAGGTATTTTTGCCAGGCGAGTATTTAGGGGCTGGTGCAGCCTTACTTACGAAGTTCTTTGGGGGGCTGTCGTACACACCGTTGACCTTAGTCCTGCTGCCTATGGAGTTTTCTTTATTTCGTAAGGGCCACCTGACTGACATTATGGGCCCTCCTTCTATTCCTACCAATTACCCACCGTCCAATTCTGCAGGCCCTTCTATAGGTAAACATTTATTATAAGTCAATTACTTCTAATTACATTATTATAATATTCTCCATCATATTAATTGGCTACACCTCAGAGATATGTTGTTACGCTCTCTTTTCCCCTAATTTTAGGAGTGCTGACAAATGTAGTTATACTATAGAGATTTTATGGGATCTAATCTCAATCATTGATCCAGGGTCTCAAGAGTCTTGGGACATGTTTGCTTCTTCTATTGACCAGACCTTTCACCTTCTTGCCTGCTTTGGGATGAACAGTTCTGAGCTACTTAGTTGGGAGATGCTTTGTCGTGAGGCAGAATTTTATGTTAGATAACTGAGGTCTTTCTCTGCCCAACGGGTAGGTACCACACTTCTAGAACTAGAGAAGAGGGTTTTCAGGCGACATGCAACAGTTGATATCACCCATGCTAATTTGATGGGAGTGCAAAGGCTCTAAGGAGGCACTAAGAGAGCTCTTCCAGGATGGGCACTAAGGTAGCTGAGTTGTCAGCCTATGTGAGGGCTCTTTGGAAGGATATCAAGGAGGTGATGTCCAGGAAGTCTTATGAAGAGGAGTGGTGTGACCGACATGATCATCTTATTAGAAGAGAGGAGCAATGCCACTAGACTCTACACTAAGTAATGATGGTTGCTGACACTGCTTTGGCATAGGACATTGAGGATTTCTAGACTGCAAAGGCAGAGTTCCAGACTTTGTTAGGGGTGATTGGATAGTTGGAGTGCCTCTTTTAACGTGTCTCTATCTTTTTATTTTTTATTTTTTGTGGTAAGTTCTCTGTAATGTCCTTAGTCTTTATTGTACATGTACCTTATGATGATGTTTATATATATATATATATATATATGGAGGTTTTTCTTTAGTGTGTTTCTTCTACTATACTCTAAGTTGTGTTATGGAATGTATTGTTTGATAATGTTTTAAGCTGTAGTAGGGGATTTTAAATATTTATTTGAGAAAATTGGCATGCGACACGATATCGACCCAAATAAATATTCAAAATACCCCATATTTCTGAGGGTAGTTGTGAGCAGTGTTGCTTTAGCCACTAGTTTAAGTTAGTGGTCATAGCTTTTAGCTCAAATTCTAAGAATTTTAGCTTTTTCTGTCTTGTACTTTGTGCAACGAACTTGACACAAGATTTGCATGCTTTGGATTTGGTTGATAATACCAAATGTTAGTAGTATCTCGATCCTTTACCAGTTGAGGAGACTTCAATCTGAATTAGTTGAGTTCATCAGATTAGGTAAGCTAGGATTTGATAGCTCTTCCTCCTCAGGTTACTTGAAACAGGGGTTCATCTTCTACGACCTTTCTTATGGTGTGTTGAGTAGATGGAGCTTCCAGCAATCCGGCTATGTTTGAGTGTATTAGATCTGACATCTTATACCCATTCAGGCTTCAAACTTGAGCTATGAAGAACATGCTCCCCAATGTTTAATCTAATGAAGTTGGTATATTTGAAGTCATTCTTTGTTGTTGAAGATTTGGAGTCTACGCATATTAGGTAGTTGCTTGTGACTCATCCTCTCAACTAGAATATTTGATTCTTCAGTCAATTAGGGGAATGTTGTGAAATATGACTACTTGAACTTGTCGAGTCGAGTTATCCTTCGTGCTTCTTATAGACCCTATTAATGGGTTGATGAAGTGGGTATCCACTACTATGAACTTTCTTATAGCATGTTGAGTAGATGGAGCTGCCAACGATTTGGCTATATTTGGGCTTATTGGACCCAACCTCTTACACCCATTTGAACCTTAAGCTTCAGGCTATCGAAAGGCTTCAGGTTGTTCCAACTTGATTTATTGGATTATGTAGTTATAAAAATCTCTTCCTTAACCATTGAAATCCTATGGTATCCTAGGGAAAGTGGTGTCCTAAAATAATCGAAAAGTCACCCACATATGCCTTGATTGCCACATCCTAATTTGAAGGAAGGTTTGTAATTGATGGTTTTAAATACTTATTTAAAGATTTCAGCACGTAATGCGATGTCGACCTAAATAAATATTTAAAATGTATCATTTCTCATAACGAGATTTTAAGATAGTAAATTTGAAATTTTAAAATTTTTGAATATTTACTTAAGGATCTCAATACATAGCACAATATCAACCAAAATAAATATTAAAGGACATCATGTCGCATAGGGAGATTCTAAAATAAAATAAATTTGGTATTTCAAAGTTTTAAATATTTATTTGGGGATCTCAGAACGTAACGTGATGTCGATCCAAATAAATATTTAAATGCTCCCATTTTTTTTCAAAACACATTCTTATATCACAAGATAATTTTGAAATACATATCGTTAATGTGTTAGCAAGCATATATAAAATATACTATAAAATTTTAAATAAATGTTAATCCTAATACATAATACTTCTTAAGATATTGACCATTGATCGGCGATATGAGCCTCTGACCATCTAAGTTGATTAATTGATAAGATACTCTTTATTACACATTTTCAATAATGAATAGGCCCTCCCAATTGGACATAAATTTTCTATCTTTTTTTAGGTTGAGATGATTGGCCTTCTCAGCACCAAGACCAATTCCTCTTCTTGGAATGATCAATTATACACCATTTGATCAAATGATTCACCATCTTTATCCTATAGATTTATAAGTTTTGTTGAGCTTTTAGTCTGACTTTGTCAAGCTCATTGAGCTCTTTCATTCTTAGTGGAGTGTTTTGCTTATGAGTTAAATCATGCTAGATAGTTACTCGTAGTGATGATAACTAATCTATAGTGGTAATATGGCTTCAACCCCGAACACCAGTGTGTAGGGAGTTGCTTTGGTCGGTATCTTGTAGGTAGTATGATACGCCCATAGCATCTTGGCCATCTTTTTTTGCCACTCTTTTTTGTTCTTGGTGAGGATTTTCTTTAATAATTTTACCAGCATCTTGTTGAAGGGCCCTGCTAAGCCATTTGCCTTTGGGTTGTATATGATGAGTATCGCCAATCAATCTTATGTCGCTTGATGAACTTATAGATTTTAGCGCTCTTAAATATTATGCCATTATCCGAGATTACGCAGCGTGGTATATCAAATTTGTAGACAATGTGTGGATACTTGTAAAAGAAGGTTATTCTGCACCAACTTGTGAAATAAATGGCATCAAAACTGAACTTCCATTTTTTGAATGGACTTTTTATGATATAGATCTAGCATAACTTAATGCAAGATGTCTAAATTATTTTTTCTATGCACTAAAATCTGAAGATTACATGTGTGTTTCAACATGTATAACTGATAAAGAAATCTAGGATAGATTATATATTACTTATGAAGGCACAAGTGAAGTTAATTAACCTAGGTTAAATATTTTACTTCATGACTACGAACTTTTTTGCATGAAACCTAGTGAGTCAATATTTGAAATGTATACTAGGTTTATATAAATAGTCACCTCACGGCATGCCTTAGGAAGAGAGCTAAGAAATTATGAGAAAGTGAATAAAATATTGAGATATTTACCTTACTCCTTTGATACTAAGATTTCTGATATAATTGTATCCAAGGATTTGAATATTTATTCTATCGATAACTTACTTAGATCTCTCATTGCTTACGAGCAAGGAGTGAACCAAAGATAACCTGATGCAGGGGAGAAAAAAGAAGGAGAAAATTGTAACCTTTAAGGCTAATGATTCAAACATTGATTCTTTTAGTTCTGAAAGTGATGACATTGCTTTAATTACTTAACAATTCAAAAGCTTCTTAAGAAAAAAATAAAAGTATCATAAAAAATAGAACAAAGGTAAGAACCATAAGAAAGCTAGGGAATCTGAAGTCTGATTGCCCAACTTTGAAAGCTCACCCAAGCAAGGAGAAGGGTAAAGAAAAGCCTAAGTTCATGAATGATAAAAAATAGATCCAAAAGGCTTTCTGGGCGAATTTCGCATATGACTCCTCTGAAACTGAAGTTGAAGAGGAGACAACAAACTTGTATTTGATGGCGTATAATCATCTTGGTCATTTTGACCAAGAATAGGTATGTGAATTAACATACGATCAATTGCTTGATATTTTTCAGAAAATTCTTTCATCTTATAAAAGCTTAAAAAATTGTATGCTAGCTTGAAACTAGAATTTCTAAACTTACAAAAAGGGCATGAAGTTTTGATTAATGATCATTCTACACTTGATAGAAATCTTATGATATTATTAGATAAATTTGATGATTTGAACAAAAAATATTTTGGATTAACTGATGAGCATGATTCCCTAAAACGTTTTCATGTTGAGCTAGAAAATGCATATAAGAATTTAAATACTCTGCAACTGATTTAGATAGTAAAGAGCATGCTTTAAAATTAAAAATTTCAATTCTTAAAAATTCAAATAAATTTTTAGAAGCTCAATTAACAACTTGCAAAGAAAATAAAAAAAACCCACATATAATGCTTGAGTTTCACAATTCATCAAATCAGCATACATTATTCAAACCTAAGAAGAGGCATTATAACCTGAGTAGATTAGTAAACCCTATTTCTGGTGTTAGATATTTTTTTATGTGGCATGCTAGGACATATCTCCCACACATGCATCATTCACTATCAAACACATTTGGTGTGGAGACCCAAATTATATAATCCATAACATAACACACATTCATTGCATTCTTTTTTTCATAAGAAGGGAGCCAAACTTGTTTAGATTTCTAAATCTAAAATTTGATGATATTTGTAGATTTTCTCTCACACAAGACCACGTGATAGCTTGTGGTACTTGGATAGCAGATGCTCATGCCATATGAGATGCTAATCAATTCATTTTACTTGTTGATGGCTTGAAATATAACTTGCTCAGTATCAGTCAGCTCTGTGATAAAGGCTTTAACATAAAATTTTTATCAAACAGCTACATTATAAGCTTAAATAACAACACTATTTTGCAAGAAAAAAAATTATCAACAATATTTACATGCTTGATTTAAATAATATTAAATGTGTAGCTTAATTTTGCTTAAAATTTGTTGCTGATGCATTTTAGTTGTGGCATAGGAGGTTATGTTATGCTAGCATAAAAATACTTAGAAAATTAACCTAAAAAGACTTAGTAAGAGGAATACCCAGGCTTGAATTCACTAAGGATCACCTATGTGATGCCTGTCAACTAGGAAAATAAGTTAAATCCTCTTTTCATTTCATTAAGGACATTAGCACCTCTAAACCTTTAGAAGTCCTTCACATGGATTTATTTGAACCCATTAACACTGCAAGCTTAGGGGGAAAGGTCTTTGGATTTGTAATAGTTGATGACTACTCGAGGTTCACTTAAATTAGATTTCTATCATATAAAAGTGAGTCATTCATTGAATTTAAATCTTTCTCCACTTGGATTCCGAAAAAGTTAGGTTTTGATAACTTGACCATCTATAATAACCATGGTGAAGAGTTTAAAAATGATAGATTTGAAACTTTCTATGAGGAGCAATGGATTAGTCACAACTTCTCAGCTCCTAGGATCCCTCAACAGAATGGGGTAGCTAAAAGGAAGAACAAGACCTTAATGGAAGCCATTAGAGCCATACTTTCTGAGTATTCACTTCCAAAATACTTTTGGATAGAAGTGGTGAACACAACCTATTATGTATTGAAAAGGGTGAATATTAAATCCAAATTGAATAAGATACCTTATGATATCATTAAAGGTAGAACATCTAACCTTTCTTACATCCATGTCTTTGATTGTAAGGTTTTCATTCTAAATATTGATAAATCACTCTTAGAAAAATTTGACCCAAAATCTAATAAATGAGTGTTCTTAGACTATTCAAGTGTAGGGAAGTCCTTTAGAGTGTTTAATAAGAGGACATTAGTGGTGGAGGAGACTACTCATGTAGTATTTGATGAATCTAATTTTGAGAAATCTAGAGTTGAGGAAGAAGATGAAGTATGTGAGATTATCCATGGAGTAGAAATTATAAATTTGGAGGAAAGGGTAGAACCTCAAGACACTTTGCCTAGAGATTCGAGATATTTTTTGAGTCATCCTGAAGAACTAATCTTAGGAGACCATTTTGAAGGTGTTGCAAATCTATTTTCATGACTTATATTTTGATGATTGATAAACACTATTGATCTTCTTGGACTACTTGTTTCTTTTAACTTTTCAGGAATCGAAGATCAGACGAATAGACGAAGCCAGTTCAGGATTGCGTAGGTTTAGGGTTGAGTCAGTCTGTACTTTGTTTTTTCTCTTCTTGAGTCTATTTGTAATAGTCAAAGAGACTGATGCTAAGTAACCCTACACACACACACTTGAGAGAATTAGAATTTCTGATTTTACTCATATCGGCCAGGATGATATTTACATCATCCTAGACGATCAGGCTTAAAACAGAAAGTCTAATTAAGAATTCTTAATTAAGGCAGCAGATATTAACCGATCGTCTTGGATGATACGTGTATCGGCCAGGATGATAAGCTCAAAATAGAAAGAAGTTTCCGTCATAGATAATTAAGGTATACTGTATTTTTAAAATATTAGCCAGGACGATTATTGATCGGCCTGAATGATATTCACAATTCTGCCTTAATTAATCAGACAAATCAGGAAAGTAATTAAGGATGATTTATACGATCACATCATCCTGAACGATCGCAGGATCGGTCAGGACGATCTATTCAAAAACCTTAGTTACTCCTGGACGATTGGGATCAGCCAGCCTAAAAACAGGGCGGTGCTCAAGACAATTTTCATCTGATTTGAACTAATCGTCCTGGATGATCGTAAGATCGGCCAGGACGATCAAGCCAATTTACAATCGTTCAGCACCCAAAACAGAGCGGTGCCCAGGCCGGTTTCAGAGTTTTGTACTGATCGGCCAGGACGATATAAATATCGGCCTAGACGATATTGTCGGCAACTTGCAATTAATGAGCTCCTTTGAAGCTCTTCTATTTAAGAGCTCTTGTTCAACATTTTAAACAACCTTTGTGCTGCTGCCTTGACAAGAGAAGGCCTTGAGGAGAGAAAGAGAGAGAGGGAGAGAGAGAGGATCTTGTGATGGGGAGCTTGTGAGGGGATTCACAAGGGTTGCTTCAAGGATCCCTCTGCTTCTTCTTTGTCTAGAGTTTCTTTTCCGTGGAAGGGTTGGTAGAGGTAAGGAGTCATCTTTTGGTTGTGGTTCTCTGCCAGCTTCAGGAGGAAGAAAAAGTAGATAGGTTCTCTACCTTGCCGAGGTGGCAAAAAGTAGTTTCATTGTAAAGGCTTCTCCGCCTAGCTGTGGGGGCTAAAGGAGAATCACGATTGTAGTGCAATACTCAGAGGGCGCCTCCGGGGAGTGTAAGTAGGTCGAGTTGACCGAACCACTATAAATTTTTGTGTTCTTGTTTCTTGCTTCCGCACTTTTAAATTTCTGCATTTATTTTTCTCGTGGTGTGATTTTGGTTTATGTGTTTTTCATTCTTTGTGAAAAGAATTTTTTTAAAATACCAATTCACCTCCCTCTTGGTTAGCTTGGGCCAGTTCTATAGGGCTTAACATCCCTAACAAAATTTTAAGTGGTATCAGAGCGGGATTCATAAAAACTGAGTTTGAAAACTTTTTGAATTTTTGATCCATGGCTAATCTTGGGAATCGTAACACTACGGAAGGTTATTCAATTACACGACCTCCCTTGTTTGACAACTTACCCTTTGATTTCTGGAAAACCCGCATGTCAAGGTTTTTACAATCTACTGATTATCGCATGTGGATGCTTATTAAGGAAGGTTACTCTCCACCTTCTCGTGAAATTAATGGTGTTAAAACTGAAGTTGCTTTTATTGAATGGACGTTCGATGAACGAGATTTAGCTCAATTGAATGCAAAATGTTTGAACTATTTTTTCTGTGCTTTAAAATCAGAGGATTATATGCGTGTCTCCACTTGCAAAATTGGTAAAGAAATTTGGGATAAATTATGCATCACCTATGAAGGCACTAATGAGGTTAAACAATCCCGGTTGAATATTCTCTTGCATGATTACGAACTTTTTCGTATGAAATCTCATGAATCTGTTTCTGACATGTACACTAGGTTTACTCAGATAGTCACTTCACTACATGCATTAGGAAAAGAACTTAAAAAGTAAACAAGATTTTGAGATGCTTGCCTTCGTCATACGATGCTAAAATTACTATAATCACCAAATTTAAGGATTTGAACACTTATTCTATTGATAACTTACTTGGCTCACTCATTGCTTATGAGCAAGGGGTGAATCAAAAAAATCTTGATGCAGGTGAGAAGAAGAAGGAGAAAATAGTTGCATTGAAGGTGCACAAATCAGATTCTGAATCTTTCAGGTCTGAAAGCGATGAAGTTGCCTTCATCATAAGGCAATTCAAAAGCTTTCTAAGGAAGAAACAAAAGCATCATCAAAATTGAAGAAAAGGTAGGGATCATAAAAATTCTAAAGGATCTTCTGATGTTGTTTTCTATGAATGCAAAAAACTAGGACACGTGAGAACTGATTGCCCTACACTTAAAGATCATTCAAGCAAAGGAAAGGGTGAGGAGAAACCTAAGCAAATGAAGGACAAGATGAGAGTACAAAAAGCATTTTTGGCAGATTCGGCATCGAACTCATCGGATACGGAACCAGAAGATGAGACATCAAAATTGTGCTTGATGGTAGACGACAATCCTGATCAAGAAGAGGTATGTGAACTTTTCTACGATCAACTTCTTGAAGTTTCAGAAAAAATTCATGCATCATATAGGAAATTAAAGAAAACACATGCTAGCTTGAAATTAGAATTTTTAAATCTATAAAAAAAGCATGAAATTTTGATTAAAGACCATCAAACGATTGATTCAAATCATATGACTTTACTTGATGAATTTGATGAGTTAAATAAACATCATTGTGAACTAGTTGAAAAGCATGATGCATTAAAAGTTTCACACACATCACTTGAATCTGATTTTAAGAAATCTAAGGAGATGGAGAAAAATTTGAGGATTGAAAATGAAGTCTTAAAAAGCACTAGTTTGAAGAATCAAAAAAAATTAGAAGCATGTAAGAAAACTAGGATGACACCCACTTTTGATCAATTGCCAAAACCTAGGAAGAGGCATTATAACTCAAACCACTTAAGAAATCTCTTTCCTGGAGTTAGATGTTTTTCATGTGGCATGCTAGGACACATCTCACACACTTGCACAGTTCGCCATAGTACACATTGGGTGTGGAGACCTAAGGTGCATGATCCACAGCATATCACACATGCATTGCATTCTACTATTCATAAGATGGAACCCAAACCTGCTTGGGTTCCTAAATCTAATAATTGGTAATTTTGCAGGAGGGCTCTCACAAAAGGCCTTGTGAGAGTATGTGGTACCTGGATAGTGGATGCTCTCGACATATGACTTGTGATGTCAATCAGTTTGTGGTACTAGAGTCTAGGACTGGAGGCAAGGTTACTCTTGGAGACAACACCATCAAGAAGGTGGTAGGTGCAGGTATAATTGGTAATTTCAAGAACCTTATGATTAAAAATGTATTGCTTGTAGATGGATTGAAGCACAACTTGCTCAGCATCAATCAATTCTGTGACAAAAGCTTCATCGTGCAATTCATTGCAAATTCATGCATTGTAAGTTTAAGTAACAACACTATTTTGCAGGGAAAGATGATCAACAACGTCTACATGCTTGATTTAAATAACATTGAATGTGCTACTTCATTTTGCTTAAAAACTAGGATTGATGATTCTTGGTTGTGGCACCGGAGACTTTGTCATGCAAGTATGAAAACCCTTAGGAAAGTGACCCAAAAGGACCTAGTTAGAGGTGTCCCCAAACTTAAGTTTTTAAAAAACCACCTTTATGATGTCTGTCAACTAGGAAAGCAAGTCCACTCCACCTTTCACCCCATTAAGGACATTAGCACCTCTAGACCTTTAGAAGTCCTTCACATGGATTTGTTTGGACCCATTAGCACTGCCAATCTGGGAGGGAAAGTCTTTGGTTTTGTGATTGTTGATGACTACTCAAGGTTCACTTGGACTAGATTTCTTTCACATAAAAATGAGTCGTTTGAGGAGTTTAAAACATTTTCTACATGGATTCAGAAAAATCTAGGTTGTGAGATTTTGACCATCCATAATGATCATGGGGGAGAGTTTGAGAATGAAAGATTTAGAGATTTTTGTGAGGACAAGGGAATTAGCCACAATTTTTCAGCTCCTAGGACCCCTCAGCAGAATGGGGTAGCTGAAAGGAAGAACCGGACCTTGGTGGAAGCCGCTAGAGCCATGCTTGCTGAGTATTCACTTCCAAAATACTTTTGGGCCGAAGCAGTTAACACAGCTTGTTATGTGTTGAATAGGGTAAATGTTAGAGCCAAATTAGAGAAGACATTCTATGAGATCCTTAAGGGTAGGACACCCAATCTTTCTCACCTTCATGTCTTTGGTTGTAAGGTTTTCATTCAGAACAATGGGAAGTCTCACTTGGGAAAATTTGATCCTAAATCTGATGAAGGAGTATTCTTGGGATATTCTAGTGTTGGGAAGTCTTTTAGGGTGTTTAACAAGAGAATTTTGATGGTGGAAGAGACAACCCATGTAGTATTTGATAAGTCTGATCCTAAGAAACATGGAGTAGAAGATGATGACGTTGGAGAGATTACAAGTGGAGTGAAAAATTTGGGGAAGGGAATAGAACACCAAAGTAATGAAGGAGTAGGTGAAGTCACCCAAGGAGTAGAAAATTTTAATTTGGATGAAAGGGTTGGACCTTCACACACTTTGCCAAGAGATTGGAGATACTCTACAAGTCACCCCAAGGATTTGATCTTAGGAGACCTTTCTAGTGGAGTTAAGACTAGACATGGACTTAGGAAGGAGGTGAACCACTCCGCCTTTATCTCAATGACTGAACCCACCACCATTAACCAAGCCCTTACTGATGAGTTTTGGATTTTAGCAATGCAAGAAGAATTGAATCAATTTGTTAGGAATGATGTTTGGGAGCTTGTAGAAAGACCTAAGGGATAAAGTGTTGTTGGGACAAAGTGGGTCTTTAAGAACAAGGTGAATGATTCAGGAGTGGTGGTTAGGAATAAAGCAAGATTGGTGGCTAAGGGGTACAATCAAATAGAAGGGATAGACTTTGAGGAGACTTTTGCCCATGTAGCTAGATTGGAAGCCATTAGAGTGCTATCAGCCTTTGCCTATTATAAAGGATTTAAGCTTTTTCAAATGGATGTTAAGAGTGCCTTTTTAAATGGGAAAATAAAAGAAGATGTGTTTGTAGAACAACCCCCAGGTTTTGAGAGTTCCCAATTTCCAAATCATGTTTTTAAATTAAAAAAGGCTTTGTATGGTTTAAAGCAGGCACCAAGAGCTTGGTATGAGAGGCTTAACACATTCTTACTAGAGAGGGAGTTTGTCAAGGGGAGGGGAGCGTAGACACCACCCTTTTTCTTAGGAGAGTTGGAGATGATTTACTCATTGTTCAGATCTATGTGGATGATATACTCTTTGGATCTTCTAATAAGAAATTATGTGATGATTTTTCTAAGACAATGAGTAGAGAGTTTGATGGGAGAGTTGTCCTACTTTTTGGGGTTTAGCATAAAACAATTGGAGGATGGAACCTTTTTAAATCAAACAAAATACATAAAGGACATTTTGAAGAAATATGAGATTGGCAAAGCTAAGCCAATTAACACTCCCATGACTTCTAGTGCTCCATTGGACAAGGACCCAAGTGGTAAGTCTGTTGATCAGAAGAAGTATAGAGGCATGATTGAATCTTTACTTTACTTGACTGCGAGCCGACCTGATATTATGTTTAGTGTTTGCCTTTGTGCTAGATTTCAAGCTGACCATAAGGAGTCCCACATGACTGCTGTCAAGAGAATTTTTAGATATCTTTTGGGGACACAAGGCTTAGGGATTTGGTACCCTAGACATAGCTCTTCTTTTGAGATTATTAGATTTTCTGACTCTGATTTTGCAGGATGCAAGGTGGATAGAAATATCACTTCAGGAACTTGTCAATTCATTAGACAATCTTTGGTCTCTTGGTCTAGTAGGAAGCAAAACTCTGTTGCACTTTCCACTGCTGAAGCTGAGTACATCGCTCTTGGAAGTTGTGTGGCCCAAGTCCTTTAGTTGAAACAACATGTATTGGATTTAGGATTACCTGTAGGCACCATCTTAATCTTTTGTGACAACACTAGTGCCATATGCATCTCTAAGAATCCTATCCAACATTCAAGGACTAAGCACATTGACATTAGGCATCACTTCATTAGAGATCATGTGACTAAGGAAGATATTGAGTTACACCATGTGACAACTGAAAATCAATTGGCGGACATCTTTACTAAACCACTGGCCTTCGACACTTTCAGTTCATTAAGGACCAGATTGGGTGTGATTGACATAAATGCATGAAACTTGATCTTTTAGTTACTTTCTTTTGCTTTTGTTTTTTATTTTCTCTTAGTTTTTGATGTGTTTTATTTTTCTTTTGTTTCTTTTTACTTAGTCTTCAAAATCATCTCTAAAATGGTATTATATTCTTTGTCCTTGCTTTTGAAAATTTGTAGTCAATGTGGTTTTCATCTCCTAATCTCTTAGATGGTAAAAATATTTTGTGATTGTGTCTCTTTCTCTAACCTATTTTAGTGGCATAGTTTTCTTTTCTAATAAAAAATCTATCTCAAATTAAAGATTGTTTATGAAATTGAGGTCTTTTCTTAAACTTGTTTAAGCAAATCTATCTATATTTATAATGTTTAAAGTCTTTTTGTCACATCAAGATCCCTCGTTATCCTTGTCTTTGATTATTGATTCTATTTGTGGTAATTCTTCCCTATGTTAGAGAGAGAGCTCCTATTCTCTAATATCTGAGAAGATATATTCACAACTAAGAATTTTTTTAAGAGGTTATAAAAGAGAATGTAGCTTGCAAAAAATAAAAAAAAATTTTTGGCCAATGATGCCAACAAAAGAAGCGCAATGACGCCAAATTGAAAAATATACATAAAAGTGTATCAAAAATAAAAAAGATGCGCAAAGCGCCACTCAAATTGACAAGAGGCATAAAATGAGCCCACTCAAAAGCAAGCTATTCTCTCTTTTTAAATCTTTTAGAACTTAGAAGTTTTGGTTCTCAAAGGCTTGATTTCGATTGTTTTGCAATCGTGACAAATTTACTTTGGTTCATTATTTTACAAAGATAGTTTTTTTTTCTTAAGCCAAGTGATGGATGGATTCTCTTTTTCATATCCAATTAATTCTTTGAGTTAGGTCATTGATTTCAAAAGACAATTCTACCCTAAGAAAATGTCTGAGCTAAGGGTAACCATGATCGGATATTCTACTATTCTATGGATTGTTGAGATTGTTAACTCATTAACTCACAAGTTTTTAAATCAATCACATGGAATACTATATCATTTTCATGCATTGGTTAAAAAAAAAGAAAAGAAAATTTTGCTATTATTATTTTGTGTTCCCTCCTCCTTTTTGATATGTCAAAAGGGGAAGAAGTTTATGAAGCTCTTTTTACTTATCTATCCCGTACTTTTACTACTTATTATTTTCGTAGTGTTTTGTCATCATCAAAAAGGGGGAGATTGTTGCAAATCTATTTTTATGACTTATGTTTTGATGATTGACAAACACTATTGATCTTCTTGGACTACTTGTTTCTTCTAACTTTTCAGGAATCGAAGATCGGACGAACTGACGAAGCTAGTTCAGGATTGCGTAGGTTTAGGGTTGAGTCAGTCTATACTTTATTTTTTCTCTTCTTGAGTCTATTTGTAATAGTCAAAGAGACTGATACTAAGTAACCCTACACACACACACTTGAGAGAATTAGAATTTCTTTTTTTTCACTCATATCGGCCAGGACGATATTTACATCGTCTTGGACGATCAGGCTTAAAACAGAAAGTCTAATTAAGAATTCTTAATTAAGGCAGCCGACATTAACCGATCGTCCTGGACGATACGTGTAGCGGCCAGGACGATAAGCTCAAAACAGAAAGAAGTTGCCGCCATAAATAATTAAGGTATACTGTATTTTTAAATTATCGGCCAGGACGATCATTGATCGGCCTGGACGATATTCACAATTATGCCTTAATTAATTAGACAATTCAGGGAAGTAATTAAGGATGATTGATACGATCACATCGTCCTGGATGATCGCAGGATCGGCCAGGACGATCTATTCAAAAACCTTAGTTACTCCTGGACGATTGGGATCGGCCAGCCTAAAAACAGGGCGGTGCTCAGGACGATTTTCATCTAATTTGAACTAATTGTCCTGGACGATCGTAAGATCGGCCAGGATGATCAAACCAATTTTCAATCGTCCAGCACCCAAAACAGGACGGTGCTCAGGCCGATTTCAGAGTTTTGTATTGATCGGCCAGGACGATGTAAATATCGGCCTGGACGATATTGTCGGCAACTTGCAATTAATGAGCTCCTTTGAAGCTCTTCTATTTAAGAGCTCTTGTTCAACATTTTGAACAACCTTTGTGCTGCTGCCTTGACCTTAGAAGGCATTGAGGAGAGAAAGAGAGAGAGGGAGAGAGATAGGATCTTGTGAGGGGGAGCTTATGAGGGGATTCACCAGGGTTGCTTCAAGGATCGCTCTGCTTCTTCTTCGTCTAGAGTTTCTCGTCCGTGGAAGGGTTGGTAGAGGTAAGGAGTCAGCTTTTGGTTGTGGTTCTCTACCAGCTTCAGGAGGAAGCAAAAGGAGATAGGTTCTCTACCTTGCCGAGGTGGCAAAAAGGAGGTTCGTTGTAAAGGCTTCTCCGCCTAGCTGTGGGGGCTAAAGGAGAGTCACGATTGTAGTGCAATACTCAGAGGGCGCCTCCGGGGAGTGGACGTAGGTCGAGTTGACCGAACCACTATAAGTTTATGTGTTCTTATTTCTTGCTTCCACACATTTAAATTTCCGCATTTATTTTTCTCGTGGTGTGATTTTGGTTTATGTGTTTTTTGTTCTTTGTGAAAAGAAATTTTTTAAAATACCAATTCACCCCCCCTCTTGGTTAGCTTGGGCCAGTTCTATCGGGCTTAATATCCCTAACGAACTTTTAGAAGGTGTTAGAACTAGGCATGGACATAAAAAAAGTTAGCCACTTTGCCTTTATCTTAATGACTGAACCCAACAACATCAATCAATCCCTTTCTGATGAATTCTAGATCTTAGCCATGTAAGATGAATTAAACCAATTTGTTAGGAATGATGTTTAGGAGCTAGTAGAAAGATATATGGGCTAAAGTGTAGTAGGAATTAAATGAGCTTTTAAGAATAAAATAAATAATTTTGGTGTGGTGGTTAGGAATAAGGTAAGATTGGTAGCTAAGGGGTATAATCAAATTGAAGAGATTGATTTTGAGGAGATTTTTTCCCCTGTAGTTAGATTAGAAGCGATTAGAGTACTATTAGCCTTTGTTTGTTATAAAAGATTTAAACTTTTTAAAATGGATGTCAAGAGTGTCCTTTTAAATGGGATAATAAAAGAAGATGTGCTTGTAGAGCAACCCCCAGGCTTTGAGAATTTCCAATTTCTAAATCATATTTTCAAATTAAAAAAGCCTTTATATGGTTTAAAATAGGCACCCATGGCATGGTATGAGAGACTTAACAGGTTCCTACTAGAAAGGGAGTGTCAAGGGGAGCGTAGACACCACCCTTTTTCTGAGGAAAGTAGGAGATGAATTACTTATTGTCCAGATCTATGTGGATTATATAATTTTTGGATCTTCTGATAAAAAATTATGTAATGATTTTTTAAAAATAATGAGTAAGTAATTTGATATGAGTATGATGAGAGAATTGTCCTACTTTTTAGGGTTTATCATAAGACAAATGGATGATGAAATTTTTCTTAATTAATAAAAATATATTAAGGACATCTTGAAAAAATATAAAATGGATAAAGCCAAGCCAATAAATACTCCCAGGAGCTCCAGTGTTTAATTAGATAAATACTCAAATGAAAAATAAGTTGATCAAAAGAAATACAGAAGAATAATTGGGTTGGTCCTTTACTTGATAGCTAGCAGACCTGATATAATATTTAGTGTGTGCCTTTGTGTTAAGTTTCAAGCTGATCCAAATGAATCCTTGCTTAGTGCAATTAAGAGAATCCTTATATATCTATTAGGAATCCAAACTTAGGAATATGATATCCAAGGCATATCACTTCTTTGATATTATAGGATTTTATTATTCAGACTTTGAAGAGTGTAGGATGGATAAAAAGAGCACCTCTAGAACTTTTCAATTCATAGGACAATCTTTAGTTTTTTTGTCCAGTAGAAAATAAAACTTAGTTGCACTTATCACTACTAAAGCTGAATACAAATCCTTAGAAAGTTATGCAGCCCAAATCCTTTGGTTAAAGCAACATATTCTGAATTTAGGATTACTTGTAGGCACAATGTTAATTCTATGTAATAACACTAGTGCCATCATTATTTCTAAAAATTATATCCAACATTTTAGAACTAAACACATTTACATAAAGCATCACTTTCTTAGGGACTATGTTACTAAAGGAGACATTGAGCTATACCATGTAGTAACTAAAAATCAACTGGTTGACATTTTTACTAAACTACTAGCCTTTGAATCTTTCAGCATTTTAAAGACCAGATTAGGTGTCATAGAAATAAATGTATGAACTTGATGTTTACTGAACTCTGAATCTTCTATTTTTATATCTTTCTTTTATTTTTGTTTACATATTTGTCTTTGTTTATGTGATGCTATTTTTTGTATTTCTTTTTTTTTTTAATGTTATTTTCTCCTTCAATTTTTTGATCACTGCTAGAATGACAATTTTACCTTATTTTTGTTTTTTTAAAATTTGTAAATAATGATTGTCATTCCTAAATCATTTAAAGAAAGAAACACTAATAATTATTGCACTTCCTCTAACTTCCTCAGTGGCGTAATTTTCTTTTTGAAGCAAAAAAGTATTTCAGATTAACAATTGGACTTTGAATTTGAGATATTTTCTATCTTCTTACAATAATCTATCTCATATGAATAATGTTTAAAGTCATTAAATCACTTTCAAGCTTTCTTGATCATGTTTTCACATTTATCATATGAATATGATTCAGCATTGTGATTTACATCTCCGTATATTATAGAGTGAGTTTTTTTCTCTATTATTTGAAATATATTCTCACAATTGAGAGTCTTTAAAGGTTTTGAAAGGGAGATATCTCGCAAAAATGACAAGAGGCATAAAATGAGCAAAAAAAAAAAACTAAAAAGATGCATAATGATCACAAAAAATTTAAAAGTTACATAAAATGTATCAAAAATCAAAAGATGCATAAAATGCGTCAAACAATTGACAAGAGGCCAAAATGAGCCTATAAGAAATCAAGATTCCTTCTCTTTCAAACCTTTAAATCTTATAAGAATTCATGTATCACTTGATATTTTCAAAAACTTAATTTTTGAAACTCTTGAAAATTACTAATCACTTTGCTATATTATTCTATAAGATATTTTTCTGAAATGAAGTTTTAAACATATCACTTTTGTTATCTGATTTCTTTTATGAGTTAGATTTTTATTTTCAAAAGATTTTTGCCCTGTAAGGAGCCCGAGCTGGGGTTAACAGGATGGATTATTCTACCATTTTTTGGATTTTGACGATGTTAATTATTTTTTTTAGTAATTTATTTAATCCATTCACAATGGAAATTTATTATTTCTTACCATTTTTTGGATTGCTTTGTATTTTTATGTGATGTTTATACTTGTTTTTGTACTATTTTCTAGTTAGTGGTTATTTTTTATTTCCTTCTTTTTGTGATGTAAAAAGGGGAAGTAGTGTTAATGTTGTATCATTTTCTTACTTTGTTAAGTATTATATCATTTGCTTTATTAATGTTGCATCATTTGCTTACTTTGTTAATGTTCTATCATTTTCTTATTTTAGTAAAATTTTCTTTTCTTTGATTATACTTTCTCCTTTATTTTATGTTTCATTTTTTTGATTAAAAATAGTTATTTGAAATATTCCAATAATAATATTTACCATTATAAAAAAGGCGGAGATTGCTATAAATTTGGATCCAAGTTCTGTGATTTTGATGATAACAAACATTATTATTCTTTGACTGTTGCAATACTTACATATCTGCTTTATTTGTATTACATACTAGCCTTTCAGGTTCATAAGTTCACTTGGAACATCAATCAGCTCAAGATCAGGTAGACTAGGATTGTGTTAGTCTGTAATTTTTTTTTAAATGTATGTTTTTCCTTTTTTTGAGTCAAATGTACTTTAATGGATCCTAAAGCTAAGCAACCTTACACGCACACACTCAAGGAAAAAAAATTAGTGAGTTAGAGTTTTTCTATTTTTGATGATATCATATAGGACAATTTTATATTGTCCTAGACGATCAGTCAAAAATAGAAACCCTAATTAGGGTATGGGTAATATAATCTTCCTTAAGAAAATAATCCTGAATGATACTCCTATCGTTCTAGACGATATGCTCAAATAAAAAATACTCAGCCACCAAACACATTTAGGCAAAAATTTATTTTTAGAATTTTGTTTTAATCGTATAGAACGATCCCATATCATCCTAAACGATTCATAATAATCATGCCTAAATTACTTAAATTATTAAGGAAAGTAATTAATGTTAGATTGATCAGTCATATCATCCTGGATGAACAGAGGATTATCTTGGATGATCAGTAAGAAAAACCTTAGTCTTCTCTTGAATCACCTGGACGTCCTGAACTATCTCCTAGATGATCAGTTATATTTCTTCATCATTCAGATGTATCTCCTGTATAACTCAAACTATATGCTGGATGATTATCACTATATTTGAACTAATCGTACAAGACAATCCAAGCATCATCCTTGATGATCAAGCATATTTCTTCATCAGTTAGATTTATCTCCTGGACTACAAGAACTATCAGCTGGATGATAATGTATGATTTTGAACTAATCATACAAGACAATGTCCATATCATCATGGATGATAAAAAAAAATATTATGTTTTAATCGTATAACAAAATTATATCGTTCAGGTTGGAAGGGCTGAATTACACTAATTATACATGATGATCCATTTATCGTCTTGGACGATCTTTGATGGCAAGTTGAAAATTAGGGCTTTTATTAAGGATTTCTTTAAAATTTAACTTATTTTGTTAATGAGAGGATCTTTTGCTATTGTCCTAACCTGAGAGAGCTTAGAGAAGGAGAGGGAGAGCTTGGGAGAGAGATAGAGGATCTTATAAGGGAGAGTTTGTGAGTTGTTCACAAAGGTTGCTCCAAGCAAGGATTCAAGTCCTCTTCTCTGATCATCATCCTTGGTTCTTTGGTGGCCCTTGGGAGGTATTCTTCAGCACTAGATCAATTTTCTCTACCTGCATCAGGAGGAAGTAAAAGGATTTGGGGTTCTTTTCCTGCTTCAAGAGGAAGCAAAAGGAGTCTGGGTTCTATGCCTCACCAGGGTCAGTGATGAGGATTGTTTAAGGGCTTCTCTGCCTTACTGTGGGAGCAAAATAATAGACACTATAGTCTTAGTGCAATACCAGGAGGGGAGGCTAAAAGGAGTGGACATAGGTCAAGTTGACTAAACCACTATAAAATCTGGTGTGTTCTTTCTGTTTTATTCCTTCACATTAATTTCCATATTTTTCTTTGGTTGATTGTATGGTTAAAACCTTTGATTTGTTTTGTTAATTTCTTCTACCTGAAAGGTTGATTGTGTTTATTTTAAAATATTAAAACAATGTTTCAAAAAGTTTTTTTTATTTGTTTAAAAATTTTTAAAACTAGCAATTCACCCCTCCTCTTAGTTACCCTCGGGCTAGTTCATAAGGGCTTAACAACCTTAAGAAAATATCATTTGGATTGGTCATTTGAGTCTAATGGAAGTGATTTTAAGTATTAAAGGGGTCATTTGGGTTAAAATGCAAGTTGGGAGACTTAAAGGGTAGTTTTGCCAACCATAGTTGATATGGTCCACTAGGTCAAATTAAGGGTTGAATTTGGGTGCAAAACGTATGAATTGATCAATGGAGACTAATGGGTGTGGTCCCTTGCCAATAGGAGTTCATTTGGATTAAAATGGGTATTTGAACCCTTAAGGGGCATTTTAGTTAATCATGGTTGACTTGGTCAACTAGGTCAAACTAAAGGCTTGGTTTGAGTCCCATGCGTCCCTAATGATTCAGTTCAATTTTGGGTAAGGCATGTTGAACTTTGAGGAAAAGAACAAAAATCCCCTAAAAGGGTATTTTGGTCATTTTGACCCCTTGTCATACATGGGTCAAACTAAGCCCAGAAAAATGAAGTTTGCTGGTCAACATGTCATAATAGAGGTTATGAGTATGTTCAAAGGTTTTGGGGAAGGTTTCAAGGTCAATTTCTACTAAAAAGCAGGTCTTGTGACATAGGATGCAAATATTTGAAGGTTTTTTAGCCTTTGAAATTAATTCAGTTTTTAAGGCTTGGGGCTTAAGATTCAGTTCAATTTTGGTGAGTTGACTCTAGGGACATTCCTAATGAATATGCAATTGATAGACCCTAAATCTTAGGTCATTTGACTTGGATTCATAGTGACAAAAAAATCACCCAGGAAGGGTTTCAGGACCTTAGTCCCTAATTCTAAGATTTGGTCTAGAATCCTTGGTTTGGAATGGATTTTTTCTTTTGGATTGAATGGTTGAGTTCAAAATACCCACATCAATGACAATCAAATAAGTGATTGAGGTTTATTGGATATGTTTTGAAGATTAATTGAAGGTTGATTGAAGACTTGGATAGAGTTTGAAGTTTAAAATTGGATTGGAAATTGTATGGGAAAGTAGGCTTGAATTTGATTAAAGTTAGATTGAAATTTGATTGGGACCTACATGATTGACAAGTGAACACCTTCCATTCATCAGGTTAAAAGAGGGGAGCTCCGGTAGGTCCTAGTGTCCTCATATAGAATTGAGGTCAACACCACTGGGTTATAGTCATCATCAGTCATCCATATACAAGTGTAGTCAGGGATTTTCTTTGAGGTAAGTGCTCTCTTAAGTCACCAATGGTGAGTTTCCATGTTAGATAATCCCTCAAGAATGCTATCAAATCACTCTCTCCCTAGAGGCCACGTAAGGACCATTGCAATATCTTTATGATCCTCTCTTTCATCTCTTATAGGTCTTAGTGGGTGTGTATATTTAACATTGTATATTTTAATAGAGGGCTCTTAAGGAAGATGCACATTATATTGGGCATGTCTTCTAGTGATTGGCGTCAATCCATAATCATTGCACCTAAGAGAATATTGAATTAAATTTATCCATAAATGAAACCCAACCTTACTAGTAGGTTAATCTGATGAGCTAGTACAAATTATATATATATATATATATATATATATATATATATATATATATATATATATATATATATATATATATATATATATATATATATATATATATATATATAAATAATAGAAAGAACAGGAAGCATAAAAAAGAACTATAGATCTCAAACTAACAGAGCATACCCTGTTAGATAAAATATAGGGTCCATCAAAATTGTTCCTCATCTCCCCATATTAATAGGGTTCTGAGAGATATAAGAAAGGAAATATAAATAAAAAAAATAAAAATTACATACCATATAGAATACTCATAATACTACACGCTTATTTAGACATGTGTCACCTACTGCAAGGTTGAAGGTGGATGGAGTTAACGGTCGAGCTCTCTTTTGACAATCTAGATGTAGTGTGTAGGGTATGGGAGAATCTATGAGTATATCCTTGTAAGTGGCCGAGTGTGGATGATGTGCTATATAAAAGGGTTTCCTTATGAGAAAGGCGAGCAAGAAATAGTGATGTATTTATGCAATACATGGTTTATGCCCTATCGAACTCATTGGCATATTAGCTAGGATTACTCTTAACTACAATTTTACTATCTACTTAAGATCCCATAATCCTAACCACCATATGTCTACATTATAGCTAGAGCACATTTTAAAATAACTAATTATTCTTCTTCTCCTCCATCAAGGATTTAAATAACACTAATTTTCTTTTATGTATGACCTATACATAAGCTAATTATGGCATGGAGGAATTAAAAATAGCTTAAGTATATTATAACAATCAAACTTACTCTATAAATACATGACTTTTAAATATTCATAGATTAAGAATAAAGGATTAGCTACACATTGAAACAAATTAAGAAAATATATATATATATTATTTCACTAACAAAACCACACAAGACAAACTACAAAGTAAAAGATAAATGCTAGAAGAAAGGTTATATGTGACATGGATCCAAGGTATAAATCCTATACACTTCTCCACTTTTATTCAACAACATCACCTCACACTCACTCACTCACACACACACTCATGACTCCACACTATGCCAACCACCTTCACATGAACACTAAGGCTACTATTTGTATTTTTTTAAAATAATTGAACTTGCACTACCATGTTGTCTTATTATGTTAGTGTTGGACCAGCATATTGGTTCACCGTTCATCATATCAATTCACTAATCTAATTATTTTTTATTATAAAGTTGGGAAATTTTGGCACTATAATTCTTCTTTGATAGTGCCTTAAAGTTAAGCTCACCAACATATTTTTTGAAAGCTCTCTTTTGCATTGCTGAAGAGGTGGCATTATGGTGCTGTTGAACTTTTTTTTGCAGTATTGGTTAAATTTTTATTCCTTTTTTATTTATTTCCTGCACAAAACTTAAGGTTTAAAAGAATAAATATTATAATATATGCATTTTATACTTAAAAATTTTCTCTTATCAAGTTTTCCTAAACTTTAAGATAATACTTATCCTCAAGTAGTAATTTATATTGTACTAGGATAACAATATCTTTTGCATTGAATATAATTTTTGGAAAGAAATAAAACTAATACTCTATGTTTCTTAATGTATATCATGAAAGTACGAGATGCACTAATAGGGAGGGGGGGGGGGGTTTGAATTGAAAATTTGCTGCAATAAAATAACAATCCTAAACAAGAGTTCTATTTTTTATGTTTTTAAATTTTAAACAGGAAAATTAAATTGATGTGGAAGCGAATTCTTAAAACACGATTACAAAAATAGGTGGTGAAATTTTAACTTACTCAACAAGGAATTAGAATATGATTTTCATGAAGCAATTATAACAAATGTAAAATGCAAAATGTAAATAAAGTAAAATAAGGGAAAAATCACACCAGAAGATTTAAAGTGGTTCGATCACTTGACCTACGTCCACTCCTTAGAGTCCACTCCAAAATTTTACAACTT
Source organism: Dendrobium nobile (assembly GCA_022539455.1). Lineage (NCBI taxonomy): Eukaryota > Viridiplantae > Streptophyta > Magnoliopsida > Asparagales > Orchidaceae > Dendrobium > Dendrobium nobile. The sequence goes on from CM039733.1 coordinate 24,671,821, forward strand.
AAAAGTAATTCTCCTTTTGCCCCCACAACAAGGTGGAGAAGCCTTTACAAACCTCACTTTCACCTTCCCGGCGTGGCAGAGTACCAAACACTATGTCACCCTCATGGTGATGGCAGCGAAACTTCTCATTTTTCTCCCTCCTAGAGAATGCAGAGTACCTTAGAGGACACGGACCTTGAAGGATCTTCCCCTTAGAAAGCTTCCCACAAGATCTTCTCGGGCCATAGGAGGAGCAACGTACAGCAAGCTAGGAGCAACAGTGCGATCTTCCTCACAAACTTACCTTCTCCCTTCTTTCACATAACTAAAATCTTCTCAAATAGCTCTCTCTCAAGAAATCACCTTCCAGTCACGTTCCTCTTTCTCTCATATCTCTCAAAAAGATAGAAGTTTAGATATTTAAATCATGCTCTAAGAAACCCTAAATTTTCATTTTTGACATTTGATCATACAGTAAAATCAGTTCAAAATAGCCTTTGTCCTGGTATGAAGGAGTACGAACAGGCAATTTTTCTGAAAAATATCATACAATATGATATAGCATCATCTAGTATGATATGTTAAATTCCTTTTGTTTGTACAGGACAAATGCTGGGATGAAAAAAACTCGTCACTGTACATTGTATGGTATAATCTACTTCGTATAGTACAATATGTTAAAAGCCTCAAGTCGTTTGGTACGATGTTCACATCGTCTAGTACGATTAGTTCAAAAGTCAAGGGATCATCCAGTACGATGTTCGGGATGATAAAAAATAGCCTTGATATCTTGTACAATATGAACCATATCGTACTGTATGATCACCAATCATTAATTAATCCTTGATTTAATTGACTAATCATGGGGGTTAATTTAAGTAAGTATTAAAAAAACTCATACTGTACGATACGATCGTACAGTACGATCGGTTCAAAATTTATGAATTAAGAACTTACTTAAATTAATATTGTGGCTAGGGTTATTAATTAAAAATACATCATACAGTACGATACCTATCGTATAGTATAATTTGTTCATAAATAGCTGTTGAGCTAGAGCAGGTCGTACCGTATGATTTAAAATCATATAATACGATCTATAGAAAATGTTTTCCTTATTTTAAAAACCTCTCCCCTCGTGTGTGTGTGCATTGTTGCTAAGTTTTGCATACACTTTATGGCCAGACTCAAGAAAAGAAAAATAATAAAAAAAGAAAATTATAGAGTTATAGACTCCACATCTACTCTACCTAGTCTTTTGTCTTATTATTTTCTTGAGTAATTTGTGATCTCCCTGAAATGTTAGTACTCATAGACAAGAGCATAAATAAAAAATATTCACTGAATAATAATTGAATCGACACTATTTGTCATCATCAAAATCTCAGATTAGGGTTGATGGACTGCAACATATCAGTTGGAAGATTTTCTAATAAAATATTATATAATATTCTAATCCTTTAGTTTTGAATTAATATTCCATTTAAATTAAACTCTTATGGGTAAATAATATTTACTAGGTTACTTAGGTTTATTGAATTTTTAAAATTAATGAAATTACACATTTAGTTTATCCTTAAATCTACCTATAAGCTTTCATTAGGTATGATGATTACAATATTCCCTTAGAAGTATAGAGGAAGGGAAATATATTTCATGTACAAATTCATGATATTATGGTATTTAACCATTTTCCCTTTCCTTTTGTTTCTATTTTATTTGGGTAAGAACCTTATAAATATTTTAAATACCCTTTATTGCCTCCATTTATTATTTTTAAAATGGTCTAGGCATTACATATACCATTATTTTTGATATTGTAGTACTTAGCCCTTTCTTCAATCTTTTTCACTTTTTAAACATTTTTAATTTATTTTCTAAAAAACCTTATTTTGATATTGAATACTTTCCTATTGCCTCCACTCATTATACTAATCTAAAATTCGTTAAAGATTTCATAAATCCCTAATAACTTGCTTTTTAGGTGATTTAAGATTAATCTATTGAGTTATTACATTAATCCTAAAACTCTATATCTTTTATAACTAATTAAGTACTTAAGTGATTTTTAGGAATTTAACTTATCCAGAATTACTAATTTTAAATGAAAAGATTAGTTATTATATGTAACTATTTTATTATGAAAATTGTATGAGTTGTGTACAATTAAATACTTAAGGACCTTAATTTTAAATTTTCCAAATTTTACAACTTAAGCAAAAAAGTTCAATATAGTAAGGCAACAAATTTCTAAATTTAGAGAAATTGATTTAATTTTTTTTTTAAAATACATTTTTTAAAATAAAAGAAATAATAAATAGTGTAGGAAATTAATACAATATAATAAAATAAATTGAAAACTAATCTAAATAAAAGAAAAGAAAAGTATAATATAGATTAAAAATTATTGAAAAGAAATCATAATAATAATAGCAGAGTCTTCCCTACTCATCTTCTTCTACTTCATCTTCTAGTGCTTATACTACTATCGGTGTTGAAGAATGTCCTACTCCTTGATACATTTCAAAGGATGGGCTAGGGAAGAAATTATGTTGACCATGGGAGTCCATCCAATCTCTTAAACATGCTAACCATAGTTGTTGTTCAGTCAGCCTGGTATTAATAATGCCTTTGGTGTTAGAGCATCATATAGTTGTAACGGGTGTACATCTCTTGGTCTAGCCTAGCAAGTTATTGCCTAAAGTGATCAATACAACCCTGATCTGATCATATCTATCCTGGAGGTCCTCTAATCCTCATAAGGAGTAGTGAAAGTTGTCTTATCCTTATCTTTTTGAACTATGGGAATCTGATTGAAACCTGAATAGCCATCAAAGAAATAATAGAAAGGAAGTCAAACTAATCTATCCAACATTTGATCAGTAAAGGACAATGGGAAATGATCCTTCGTAGTGGCTTTATTAAGCTTTTGTTAATCAATATCGATCCTCCATTTGGTAACATTCCAAGTAGGAATAAGTTCATTCCTCTTATTTGTAACAATAGTTAATCCTCATTTCCTAGGGATAATGAATAAAACTAACTCAATCACCTGAAATAAAATAAATGATTCCAACATCCAACCACTTCAAAATTTGTTTCTTTACTACTTATTTTATGGTCAGATTCAACCTACTATATGGCCCTGCTTTAGGTTGACAAGCTTCTTCCAATAAAATCTTATGCATATAAAAGAAAGGAATAGTCCCCCAAATGTTAGCAATAGACCATCCGAACGCCCACTTATATGAAATAAGGACTGAAATAAATTGACCTTCCTGATATTTTCAAGCATATCATAAATAATGATAGATAAAGTTGAGTCCTCTCCTAAAAAGACATATTTTAAATGGGCAAAAAATGCTTTCAGCTCTAACTTTTGTTCATAAATTATAGATCAGCTTAAAGATTTCCTTAAGAAAAATGTATTTAGGATCTCAAATCTCTATCTATACATCATATAGCTATCATTAATAACTAGAAAAATATCTTTCTCTATCTCATCCAAATCCTCCTCACAAAACACCAAAACCATTTAATTATCTCCCAATAGTTCCTCCACAACTTCCTCTACACAAGAGTCTACAAAATCTACTCTACAATAATCCTCACCCTAATACTTAGAAAATTTTATTAATTTTAATATATTAAAAGTAACTTCTTGACCTTGAACTTCATGGTTAGCTCTCCTTTATGAACATTAATCATAGCCCATGGATATCAAAGGAAGGTCTAACTATGATAAATAGTATTTGCCTTGCTTCTTCCATGTCTGGAATAATAAAATCTATAACAAAAATAAAATAATCCACATTCTCTAACATGTCCTCTATAATGATAGGTAAATGAATTATGAACTAATTACACGGTAACTATGGTAGGTTGGAATTCTCTTAGGTCTAATTTTTAAAAATAGAGAAGTGCATAAGATATATATTAGCACTTAAATCATAAAAAGCTCTCCCATAAAATTTATCTCTTATAGCCATTAGGATAGTGAAACTACAAAGGTCCTTATGATTTTATAAGATTTTCTTTTATATAATAGCATTACATTCTTTAGAAAGAGCATTAGTTTCAAAATCTCATAATTTTCTATTTTTACTTAAAATATCTTTCATAAATTTTGCATAAGTAGGCATTTGTTCTAGAGCTTTAGCAAAAGTTATATTAATTATTAATTTTTTTAATATCTTTAAAAATATGAAGAATTTCCTATCCAAATTTTGTTTTGGCAATCATTGGGGAAAAGGTGGTGGTTGTTTCTCAACTACCTTCCTCATTAGTTTCTCTAACTCCTAAGTAGGTTGAGATGAACTTTCAACACTAACAAGGTCTAATGGGGTTTCCTCGATAATATAATCAATTGGTTTCTCTTCCTTACCAAACAAGTCCTCGACTTCTTTTCCACTCCTCAACTAAATAGTTTTGCATTACTCCTTATCTTTTCATTTGGATTTACTTTTATGATACTAGGTAAAGTTACTTGGGTTTTATTTTTTAAAGATCTAGCTATCCGTCCTATTTAGTTTTCAATATTTCCAATGGTTGTAGCTTGAGTTTGCAATTGTGTGCCCATTTGCAAAACCAATTCTTTTGATGAGCCTTTCTATCCTTATGTTGGCTGGTTAAGTAATATATTGGAGGATAAATTGGCATTGGATTTGGAAAATTTTATGGAGGGTGCTTACAAATTCCTACCTGATTTGTTGGGTAGAGTTCCAATTAGTATTAATTGTTTGATTATTACTCCAATTAAAATTGAGATGATTTCTCTAACTAGGATTATATGTGTTTAAGAATGCTTTATTAGTTCTATTATTGATGGCATTAAGGGAATCAACTCTTACAAAACTTGAGTCATTAGAAGCTCCAAAAATATTTTCTATAGTAAATGGGAAATTTTGAGGTTAACTAATTCCATGATTATCTAACTTTCAAGGTATGGTAGCTACTTATATAGTAAAAATTTATAAAGCTTTTGATTTATAAATATTAGCTACCTTTATAGGATTAACTCTTTTAGAGTGCCATTGAAAATTATTTATAACCATCTCTTCAATCAAAGCTTATGCATTATCAAAGGGCTTTGATATCAAAGAACCACTAACAATAACATAATGATTGATGAAAAAGAACTTATAAAGATGTTATGAAAGGTTTAAATATTTAGCCATCTGGGAAGGCATCATGAGGATATTTTTGAAGGATTGATGGCTAAATCTCTCCAATGATTCATAAATAGAATTGTCATCTAACTGTTTAAATTAAGTGATATCATTTCTAAGCTTAACAATTTTAGATGAGGAAAATATTTAGCTAAACATTTATGGGCTAAGTCATTCTAAGTTTTAATTAATCCTGGGAGCATTATCTTTAACCACATCTTAGCTTTATCCCTACGTGAAAAGGAAAAACCTAAGTTTAACAATATCTTTAGTAACATTATTGTATTTGAAGGATGCACATCTTTTAAGGATACTAGCTATATGCATACTAGGATTTTCTATTAGAATATCACCATTGAGAGTTTTGTACCATTTAGATTATTACAAATTTCAATTCAAAATTATTATCCTAAATACTAGGTCTATTTAAGCTTGGATGAATGCCTTTAACTATATGGTTAGCATATTTTCTAAGCAATCAAGGTCGATAAATTTTTGAAAGTTCTTTTACCATTTTTAAGCCTTTTGTAAAGTTTTTAATTTTTGTAATGTTTCTAAAGTTCTTCTTAATTTTAATGTTAAATAAAAGTTCTACTAGTTATTTGTACTATACATGCAACAATAAACTATTTGGGTTTGGTTGAAAGTTTTGAAAAAAAGATTTTTAAAAGATTAGTTTTCTCTGAAAATTTTAATTCTTAATTTCAATTTCAAAATCAAACATGGAGTTATAAACATCCTAACAATGTAGGTTGGGTCATATGAAATTGCATGGGAGTGACTACGAAAGTCATGCTTGATGAGAAAGCATGTAATATCTTAGTTTTTGGGATGCAAAAACTAAAGCAAGGCAATGCTTCTCAATCAAAAGGTGCTGAATTTTCATGGGGAGAAGTATTCAGCTCAGTTAATAGAGAGAATTCTCTTTTCCCTTATCATTGTCTTGAACTAGCAGAGCGCCAAGCAACTTGTCGAGGGAAGCGGTGTAAAGAATAAGAGGTTTCCCTGGAATAGTAGCTGCCTAGGATGGTGGGTTAGTAAGATATTCCTTGATGCTATTAAAAGCATTTTTACATTTCTCATCCCATATGAACTTAGTGTCCTTTTTGGCTAGGAAAGAGAAGGGTTGACATCTTATAGAAAGATTTGAAATAAACCTCCTTTTATATGCCAGCCTACCTTAGAAAGACCTTAATTAGGTAAGGTTGTTTGGAGGTGGCATATTTAAGATGGATTCAACTTTGGTAGGATCAATTTCAATTTCTTTGTGCCTCACTTTGACTCTTAGGAATTTCCTTGAAGTGATGCCGAATACACACTTCAAAGGATTTATTTTTAGGTCGTAGTGGCACAACCACTCAAAAATGACTCTTAAGTCATATAAGTGAGCCTCTTTAACTCTTCTCATGACAAAAAAAATATTAATGTAGCACTCAACTTGATTATGTATCAGGTCATCAAAGATATGTGTCATTGCCCGCTAGTAGGTTGCACCAGCATTCTGAAAGTTCATTGGGGTTGTTAAACCCTAAAGAACTAGTCCTGAGAGTAACCAAGAGGGGTGTGAATTGAATATTTTAAAACTTATTTAACTAAAAAAAATCTTTTTATATCTTGCAGTAAAAATAAGTTAAATCAATAATAAAAAGATTAATAAAAAATTTTACCTAAGTAGTTAATCATAGTAAAAATAAAGTGCAGAAATAATAAAAAAGAACACACCAGATGTATAGTGGTTTGGTCCAACATGACATACATCCACTCATCAGAGGCACCCTTCGAGTATTGCACTAAACCTTTAGTGACTCTCCTTTATCCCCCACAGCTAGATGAAGTTGCCCTTATAAAATCACTTCAACCTTCCTCAGTGTGGTGGAGTAGCCGGGTCCTTTGACACCAAAGAGATCTTCTTCTTTCCAAAACTTCCCTCAAGATGAAACTTGAATTTGATGGTACTAAGGTGCAAGCTCACCGAAGCAACCTTGTGAAATCCCTCCACACTTCCTTAAAATCCCCTCCAAGAATCTTCTCCCTCTCAAACTCCACCCTTTCCTCTCTCCCTTTAAAGTTCTCACTTTAAGTTTTCTCTAGAAAAATGAAGCTTCAATGTTTGCCAAAGATACATACCAGGTGCCTTAATAAAACATAAATAGAGGGCTTTGAAAAACACTAATAATCAATTCTGGTGGCAAAGATCATCCAGGATGATTCTGAGATTGTCTTGTATGATCAGTACAAAAATGCCTTTCATGCCAGATCTCCCAACGTAGTCCTGTACGATACATTTACCAATTTGTATAGATCATCCATGATGAATAGTTCAAGATTGGTGGTAATCAACATGTCATCCAATAAATAGTTCGAGATGTCTAGGAGATAGCATGCACGATTAGAGGAAATATGGTTTTCATCTTAGATGATTTAGGAAAATCAAGTATGTCAGCAAACATCATCCATTGCAAAATATAGATCATCTAGGACAATTTGATTGAATAATTTAACCTTAATTAATCCCCTAATCACATGATCAATTTAGGCATGGATGACATTGATTGTCTAGGATGATCTTGATCTTTTGGGATAATTATAATAAAATTTGAATATTAAATCTTTGCCTAAGTTATCATTCGACGCTATTTTCCATGATCATAAAGGATCATCCTGGATAATCAAAATTATCCAGTATGATTAGTTCAATGAGCTGATTATCCTACATGATTGAAATCGTTCAGTATGATTAGTTCAAAACTTAAACTTCTTATTTTGACTATAGCTCACTCCCTTGAGAGTATATGTGCATGGACACCAAGCTTGTAAAAACTTTTATGGACTTGACTAAAGAAATCAAAATTATATCAATGAAAATTATAGACTCTTTATAGCATAACCTTATTCGACCCAATCTTGAACTCTAATTCTTTGTTGGATGGTACATGGTGTTCCTGAAATGTTAGTATAGACACACAAATATAGAATGAAAAATATTAGGAGACATAAAGATATGAGCCATAATATTTGTTATCATCTAAAACATCAACTTATGAGCTCGAGTCACAATAATCTCTCCCTTTTTGATGATGATAAACATTACTGGCAAATTTAAAAATTAAAAGTATTTTCTCTTAATCTCTCCCTCTCTAAGATAAAAATTTAAAAATAAAAGTTTATTTCTTTTTAATTTTTATTTTAAAATAAAATAAGTAAAATAAAACAAATAATTAGATAAAAAAATAAAATAAAATAGATACATAAAAGCAACAGCATATTCTTCCCCCTTTGACATTATAAAAAAGAAGAGAAGCTCATAAAACCAAAATAGTAAAAACTGAAAAAAAAATCAAACGATACTTGATCTGGCGAAGAAGTATTTTTAAAAGAATTAGTTTGAAATTTTAAAGTTTCTTGGAATGGGAAAATTACCTTTTAATTTTATTCAAAAATTTAGTAAGGCATGTATTGACAACATATAACCTAAAAAGGTTAGAAATTCAAAAAATATTAATTCAAACTCAAGTTCCTTTAAAGGCTCAAAAACATTTTATGCCAACATCTAAATCAAGAAACGAATTAGAGAAGGAAATGCTAATCTTTTTTAAAACTCTTTTCATAAAATATATCTAATAGAAGATTAATGCAAAAATTGGTGAATCAAGAATCATAATTTTCAAACTCAAGTATCTAAAGTATTCATACATATTAGAGTTTCTTAAGATTTAAGAAATACAAGAAAGGTAAGCTTACTTTCTGTGGGCTCATTTTGTGACTCTTTTCAATTATTTGGTGCATTTTGCACTTCTTTTGAATTTGATACAGTTTACGTATCTTTCCATATTTGATGGCATCGTGCATCTTTTGATTTTTAATATACTTTGTGTATCTTTCCATATTTGGCATCATTGCGCATCTTTTCACCTTTGGGTTCATTTTGTGCCTCTTTTCTTTTCAACAAATATGCTACCTTTCTGTAATTTTAACTAAAACAAACCCATTCTTGTGATAAAAACTAACTTCTTGATTAAGAAAATAATGAGATAGATTCAATAACTTACAAAAGATCCTTATGAGATAGAAAAAATATAGGGAGATGAAAAAGTTCAATTTCAAAATCCAATATATATATATATATATAATATATATATATACATGCATAAAAAAATAAATAAACACACAAATAAGGCTTTAAACATCATCTTGCTCATGATCTAACGATTCAGAAGCTAGGTCTGCCTAGGAGATTTTTTGCTTCTCATTATTTTCCCTTTTTATAATTTTCTTAGCTTTACCCTTTTCCTTTGTAAGATGAGTTTTCAAATTAGGGTTCTAATTTTTTATATGTTCAAGTTTCCTACATCCAAAATAAATAACGTCAGAAAAAATCTTAATATTTTTATTATTTTTATATTTGTTCCAATTTTATTGTTGTTTATGCTTGTGTTTTAGTAGGATTTGCAATTTGCTTATTAACTCATCACTTTTATCATCTACTAAGCCACTTTTCTTCATGTCTTCAGATTTTAGCATTATCAATTCACCTGCATCCAAAAGTCTTTGACCCAAACTTTGCTCGTAGATAATGAGTAAGCCAATCAAATTATCAATATAATATTTATTCAAAATTTTTGGTTCATGAATAGCAACAACTTTAACCTCAAACTTATCAAGTAGATAATATAAATTTTTTTAACTTTTTCAGAGTTTAAAAATTCTTTACCTAAAGCATGTAATGATGTCACAATTTAAAAAAACTTAGTATACATGTCTAAAATTGTCTCAGGAGATTTCATGCAAAATAGTTCATAATCATGCATTAAAATATTAAACTGGATTGTTTGACTTCACTAGTACCTTCATATATAGTGTGTAATTTGTCCCAAATTTTCTTGCTAGTAGTACAAGTGGATATTAACATACAATCTTTAGAATTTAAAGCAAAAAAAATTCAAATATTTAGCATTCAATTGAGCATTAGTTTGTTCTACTATACTCTATTGATTAAAAGTAATATCAATTTTAATTCCATCTATAACACTTAATGATATAGAATAACTAGTTAAAATCATATGCCACATTCGATAATCAATTGATTGCAAAAATATAGACATGCAAATTTTTTAAAAATCAGAAGTAATAATTTCAAATAATGATGGTCAGGTGATTGAATATCCTTCCGTAATATTATGATTACAAAAATTAGTCATTGATATAAATTTAAAAGATTTCTAAAACTTAATTTATGAATCTTGCTCTGGTACCACTAAAAAGTTCATAATGGGTGTTAAACCCTAAAGAACTAATCTCGAGGTTAATCAAGAGGGGTGAATTAGATATTTTAAAACTTCTTTAACTAACTTTTTTTATATCTTATAGTGAAAACAAATTAAATCATTAATAAAAAGATTAATCAGAGATTTCACCCAAGCGGTAAATCATAGAAAAAATAAAGAGCAAGAAATAATAAAAAAAGGACACACCAGATTTATAGTGGTTCAGTCCAACCTGACCTACATCCACTCCTCGGAGGCACCCTTCAAGTATTACACTAAACCTTTAGTGACTCTCCTTTAGTCACCACAGCTAGGCGAAGAAGCTCTTACAAAATCACTTCCACCTTCCCTGGTTCAGCGGAGTAGCCAAGTCCTTTGACAACAAAGAGATCTTCTTCTTCCCAAAACTTCCCTCAAGACGAACCTTGAATTTGATGGTACTAAAGTGCAAGCTCATCGGAGCAATCATGTGAAATCCCCCCACACTCCCTTGAAACCCCTTCTAATGATCTTCTCCCTCTCAAACTCCATCATTTCCTCTCTCCCTTTCAAATTCTATCTACAAAATTTCTCCTAAAAATGAAGCTTTAATGGCTACCAAAGACACATATCAAGTGCCTTGATAATGGTTAAATAGAGGGCTTTGAAAAACCCTAATAATCAATTCTAGCAGCAAAGATCATTCAGGATAATCCTGTACGATCAGTATAAAAATGCCCTTTAAGCCAGATCGCCCAACATAGTCCAGTACGATAAGTTTTCCATTTTGTATATATCATCCGAGATGATGATTCAATCATCCAGGATGATTAGTTTAAGATTGGTGGAAACCAATATGTCATTGAACAGATAGTTTGGAACATCCAGGAGATAGCCTGTACGATAGAAGGAAATATGGTTTCATCTTGGACGATTTAGAAAAATTAAGTATGTCGGGAAACATCATCAAGGATGAAATATAGATTATCTAGGATGATCTGATTTAATAATTTAACCATAATTAATCCCCTAATCACATGATGAATTTAGGCAAGATTAACATTGATCATCTAAGACGATCTCGATCATCCAGGATGATTAGAACAAAATTTGAATCATAAATCCTTACCTAAATTATCATTGGCAGCTATTTTCCACAATCTTAAAGGATCATCCTAGACGATCAAAATCATCCAGTATGATTAGTTCATTGAGTTGATAATCCTGGATGATTGATATTATCCAGTATGACTAGTTCAAAACTTAAACTTCTAGTTTTGACTAGATCTCACTCCCCTGAGTGTGTATGTGTATGGACACCAAGCTAGCAAACACCTTTATAGACTTGACTCAAGAAAACAAAATTACATCAATGAATATTACACTCTTTACAGCATAACCTTATTATACCCAATCTTGAGATCTAATTCTTCGTTGGATGGTACATAGTGTTTTTGAAATATTAGTATACACATAAATAAATATAAAATAAAAAATACTATGAGAAATAAAGATGTGAGCCATAATATTTGTTATCATAAAAAATATCAACTTGTGAGCTCGAGTCGCAACACATTCTTAAGGCTAAATGACATTACCTTATAATAGAAGATTCCTATAGGAGTTCTAAATGTAGAGTTTCTCTCATCTTCTAGGGCATCTTCATTTGACTGTAACTAAATGAGCCATCCATAAATAAAAAAATAACATGCAAGGAGGCAATGTCCACCATAAGTTTAGGAATGGGCAAAGAAAATTCATCCTTGAAACACACCTTATTCAAATCTATATAGTCAAAAGAAATCTAGATTTGATCGTTCTTCTTTTGATTTGGTACGATGTTGGCTATGCAAGAGGGGGTATTATTCCTCTCAGATAAATCAAACCACGAACAATTTCCTGATCTCATAAATAACTTGATGCTCTATCTCTAAGCACATTGGTTGAGGAGCTTATTTGATGGGAATGACATCTTGCCATATTCTAATTTTATGGATTGCTACATTGGCAGACAAGCCCATAATTTTATCGTATGTCACATGTGAAGCAATCTCTAAACTCAAAAAGAAGTTGAATCAGATCCCTAGACCTATCCTCACTCAAAAATAATCTTATGAAGGTGGGACGAGGGTCTTTTTTTGTTCCAAGGTTAACCTCTTTTAATTCATCAATTGTCGATTCAAAATCTTCTTCAAATTTGAGGGGTGGATCCCAAACTTGAAGTTCATCTGAGTTATCTGAAGTTTCAAACAAAGTCTATCGAGGAAGTCGATATAATTCCATTAGGACATTCTAAGATCCAGGATGATATGTTATCATAAGATAATATTCATCATTATCAAATGAACTAATGGTACCAAAGTTGATACCACTTATCAAAATTTTCTTATTTTTTGTATGCTTGAGGCTTTAGTAGTTCGAGCTTGACCCTTAGTCCATTGACTCGATGTGAGATCCTTAGAGACAAGACTTCTAACACCAGCAGTAATGTAGCCAAAAGATAATTCCATTATTTCATTGAAATCTTCCTCCTCGGGGGTTACATCTTCTTCTTTATATGAGGAGGAGAAGCCATGATAGAACTTCTGGACTTTCCTCACTTTTCCATATAGGTTAGGAGAATCCTTAATCACTAACCCTATAACCCTGCCTACATATAGTGGGGTTAAGGCTAAGGCTTTAATTCTCCTACTAAGCTTTTCATACATTGTCAATTCACACTCATCACTTTGAACTTTTGGAGCATCAACCTCAGGGTCACTATCTCGTTCTAAAATGAAGTTAAATTTTGGAGGAGGATTGAATTTTTTGTAATCAAAAGGAATTTCAACTCCCCATTTTTCTAGATTCTTCATCTGTACTTAATTGTTAATCCTTGTACACCGACTTTGTTCTTATTTAAAATGAAGAATGGCCCTTACCATAAAATTAAACTTCGCCATCCTCCAACCTCTTTGAAGTAACATATTTGGAGGCCTAAGGACCACAATCTCGAGGTCAACTTCGATATTTGATTCTTCTACTTTTTGATCTTTTATTTCTTCCTCTTTTGATTCTTGATTTTGACTGGAGCTTTGCTCACTTATTTTCTCTTCAATATTGATCTCAACTTTAGAACGAGAAGAGGACCTTTTCTGTGCATAATATATAGCATCCTCATAGATCCCGATCTCTTGAGTAGAAAATGGTTGCAAATCACCCTTAATTACATATTTAATGCCGTCTCATTGATACTTGATGCATAGATGTAGCGTAGAAGAAATCATTCTATATTTGTTGATCCATGGCCTACCTAGGAGCATGATGAAGGACATTGTCAAATCAATGATATAAAATTTTGCTTATATTTTCAGTTCTCCAATCTCTAAAAATAGGGTGATCAAACCTAAAGTCTTCTCTCCCTTTTCATTAAACCTGTGAAGCACTAAATTATCGGTTGAGATCTTTCTAATATCAAATGTAAGATATATAAGAGTCTTTATGTTCATCACGTTGATCAATGCACCTGGATCAACCAAAACTTTAGATAACTTAAACATTCCCACATTTATAGTGATGTTAATTGGGAGTGATGTTAATTGGGTGATTATGATTGTTAGTACCCAAAACTAAGTTCTCAAAAGTTACTCTTGAGATTTCCTTGAAGTTGAGGGCTTCATTTTGATAGGTTGAAGCCAACTAAACTAAGCAAATCTCTTGGTCAAGCAGTGCTTTGATTAAAGATTCCCTCATACCATTTGAGAGGACGAGGGTGTCATAGATGCTTAACTTGGTTAGTCACTTCATAAGATGAGCTAAGATGTTGTAGTTAACCTTAGGAACATTAAACTCAGGTCCCGATGGATTGAAGGTGGATTAGGTTATTAAGGAGGATTTGGAATCAGATTGTTGGAGACAACATGCTTGCCTTTCTCCTGAGGAGGAAGCCTATGGAGTATGACTTTATCACCATTAAGTAGTAGCTCTATGATTTGACCAGGAGGACAAACTATGGTGGTATCTATGCTCTCCGTAGGCATTACATCATTTTCTAAATGAGAGTCATAATATAAAAATTCTATCATGATAGGACTCACCTAAAAGTTAATTTAGGGGAAATCTCTATCTGATAAGACCTCAGATTTAAGTTTCCTTTGAGGGTCAAATGAGAAATGCTGATTTTTTGAACTTCTTGAGTGATCTCAACTGAATTTTGATTTTCATTTAAAGAAGAGCCAACTTGTATTTCATTCTCATGGTTAATTATCAGAATCGATACAGAGGTATTCTTTTTATTAAATTTATGACACTTTGCCTTTAATGGGGGAAAGTAAAAGTCTGATAACAGGAGTGGGGATGAGGTTTTTATATTGCCATTTGCTACTTGAATACATCTCTCATCAGTACACTTCCTTTTTACAAAAATATCTCTCTTTTCTTTTTCATTTAGTATAGTAGTTCCTATGACTACTAGAGAGGAAAGTAGCTAACCATCCTCCTAGGAAACCTCTAGGTTAACCTCCTAGATTGGGCCTTGGGTGTCGATAGCTATTGATAAAGATCAAAAGATTAGTTAATTAACTTTTTAAATGCCTGAGATAGAGAAATATCCCAACCATCTTCAATTGCAAATCTTTAAAAATAATGCAATCTTCAATTGGATGACTAAGCATGCGGTGATAAGGGCAGTACTTAGGATCATCTTTCTTGTCTGCATGTTCTGGCCTCCTAGCCTCTAGTAGTTTGAAATATGGCTTATTTGGAAGACTCCTAATAATTTTCCTTACTAATTCTCTCTTAAAAGAATATGATTTTCCTAGTATATCCCTCTAAGAGATGGCGTAAGGCTCTCTAATGGACTGGAGGTAATTTGGAATGGCTTCTTTTGAATTAGTGGTGGTAAAAGAACACTAGACTGATTGGCGGCAGCCTATTTTCCTTTTTCTACCACTGACACTATAGTTGCTCTATTCTCAAAAGACTTGATGGGCTTGTCAACTTTCTTTTCACTAGATATATCCTTTAAGAAAGACATCATGAGATCCTCTTCTAAAATGTTACTTGTTTTATTTAGAAGTTTTTCAAAGGCCTTGATTATGAAACCTTTTAGGGAAAAAGCAATAAGCCCATGGATATTCTTTAAAAGGATCTGCACTGCACATTGCTTTCGCAGCTGGGCTCCATATTTCATCGAGAGATTTCCCCAGCTCGGGATATACTCAATCAAAGTCTCTCCTAGCTCTTTCTTTTTAACAACCAGATTGCCCACTATTGTGCACTGTTGTGCTCCAAAAAGATCTCTTTAATAATAGATTTTTTAGTTTGTTAAAGGTTCTTACCGAACCATTGGGAAAATTGACATACCACTCAAAAGCAATGCTAGAAAGACAACTAATAAATTGGTGAAATATTAGAGCCTATGACCCTCCTTCGTTGTAACAACTCCCTCAGAATTGGGTCAAATGTTGTCTCGTGTTTTCAATTTTGGTGAAAATTTTAAATGATGGTGGCATAAAACCCTTTGGATAAGGGATTGAATGATATTCTTTAGGGTAGGGTCTACCCTTTGGAATAGATACGGTCCCTTGGTAATGGGCTAAGGCTTCCTTTACCTGATCCTCAATCAATTATTTAAGATCTTTTTGAACTGGTAGTGGAGGAATTGAATGAATTGAAGGAACTATTAGTTTGACTAGGGGAATTCAAAGAACAAGTTGCTGGATTAGAGGGACTATCGACGCTGATTTAGGGACCTTAGAATTACATTCTAGCTTTCTAGCTTGATCGGTGATTATTTGAATGGTAGGTTGTTGTTGCTTGAATAAAGATTACTTGGCAGGAGTTGGGATTTTGAAATTGAGGGATTTTCTTCAAACTTTGAAACTCAAAAATGTTGAATTTTATTGTATATGCTAAGTTTACATAACTGATCAAAAAAATCCCAAACTAACTTTCCTGACACTCTCTGACCCTAAAATAAACCCCACCAATTATTTTAAGAGTGAAATGTCAAGGCTTATTTTAAACTTGAGATTAGAGAGAGCATTTGAATTTAAGGTCAAAATTGAGCAGGCCTTCCTCAAATTTAAAAGCTCAGCATATCGAATTAAACTCAACCTCGTAGGCTTATAAATTTGATATAAAGGTATTAAGAATTTGATTTGACTCTTTCGCTTAACCAATTGACTTGGAGGAAAAATGTCAAAGTCCAATTGGGATAGAGGTTTCTCAACTCTCTATTTAACATGAATTTTTCTGTTGGCTAGGCTCAACTAAGGGGGAAATGGGTAGAGTGGCCAATGGAAGGAAATGTAGTTAAAAATACCATTAAAATAAAATTCTCCACTGTTAGAGATAGAGAGAGAGATTAAGTCCCACTAGGCGTGCCATTTTTTATTCGGGCATGGTTAAAAGTTTTGAAAAAGGGGTTTTAAAAAGATTAATTTTCTCTGAGAATTTTAATTTAGAATTTTAGTCTCAAAATCAAACATGACGCTCTATCAATCATCTAACTATAATAGTCTAGATGGTAGATCATTAAATTCATATTCATAACCTTGATAAGAGATGATATATAAAACATCATCTACTAATCAATTGTCTAAATATGATGAAAATGATTATTGTTGATTTTATTTCCCAAAGAAAGACTAATTGAATTTTAAAAGGCAATTTTTTTAAAGGTGGATGTGGGTTCCAAATCTTCTAGAGTACAAGCCCTCATAGTTAGTTACATCAAATCGATGTTGAATTCCCTATGAAAACTCTCTAATAAAAAAGTGGTAGAAATTTTATTTGGAGATTTTCAAGGAGTGATGTCAAAGAAGGTGAATTTAGAATTTGAATTAGGAATGGATCAAGATTGAATTTTTAAATCTAATTCTAGTCAAATCAGGCACCGGCGCCACCAAACCAATCATTGGCAATGATTAGCTGAATGGTGGCATGGCAAAGAAGCATAAGGACATGTGTCGAGCCTAGGTCAGCTCACTTAAACCTGTCAGTAAGAAATACTAGCCATCAAATTGATCGCAAGATAAACCAACAACTATGATTTAGCCACGTGGCATCCCATGGTCTCAGTTAACCCACATTTGAATCCAGAGGTAAATGGTGCAGGGTCCAGCTTACCATGAGCCGTCCGATCTTAATCAAGAGGAAATCAGACACATGTGGTTGATCCAACCAATTTTAGTTAAAAAATGGACTAAAAATTAAAATGTTCATAACCTCAAAAAGACCCATCCAAATTTAATGAAAGTCGAAACATAGGCTCATGGGAACATGAACATTTATTGCCTAGAGTTTGGAGGCATCATGCAATGAAATTTTTAACAGTTTTAAGTTGAAATTTAAACTTAAAATAAAAATAACTTACAATTCAATCATTGGATTTTTGAGATATTGGGTTTTTTTTCCTCCTAATAAAGTCCTCTAAAAGTTTACTGAAGAGCTTATTAGAAGCTTTTGATGGTTGGATTTGAAGATGCTAGAGAAAACCCTCTTTCTCTCGCTAGAATGCTCTTTCCTAACTAAATAGTGATTTGAGTCATGAAAATGATGGGGGAATGGTTGGGAAAGTCTAAGAAATGAGTGGAGAAGATGGGGAAGGGTTCTGGAGAGCTAGAGGCTGTTGAAGCTTTGGTTTTTTTTGAAATAAGAAGAAATGAGTTAGTTTAGGTCAAATTTCCCTTACTTAACCTTTACTTTGGGAGTGAATGGCTAGGATTTTATTAGGGAAGGTACATATGGCTAAAAAGTATCCCCAAGGATGCTTAAGACCAAGGGAAAGGGTTGGGGATGAGAGTGACTCCCCTTAATCCATGGGAGGGAAACCACACCCTTTTTCCTCATTTGGCTAAACCCAAGCCAACCTTGGTTTAAGAGTCTAGCTTAAGCTCTCTTAGGGGAGGTAATAAACCACTTCCCATCAGGGTAAAGTAAGTTTTGAAAAGAGGAAAAGATTTTCCTTCTGGGGAATGGTTTTGTGGTACTAATTTGGCTTTTTTATGAGTTTAAAGGGGCTTGTTAAATTGTTGACCTATTGACCAGTCAATGATGATTGGGATAGGCCTTGAGAGGGTCAAACATGCTGTAAGAATGTATCCCAAGGAGTTTGGAGTCAAGGGATTGGAGTTTGGAGTAAATACATGAAATTGGAGAGGGTTTTGACCCCTCCAATTGGGTTAACCAAGTCAAAACAAGGGGAATTTGACTTGAAATTTTTTTGGACATGTATAGAATGTTCAATTGAGTGATTTTGAAGGGTTGATTTGATTTAAAATGGGTTGAATGATTGAATTTGACAATGTTGGGTTAAGTGTTGATTTGCTCAAACATGGTTGTCTGGTATAATATATGGCTTTTAAATAGTCATTGAATCATAATAAAGGATTAGCTACACATGGAAACAAATTTACACAATACAAATATTTTTATTTCACTAACAAAACTGCTTAATACAAATTATAAAGTAATAGATAAATGATAGAAGAAAGGTTAGAAGTGACCCGTATCCATGGTACAGGCTCGTTTGCACTTCTCCACCTTAATGACACTAATACAACACACCAAACGAAGATATAAGACCCACTCTTTCTAAAAAATAAACCCTCACACTCACACACATACTCACAACTCCCCAATATACCAACCCCCATTACATTTAACACTAAATCTATTATTTATATTTTTTTCAAAATAATTTAATTAGCATCACCACACTTTCAAGTTGGAACTGTGGTGATGTGATGCTTTTGGACCATTGTGCTGGTTCACCATTCATTGCATTAGTTCATCGGTCTAACTATTTTTTGCTATAACACTAGGTAATTTAGCACTGTGATCTAGTGTTATGGTACTTCCTAGACAGTGCTTCAGGTTATGCTCTCCCTTATATTTTTTTAGGGCTCTCCATTATGAGGTTGGTGTAAGCTATGGTGTTGCTTCTGTGTCACTATAGTGTTTGTTCAAATTTTTATAGTTTTTCACCTATTTGATATACACAATTTAAGGATTAAAATAACAAGTATCATAGTATATGCAATTTGGACTAAATAAATTTTAATTATTATTAGTGGGGAGCTTGAATGTTCAAGGGAAGAGCCAATAAGTAAGGTAGCAGTGAGTGGAAGATTTATAAGGGATACCTAATTCACACCTTTTAGGGTTAGCTCCTAAGAAGGCTTGAATTAGAAGAGCATATTGACTCCTCAATTGAGTTCCTATGATGGTCCAAGGTGAGTTTCCCCAAAGGAATCCCTCTTATGTATAAATATGCTCATCATGACTTTGTTGATATGTATGAAACACCTGTGAAAGCATTTATGAGTATACAAGTATAAGCCTAAAAATTTTAGGATAAAAACTAATCGATATTTGATTCATTTCTTTATCTTGAATTATATTTAGATTGAAGTTAAGGATATATATATATATATATCTATATATATATAAATAAATATATATATATATATATAATTATATATATATATATATATATATATATATATGAATAAAATTAAGATCATCTTGAGCCCAATTTTAACTTAATTTGACTCAAATAAAAATCATATAAAATGATTGGAAAGAAAATCTTAAGTCAAGTTAAATTTTTAACAACCCTTATTATAAGTCAGGAGGTAGAGATTTCAATAGTGGAGTGAAGAGTGAAAATAATGGTGCATATTGATAACATATTAATGATTTTATAGGAAAAAATAAAATCTCTTGGCTATCTCACTCGACTATCTACTAAAGACATCAACATTTATTTAATAAAGAAGTTATAATCCTTAATGGGAAAAGAGAAGTGTTTCAGACAACTTCATCGATGTTCCACCTATAAAAAGAGTTGAGACCTTACTCATCAATAATGATTTTGTTGATATTACCTTTTTTAGAAGTGATAGATCTATAAGGTACCCATATATTAATTTTGTATTAAAATATAAATAAAATAAAAGTGAACATATTAAATAAAAAAATAAATTTTGCAAAAAGCTCTAAATTATTGAGATACAAACAAATCCTTAAAATTGAATACTTATTTTTCTGCAATTGTATTGAGTATGAAATATTATTGAATAAAAATATATTAATTTAAAATTTAAATTTGTCCCAAAGTAAAACCAAACCTTACTAGCTAGTGAGCTATTGGATTATAACATATAAATTTGTATGAATATGAAGAGAGAGAGAGAGAGAGAGAGAGAGAGAGAGAGAAATAAAAGTTTTATAAGGATGTTAAGCCCTAATGAACTAGTCCCAAGGCTAACCAAGAGGGGGGTGAATTGGCATTTAAAAAATTCTTTAAGCAAAAAGCACAATCACAACTAAACTAAGATTCACCACAGAAATCAAAGTGCGGAAATTAAATGCGGAAGCACAATAAGAAAGAACACAAAGTGATTGCCGAATACACACTTCAAAGGATTTATTTTTATGTCGTAGTGGCACAACCACTCAAAAATGACTCTTAAGTCATATAAGTGAGCCTCTTTAACTCTTCTCATGACAAAAAAATTATCAATAGCACTCAACTTGATTATGTATCAAGGTCACAAAGATATGGTCATTGCCCGCTAGTAGGTTGCACCACATTCTGAAAGTTCATTGGGGTTGTTAAACCTAAAGAACTAGTCCTGAGAGTAACCAAGAGGGGTGTGAATTAATATTATTAAACTTATTTAACTAAAAAAAATCTTTTTATATCTTGCCAGAAAAAATAAGTTAAATCAATAAAAAAAGATTAATAAAAAATTTTACCTAAGTGTTAATCTAGTAAAAATAAAGTGCAGAAATAATAAAAAAGAACACACCAGATGTATATGGTTTGGTCCAACATGACATACATCCACTCATCAGAGGCACCCTTGAGTATTGCATAAACCTTTAGTGACTCTCCTTTATCCCCCACAGCTAGATGAAGTGCCCTTATAAATCACTTCACCTTCCTCAGTGTGGTGGAGTAGCCGGGTCCTTTGACACCAAAGAGATCTTCTTCTTTTCCAAAACTTCCCTCAATAAACTTGAATTTGAGGTACTAAGGTGCAAGCTCACCGAAGCAACCTTGTGAAATCCCTCCACACTTCCTTAAAATCCCCTCCAAGAATCTCTCCCTCTCAAACCCACCCTTTCCTCTCTCCCTTTTAAAGTTCTCTACTTTAAGTTTTCTCTAGAAAAATGAAGTTCAATGTTTGCCAAGATACATACCATGCCTTAATAAAACATAAATAGAGGCTTTGATAAACACTAATAATCCAATTGGTGGCAAAGATCATCCAGGATGATCTGAGATTGTCTTGTATGATCAGTACAAAATATGCCTTTCATGCCAGATCTCCCAACGTAGTCCTGTACGATACATTTACCAATTTGTATAGATCATCCATGATGAAATTTTCAAGATTGTGGTAATCAACATGTCATCCAATAAATATCGAGATGTCTAGGATGATAGCATGCACGATTAGAGGAAATATGGTTTTCATCTTGAGATTTAGGAAATCAAGTATTTCAGCAAACATCTCTCCATTGCAAAATATAGATCATCTAGGACAATTTGATTGAATAATTTAACCTAATTAATCCCCTAATCACATGATCAATTTAGGCATGATGACATTGATTTCTAGGATGATCTGATCTTTGGGATATAATAATAAAATTTGAATATTAAATCTTTGCCTAATATTATCATTCGACGCTATTTTTCCAGATCATAAAGGATCATCCTGATAAATCAAAATTATCCAGTATGATTAGTTCAATGAGCTGATTATCCTACATGATTGAAATCGTCAGTATGATTAGTTCAAACTTAAACTTCTTATTTTGACTATAGCTCACCCCTGAGAGTATATGTCATGAACACCAAGCTTGTAAAAACTTTTATGGACTTGACTCAAGAAATCAAAATTATATCAATGAAAATATAGACTCTTATAGCATAACCTTTCGACCCAATCTTGACTCTAATTCTTTGTTGGATGGTACATGGTGTTCTGAAATGTTAGTATAGACACACAAATATAGAATGAAAAATATTAGGAGACATAAAGATATGAGCCATAATTTGATCATCTAAAACATCAACTTATGAGCTTGAGTCACAATAACTCTCCCTTTTTGATGATGATAAACATTACTTGGCAAATTAAAAATTAAAAGTATTTCTCTTAACTCCTCCTCTCTAAGATAAAAAATTTAAAAAATAAAATTATTTCTTTTAATTTTTATTTTAAAAATAAAATAAGTAAATAAAAACAAATAATTAGATAAAAAAAAAAATAAAATAGATACATAAAAGCAACAGTATATTCTTCCCCCTTTGACATTATAAAAAAGAAGAGAAGCTCATAAAACCAAAATAGTAAAAACTGAAAAAAAATTCAAACGATACTTTGATCTGGGAAGAAGTATTTTTAAAAGATATAGTTTGAAATTTTAAAGTTTCTTGGAATGGAAAATTACCTTTTAATTTTATTCAAAAATTTAGTAAGGCATTGATTGACAACATATAACCTAAAAAGGTTAGAAATTCAAAAAATATTAATTCAAACTCAATTCCTTTAAAGGCTCAAAAACATTTTAGCCAACATCAAAATCAAGAAACGAATTAGAGAAGGAAATGCTAATCTTTTTAAAAAACTCTTTTCATAAATATATCTAATAAGAAGAATAATGCAAAAATTGGTGAATCAAGAATCATAATTTTCAAACTCAAGTATCTAAAGTATTACAACATATAGGTTTCTTAAGATTTAAGAAAATCCAAGAAAGGTAAGCTTACTTTCTGTGGTGCCATTTTTGACTCTTTTCAATTATTTGGTGCTTTGCACTTCTTTTGAATTTGATACATTTACTATCTTTTCCATATTTGATGGCATCGTGCATCTTTTGATTTTAATATACTTTGTGTACTTTCCATATTTGGCATCATTGCGATCTTTTCACCTTTGGTTCATTTTGTGCTCTTTTCTTTTCAACAAATATGCTACCTTTCTGTAATTTTAACTAAAACAAACCCATTCTTGATGATAAAAACTAACTTCTGTTTAAGAAAAATGAATAGATTCAATAACTACAAAAACCTTATGAGATAGAAAAAATATAGGGAGATGATAAAAGTTCAATTTCAAAATCCAATATATATATTTATATATATTATATTATATATATAATACAATAGCATTGAAAAGAAATAAATAAACACACAAATAAGCTTTAAACATCAATCTTGCTCAATGATCTAACGATTCAGAAGCTAGGTCTGCTAGGAGAATTTTTGCTTCTCATTAATTTCCCCTTTTTATAATTTTCTTAACTTTACCCCTTTTCCTTTGTAAATGGTTTTCAAATTAGGGTTCTAATTTTTTTATATTTCAAGTTTCCTACTCCAAAATAAATAAACGTAGAAAAAATCTTAATATTTTTATTATTTTATATTTGTTCCAATTTTATTGTTGTTTATGCTTGTGTTTTAGTAGATTTGCAATTTGCTTATTACTCATCACTTTTATCATCTACAAGCACTTTTCTTCATGTCTTCAGATTTTAGCATTATCAATTCACCTGCAATCCAAAAGTCTTTGACCCTAACTTTGTTCGTAGATAATGTAAGTAAGCCAATCAAATTATCAATATAATATTTATTCAAAATTTTTGGTTCATGATAGCAACAACTTTAACCTCAAACTTATCAAGTAGAAATATAAATTTTTTTAACTTTTCAGAGTTTAAAAATTCTTTACCTAAAGCATGTAATGATGTCACAATTTAAAAAAACTTAGTATACATGTCTAAAATTGTCTCAGGAGATTCATGCAAAATAGTTCATAATCATGCATTAAAATATTAAACCTGGATTGTTTGACTTCACTAGTACCTTCATATATAGTGTGTAATTTGTCCCAAATTTTTTGCTAGTAGACAATGGATATTAACATACAACTTTAGAATTTAAAGCAAAAAAAAATTCAAATATTTAGCATTCAATTGAGCATTAGTTTTGTTCTACTATACTCTATTGATTAAAAGTAATATCAATTTTAATTCCATCTATAACACTTAATGATATAGAATAACTAGTTAAAATCATATGCCACATTCGATAATCAATTGATTGCAAAAATATAGACATGCAAATTTTTTAAAAATCAAAGTAATATTTTCAAATAAATGATGTGTCAGGTGATTGAATATCCTTCCGTAATATATGATTACAAAAATTAGTCATTGATATAAATTTAAAATTGTCTAAAACTTAATTTATGAATCTTGCTCTGTACCACTAAAAAGTTACATAATGGGTGTTAAAGCCCTAAGAACTAATCTCGAGGTTAATCAAAGAGGGTGAATTAGATATTTAAAACTTCTTTAACTAACTTTTTTTATATTTATAGGAAAACAAATTAAATCATTATAAAAAGATTAATCAGAGATTCACCCAAGCGGTAATATAGAAAAAATAAAGAGCAAGAAATAATAAAGAAAGGACACACCAGATTTATAGTGGTTCAGTCAACCTGACCTACATCCACTCCTCGAGGCACCCTTCAAGTATTACACTAAACCTTTATGACTCTCCTTTAGTCACCACAGCTAGGCGAAGAAGCTCTTACAAATCACTTCCACCTTCCCTGGTTCACAGCGGAGTAGCCAAGTCCTTTGACAACAAAGAGATCTTCTTCTTCCCAAAACTTCCCTCAAGACGAACCTTGAATTTGATGGTACTAAGGTGCAAGCTCTCGGAGCAATCATATGAAATCCCCCCACACTCCCTTGAAACCCCTTCTAATGATCTTCTCCCCACAAACTCCATCTTTCCTCTCTCTCCCTTTCAATTCTATCTACAAAATTTCTCCAAAAAAGAGCTTTAATGGCTATCCAAAGACACATATCAAGTGCCTTGATAATGGTTAAATAGAGGGCTTTGAAAAACCCTAATAATCAATTCTAGCAGCAAAGATCATTCAGGATAAACCTACGATCTATAAAAATGCCCTTTAAGGCCAGATCGCCCAACATAGTCCATTACGATAAAGTTTCCATTTTTGTATATATCATCCAGATGATGATTCAATCATCCAGATGATTAGTTTAAGATGGTGGAACCAATATGTCTTGAACAGATAGTTTGGAACATCCAGGAATAGCCTGTACATAGAAGGAAATATGGTTTCATCTTGGACATTTAGAAAAATTAAGTATGTCAGGAAACATCATCAAGGAGAAATAAAGATTATTCTGGATGATCTGATTTAATAATTAAACCATAATTAATCCCCTAATCACATGATGAATTTAGGCAAGATTAACATTGATCATCTAAGACGATCTCGATCATCCAGGATGATTAGAACAAAATTTGAATCATAAATCCTTACCTAAATTAATCATTGGCAGCTATTTTCCACAATCTTAAAGGATCATCCTAGACAATCAAAATCATCAGTATGATTAGTTCATTGAGTTGATAATCCTGGATGATTGATATTATCCAGTATGACCTAGTTTCAAAACTTAAACTTCTAGTTTTGACTAGATCTCACTCCCCTGAGTGTGTATGTGATGGACACCAAGCTAGCAAACACCTTTAAAGACTTGACTCAGAAAACAAAATTACATCAATGAATATTTACACTCTTACAGCATAACCTTATTATACCCAATCTTGAGTCTAATTCTTCGTTGGATGTACAAAGTGTTTTAGAAATATTAGTATACACATAAAATAAATATAAAATAAAATACTATGAGAAATAGATTGTAGCCATAATATTTGTTTATCATAAAAAATATCAACTTGTGAGCTGAGTCGCAACACATTCTAAAGCTAAATGCATTACCTTATAATGAAGATCCTATAGGATTCTAAATGTAGAGTTTCTCTCATCTTCTAGGGCATCTATTGACTGTAACAAAATGAGCCATCCAAAAATAAAAAAATAACATGCAAGGAGGCAATGTCCACCATAAGTTTAGGAATGGGCAAAGAAATTCATCCTGAAACACACCTTATTCAAATCTATTAGTCAAAAGAAATCTAGATTTGATCGTTCTTCTTTTGATTTGGTACATGTTGGCTAGCAGAGGGGGTATTATCCTCTCAGATAAATCAAACCCGAACAATTTCCTGATCTCATAAATAACTTGATGCTCTATATCTAAGCACATTGGTTGAGGAGCTTATTTGATGGGAATGACATCTTGCCATATTCTAATTTTATGGATTGCTACATTGGCAGACAAGCCCATAATTTTATCGTATGTCACATGGAAGCAATCTCTAACTCAAAAAGAAGTTGAATCAGATCCCTAGACCTTCCTCACTCAAAAATAAGCTTATGAAGGTGGGACGAGGGTCTTTTTTGTTCCAAGGTTAACCTCTTTAATTCATCAATTGTCGATTCAAAATCTCTTCAATTTGAGGGGTGGATCCCAAACTTGAAGTTCATCTGATGTTATCTGAAGTTCAAAACAAGTCTATCGAGGAAGTCGATATAATTCCATTAGGACATTCTAAGATCCGGATGATATGTTATCATAAGATAATAATCATCATATCAAATGAACTAATGGTACCAAAGTTGATACCACTTATCAAATTTTCTTATTTTTTTGTATGCTTGAGGCTTTAGTAGTTCGAGCTTGACCCTAGTCCATTACTCGTGTGAGATCCTTAGAGAAAGACTTCAACACCACAGTAATGTAGCCAAAAGATATTCCATTATTCTCTTGAAATCTCCTCCTCGGGGGTTACATCTTCTTCTTATATGAGGAGGAGAAGCCATGATAGAACTTCTGGACTTTCCTACTTTTCCAATGTTAGAGAATCCTTACATCACTAACCTATAACCCTGCTACATATAGTGGGGTTAAGGCTAAGGCTTTATTCTCCACAACTTTCATACATTGTCAATTCACACTCATCACTTTGAACTTTTGGAGCATCAACCTCAGGGTCACTATCTCGTTCTAAAATGAAGTTAAATTTTGGAGGAGGATTGAATTTTTTTAATCAAAAGGAATTTCAACTCCCCATTTTTTCTAGATTCTTCATCTGTACTTAATTGTTAATCCTTGTACACCGACTTTGTTCTTATTTAAAATGAGAATGGCCCTTACCATAAAATTAAACTTCGCCATCCTCCAACCTCTTTGAAGTAACATATTTGGAGGCCTAAGGACCACAATCTCGAGGGTCAACTTCGATATTTGATTCTTCTACTTTTTGATTTTTATTCTTCTCTTTGAGATTCTTGATTTTTGACTGGCTTTGCTCACTTTTTTCTCTTCAATATTGATCTCAACTATTAGAACGAGAAGAGGACCTTTCTGTGCATAATATAAGCATCCTCATAGATCCCGATCTCTTGAGTAGAAAATGGTTCAAATCACCCTTAATTACATATTTTAATGCTCTCATTGATACTTGATGCAATAGATGTAGCGAAGAAGAAATCATTCTATATTGTTGATCCATGGCCTACCTATGAGCATGATGAGGACATTGTCAAATCAATGATATAAAATTTTGCTTATTTTCAGTTCTCCAATCTCTAAAAATAGGGTGATCAAACCTAAGTCTTCTCTCCCCTTTTCATTAAAACCTGTGAAAGCACTAAATTACGGTTGAGATCTTTCTAATATCAAATGTAAGATATATAAGAGTCTTTATGTTCATCACGTTGATCAATGCACCTGGATCAACCAAACTTTAGATAACTTAAACTTCCCATTTATAGTGATGTTAATTGGAGAGATGTTATTGGTGATTATATGATTGTTAGTACCCAAAACTAAGTTCTCAAAAGTTACTCTGTGAATTATTCTTGAAGTTGAGGGCTTCATTTTGATAGGTTGAAGCCAACAAAACTAGCAAATCTCTGGTCAACAGTGCTTTGATTAAAGATTTCCCTCATACCATTTGAAGGACGAGGGTGTCATAGATCTTAACTTGGTTAGTCACTTCATAAGATGAGCTAAGATGTTGTAGTTAACCTTAGGAACATTAAACTCAGGTCCCGATGGATTGAAGGTGGATTAGGTTATTAAGGAGGATTTGGAATCAGATGTTGGAGACAACATGCTTGCCTTCTCCTGAGGAGGAAGCCTAGGAAATGACTTTACACCATTAAGTAGTAGCTCTATGATTTGACCAGGAGGACAAACTATGTGGTATCTATGCTCTCCGTAGGCATTACTCATTTTCTAAATGAGAGTCAGTAATATAAAAATCTATCATGATAGGACTCACCATAAAGTTAATTTAGGGGAAAACTCTATCTGATAAGACCTCAGATTTAAGTTTCCTTTGAGGGTCAAATGAGAAATGCTATTTTTTGAACTTCTTGAGTGATCTCAACTGAATTTTTGATTTTCATTTAAAGAAGAGCCACTTGTATTTCATTCTCATGGTTAATTATCAGAATCGATACAGAGTATTCTTTTTATTAAATTTATGACACTTTGCTTATATGGGGAAAGTAAAGTCTGATAACAGGAGTGGGGATAGAGGTTTTTAATATTGCCATTGCTACTTGAATACATCTCTCATCAGTACACTTCCTTTTTACAAAAATAATCTCTCTTTTCTTTTTCATTTAGTATGTAGTTCCTATGACTACTAGAGAGGAAAGTAGCTAACCATCCTCCTAGAAACCTCAGGTTAACCTCCTAGATTGGGCCTTGGGTGTCGATAGCTATTGATAAAGATCAAAAGATTAGTTAATTAACTTTTTAAATGCCTGAGATAGAGAAATATCCCAACCATCTTCAATTGCAAATCTTAATAAATAATGCAATCTTCAATTGGATGACTAAGCATGCGGTGATAAGGGCAGTACTTAGGATCATCTTTCTTGTCTGCATGTTCTGGCCTCTAGCCTCTAGTAGTTTGAAATATGGCTATTTGGAAGACTCCAATAATTTTCCTTATATTTCTCCTTAAAAGAATATGATTTTCCTATATATCCCTCTAAGAATGGCGTAAGGCTCTCTAATGGACTGGAGGTAATTTGGAATGGCTTCTTTTGAATTAGTGGTGGTAAAAGAACACTAGACTGATTGGCGGCAGCCTATTTCCTTTTTCTACCACTGACACTATAGTTGCTCTATTCTCAAAAGACTATGAGGGCTTGTCAACTTTCTTTTCACTAGATATAATCCTTAAGAAAGACATCATGAGATCCTCTTTAAAATGTTACTTGTTTTATTTAGAAGTTTTTCAAAGGCCTTGATTATGAACCTTTTAGGAAAAAGCAAAAGCCCATGGATATTCTTCTTAAAAGGATCTGCACTGCACATTGCTTTCGCAGCTGGGCTCCATATTCATCGAGAGGATTTCCCCAGCTCGGGATATACTCAATCAAATCTCTCCTGCTCTTTCTTATTAACAACCAGATTGCCCACTATTGTGCACTGTTGTGCTCCAAAAAGATCTCTTTAATAATAATTTTTTAGTTTGTTAAGGTTCTTACCGAACCATTGGAAAATTGACATACCACTCAAAAGCAATGCTAGAAAGACAACTAATAAATGTGTGAAATATTAAGCCTATGACCCTCCTTCGTTGTAACAACTCCCTCAGAATTGGGTCAAATGTTGTCTCGTGTTTCAATTTTGGTGAAAATTTTAAATATGGTGGCAAAAACCCTTTGGATAAGGGATTGAATGATATTCTTTAGGGTAGGGTCTACCCCTTGGAATAGATACGGTCCCTTGGTAATGGGCTAAGGCTTCCTTTACCTGATCCCATCAATTATTAAGATCTTTTTTAACTGGTAGTGGAGAATTGAATGAATTGAAGGAACTATTAGTTTGACTAGGGAATTCAAAGAACAAGTTGCTGGATTAAGGGACAACGACGCTGATTTAGGGACCTTAGAATTACATTCTAGCTTTCTAGCTTGATCGGTGATTGTTTGAATGGAGTTGTTTGTTGCTATGAATAAAGATTACTTGCAGGAGTTGGGATTTTGAAATTGAGGATTCTTCAAACTTTGAAACTCAAAAATGTTAAATTTATTGTATATGCTAAGTTTTACATAACTGATCAAAAAAAATCCCAAACTAACTTTCCTGACACTCTCTGACCCTAAAATAAACCCCACCAATTATTTTTAAGAGTGAAAGGTCAAGGCTTAATTTTAAACTTGAGATTAGAGAGAGATTTGAATTTAAGGTCAAAATTGAGCAGGCCTTCTCAAATTTAAAAGCTAAGCATATCGAATAAACTCAACCTCGTAGGCTATAAATTTGATATAAAGGTATTAAGAATTTGATTTGACTCTTTGCTTAACCAATTGACTTGGGGAAAAATGCAAAGTCCAATTGGGTAGAGGTTTCTCAACTCTAACTCCATTTAACTGAATTTTATTCTGTTGGCTAGGCTCAAACTAAGGGGGAAATGGTTAGAGTGGCCAATGGAAGGAATATGTAGTTAAAAATACCATTAAAATAAAATTCTCCACTGTTAGAGATAGAGAGAGAGATTAAGTCCCACTAGGCGTGCCATTTTTATTCGGGCATGGTTAAAAGTTTTAAAAAGGGGTTTTAAAAAGATTAATTTTCTCTGAGAATTTTAATTTGAGAATTTAGTCTCAAAATCAAACATGACGCTCTATCAATCATCTAACTATATAGTCTAGATGGTAGATCAATAAATTCATATTCATAACCTTGAAAAGAGATGATATATAAAACATCATCTACTAATCAATTGTCTAAATATGATGAAAATGATTATTGTTGATTTATTTCCCAAAGAAGACTATTGAATTTTAAAAGGCAATTTTTTTTAAAGGTGGATGTGGGTTCCAAATCTTCTAGAGTAACAAGCCCTCATAGTTAGTTACATCAAATCGATGTTGAATTCCCTATGAAAACTCTCTATAAAAAAGTGGTAGAAATTTTATTTGGAGATTTTCAAGGAGTGATGTCAAAGAAGGTGAATTTAGAATTTGAATTAGGAATGGATCAAGATTGAATTTTTAAATCTAATTCAGTCAAATCAGGCACCGGCGCCACCAAACCAATCATTGGCAATGATAGCTGAATGGTGCCATGGCAAAGAAGCATAAGGACATGTGTCCAGCCTAGGTCCGCTCACTTAAACCTGTCAGTAAGAAATACTAGCCATCAAATTGATCGGAAGATAAACCAACAACTATGATTTAGCCACGTGGCATCCCATGTCTCAGTTAACCCACATTTGAATCCAGAGGTAAATGGTGCAGGGTCCAGCTTACCATGAGCCTTCCGATCTTAATCAAGAGGAAATCAGACACATGTGGTTGATCCAACCAATTTTAGTTAAAAAAATGACTAAAATTAAAATGTTCATAACCTCAAAAAGACCCATCCAATTTAATGAAAGTCGAAACATAGGCTCATGGGAACATGAACATTTATTGCCTAGAGTTTGGAGGCATCATGCAATGAAATTTTTAACAGTTTTAATTTGAAATTTAAACTTAAAATAAAAATAACTTACAATTCAATCATTGGATTTTGAGATATTGGGTTCTTTTTCCTCCTAATAAAGTCCTCTAAAAGTTTACTGAAGAGCTTATTAGAAGCTTTTTGATGGTTGGATTTGAAGAGCAGAGAAAACCCCTCTTCTCTCGCTAGAAGCTCTTCCAAACTAAATATGATTTGATCATGAAAATGATGGGGAATGGTTGGGAAAGTCTAAAGAAATGAGTGGGAGAAGATGGGGAGGGTTCTGGAGAGCTAGAGGCAGTTTAAGCTTTGGTTTTTTTTGAAATAAGAAAATGAGTTTGTTAGGTCAAATTTCCCTTACTAACCTTTACTTTGGGAGTGAATGGCTAGGATTTTTTTAGGGAGGTACAAATGGCTGAAAAAGTATCCCCAAGGATGCTTAAGACCAAGGGAAAGGGTGGGGATGAGAGTACTCCCCTAATCCATGGAGGGACCACACCCTTTTTCCTCATTTGGCTAAACCCAAGCCAAACCTTGGTTTAAGAGTCTAGCTTAAGCTCTTCTAAATTTATCTCTTATAGCCATTAGGATAGGGAAACTACAAAGGTCCTTATGATTTTATAAGATTTTCTTTTATATAATAGCATTACATTCTTTAGAAAGAGCATTAGTTTCAAAATCTCATAATTTTCTATTTTTACTTAAAATATCTTTCATAAATTTTGCATAAGTAGGCATTTGTTCTAGAGCTTTAGCAAAAGGATATATTAATTATTAATTTTTTAATATCTTTAAAAATATCAGAATTTCCTATCCAAATTTTGTTTGGCAATCATTGGGGAAAAGGTGGTGGTTGTTTCTCAACTACCTTCCTCATTAGTTTCTCTAACTCCTAAGTAGGTTGAGATGAACTTTCAACACTAACAAGGTAATGGGGTTTCCTCGATAATATAATCAATTGGTTTCTCTTCCTTACCAAACAAGTCCTCGACTTCTTTTCCACTCCTCAACTAAATAGTTTTGCATTACTCCTTATCTTTTCATTTGGATTTACTTTTATGATACTAGGTAAAGTTACTTGGGTTTTATTTGTTTAAGATCTAGCTATCCGTCCTATTTAGTTTTCCAATATTTCCAATGGTTGTAGCTTGAGTTTGCAATTGTGTGCCCATTTGCAAAACCAATTCTTTTGATGAGGCTTTCTATCCTTTGGTTGGCTGGTTAAGTGATATATTGGAGGATAAATTGGCATTGATTTGGAAAATTTTATGGAGGGTGCTTACAAATTCCTACCTGATTTGTTGGGTAGAGTTCAATTAGTATTAATTGTTTGATTATTACTCCAATTAAAATTGAGATGATTTCTCTAACTAGGATTATATGTGTTTAAGAATGCTTTATTAGTTCTATTATTGATGGCATTAAGGGAATCAACTCTTACAAAACTTGAGTCCATTAGAAGCTCCAAAAAATATTTTCTATAGTAAATGTGAAATTTTGTGGTTAACTAATTCCATGATTATCTAACTTTCAAGTATGGTAGCTACTTATATAGTAAAAATTTATAAAGCTTTTGATTTATAAATATTAGCTACCTTTATAGGATTAACTCTTTTAGAGTGCCATTGAAAATTATTTATAACCATCTCTTCAATCAAAGCATATGCATTATCAAAGGGCTTTGATATCAAAGAACCACTAACAATAACATAATGATTGATGAAAAAGAACTTATAAAGATGTTATAAAAGGTTTAAATATTTAGCCATCTGGGAAGGCATCATGAGGATATTTTTGAAGGATTGATGGCTAAATCTCTCCAATGATTCATAAATAGAATTGTCATCTAACTGTTTAAATTATGTGATATCATTTCTAAGCTTAACAATTTTAGATGAGGAAAATAATTAGCTAAACATTTATGGGCTAAGTCATTCTAAGTTTTAATTAATCCTGGGAGCATTATCTTTAACCACATCTTAGCTTTATCCCTACGTGAAAAGGAAAAAAAACCTAAGTTTAACAATATCTTTAGTAACATTATTGTATTTGAAGGATGCACATCTTTTAAGGATACTAGCTATATGCATACTAGGA
Source organism: Dendrobium nobile (assembly GCA_022539455.1). Lineage (NCBI taxonomy): Eukaryota > Viridiplantae > Streptophyta > Magnoliopsida > Asparagales > Orchidaceae > Dendrobium > Dendrobium nobile. Next base: position 24,705,734 of record CM039733.1, read on the forward strand.
TTTTCTATTAGAATATCACCATTGAGAGTTTTGTACCATTTAGATTATTACAAATTTCAATTCAAAATTATTATCCTAAATACTAGGTCTATTTAAGCTTGAATGAATGCCTTTAACTATATGGTTAGCATATTTTCTAAGCAATCAAGGTCGATAATTTTTTGAAAGTTATTTTACCATTTTTAAGCCTTTTGTAAAGTTTTAATTTTTGTAATGTTTCTAAAGTTCTTCTTAATTTTAATGTTAAATAAAAGTTCTACTAGTTATTTGTACTATACATGCAACAATAAACTATTTGGGTTTGGTTGAAAGTTTTGAAAAAGAGATTTTTAAAAGATTAGTTTTCTCTGGAAATTTTAATTCTTAATTTCAATTTCAAAATCAAACATGGAGTTATAAACATCCTAACAATGTAGGTTGGGTCATATGAAATTGCATGGGAGTGACTACGAAAGTCATGCTTGATGAGAAAGCATGTAATATATTAGTTTTTGGGATGCAAAACTAAAGCAAGGCAATGCTTCTCAATCAAAAGGTGCTGAATTTTCATGGGGAGAAGTATTCAGCTCAGTTAATAGAGAGAATTCTCTTTTCCCTTATCATTGTCTTGAACTAGCAGAGCGCCAAGTGACTTGTCGAGGGAAGTGGTGTAAAGAATAAGAGGTTTCCCTGGAATAGTAGCTGCCTAGACTGGTGGGTTAGTAAGATATTCCTTGATGCTATTAAAAGCATTTTTACATTTCTCATCCCATATGAACTTATTGTCCTTTTTGGCTAGGAAAGAGAAGGGTTGACATCTTATAGAAAGATTTGAAATAAACCTCCTTTTATATGCCAACCTACCTTAGAAAGACCTTAATTAGGTAAGGTTGTTTGGAGGTGGCATATTTAAGATGGCTTCAACTTTGGTAGGATCAATTTCAATTTCTTTGTGCCTCACTTTGACTCTTAGGAATTTCCTTGAAGTGATGCCGAATACACACTTCAAAGGATTTATTTTTAGGTCGTAGTGGCACAACCACTCAAAAATGACTCTTAAGTCATATAAGTGAGCCTCTTTAACTCTTCTCATGACAAAAAAATTATCAATGTAGCACTCAACTTGATTATGTATCAGGTCATCAAAGATATGTGTCATTGCCCGCTAGTAGGTTGCACCAGCATTCTGAAAGTTCATTGGGGTTGTTAAACCCTAAAGAACTAGTCCTGAGAGTAACCAAGAGGGGTGTGAATTGAATATTTTAAAACTTATTTAACTAAAAAAAATCTTTTTATATCTTGCAGCAAAAATAAGTTAAATCAATAATAAAAAGATTAATAAAAAATTTTACCTAAGTAGTTAATCATAGTAAAAATAAAGTGCAGAAATAATAAAAAAGAACACACCAGATGTATAGTGGTTTGGTCCAACCTGACATACATCCACTCATCAGAGGCACCCTTCGAGTATTGCACTAAACCTTTAGTGACTCTCCTTTATCCCCCACAGCTAGATGAAGATGCCCTTATAAAATCACTTCAACCTTCCTCAGTGCGGTGGAGTAGCCGGGTCCTTTGACACCAAAGAGATCTTCTTCTTTCCAAAACTTCCCTCAATATGAAACTTGAATTTTATGGTACTAAGGTGCAAGCTCGCCGAAGCAACCTTGTGAAATCCCTCCACACTTCCTTAAAATCCCCTCCAAGAATCTTCTCCCTCTCAAACTCCACCCTTTCCTCTCTCCTTTTAAAGTTCTCTCTTTAAGTTTTCTCTAGAAAAATGAAGTTTCAATGTTTGCCAAAGATACATACCAGGTACCTTAATAAAACATAAATAGAGGGCTTTGAAAAACACTAATAATCAATTTTGGTGGCAAAGATCATCCAGGATGATCCTGAGATTGTCTTGTATGATCAGTACAAAAATGCCTTTCATGCCAGATCTCCCAACGTAGTCCTGTACGATACATTTACCAATTTGTATAGATCATCCATGATGAATAGTTCAAGATTGGTGGTAATCAACATGTCATCCAATAAATAGTTCGAGATGTCTAGGAGATAGCATGCACGATTAGAGGAAATAGGGTTTTCATCTTAGATGATTTAGGAAAATCAAGTATGTCAGCAAACATCATCCATTGCAAAATATAGATCATCTAGGACAATTTGATTGAATAATTTAACCTTAATTAATCCCCTAATCACATGATCAATTTAGGCATGAATGACATTGATTGTCTAGGATGATCTCGATCTTTTGGGATGATTATAATAAAATTTGAATATTAAATCTTTGCCTAAATTATCATTCGACGCTATTTTCCATGATCATAAAGGATCGTCCTGGATAATCAAAATTATCCAGTATGATTAGTTCAATGAGCTGATTATCCTACATGATTGAAATCGTCCAGTATGATTAGTTCAAAACTTAAACTTCTTATTTTGACTATAGCTCACTCCCTTGAGAGTATATGTGCATGGACACCAAGCTTGTAAAAACTTTTATGGACTTGACTCAAGAAATCAAAATTATATCAATGAAAATTATAGACTCTTTATAGCATAACCTTATTCGACCCAATCTTGAGCTCTAATTCTTTGTTGGATGGTACATGGTGTTCTTGAAATATTAGTATAGACACACAAATATAGAATGAAAAATATTAGGAGACATAAAGATATGAGCCATAATATTTGTTATCATCTAAAACATCAACTTATGAGCTTGAGTCACAATAATCTCTCCCTTTTTGATGATGATAAACATTACTGGCAAATTTAAAAATTAAAAGTATTTTCTCTTAATCTCTCCCTCTCTAAGATAAAAATTTAAAAATAAAAGAAATCAAAACTTTATTTCTTTTTAATTTTTATTTTAAAATAAAATAAGTAAAATAAAACAAATAATTAGATAAAAAAAAAATAAAATAGATACATAAAAGCAACAGTATATTCTTCCCCCTTTGACATTATCAAAAAGAAGAGAAGCTCATAAAACCAAAATAGTAAAAACTGAAAAAAAAATCAAACGATACTTGATCTGGTGAAGAAGTATTTTTAAAAGAAATCAGTTTGAAATTTTAAAGTTTCTTGGAATGGGAAAATTACCTCTTAATTTTATTCAAAAATTTAGTAAGGCATGTATTGACAACATATAACCTAAAAAGGTTAGAAATTCAAAAAATATTAATTCAAACTCAAGTTCCTTTAAAGGCTCAAAAACATTTTATGCCAACATCTAAATCAAGAAACGAATTAGAGAAGGACATGCTAATCTTTTTAAAACTCTTTTCATAAAATATATCTAATAGAAGATTAATGCAAAAATTGGTGAATCAAGAATCATAATTTTCAAACTCAAGTATCTAAAGTATTCATACATATTAGGGTTTCTTAAGATTTAAGAAATACAAGAAAGGTAAGCTTACTTTCTGTGGGCTCATTTTATGACTCTTTTCAATTATTTGGTGCATTTTGCACTTCTTTTGAATTTGATACACTTTACGTATCTTTCCATATTTGATGGCATCGTGCATCTTTTGATTTTTAATATACTTTGTGTATCTTTCCATATTTGGCATCATTGCGTATCTTTTCACCTTTGGGTTCATTTTGTGCATCTTTTCTTTTCAACAAATATGCTACCTTTCTGTAATTTTAACTAAAACAAACCCATTCTTCTGATAAAAACTAACTTCTTGATTAAGAAAATAATGAGATAGATTCAATAACTTACAAAAGATCCTTATGAGATAGAAAAAATATAGGGAGATGAAAAAGTTCAATTTCAAAATCCAATTTATAATTTGATGAAGATTTTGAATCAAAAGTAAATTAGCCTTTTTAAGAAATGAGATAGCAAAACAAAATCACGAGTTTACTTCCTTTGACTACTTTTAGAGAAGTCAACTATAACTTACATAAAAATTCAAGAAAAGTAGGAGGTAAATTTTTCATTTTTTTAAAAAAATGATCTTTGAAAAAGATTTGATTTTCTAAAGTATATTCAAAATAAAAAAAAGTGATATGTGTGTGTTGATCAGAAAAAATTTCACAAGAAGAAATGTAATGACTAATTTAAAATTTTAATGAAACAAAAAAGAAGAAAAATTAAAACCCAAATAAAAACCTAGAAAAAAATATAATGAATATATATATATATATATATATATATATATATATATATATATATATATATATACATGCATAAAAAATAAATAAACACAAAAATAAGGCTTTAAACATCATCTTGCTCATGATCTAATGATTCAGAAGCTAGGTCTGCCTAGGAGAATTTTTGCTTCTCATTATTTTCCCTTTTTATAATTTTCTTAACTTTACCCTTTTCCTTTGTAAGATGAGTTTTCAAATTAGGGTTCTAATTTTTTATATGTTCAAGTTTCCTACATCCAAAATAAATAACGTTAGAAAAAATCTTAATATTTTTATCATTTTTATATTTGTTCCAATTTTATTGTTGTTTATGCTTGTGTTTTAGTAGGATTTGCAATTTACTTATTAACTCATCACTTTTATCATCTACTAAGCCACTTTTCTTCATGTCTTCAGATTTTAGCACTATCAATTCACCTGCATCCAAAAGTCTTTGACCCAAACTTTGCTCGTAGATAATGAGTAAGCCAATCAAATTATCAATATAATATTTATTCAAAATTTTTGATTCATGAATAGCAACAACTTTAACCTCAAACTTATCAAGTAGACAATATAAATTTTTTTAACTTTTTCAGAGTTTAAAAATTCTTTACCTAAAGCATGTAATGATGTCACAATTTAAAAAAACTTAGTATACATGTCTAAAATTGTCTCAGGAGATTTCATGCAAAATAGTTCATAATCATGCATTAAAATATTAAACCTGGATTGTTTGACTTCACTAGTACCTTCATATATAGTGTGTAATTTGTCCCAAATTTTTTTGCTAGTAGTACAAGTGGATATTAACATACAATCTTTAGAATTTAAAGCAAAAAAAATTCAAATATTTAGCATTCAATTGAGCATTAGTTTGTTCTACTATACTCTATTGATTAAAAGTAATATCAATTTTAATTCCATCTATAACACTTAATGATATAGAATAACTAGTTAAAATAATATGCCACATTCGATAATCAATTGATTGCAAAAATATAGACATGCAAATTTTTTAAAAATCAAAAGTAATAATTTCAAATAATGATGATCAGGTGATTGAATATCCTTCCGTAATATTATGATTACAAAAATTAGTCATTGATATAAATTTAAAAGATTTCTAAAACTTAATTTATGAATCTTGCTCTAGTACCACTAAAAAGTTCATAATGGGTGTTAAAGCCTAAAGAACTAATCTCGAGGTTAATCAAGAGGGGTGAATTAGATATTTTAAAACTTCTTTAACTAACTTTTTTTATATCTTATAGTGAAAACAAATTAAATCAATAATAAAAAGATTAATCAGAGATTTCACCCAAGCAGTTAATCATAGAAAAAATAAAGAGCAAGAAATAATAAAGAAAGGACACACCAGATTTATAGTGGTTCAGTCGAACCTGACCTACATCCACTCCTCGGAGGCACCCTTCAAGTATTACACTAAACCTTTAGTGACTCTCCTTTAGTCACCACAGCTAGGCGAAGAAGCTCTTACAAAATCACTTCCACCTTCCCTGGTTCAGCGGAGTAGCCAAGTCCTTTGACAACAAAGAGATCTTCTTCTTCCCAAAACTTCCCTCAAGACGAACCTTGAATTTGATGGTACTAAGGTGCAAGCTCGTCGGAGCAATCATATGAAATCCCCCCACACTCCCTTGAAACCCCTTCTAATGATCTTCTCCCTCTCAAACTCCATCGTTTCCTCTCTCCCTTTCAAATTCTATCTACAAAATTTCTCCTAAAAATGAAGCTTTAATGGCTACCAAAGACACATATCAAGTGCCTTGATAATGGTTAAATAGAGGGCTTTGAAAAACCCTAATAATCAATTCTAGCAGCAAAGATCATTCAGGATAATCCTGTACGATCAATATAAAAATGCCCTTTAAGCCAGATCGCCCAACATAGTCCAGTACGATAAGTTTTCCATTTTGTATATATCATCCGAGATGATGATTCAATCATCCAGGATGATTAGTTTAAGATTGGTGGAAACCAATATGTCGTTGAACAGATAGTTTGGAACATCCAGGACATAGCCTGTACTATAGAAGGAAATATGGTTTCATCTTGGACAATTTAGAAAAATTAAGTATGTCAGGAAACATCATCAAGGATGAAATATAGATTATCTAGGATGATCTGATTTAATAATTTAACCATAATTAATCCCCTAATCACATGATGAATTTAGGCAAGATTAACATTGATCATCTAAGACGATCTCGATCATTCAGGATGATTAGAACAAAATTTGAATCATAAATCCTTACCTAAATTATCATTGGCAGCTATTTTCTACAATCTTAAAGGATCATCCTAGACAATCAAAATCATCTAGTATGCTTAGTTCATTGAGTTGATAATCCTGGATGATTGATATTATCCAGGATGATTGATATTATCCAGTATGATTAGTTCAAAACTTAAACTTCTAGTTTTGACTAGATCTCACTCCCCTGAGTGTGTATGTGTATGGACACCAAGCTAGCAAACACCTTTATAGACTTGACTCAAGAAATCAAAATTACATCAATGAATATTACACTCTTTACAGCATAACCTTATTATACCCAATCTTGAGATCTAATTCTTCGTTGGATGGTACATAGTGTTTTTGAAATATTAGTATACACATAAATAAATATAAAATAAAAAATACTATGAGAAATAAAGATGTGAGCCATAATATTTGTTATCATAAAAAATATCAACTTGTGAGCTTGAGTCGCAACACATTCTTAAGGCTAAATGGCATTACCTTATAATTGAAGATTCCTATAGGAGTTCTAAATGTAGAGTTTCTCTCATCTTCTAGGGCATCTTGATTTGACTGTAACTAAATGAGCCATCCATAAATAAAAAAATAACATGCAAGGAGGCAATGTCCACCATAAGCTTAGGAATGGGCAAAGAAAATTCATCCTTGAAACACACCTTATTCAAATCTATATAGTCAAAAGAAATCTAGATTTGATCGTTCTTCTTTTGATTTGGTACGATGTTGGCTACGCAAGAGGGGGTATTATTCCTCTCAGATAAATCAGACCACGAACAATTTCCTGATCTCATAAATAACTTGATGCTCTATATCTAAGCACATTGGTTGAGGAGCTTATTTGATGGGAATGACATCTTGCCATATTCTAATTTTATGGATTGCTACATTGGCAGACAAGCCCATAATTTTATCGTATGTCACATGTGAAGCAATCTCTAAACTCAAAAAGAAGTTGAATCAGATCCCTAGACCTATCCTCACTCAAAAATAAGCTTATGAAGGTGGGACGAGGGTCTTTTTTTGTTCCAAGGTTAACCTCTTTTAATTCATCAATTGTCGATTCAAAATCTTCTTCAAATTTGAGGGGTGGATCCCAAACTTGAAGTTCATCTGAGTTATCTGAAGTTTCAAACAAAGTCTATCGAGGAAGTCGATATAATTCCATTAGGACATTCTAAGATCCAGGATGATATGTTATCATAAGATAATATTCATCATTATCAAATGAACTAATGGTACCAAAGTTGATACCACTTATCAAATTTTTCTTATTTTTTGTATGCTTGAGGCTTTAGTAGTTCGAGCTTGACCCTTAGTCCATTAACTCGGTGTGAGATCCTTAGAGATAAGACTTCTAACACCATCAGTAATGTAGCCAAAAGATAATTCCATTATTTCATTGAAATCTTCCTCCTCGGGGGTTACATCTTCTTCTTTATATGAGGAGGAGAAGCCATGATAGAACTTCTGGACTTTCCTTACTTTTCCATCTAGGTTAGGAGAATCCTTAATCACTAACCCTATAACCCTGCCTACATATAGTGGGGTTAAGGCTAAGGCTTTAATTCTCCTACGAAGCTTTTCATACACTGTCAATTCACACTCATCACTTTGAACTTTTGGAGCATCAACCTCAGGGTCACTATCTCGTTCTAAAATGAAGTTAAATTTTGGAGGAGGATTGAATTTTTTTTAATCAAAAGGAATTTCAACTCCCCATTTTTCTAGATTCTTCATCTGTACTTAATTGCTAATCCTTGTACACCGACTTTGTTCTTATTTAAAATGAAGAATGGCCCTTACCATAAAATTAAACTTCGCCATCCTCCAACCTCTTTGAAGTAACATATTTGGAGGCCTAAGGACCACAATCTCGAGGTCAACTTCGATATTTGATTCTTCTACTTTTTGATATTTTATTTCTTACTCTTTTGATTCTTGATTTTGACTGGAGCTTTGCTCACTTGTTTTCTCTTCAATATTGATCTCAACTTTAGAACGAGAAGAGGACCTTTTCTGTGCATAATATATAGCATCCTCATAGATCCCGATCTCTTGAGTAGAAAATGGTTCCAAATCACCCTTAATTACATATTTAATGCCATCTCATTGATACTTGATGCATAGATGTAGCGTAGAAGAAATCATTCTATATTTGTTGATCCATGGCCTACCTAGGAGCATGATGAAGGACATTGTCAAATCAATGATATAAAATTTTGCTTATATTTTCAGTTCTCCAATATCTAAAAATAGGGTGATCAAACCTAAAGTCTTCTCTCCCTTTTCATTAAACCTGTGAAGCACTAAATTAACGGTTGAGATCTTTCTAATATCAAATGTAAGATATATAAGAGTCTTTATGTTCATCACGTTGATCAATGCACCTGGATCAACCAAAACTTTAGATAACTTAAACTTTCCCACATTTATAGTGATGTTAATTGGGAGTGATGTTAATTGGGTGATTATGATTGTTAGTACCCAAAACTAAGTTCTCAAAAGTTACTCCTGAGAATTCCTTGAAGTTGAGGGCTTCATTTTGATAGGTTGAAGCCAACTAAACTAAGCAAATCTCTGGGTCAAGCAGTGCTTTGATTAAAGATTCCCTCATACCATTTGAGAGGACGAGGGTGTCATAGATGCTTAACTTGGTTAGTCACTTCATAAGATGAGCTAAGATGTTGTAGTTAACCATAGGAACATTAAACTCAGGTCTCGATGGATTGAAGGAGGATTAGGTTATTAAGGAGGATTTGGAATCAGATCGTTGGAGACAACATGCTTGCCTTTCTCCTGAGGAGGAAGCCTATGGAATATGACTTTACCACCATTAAGTAGTAGCTCTATGATTTGACCAGGAGGACAAACTATGGTGGTATCTATGCTCTCCGTAGGCATTACATCATTTTCTAAATGAGAGTCAGTATATAAAAATTCTATCATGATAGGACTCACCTAAAAGATAATTTAGGGGAAATCTCTATCTGATAAGACCTCAGATTTAAGTTTCCTTTGAGGGTCAAATGAGAAATGCTAATTTTTTGAACTTCTTGAGTGATCTCAACTGAATTTTGATTTTCATTTAAAGAAGAGCCAACTTGTATTTCATTCTCATGGTTAATTATCAGAATCGATACAGAGGTATTCTTTTTATTAAATTTATGACACTTTGCCTTTAATGGGGGAAAGTAAAAGTCTGATAACAGGAGTGGGGATGAGGTTTTTATATTGCCATTTGCTACTTGAATACATCTCTCATCAGTACACTTCCTTTTTACAAAAATATCTCTCTTTTCTTTTTCATTTAGTATAGTAGTTCCTATGACTACTAGAGAGGAAAGTAGCTAACCATCCTCCTAGGAAACCTCCAAGTTAACCTCCTAGATTGGGCCTTGGGTGTCGATAGCTATTGATAAAGATCAAAAGATTAGTTAATTAACTTTTTAAATGCCTGAGATAGAGAAATATCCCAACCATCTTCAATTGCAAATCTTTAAAAATAATGCAATCTTCAATTGGATGACTAAGCATGCGGTGATAAGGGCAGTACTTAGGATCATCTTTCTTGTCTGCATGTTCTGGCCCCCTAGCCTCTAGTAGTTTGAAATATGGCTTATTTGGAAGACTCCTAATAATTTTCCTTATTAATTCTCTCTTAAAAGAATATGATTTTCCTAGTATATCCCTCTAAGGGATGGCGTAAGGCTCTCTAATGGACTGGAGGTAATTTGGAATGGCTTCTTTTGAATTAGTGGTGGTAAAAGAACACTAGACTGATTGGCGGCAGCCTATTTTCCTTTTTCTACCACTGACACTATAGTTGCTCTATTCTCAAAAGACTTGATGGGCTTGTCAACTTTCTTTTCACTAGATATATCCTTTAAGAAAGACATCATGAGATCCTCTTTTAAAATGTTACTTGTTTTATTTAGAAGTTTTTCAAAGGCCTTGATTATGAAACCTTTTAGGGAAAAAGCAACAAGCCCATGGATATTCTTTAAAAGGATCTGCACTGCACATTGCTTTCGCAGCTGGGCTCCATATTTCATCGAGAGGTTTCCCCAGCTCGGGATATACTCAATCAAAGTCTCTCCTAGCTCTTTCTTTTTAACAACCAGATTGTCCACTATTGTGCACTGCTGTGCTCCAAAAATATCTCTTTAATAATATATTTTTTAGTTTGTTAAAGGTTCTTATCGAACCATTGGGAAAATTGACATACCACTCAAAAGCAATGCTAGAAAGACAACTAATAAATTTGTGAAATATTAAAGCCTATGACCCTCCTTCGTTGTAACAACTCCCTCAGAATTGGGTCAAATGTTGTCTCGTGTTTTCAATTTTGGTGAAAATTTTAAATGATGGTGGCATAAAACCCTTTGGATAAGGGATTGAATGATATTCTTTAGGGTAGGGTCTACCCTTTGGAATAGATACGGTCCCTTGGTAATGGGCTAAGGCTTCCTTTACCTGATCCTCAATCAATTATTTAAGATCTTTTTTTAACTGGTAGTGGAGGAATTGAATGAATTGAAGGAACTATTAGTTTGACTAGGGGAATTCAAAGAACAAGTTGCTGGATTACAGGGACTATCGACGCTGATTTAGGGACCTTAGAATTACATTCTGGCTTTCTAGCTTGATCGGTGATTGTTTGAATGGTAGGTTGTTGTTGCTTGAATAAAGATTACTTGACAGGAGTTGGGATTTTGAAATTGAGGGATTTTCTTCAAACTTTGAAACTCAAAAATGTTGAATTTTATTGTATATGCTAAGTTTACATAACTGATCGAAAAAATCCCAAACTAACTTTCCTGACACTCTCTGACCCTAAAATAAACCCCACCAATTATTTTAAGAGTGAAATGTCAAGGCTTAATTTAAACTTGAGATTAGAGAGAGAATTTGAATTTAAGGTCAAAATTGAGCAGGCCTTCCTGAAATTTAAAAGCACAGCATATCGAATTAAACTCAACCTCGTAGGCTTATAAATTTGATATAAAGGTATTAGGAATTTGATTTGACTCTTTTGCTTAACCAATTGACTTGGGGGAAAAATGTCAAAGTCTAATTGGGGTAGAGGTTTCTCAACTCTCTATTTGACATGAATTTTTCTGTTGGCTAGGCTCAACTAAGGGGGAAATGGGTAGAGTGGCCAATGGAAGGAAATGTAGTTAAAAATACCATTAAAATAAAAATTCTCCACTGTTAGAGATAGAGAGAGAGATTAAGTCCCACTAGGCGTGCCATTCTTTATTCGGGCATGGTTAAAAGTTTTAAAAAAGGGGTTTTAAAAAGATTAATTTTCTCTGAGAATTTTAATTTAGAATTTTAGTCTCAAAATCAAACATGACGCTCTATCAATCATCTAACTATAATAGTCTAGATGGGAGATCATTAAATTCATATTCATAACCTTGATAAGAGATGATATATAAAACATCATCTACTAATCAATTGTCTAAATATGATGAAAATGATTATTGTTGATTTTATTTCCCAAAGAAAGACTAATTGAATTTTAAAAGGCAATTTTTTTAAAGGTGGATGTGGGTTCCAAATCTTCTAGAGTACAAGCACTCATAGTTAGTTACATCAAATCGATGTTGAATTCCCTATGAAAACTCTCTATTAAAAAAGTGGTAGAAATTTTATTTAGAGATTTTCAAGGAGTGATGTCAAAGAAGGTGAATTTAGAATTTGAATTAGGAATGGATCAAGATTGAATTTTTAAATCTAATTCTAGTCAAATCAGGCACCGGCGCCACCAAACCAATCATTGGCAATGATCAGCTGAATGGTGGCATGGCAAAGAAGCATAAGGACATGTGTCAAGCCTAGGTCAGCTCACTTAAACCTGTCAGTAAGAAATACTAGCCATCGAATTGATCGCGAGATAAACCAACAACTATGATTTAGCCACGTGGCATCCCATGGTCTCAGTTAACCCACATTTGAATCCAGAGGTAAATGGTGCAGGGTCCAGCTTACCATGAGCCGTCCGATCTTAATCAAGAGGAAATCAGACACATGTGGTTGATCCAACCAATTTTAGTTAAAAAATGGACTAAAAATTAAAATGTTCATAACCTCAAAAAGACCCATCCAAATTTAATGAAAGTCGAAACATAGGCTCATGGGAACATGAACATTTATTGCCTAGAGTTTGGAGGCATCATGCAATGAAATTTTTAACAGTTTTAAGTTGAAATTTAAACTTAAAATAAAAATAACTTACAATTCAATCATTGGATTTTTGAGATATTGGGTTCTTTTTCCTCCTAATAAAGTCCTCTAAAAGTTTACTGAAGAGCTTATTAGAAGCTTTTGATGGTTGGATTTGAAGATGCTAGAGAAAACCCTCTTTCTCTCGCTAGAATGCTCTTTCCTAACTAAATAGTGATTTGAGTCATGAAAATGATGGGGGAATGGTTGGGAAAGTCTAAGAAATGAGTGGAGAAGATGGGGAAGGGTTCTGGAGAGCTAGAGGCTGTTGAAGCTTTGGTTTTTTTTGAAATAAGAAGAAATGAGTTAGTTTAGGTCAAATTTCCCTTACGTAACCTTTACTTTGGGAGTGAATGGCTAGGATTTTATTAGGGAGGGTACATATGGCTGAAAAGTATCCCCAAGGATGCTTAAGACCAAGGGAAAGGGCTAGGGATGAGTGTGACTCCCCTTGATCCATGGGAGGGAGGCCACACCCTTTTTCCTCATTTGGCTAAACCCAAGCCAACCTTAGTTTAAGAGTCTAGCTTAAGCTCTCTTAGGGGAGGAAATAAACCACTTCCCGTCAGGGTAAAGCAAGTTTTGAAAAGAGGAAAAGATTTTCCTTCTGGGGAATGGTTTTGTGGCATTAATTTGGCTTTTTTATGAGTTTAAAGGGGCTTGTTAAATTGTTGACCTATTGACCAGTCAATGATGATTGGGATAGGCCTTGAGAGGGTCAAACATGCTGTAAGAATGTATCCCAAGGAGTTTGGAGTCAAGGGATTGGAGTTTAGAGTAAATACATGAAATTGGAGAGGGTTTTGACCCCTCCAATTGGGTTAACCAAGTCAAAACAAGGGGAATTTGACTTGAAATTTTTTTGGACATGTATAGAATGTCCAATTGAGTGATTTTGAAGGGTTGATTTGATTTAAAATGGGTTGAATGATTGAATTTGACAAATGTTGGGTTAAGTGTTGATTTGCTCAAACATGGTTGTCTGGTATAATATATGGCTTTTAAATAGTCATTGAATCATAATAAAGGATTAGCTACACATGGAAACAAATTTACACAATACAAATATTTTTATTTCACTAACAAAACTGCTTAATACAAATTATAAAGTAATAGATAAATGATAGAAGAAAGGTTAGAAGTGACCCGTATCCATGGTACAGGCTCGTTTGCACTTCTCCGCCTTAATGACACTAATACAGCACACCAAACGAAGATATAAGACCCACTCTTTCTAAAAAATAAACCCTCACACTCACACACATACTCACAACTCCCCAATATACCAACCCCCATTACATTTAACACTAAATCTATTATTTATATTTTTTTCAAAATAATTTAATTAGCATCGCCACACTTTCATGTTGGAACTGTGGTGATGTGATGCTTTTGGACCATTGTGCTGGTTCACCATTCATTGCATTAGTTCATCGGTCTAACTATTTTTTGCTATAACACTAGGTAATTTAGCACTGTGATCTAGTGTTATGGTACTTCCTAGACAGTGCTTCAGGTTATGCTCTCCCTTATATTTTTTTAGGGCTCTCCATTATGAGGTTGGTGTAAGCTATGGTGTTGCTTCTGTGTCACTATAGTGTTTGTTCAAATTTTTATAGTTTTTCACCTATTTGATATACACAATTTAAGGATTAAAATAACAAGTATCATAGTATATGCAATTTGGACTAAATAAATTTTAATTATTATTAGTGGGAGAGCTTGAATGTTCTAGGGAAGAGCCAATAAGTAAGGTAGCAGTGAGTGGAAGATTTATAAGGGATACCTAATTCACACCTTTTAGGGTTAGCTCCTAAGAAGGCTTGAATTAGTAGAGCATATTGACTCCTCAATTGAGTTCCTATGATGGTCCAAGGTGAGTTTCCCCAAAGGAATCCCTCTTATGTATAAATATGCTCATCATGACTTTGTTGATATGTATGAAACACCTGTGAAAGCATTTATGAGTATACAAGTATAAGTCTAAAAATTTTAGGATAAAAACTAATCGATATTTGATTCATTTCTTTATGTTGAATTATATTTAGATTGAAGTTAAGGATATATATATATATATATATATATATATATATATATATATATATATATATATATATATATATATATATATGAATAAAATTAAGATCATCTCGAGCCCAATTTTAACTTAATTTGACTCAAATAAAAATCATATAAAATGATTGGAAAGAAAATCTTAAGTCAAGTTAAATTATTAACAAACCTTATTATAAGTCAGGAGGTAGAGATTTCAACAGTGGAGTGAAGAGTGAAAATGATGGTGCATATTGATAACATATTAATGATTTTATAGGGAAAAAATAAAATCTCTTGGCTATCTCACTCGACTATCTACTATAGACATCAACATTTATTTAATAAAGGAAGTTATTATCCTTAATGGGCAAAGAGAAGTGTTTCAGACAACTTCATCGATGTTCCACCTATAAAAAGAGTTGAGACCTTACTCATCAATGATGATTTTGTTGATATTACCTTTTTTAGAAGTGATAGATCTATAAGGTACCCATATATTAATTTTGTATTAAAATATAAATAAAATAAAAGTGAACATATTAAAATAAAAAATAAAATTGGCAAAAAGCTCTAAATTATTGAGATACAAACAAATCCTTAAAATTGAATACTTATTTTCTGCAATTGTATTGAGTATGAAATATTATTGAATAAAAATATATAATTTAAAATTTAAATTTGTCCCAAAGTAAAACCAAACCTTACTAGCTAGTGAGCTATTGGATTATAACATATTAATTTGTATGAATATGAAGAGAGAGAGAGAGAGAGAGAGAGAGAGAGAGAGAGAGAGAAATAAAAGTTTTATAAGGATGTTAAGCCCTAATGAACTAGTCCCAAGGCTAACCAAGAGGGGGTGAATTGGCATTTAAAAAATTCTTTAAGCAAAAAGCACAATCACAACTAAACTAAGATTCACCACAGAAATCAAAGTGCGGAAATTAAATGCGGAAGCACAATAAGAAAGAACACAAGAGCTTTTTGCACTAAACACAGAGCCTGACCTACGTCCACTCCCCAGAGCCTCTTCTCTGAGTATTGCACTAAACACAATGTCTCTCCTTTTGCCCCCACAGCAAGGCGGAGAAGCCCGTACAAAAACTCCTTTCCACCAACCCCGGTGAGGCAGAGAACCCAACTCCTTTTTCTTTCTCTTGAAGTAGGCAGAGAACCCAACTTCTTTTGCTTCCTCCTAAAGCAGGCAGAGAACCTCGATCATATGCTGAAGTAGACCTCTCTAAAACCCCCAAGGAACTAAGGATGATGACCAAAGAAGATAACGACAGATCTTTGCTTGGAAACACCTTTGTGAAACCCCTCATAAACTCCCCCTTACATGATCCTTTCTCTCTCTCTCTCTCTCTCTCTCTCTCTCTCTCTCTCTCTCTCTCTTTCTCTCTTACTGTCCCTCTCCTCTTGGCTCTCTTAGGTTAGGATAGTATCAAAAGATCATGTCTTGAAAAAATAAGAGAATCAAGAGCTCAAAGTTAGCCTAATTAGCAACTAATCATCAAATATTATCCAGGATGATTGTACATCGTCCTGTATGATTAGTTCAACTCGACAAATATCATCCAAATAATCTCCCTGGATAGATGTCAGGACGATGGAAAAATTGCTAGATCATTCAGGACGATCTCACAATCATCCATGTTAATTAGTATAAAATGATAATTATCATCCAGAACATCGCCCTTAAAGGATGTCTAGATAATAGAAAAATAACTTGATCATCCAGGCCAATCTCCGATCATCTCGGATGATTAGTTCAATTCAGTATATATCGTCCAGAGCATCACCTTGAATAGAACTAGGCCGATGTTTGATCGTCCAGGAAGAACTAAGGTTTGTGAACTGATCGTCCCGACCGATCCTGCGATCATCCAGGATGATGTGATCGAGCAATCAAACCTTAATTACTTTCCTTAATTATCAAAATAATTTAGACATAATTGCACAACATCATCCAAGACGATGTACAAAAGTAAAAGATACCTAAATAGATTTGGCAGTAGATTATTTCTAATTTGAGCCCATCGTCTCGGTCGATACACATATCGTCCAGGAAGATACATTTAATTATGGCTGCCTTAACCAGGATGGCATAATTAGGATTTTTATTTTTAACTGATCATCCAGGCCAATTTTTGGATCATCCCAGATGATGTGATCAAAAATAAAAAACTCTAAAATGGTCAAAAAAAATTTCCTAAGTATATGTGTGCAAGGTTACTTAGCATCAGGACTCACATAGTTATAAAGGACTTAAGAAAAGGTAAAAGATACTTGTTATACATTACAAACTGACTTAGTCCTAATCTACCCAACTTGAGTTGGTTCAAATTGCAGTTTGATCTTGTGGATATGAAATTTTAGTAGGCAAGACAGTTGTAGAGAAATAGAAGTGTTTGCTATCATCAAAATTAAATTCGTTGAAATTAGATTCGCAACAATCTCCACCATTTTGATGATGGCAGACACAAAACAAATTTTAGTAGTCCAATTGAAGCATTATAATACAAATAGTGAATTAAGAAGTTCAAATTATACTAGAAGATAAATACAGTATATAATACACCAAAACATTATAAAAATATTACAACTACTCCCCCTTTTGACTTTACAAAAAGGAGGAGGGAATAGAACAAAAATAGAAATAGAAGCTACTAAAAATGATAAAGTACAACACATAAAATCATCACAAGAAAACAAACTAAAAGAAAGATGGCCCTTGATCATCCGAAGGAGGTAGTGGTGGTGGTTGTGGCTGAAAGAATCTAGAAAGAGTCACAAATTGCTGCCCAAACCGGTCCTTGTACTGGTCATGCTGGTGTTATTGGTGAGCAACATACGAGTTAAAGCGAGCAACATCCTCCATATATTGCTACTCCTGTGTAGCAACATAGGGAGACTGGTCGAACCGCTCTACCAGCTGATCCAACTATGAGTGTTGGCGGAATGGAGCAGGTGTAGGAGCTGCCTCCTCCTCAGCTCCCTCAGCTTCCTCATGTCTCGGGTGGAGACAAGTAATGTGAAGAATGTGGAAGGAGTTGTTTGAGTAGTAGGCAGGGTGAAAGTTTGATAGGGCAAGATATTAGAGGTTGTATTTGGATTCCAAGACATAGGTTATGATACGTCGTAAGGCAAGATTGGGCTTCCTTCTATGTCCTGGATCTCTAATGCTCATTAGGTGCTCAATATATCAAAAAATTAGATCAGTGGCATTAAACTAATGATGGGTCATAATGTAGAAAGTGGTGATCGAAAGGAGTGGAGTGATGTGAACATGATCACCAGCTTTCAAAAGAACAGAGGTGTGAAAGACATGTTAGATTATCTTAGCATCTTTGAGTAAGCTGCTAGAGTCTCCAACATGATAGTAAGCATTACTGTTCCTAAGAAAGTGGTTGGATGGATCTTGATATAGGATGTGGAGTTTATCTCATGTGGTGGATAGTTACAGGAGTTCTTGATAGTCTTGATATGTTATTTTGATAGGACTTCTATTCACATAGGACTGAAGAGCAGTGAAGGAGGAATTGATACGAAGGCTAGTAAAGAATTTAAATAGTAACTCTGAATTGAATGGGATGGTAAGAGTAAGGAGAAAAGTGAGGGAAGTGTGAGTAAATAAGTTAAGAATAGGATAGGAAAGGATATGAGGTCTTACAGTTCGAGATATAGTGATCCCAGCCATATTGTACCTCTGATAGGCATCTTAGTCATCCGCCTCAGTGAAATAAGGATCAAGAGTTGCCCTCAAGGAGCTTCCAGAGACCATGCGAGACCTTTTTTCACTAGATACTCAAGAAAACAGAGAAATTAGGAGTGTGAGTATAAAGGTAGAAGGCTTGGGTGAGAAAAAATTTGTGTGAATGCCTCGGTTTAAAAAGAATTAGACCTATAGTGTAGGACGATCGCAAAATCATCCAGGATGATTAGGAGAAATAATTATGTTTAGGATGATTGGTCAAAAAGGCAGTAAAGTCATCTAGGATGATCAGACATCGTTCGAGATGATAAGACATATGTGATCGTCCCAAGTAGTCAAGCCGGACGACCATCGAAAAAGAAGATCGTCCTAGCCGATTAGGTGGATCGTCTAGGATGATGCACAATAATGGATTGTATTGGCCGAATTTAAAATGTTTAAAGCATTGCCACATGTTTCGTCCAGGATGAACAAATGTATCGTCTGAGACGATCACCAATAATTAATCATACCGACCAAATTTAAAGGGATTAAATACATTACCACGTGTATCATCCAAGAAGAACAGGTGGATCGTATGGGATGATTATCAATAATTAAGCAAAGATTAAGAATATCATCCAGGATGAAGAGAAACGTCCAGGCCGATCACCAAAAAGCAAAGCAGGATACGATCATACTATTTAGGACGATGATAAACAGAGAAAACATATCAGCTATTAGATGAAAGGTTAGGAGTAGATTGAATGTATCATCCAGGATGATATAAAAATCATCCAGGATGATGGGAACAAAAAAAATGAATATTAAAAGGTGGATGGAGATGATCAGAGAATGCCCAAAAACATAAAAAATAGTAAAAGATAAAATCAAAATACAAAAAGATAGTAAAAAGGACAAAATAAATGAAAAACAATTTTTTTTATAAAAAAAAATTAAGGCACGAACATGATAAATTCTCCAAGTGATTGAATTTGAAGACTTGTAAGACCAATGAGTTAACATCGACAAAATTAAAAAATAGTAGAATATTCGATCCTGATAAACCTAGCTTGGACTTCTCTAAGGGCAAAATCATCTTTTGAAAATAAAAGACCTAACTCAAAAAAACTAATTGGATAAGAAAAAGAGATCCATTCAAAACTTGGTTCCAGAAAAACTATCTTATAGAATAATATACCAAAGTAATTTGCCATAATAAAGAAATTTAAAATCAAGCCTATAAAAATATCAAGTGACACATGAACTCTTCTAAGATTTAAAGGTTTGAAAAAGAGGGAAGCTTGCTTTTTTTAGGCTCATTTTATACCTCTTGTCAATTGATTGGCGCACTTTACATATCTTTTGATTTTTGATACACTTTGTGTATCTTTTAATTTTTTTTGCGGTCATTGCGCATCTTTTTACTTTTCTTTTCTTTTTGGGGCTAATTTTATGCCCTTATCATTTTTTTCAAGCTAGACCCCTTTTTAAAACTCTTAAAAACTCTTAGTTGTGAGTACATCTTCTAGATATTAGAGAAAAAAAAATCACTCTCTAATAAAGAAAGAATAAACCACAAAACAAAATCAAATTTATATGATAATTGTAATAACAAGATTCAAACAATTTGAAAGTAATATAAAGACTTTGAACATTATATATAAGATAGATTACTGTAGCAAGATAGAAAAGATTTCAATCGTAAAGTCCAGTTGTTAATTTGTGATAGACTTTTATTTAGAAAAGAAAATTACACAACTAAAAGAGGCTAGAGCAAGGGAAATAATCAACGGTGTTGATTCCTTTAACTGATTTAGGGATGTCAGACATTGACTACAAATTTTTAAGAACAAAAATAAGACATAAAATACAATTTCAGCTATGACCAGAAACAAGAAACACTAATAAACAAAAAGAAAAGTAACAGAGATGAAACAACTATAAAATAACAGCAAAAATAAAAAACTAACTCAAAACTAAAACATAAAGAATAGAAAATAATAACAATCAACTGAGTAGTAAACATACAAATTAGAATTTATTAAGCAGCAAGTTTATGCAATTAAGACCAGCGAGCCTCTGCTGTCCAAATACCACATGCTATCATGAGGTCTTTGGTGAGAGCAATCCTATAAAAACATCAAACCTCATATTTACGAACCAAAATAGGTTTGGGTCCCTTCTTATGAAAATAAGAATGTAATGCATGTGTGTTATGTTGTGAATCATGTAATTTAGGTCTCCACACACAATATGTACTATGGTGAACAGTGCAAGTGTGTGAAATGTGTCCTAGCAAGCCACATGAAAAATATTTAACTCCAGAAAAAGGATTTACTAATCTGTTCTGGTTATAATGCATCTTCCTAGGTTTTGGCTTTAGATCAAGTGTGGATGTATTCCTATTTCTCTCAAGTATATTCAATTCAACTTTAAACCTCAAGTTAGCACTTTCTAAAACAATATTATCAATATTTAAATAGTGTTTCCTATGCTCAGATTATTCAATATAAGTTTTAAAATTAGATTCAAGTGAGGTATAAGTTGCTTTTAAAAAATCATGCTCAATAATCAACTTAGAATGCTCTTTATTGAATTCATCAATCTAATCAAGTAATGACATATGATTGCTATCAATTTGAGTGTGATCTTTATTTAAAATTTCATGCACTTTTTATAAATTTGAGAACTCCAATTTCAAACTAGCATGAGTTTTCTTAAGTTTCTTATATGATGCATGAATGTTCTCACAAACTTCAAATAATTGAGTATAGGTTGGTTCACATACCTCTTCTTGATCAGACTGACCAAGATGATCACCCATTAAGCATAAGTTTATTATCTCCTATTCAGCTTCAGTCTCAGATGAGTTAAATGTAGAATCCACCCAGAAAGTCTTTTTGAACCGCTTCCTGTACTTGAGTTTCTCCTCACCCTTCTCTTTGCTTGGGTGGTCCTTAAGTGTAGGACAATCATCTTTGACATGTCCAGGCTTCCTATATTCAAAACAAACAACATCAAAAGAATTTTTATAATTTTTGCTACTCTTACCTTTGTTCCATTTCTGATGGTTCTTGTGATTCTTCCTTAGAAAGCTTTTAAATTGCCTCATGATAAAGGCAACATCATCACTTTCAAAACCAAAAGAATCAGTGTCCGTGTTGTTGGCCTTTAGCATCATAGTTTTCTCCTTCTTTCGCCCACCTTCATCAAGTTATCTTTGGTTCACTCCTTGCTCGTAAGCAATGAGTGGTCTAAGTAAGTTATCAATAGAATAAGTATTCAAATATTTGGATTCATTAATTACAGTGATCTTAGCATCAAAAGAAGAAGATAGATATCTCAAAATTTTATTCACTCTTTCATAGTTAGTTATCTCTCTTCCTAAAGCATGCAATGAGGTGACAACTTGAGTAAACCTAGATATATATCAGTAATTGATTCAGTAGCTTTCATATGAAAAATTTTGTAGTCATGCAACAAAATATTCAACCTAAATTATTTAACTTCATTAATTACTTCATAAGTAATACACAATCTATCCCAAATATTCTTACTAGTTACACAAGTTGAAACATGCATAAAATCTTCCGATTTCAAAGCACAAAAAAAGCAGTTCAAGTATTTTGCATTCAGTTGAGCTAGATCCTTATCATTAAGAGTCCATTCAGTAAAAGGAAGTACAATAGTAATATCATTTGTTTTATGAGTCGGAGGTGTATAACCATCCTTAACAAGCATCCACATGCAATAATCAATCGATTACAAAAACGTAGACATACGAGTTTTCCAAAAATCAAAAGGAATATTGTCAAATAAAGGTGGTCGTGTAATAGAATATCCTTCTGCACTATTACGATTACCAAAGTTAGTCATTGATCAAAATTCAAAAGTTTTTAAAATCTAAATTTTATAAATCCTGCTCTGATATCACTTGAAAGTCTGATAGGGATGTTAAGCCCTAATGAACTAGTTCCAAGGCTAACCAGAGGGAGGAAGGTGAATTGGTATTTAAAAAATTCTTTAAGCAAAAAGAACAATCACAACTGAACCAAGATTCACTACAGAAATTAAAATGCAAAAAATAAATACAGAAGCACAATAAGAAAGAACACACCAGATTTTATAGTTGTTTGGTCAACCTGACCTACGTCCATTCCCTAGAGCCTCTCCTTTGAGTGTTGCACTAAACATAGTATTTCTCCTTTTCCCCCCACAACAAGGCAGAGAAGCCCATACAAAAACTCCTTTTCAAAACCCTAGTGAGGCAGATAACCCAGCTCCTTTTTCTTCTTCCTGAAGCAGGCAGAGAACCCAACTCCTTTTTCTTTATCCTGAAGTAGGTAGAGAACCTCAATCAGATACTGAAGTAAACCTCTTTATAACCCCCAAGGAACCAGGGATGATGACTGGAGAAGATGACGATGGATCCTTCCTTGGAGCAACTTGTGTAAAACCCCTCACAAACTCCTCCTCATAAGATCCTCTCTCTCTCTCTCTCTCTCTCTCTCTCTCTCTCTCTCTCTCTCTCTCTCTCTCTTGCTCTGCCTGTCCTCATGGCTCTATCAGGTTAGGATAGTAGCAAAAGATCATGTCTTGAAAAAATAAGAGATCTTTTAAACAAGGGCTCAAAATTAGCCCTAATTAGCAACTAATCGTCAAATATCATCCAGGATGATAGTACATCATCTTGTATGATTAGTTTAACTCGAAAAATATCATCCAAATAATTACTCTGGATAGATGTCTAGATAATGGAAAAATAGTTATATCATCCAGGACGATCTCATTATCATCCAGGCTGATTAGTACAAAATGATGATTATCGTCTAGAACATCGCCCTGAAAGGATGTCTGAATGATGGAAAAATAACTTGTTCGTCCAGGCTGATCTCCGATCGTTCCAAACAATTAGTTCAATTCAGTACATATCATCCTAAGCATCACCCTAACTAGAACCAGGTCGAGTTTAATCATCCAGGAAGAACTAAGGTTTATGAACTGATCGTTCTAGATCATCCTATGATCTTCTACGAAGATATGATCGCGAAATCAAACCTTAATTACTTTCTTTAATTACCATATTAATTTAGGTATAATTACACTGCATCATCTATTACAATGTCCTGGATGTTGTCCAAAAATAAATATATACCTAAATAGATCTGGCGATATATTCTTTTTTTATTTGAGCCTATCATCCTGACCAATATAAATATTGTCCAGGATGATATGCTTAATTACGGTTACCTTAACCAGGATTCCCTAATTAGAGTTACTTAGTAGTTTTTAACTGATCGTCCTGGCCAATTTTTGGATCGTCCTGGACGATGTGATCAAAAAAAAAATTCTAAAACAGTCTAAAATTTTTCTCCAAGTGTATGTGTAAGGTTACTTAGCATCAGGACCCACATAGTTAAACATGACTCAAGAAAAGTTAAAAGGCACATGTCGTATATTATAAACTGACTCAGTACTAATCTACCCAATCTTGAGCTAGTTCAAATTGCAGTTTGATCTTATGGATCTGAAATATTAGTAGGTAAGGTAGTCGTAGAGAAATAGAAGTGTTTGCTATCATCAAAATTATATTACGTAAAATCAGATTTGCAACAAGAGAGAGAGAGAGAGAGAGAGAGAGAGAGAGGAACGGAAGGAGAAGGAGAGAAAAGTCCACTAGCTCTAATATCTACAGTATAAATGGTAATGGATGTCAAAATTCCTCTTCATCCATTATTTATAGAGACCTAAGGAGATATAAAAAATGCTACTTAAAGTAAAAATTAATAAAAATACAAGACTTAATGATTCTTAATAAAAACAACCTTACATATGTGCCACACTCTAGCTAGATGAAGGGGTTTCTTTCCTTGTCCTTGATTATATAACTCAAGGAGAATTTAGTAGTTTTTAGTGTGCATAGACTTGTAGGTATGAACGAGTCCATTAGCAAGTCTTGAATTGAGAGATTTGTGACTGCTAGTGCTTTAAATTTGGTTGCAACTTTTATTGGAGCACAAAATTTATTAGGAGTAGAAGATGAGTGAGCTTGAGTTATGACCAAGATGGGCTCCATGGTTACTTGAATGTGATAGAGAGTGAAGACAGATTCTAGAGTAGGAACATTCTTAGAGCAAATTTGAAAAGCATGGTTGTTGGTACTTTATCACGGATAATGGTGAGTGGACCACCTTATGTATAGGGCTATTTTTGAATTGATAAACTTGCTAAGACCATTAACTATCTTTATGAGAGGCGACTCCCCTTCAAATAATCTATTAAGTTTGGTTTTTTGGTCTTTAGGTAGTCTCACTAGGTATGCGTTCACCTATTATGATCCACATACTACCTATAAGATACTTGAAAAGATATATTGGAATATACATCTTGTTCCCTAATTCACTTAGCCCTTTGTAGAATGAGTGATGAAAAGGACAAGTGACATAATATTAAGTATTTAATAGGCCAATCAAATGATTATATGAGAGTAAATATAAAACTACTACCCTATTTAATTACATCCTTGATTATTATGTGGATTGTCCACACATAGTGATGTGACACCACTCATGACAAGCCCCTTTATGAATTAATTGTTGCAATCCATGACCCCTAGTTTGAGATTTTAATGATGACAAATAATGTTGTTTGAACAACTATTCATTCAATATCTTTGATTTCTATTATTATCTATGAGTACTAACATTTCAAAAAGATCACAAGTTACTCAGGATAACAAGAAAACTCAAGACTGAGTCGAGTAGGAGTGTGAGTGTAACATTGTAACTTTTTCATTTATTTTATTTTCTCTTTTCTTGAGTCTGACCACAAACTGCATATAAATCAAGCAACCATGCACACACACAGGGGGATAGGGTTTTAAAAGAAAAATATAGATTTTTTTTCTCTATTGATCGTACTGTATGAATTTATGTCGTACTGTACAATCTAATCTGGTTAGAACATCTTTCTGTGAATAGATCATACTGTACGATTCATATCGTACTATACGATGTGTTACTAATCCAAAACCCTAGCTGCCAGATTAGTTTAAGAAAGTTTTATCAGACGTTCGTACTATATGAAGTGATTCGTATTGTATGATTTATTTTGAACACTTACTTAAATTAACCCGTGATTAGTGGAATAAATTAAGGATTAATCTCTGATTAGTAATCATACTGTACGAATCAGTTCATACTATAGGAAGGAGAAGGTGGGTTTGGTGAGGGAGGAGTGTGAGGCAGATCACATGGTTGCTCCGAGCTTGCTGCACTTTGCTCCTCTTGTGGCCCGAGAAGATCTTGTGGGAGGCTTTCTAAGGGGGAGACTCTTCTACATCCGTGTCCTCTAAGGTAGTCTGCCTTCTCCAGGAGGGAGAAAAATGAGAAGGTACGATGTTGTCGCTAGGAGGGTAAGAAAAGTGTTTGGCACTCCGCCACACCAGGTTGGTGAAAGTGAGTCTTGTGAGGGCTTCTCCGCCTTGTCGAGGGGGAAAAAGGAGAACTATAGTTTTGTAGTGAATTTTCCAGAGTTGAGGACTCCGGGGAGTGGACGTAGGCCAAGTGACCAAACCACTATAAAAACTCTGGTGTTCTTTTTCCTTTACTGCTTTTATTTTTTCTTGTACTTTATTTTTATTACATTTGCTTGGTGATAATTATAGTAAAACTTATTGTTGGAAATTGTGTTCAACTACTGCTTCCACATCAAATTTTTTATGGTTAAAATTTAAAAACAAAAAAATTATTATTAGAACTCCTATTTAGGATTTTTATTACAATAATTTTCACAATTCACCCCCCTCTTAGCACATCTAGTAATTTTAATTGGTATTAAAGCCAGGTTTCAAAAAAGCATTTTAGAAAATCTTGAAAATCGATCATGTCTCATTTTGGTAATCGTAATACTACGGAGGGTTATTCAATAACCCGTCCACCTCTTTTTGATAATATCCCATTTAATTTCTAGAAAATTAGAATGTCTACTTTTTTATAATATATTGATTACCGCATGTGGATGTTAGTAAATGATGATTATGCTACACCTTCTAAACTTGTGAATGGAGTGAAAACTCAAGTGCCTTTCAATGAATGGAGCAATGAGGATAGGGAATTAGCTCAATTAAATGCGAAGTGCTTAAATTATTTCTTCTGTGCTTTAAAATCTGAGGACTACATGAGAGTATCTACCTGTGCTACTAGTAAGGAGATTTAGGATAGATTGTGCATCACGTACGAAGGAACTAGTGAAGTTAAACATTCTAGACTTAATATTCTACTGCATGATTATGAACTCTTTCGTATGAAACCTAGCAAAATAATAACTGACATGTACACTAGGTTCACCCAAATTGTGATATCCTTGTATGCATTAGGTAGAGAAATTTCAAATTCTGAGAAAGTTAACAAGATTCTTAGATGCTTACCTAGTTCATATGATATAAAAATTTCTGCCATCATTGAGTCTAAAGACCTAAACGTTTATTCTATTGACAATTTGCTTGGGTCACTCATTGCATACAATCAAGGAGCGAGTCAAAGGCAAAGTGATGCAGATGAAAAGAAGGAGCGGATGGTGGCATTAAAAGTGAATAATTCAGAAAGTGAAAGCTCTGCAGGGGAGTAAGAAGATGACATAGCCTTGATGACCCGACAGTTCAAGAACTTTTTGAAAAGAAAATAAAGGCATCATCAAAACAACTAGAATAAAGGTAAAAGCTCGAGGACTATTAAAGTTTCATCTGACACAATTGCTTTGAGTGCAGGAAGCCAGGTCACCTCCGAGCTGATTGCCCCAACCTAATGAGCCAACCATCTAAGGAAAAAGGTAAGGACAAAGCCAAGTACAAGAAAGGGAAGATGAAGACACAAAAAACATTTTGGGCCGACTCTTCCTTAGAATCATAAGAAGAAGAAGCAGAGGAGGAGGTAACAAATTTGTGTCTAATTGCTAATGATAATCTTGATCAATCAGATCAAGACAAGGTATGTCAACTTTCATATGAAGATTTATTGCTTATTTCAGAAAAAATTCATGACTCATATAGGAAATTAAAAAGGATACATGATAGTATTAATATTGATTTTAGTACTTTACAAACTGAGCATGCTAACTTAGTTAAAGAGCATTCTGATTTAGATAGAGATCACATGTCCCTGCTTGATGAGTATGATGTATTAAATAAGAAGCATATTGAATTAACAGAAGCACATGAATCCTTAAAAATCACATATGTTGAACTAGAAGAGGCTTTTGACAAACCAGACAAACTTGCATTTGAGGTAGATCACAGTGAACATTTGTTAAAAATAAAAGTTCATGGATTGACATATCAAAACAACACATTTTAAGAAAAAAATCAAAGAACTAGAAAAAGAAAATGCATCACTCACATTAGCCCAATCTAGCAAACCCCTAGCACTGCATGCTTCATAAAACTTTAGGAAGAGGCAACACCACTCACATAGGTTAGTAAACCCATTTCCTGGTGTTAGGTGCTTCTCTTGTGGAATGCTAGGTCACATAGCGAGCACATGCATGATTCAACATAGGACACACCTAGTATGGAGACCTAAATTGCATCCATCACATTGTAACATGCATACATCTCATTCATGCAAGCATAAGGAGGAACCCAAACTCACTTGGGTTCCCAAATCTAATCCTTGAAAAATATTGTAAGGATGCTCTCATAAAAGACCTAGTGAGAGCATGTGGTACCTGAACAGTGGCTGCTCGTGACATATGACTGGAGATATGAAGAAGTTCATTTTACTAGAGATTAGGACTGGAGGCAAAGTAACATTGGGAGACAACACCACCAGGAAAGTGGTGGGCTCAGGTATTATTGGTAATGCTAAGAATTTTTTAATAGAAAATGTTTTATTAGTTGATGGTTTGAAGCATAACTTACTTATCATTAGTCAATTATGTGATAAAGGTTTTGACATAAAATTTCTCTCTGACAAATGCCTGCTTAGCTTAAATGGCAAACTAGTTTTAGAAAGAAAATGAATGAACAATATTTACATGTTAGACCTTTATTTCATTGATAGTTCAAATTCTTTTTGTTTGAAAATAATTCTTGTTGACTCATGGCTATGGCATAGGAGACTATGACATACGAGTATGAAAACACTTAAAAATATTATTAAAAAAAAAACCTAGTTAGAGGCATACCTAAATTAGACTTTACTAAGGACCATCTATGCGATGCATGCTAACCAGGAAAACAATCAAATCATCCTTTCATTCAATCAAAGATGTGATCACCTCTAGGCCATTAGAAATTCTTCACATGCATTTATTTGGACCTGTTAGAACAACTAGCCTAGGAGGGAAAAATCATGGATTTTTGATTGTAGAGGACTTCACTAGATTCACCTGGGTATGATTCCTAGCACATAAGTATGAGTCATTTGAGGAATTTAAGATTTTCTCCACTTGGATTCAACGAAAATTAGGATGTGAAATCTCAATAATTCATAGTGATCACGATGGAGAGTTCCAAAATGAAAGATTTGAATCATTTTGTCAAGAGATAGGAATAGAGCATAATTTCTCAGCCCCTAGGACTCCACAGCAAAATGGAATAGCAGAAAAAGAATAAAACCTTGGTAGAAGCTGCTAGGGCAATGTTAGCTGAGTACACCCTTCCTAGATACTTTTAGGCAGAAGCAGTAAATACGACGTGTTATGTCTTAAATAGGGTGAACATTAAATCAAAGATAAATAAAACTCTTTATGAACTCCTTAAGGGTCGGACACCGAATCTTTCACATCTACATGCCTTTGGTTGCAAGTGCTTCATCTTAAATAATGACAAACTTCCCTTAGGAAAATTCGATCCCAAGTCAGATGAGGATGTCTTCTTAGGTTATTCATTAGTAGGTAAGGCCTATAAAATCTTTAATATGAGAACCCTTGTAGTAGAAGAGTCCACTCATGTAGTATTTGATGAATCAGATAAGCCCTCTGAATCTAAAATTGAAGAAGATGAAATAGAGGCAATTCAATGAGTAGAGACCATGACCTTAGGAGAAAGGGTATAACCTCAGGAAGATTTGCTTAGAGAATGGAGATATTCTTCTAATCATCCTAAAGAGTTAATTTTAGGAGACCCTTCAGAAGGTGTAAGAACTAGGCATGGACTTAGGAAGGAGGTTAGTCATTCAACATTCATCTCTACGATAGAACCCACGAGTATAGATCAAGCTTTAGGAGATTAATTTTGGATCCTAGCAATGTAAGAAGAACTGAACCTATTCAGCAAGAATGATATTTGGGAGTTAGTCAAAAGACCTAAAGAACATAGTATAGTTGGAACAAAATGGGTCTTTAAAAACAAGGTGAATGACTCAGGAACCATAATAAGAAATAAAGTCAGACTAGTAGTTAAGGGAAACAATCAAATTGAAAGAATAGACTTTGAAGAAACATTTGTCCTTGTTGCTAGACTACAAGCCATAAGAGTGCTCTTAGCTTTTGCTTGCTTCAAGAATTTCAAACTCTATCAAATAGACATTAACAGTGCTTTTTTGAACTGGGTAATCAAGGAGGATGTCTATGTTGAGCAATCCCCTGGATTTGAAAGTTCACAATTTCCAAACCATGTATTTAAATTAAAAAAAGGCACTTTATGGATTAAAGCAAGCACCTATAGCCTGGTACGAAAGACTTAGCTCATTCTTATTGGATAGAGCATTTATAAAAGGTAGTGTGGATACACTCGTTTTACAAAAAGTTAAAGAAGAAATTCTCATTGTTCAGATTTATGTGGATGACATTTTATTTGGATCTTTAGACAAAATTTTATGTGATGAATTCTAAAAAATAATGAGTAATAAGTTCAAAAATGAGCATGATGGGAGAGCTTAATTATTTTCTTAGCTTTAGTGTGAAGAAAATGGATAATGGAACTTTCCTTAGACAAAAAAAATACATTGAGGATGTTCTGAAAAAATATGAAACGGATAGCGCTAAGCTCATGAACACTCCAATGAGCTCAACAATTCAAATGGACAAAGACCAGAATGGAAAATTAGAAGACATAAAAAAATATAGAGGAATGATTGGATCTCTCCTCTACCTGACTGCCAGTAGACCGGACATAATGTTTAGTGTGTGCCTCTGTGCCCGCTTTCAAGCTGATCCTAAAGAGTCTCACCTAACTGCAGTCAAGAGAATTCTTAGATATCTACTAGGCACCCCTAACTTAGGAATTTGGTATTTTAAGCACAATACTTCCTTTGAAATCTTAGGGTACTCAGTTTTTGATTTTTTTGGATGTAGGGTGGATAGAAAAAGTACCTCTGGTACCTGCCAATTCATAGGATAATCGCTAGTTTCTTGGTCCAGTAGGAAGCAAAATTTGGCAGCCCTCTCCACAGCCGAGGTCGAGTATATTGCAGTAGGAAGCTATATTTCACAAGTACTATGGTTGAAAAAACAAATTCTTGATCTTGGATTACCTGTAAGAACCATCTCAATCATGTGCGACAACACAAGTGCAATATGCATCTCTAAAAATCCAATTCAATACTCTCGAACAAAACATATAGACATTAGACACCATTTCATATGAGATCACGTGGCTAAAGGAGATATAGAATTGCATCACATCGCTATAGGAGATAAATTGGCAGATATATTCACGAAACCACTAGCTTTTGACACCTTTAGCACTTTGAGGATGAGACTAGGTGTCATAAACATTAATGCATAAAAAAAAAACAAAAGAAAAAAAAATTCTTTTACTTTTAAGGCTGTTCCTAATCATCACACACTCACTACACAAAACCTCGACAAATGACACTTTCCTTATTGTATTGTACGATCCACTATTATATTGTATGATATATCTAAAACTACACAAATCATAACCCAGATGCAATTTTCTCCTATGTTCATCGTACTGTACGATCCCATCAGACTATATGATACAGGTGGCAGTTCATTGAATTCATTTGGTACGACATTATTGATCATCGTACGGTACGATATCCCATATTTGTACTGTACGATCTACATCGGAGAATGGATTGGAATGAATTTACTCAGATTGGTTTGATATTATTGGTGATCGTACTGTACAATATATCCATTTCGTACCGTTCGAACCACCTCAGCAAAAATGGATGAGGACAACTTAAAGGTGACTGGTACGATATAATTGTCGTTCATACTGTATGATACACTTATTCGTACTGTACAAAACTTTTCGTCAAGGGTTGTACTGACGACCCTCAGGACGATCAAAATCCTTCTGATCATTCTGTACGATACCCATCGTATTGTATGATTTGACCACCTTTCTCGAACTGAACGGTCAGATAACAATTAATGCCGCATCGTGCTGTACGATACCAGATCATTCTATACGATGTCTAAAAAATTCTATAAATTGGCTTCATTGGCAGATTATTTCACTCACACTCACTTCAAACGACTAAACGACCCCGTCTTCATTGGCAGATTTTTTCACTCACACTCACTTCTTCACACTCACTTAATCTACTTGCCTTTCCAAAAATGTCGAGTTCTATCAAACGGGGTCGTCTAGTCATTTGAAGCTCATCTTCCTCATGCCGACCCAGTGACCATTTTTTGTATACTGACAATGAAGCAGCCTATCGCAAATATAAATCCTGCAAGATTACACCATCCCGAATGCTAAACTAGGGTTCACTAAATTTTGAGGTAATGCCTCTATTTGCCTCCACCACACTACAATTTCTTTTGACTCTAGCATTTCTATACAACTCAGAATTACTTTTCAAATTTCTAGCCAACCTCACAATCAACATTGAAAACCATAATCTTAACTCTTTTGTTTGCCAACAATATGTTGAGATCACTAGAGCGGACCTTACCCAATACATTGGGCTCTCCACTAACGGTCCTAGAGTTAACTCATTTCTGACAAATGACTTTGACTGGAGTGCTGCGAACTTAGTTCTTAGGAATATTGCCTTCTACCAGCACCAACCACTCATTCAATCCCTAAATCGAAATGCCAGAATCATTCAACATATTCTTAGGACCTCAATAGTACCTAAAGCTAGCGATCAAATTTGAATGACCCCAAGTTTATCTGTCACTACCTATATTATCATGTCCAACACCAAATTTGATGAGGTAGACTTGATTATTGATTACATTCACAATATGTCCTTAATTTGCCTCCCTATCACCCGTAGAAAACAAAACATAGCTCTTGGCCACCTTATAGGGTACATTCTTCAAAATAAATATCAGCTAACCTATCCCGATGAACCCAACAACCTACCCATTTTCTATACGGATGCCTCCTTTTGTATTTTATTTCATCGAAGGCTAGAGCCGGATAAACTTGACTTTGATGAAGAAGAAGGAGAAGCTGCCCCAGTAGCAGCTCCTACTCGACCAAAATGGCATGCAAATCCACGAGCACCTGCACTAGCCTACCCTCATGATGATTTGGTCGAACACTTCGACCAACTTCAGAGTTATCTTAACACACACATATAAGAACAGCATCAGCAACATGAGGAAGATATGCGGTGGTTTGGGGAATGCTTCACTTCGATTGAACATCGCTTTGACACAATCCTTCAATATTTCCAACCACACCCACCTCCACCTCCAAGTTATTAGGATCCTCCTTTTGAAGTTTATCTATTTTGTAGTTTCTTTCTTAATGTTATTTGTGCCTCCTCTTTTTGGTGATGTCAAAAGGGAAAGATTTCTTGTTGTAGTCATTTCGGTCTATTGTAGTTTGTTGTCTTGCTGTTGTAGTTTGCTTATGCTTATGTTTCCTTATGTTTCAAAGAAATGCATCTATTTTTTTCTTCTTGTCTATTTCATGTTGTTTTTTAATTAATTAAAAAAATGTCATGTAAATTTTCTTATAACAAATATTATTTTACATCATCAAAAAGGGGGAGATTATTGCAATCCATGATCCTTAGTTTGAGATTTTGATGATGACAAATAATATTGTCTGAACTACTATTCATTGAATATCTTTGATTTTTGTTATTGTCTATGAGTACTAACATTTCAAGAAGATCACAAGTTACTCAGGATAACAAGAAGACTCAAGACTGAGTAGAGTAGGAGTGTGAGTTTGTAACATTATAACTTTTTCATTTATTTTATTTTCTCTTTTCTTGAGTCTGGCCATAAACTGCATGTAAATCTGAGCAACCACGCACACACGCAGGGGGAGAGGGTTTTAAAAGAAAAATATAGATTTTTTTTTTCTGTTGATCATACTGTACAAATTTATGTCATACTGTACGATCTGATCTGGTTAGAACGTCTTTCTGTGAGCAGGTCGTACTGTACAATTCGTATCGTACTATATGATGTGTTACTAATCCAAAACCCTAGTTGCCATATTAGTTTAAGTAAGTTTTATCAGAAGTTTGTACTGTACGAAGTGATTTGTATTGTACAATTTATTTTGAATACTTACTTAAATTAACCCGTGATTAGTTTAATAAATCAAGGATTAATCTCTGATTGGTAATTGTACTGTATGAACCAGTTCGTACTCTACAATGAACCGAGACTATTTTTTATCATCCCAGAGTTTGTCCTAGATGATCCCTTGATTTTCCCTAATCGTACTATACGAAGTAGGTCGTACCCTACGATGTATAGAGACGAGTTGATCATCCCAGATATCATCCTATACGAATAGAAGAGTTGTGGATCATACGGTACGAGTTTAAATCATACTGTATGATTGTATTTAGAAGTTTTTGAATTACTCGTAAACCTTCGTACCAGGATGAAGCTCATTTATACTAATCATACTGTACGATGTGGAATTATACTATATGATAGTAACAGCTAATTTGAAAAATTTTAGGATTTTTGGAGCCCATTTTAAGTATCTAAAAGTAATGTTTTTAATGAGAAACTAAGAGAGAGAGGAATGTGATTAGAGAGGGTTTCTTGGGAGAGAGCTCTTAAGGAGATTTTAGGTTTTGTGAGAGAAAGGAGAAGGTGGGTTTGGTGAGGGAGAAGGAGTGTGAGGGAGATCACACGGTTGCTCCGAGCTTGCTACACTTTGCTCCTCCTATGGCCCGAGAAGCTCTTGTGGTAGGCTTTCTAAGGGGGAGACTCTTCTACATCTGTGTACTCTAAGGTACTCTGCCTTCTGCATGAGGGATAAAAGTGAGAAGATATGCTGCCGTCGCCAGGAGGGTGAGAAAAGCGTTTGGCACTCTGCCATGCTGGGTTGGTGAAAGTGAGTCTTGTGAGGGCTTCTCCACCTTATCAAGGGGGAAAAAGGAGAACTATAGTTTTGCAGTGAAATTTTCGGAGTGGAGGACTCCGAGGAGTGGATGTAGGTCAAGTGATCGAACCACTATAAAAACTCTAGTGTTCTTTTTCCTTTACCGCTTTTATTTTTGCTTGCACTTTATTTTCATTACATTTGCTTGGTGATAATTGTAGTAAAAATCATTATTTCAAATTGTGTTCAACTACTTGCTTCCGCATTAAATTTTTTATGATTAAAATTTCAAAACAAAAAAAATTTTAGAACTCCTGTTTAGGATTTTTATAGCAACAATTTTCGCAATTCACCCTCCCTCTTGGCGCATCTAGTAATTTCATTAATCCCATATTGGAATCTTTTACTCCTTTGAGCATCTGAGTATATATATAGAAATTGATAAGTGTGCTAAGAATGGAGCCTGTCAAGGTAGCCCTATCTAGTTTAAATTAGTGAGGAAAGTAATTTTTTGCATAAAAAAAGTGACAAGAATGAATAAAGATTGTTCAAAATATAAATGGATCCTCCTAAATAGTCGACAATCCCCATGTGATGATGTTGAAAACTAAGAATAGAATTGCAAGGGAGACTGTAATTTCCTAGGGTAGTAAGTCCTTTTGAATCCCTTCTTATAAGTGGCATTATGATGAACCCAAGGAGAGTGATTCTCTCCTTAAACTTTAAAAATGTCTTGATTAATTTGAGGATACCAAAGTGCCTTTGTTAAGCTCAAAAAAGGAAATTCCTATAAGAGATGGCCTCTATGAAGGTTATAGTGACCTCTCCTATAGTGAAGTTGGTAGCTCCAATAGAAGAAGGTAAGAAGAAAAACTACCTTAGATTTTTAATGTGTTCTTTATTTGGTGCACAGGTGCCCTCTATAAATGAGCTAGGATCTATGTCTCCTTGATTAAGTTATTGGGGCACCCATCGAGTCAGTTTTTATTACTTTAACATAGTATGAACCTAAGTTATACATGAAGCTGAAAATCCTTCTTGATAGGCTTTTAACAGCCCCTCTAACATTTCTAAAAAATAGTTTTATATCATTATTAACCAGAAGTTTGACTACTATAAGACAAGCTTTTAGTGTTAATCCTTCACTCAATATATACTATATAACAATGGGAAAACATGTTCATGAAGCCACCACTAAGTAAGATGGGGCCATATGGAGGAGCTTGAGGATCAAACGCATCAATGGAATGTGGCAATTAGGAAGGTACTATACTAGTTATCATTAGGCTCCTATAACGATGGCATTCCTCCCCAAAGGAAGATCACTTTGGAAATGTTAGCTAAGTAAGTTAGCATCCTTGGAAAGATAATGAATTTACAAGCCATAGTAGAGGTGCTCTTATAGTTGTGTCATCTTTGATGAGAGCACTCCGTTCAATTAGACTTTGTAGCTTTGCAAATTATGGTGGCAATAAATCAATGCTTATAAAAGTTAAGTTAAATTGTTAAAGGAGAAAAGTTTGTTTTATCATACTAATTGGGTGGACTTATGCATGTAGGAAAATAAGGCTTTGTTATAGACATTGTTATAAATACTTGTTTTATCAATTCTTTTCCTTGATATGTCAATAATTGAAGCCCACTTAAATGTATGCAAGTATACATGTCAAGTCAAGTAATAAAGTGATAAAGTAGAGTATCAAACTAATGAGGAAGTGTTATGCTTACTTGCAACAGAGCAACTACTGCTTACTCTAAATGCATAAGTTATCATACTAAAATAAAAAATGGTATTTTTGGAGTTTCTATCACTAGAAAAAAAAAGAAGACTAGTTGATAAAATGTTTAATAAAATGTTTTGTATTGAAGAATACAAATATCATATTTTTCTTATTGAGACTCTTAATTATAAATGCGATTCAGAGCATGTGTATCATTAGATCTTTGTCGAGCTTATATGGGTGAAAAAGATATTTGTTGTCCTCCTACAATTATAAAATCTCTTTTACAACATAGGGTGAGTTTTCAAATTGGAGCAATTAGAACTTAACTGTCATAGCTTTTCAAAATAGATAGTGTAAAAGGAAACTTTCGTAGTTCTACCTTATTTACCTTTACTCCAGTATTGATGACATCTTCACTTTCTGTTTAGAAAGCTTTTAAATTTTCATGTAATTATTGTTATACATCATCATCATAAGTTGTAGAGCTGTTGTTATTAGATTTATTGGCCTCCAATTCCACTATCTTCTCCTTCCTCTTGTCACCTGCATCAAGTAGTTTTTGACTCATTCTTTGCTCGTAGGCAACGAGTGATCCAAGTAGATTATCAATAGAGTAATTGTTCAAATATTTTGATTCACAAATTATATTAACTTTAGCATCATAACTTTCAGGTAAACAATGCATAATCTTATTGACTATTTTAGAACTGGAACATTTTGCATTGAAGTTACAATCTTAGTAATTTTATTGAACTTGTAAATTATTATATCATCGGATTTAATGTGAAATAACTCATAGTCATGCAATAATATACTCAAAAAATATTGTTTAACTTGATTGGTCCTTCATAAGTGAGATTGATTATATCCCAAATTTCCTTCCCAGTTGCGCATAAAGAAACATGCTTATAGTCCTTAAACTTTAAATCATATAAAAAGTAATTTAAACATTTTGCATTGAGTTTTGCATATTTTATTTCCTCAAAACTTCATTCATTCAAAGGAATTTATTTCTTAATACCATTTACAAAATGAGATGGTGGTGTATATCCTACCTGGATCATATGCCACATGGAATAATCAATAGATTTAATAAATTTAGACATACACACTTTCCAGAAATCATAAGGAATAACATCAAACATAGGTATATTTGCAATTCAATATCTTTTAATTATATTACAATTACCATTATAATTTTTCCTTGAATCTGCTCAAGGTTTTTTAAACCAACACAAGAGAACCCACTCTTATACCAATTGAATGTTCAATGATGGGTTGTCAAACCAGTTGAACTGTCCAAGGCAAACTAAGATGGGGGGGGGGGGGGGGGGGGCGCGAGGGGGTTTAATTGGTGTTTTAAAAAAATTTCTCTCAAGATATCCTTTTGAAATCTCAAAACTAATAACACAAACTTCAGTGGATGAAATTTATAAAATAAATATTTAGGCTCATTTGGATTTTTCTAGAAAAACATATTTGAAGATATAATTTAATTATTTTATTTTTATTGAAATAAAAAAAGCTCAATAATCTCAACAAATGCTTATAAGAATATATTATGTAGGGAAAATTAAAATACCTAAAAGTAGAACAAGTTCACAAAATTTATAATGCTTTGGTCAAACTTTGACCTATGACCGCTGCCCAAAGTCACAATCTCTAAGTATTGCACTAAACCTTTTAGTGATTCTCCTTTTTATGTCACAACCAAGGTGGCGAAGCCTTTACAAAATCTCTCCCACTAACTCGGTGTGATAGAGTACCATAATCCTTTTTACCCTCATGGTGAGGTAGAGATCCTTGAATCCTTTTTGTCCTCCTAGTGTGGCAAAGAAACTGAAATCTTGTTTACCCTCCTGGTGAGAACTTGACAATCTTCGGCCTTAAAGACATTCCTTCCATAGCAACCTAAAAGATCATCAAAGACACACGAAGGAACTAAGGTAGAAGCGTGCTAGGAGCAACTGTGTGAAATCTCCTCTCATTCCTTCTCCCTCACACACAACTTTTCCTTCTCCCTCTCCAAACTCCAAGATCTCTCAAGAATGAAACTTTTCAAAGAACTCCCACATAAAATCTTTCAACCATCAAATAATTTTTCACAATCTAATGAGAGAGTCTAAATACGAGGCTTCCATAAAATCATAAATTTCTAATTCTATCACATATTATAGTAATGTATGATAGGTGATTTAATAGTAAGATTAGTTTAATTCATCATGTTTGTGTTGTATGATGAATGAGGGTCTGTATGATTAGTTAACATTCTTGGAAAAGTCTTAGAAATGGTTGGAGAAGATGGAGAAGGGTTTTGGAGAGCTAAAGGCTAATGGAGCTTTTTTTTTTATAAATGAGAAGAAATGAGTTAGTTTATGTCAAATTACCCTTACTTAACCTCTTACTTTTGGAGTGAATGGTTAGGATTTAAATAGGGAGGGTATAGATAGCTGAAAAGTTACCGAAGGATGCTTAAGACCAAGGGAAAGGGTTGGGATTGAGTGTGACTCCCCTTGGTCCATGGGGAGGGAGACCGCACCCTTTTCCCTCATTTGGCTAATCCCAAGACAAGCTTGTTTTAAGAGGCTGGCTTAAGCTCTCTTCAGGGAGGAAATAAACCACTTTTCTTTAAGCCAAAGCATGTTTTAAAATGAGGAAAATATTTTCCTTATGTGGCATGGTGATGTGGCCAAGTTTTGGCTTTTATATGAGTTTAATGGGGCTTATTGACTTATTGACCAGCCAATGCTGACTGGAATAGCCCTTAAGAGAGTCCAACATGCTATTGGAAATTATCTGAAGGAGTTTGGAGTCAAGGGATTGGAGTTTTGAGTAAATATATGAAATTGGAGAGGGTTTTGACCCATGCAATTGGTTAACCAAGTCAACCCAAGGGGATTTTGACTTGAATTTTTTTTGGACATGTATGGAATGTCCAATTGAGTTATTTTGAAGGGTTTATTTGATTTAAAATGGGTTGACTGATTGAATTTGTAAAATGTTGGGTTAAGTGTTGATTTGATCAAACATGGTTGTCCAGGTATAATATATAGCCTTTAAATATTCATAGATTCAGAATAGAAGATTAGCTACACATGGAAACAAATTTACACAATACAAATATTTTTTTTTCACTAACAAAATTGCTTGATGCAAATTATAAAGTAATATATAAATGATAGAAGAAAGGTTAGAAGCGACCCAAATCCTAAGTACAGGCTCTTTTTCACTTCTCTACCTTGATGACTAATACAACACACCAAACAAAGATATAAGACCCACTTACTCTCAAAAACAACCCCTCACACTCACACACATACTCACCACTCCCTAATATGCAAATCCCCTTCACATTTAACACTAAATCTTATATATATATATATATATATATATAAAATTTAATTAACATCACAGTATTGTCATGCTGGAACTACAGTGATGTGATGCTGCTAGATCATTGTGCCAGTTCACCTTTCATTGCATTGGTTCACCAGTCTAACTATTTCTTGCTATAACACTAGGTAATTTAACACTATTGTGCTCAATCTAGTGTTATGGAACTTCTTAGATAGTGCTTTAGGCTAAGCTCTCCCTTATATTTTTTTTAGGCTCTCCATTGTGACGTTAGTGTAAGCTATGTTGTTGCTTCTGTGGCACTATATTGTTACTTAAATTTATTATAGTTTTCACCTATTTTATATACAAAATTTAAGGATTAAAAGCACAAATATCATCGTATATGCAATTTGGACTTAATAAATTTTTTTATAATCAGTGGGTGAGCTTTAATGTTCTATGGAAGAACCAATAAGTAAGGTAGAAGTGAGTGGCAAATTTATAAGGGACATCTAATTTACCCCTTTTAGGGTTAGCTCCAAAAAAGGCTTGAGTGAGTAGAGCCTATTGATCTTCTTAATTGAGTTCCTTGATGGTCCAAGGTGAGTTCCCCTAAAGGAATCCCTCTTAAGTGTAAATATGGTCCTCATGACTTTGTTGATATGTATTAAACAACTGTTATAACATATTTGAGTATACAAGAATAAGCCTAAAAATTTTGTGATAAAAACTAATCGATATTTGATCCATTTTTTTTATCTTGAATTATATTCAAATTTAAGTTAAGGAGTTATATATGAATAGAACTAAGATCATCTCAAGCCTAATTTTAACTTTATTTGACTCAAATAAAAATCATATAAAATGATTGGAAGACAAATCTTAAGTCAAGTTAAATTGTTAGCAACCCTTATTACAAGTCAGGAGGTGGAGATTTCACTAGTGGAGCGAAGAGTGAAAATAATGACGCCTATAGATAACATATTAATGATTTTATAGGGAAAAAATAGAATCTGTTGGCTATCTCACTCGACTATCTACTATGGACATCAAAATTTTCTTTAATAGAGAAAGTTATTATCTTAAAGGGAAAATAGAAGTGTTTTAGACAACTACTTCAATGTTTCACCTATAAAAAAATTAATACTTTACTCATCAATGATGATTTTGTTGATAATACCTTTTTAGAAGTGATAGATCCATAAGGTACCCATATATTAATTTTGTATTAAAATATAAATAAAAAAAAGTGAACATATTAAAAAACAAAATTTGGCAAAAGCCCTAAATTCTTAAGATACAAACAAATCCTTGAAATTGAGTACTTATCTTTTGCAATTACATTGAGTATGAAAAATTATAGAATAAAAATATAGAATGTAAAATTTAAATTTGTCCCTAAGTAAAAGATAACCTTACTAGGTGTGCTATACGAGTATAACAAATTAATTTGTATGAATATGAAGAGAGAGAGAGAGGGAGAGAGGGAGAGAGGGAGAGAGAGAGAGATAGATAGAGAGAGAGAGAGAGAAAGAAAGAGAGAGAGAGAGAGAGAGAGAGAGAGAGAGAGAGAGAGAGGAAGGGAGGAAGAGGGAGAGAGAAAGAGAAAATCCACTAGCTCTAATATATACAGTACAAGTGGTAGTGGATGTCAAAATTATTCTTCACCCTTTATTTATAGAGACCTGAGGGGATATAAAAAATGATACTTAAAGTAAAAATGAACAAAAAATACATGGCTTAATGACTCTTACAACAAACTTCCATACATATGTGCCACACTCTAGCTAGATGAAGGGGTTACTTTTGTTGACCTTGATTATATAACTCGAGGAGAATTTAGTAGTTTTCAATGTGTATAGACTAGCAGGTACGGACAAGTCCATTAGTAAGTCTTGAATTGAGAGATTTGTGATTGGCAAGTGCTTTAAAGTTGTTGGTAACTTTTATTGGAGCACTAAATTTATTAGGAGTAGAAGATGAGTGAGCTTGAGTTATGACCAAGATGGGCTCCATGGTCACTTGAATGTGATAGGGAGAGAAGAGAGATTCTAGAGAAGGCACATTCTTAGAGCAAAATTGGAAAGCATGGTTGTTGGTACTTCATAATGGACAATGGTGAGTGGTCCACCTTATGTGAAGGGCTAGTTATGAATTGAGAAACTTGCTAAGACAATTAACTATCTTTATGAGAGGTGACTCCCCTCCAAATACTCTATTAAGTTTGGTTTTATAGTCTTTAAGAAATCTCACTAGGTATGAGTTCACCTATTATGACCCACATACTACCTATTAGATACCAGAAAATATATATGTAAGTATACATCTTATTCCCTAATTCACTTATCCCTTTGGAGAGTGAGTGATGAGAGGACAAGTGACATAAGATCAAGTATTTAATAGGGTTATCAAATGACTATATGAGAGTAAATATAAAACTACTACCCTCTTTAATTGTAGACTTGATTATGACATGGATTCTCCATACATAGTGATGTGACACCACTCATGACATGCCCATGTATGAATTAATCCCATACTGGAATCCTTTACTCCTTTGAGCATCTGAGTACATATATGGAAACCTATGAGTACGCTAAGAATGGACCCTATCAAGTTAGCCTTATCTAGTTCAAATTAGAGAGGAAAGTAATTTTTCCATTGGAAAAAGTGCCAAGAATGAACAAAGGGTGTTCAAAATATACATAGATCCACTTAAATAACCAACACTTCCTCACTGATGATTATGAAAACTAAGAATAGAATGGCAAGGGAGTCTGCAACTTCCGGACTAAGGTAGTAAGTCCTTGTGAATCCCTTCTTATAAGTGGCATTATGATGAACCCTAAAAGAGTGGTTCTCTCTTCAAACATTAATAATGTGTTGATTAATTTGAGGATACCAAGGTGAGTGCCTTTGGTGAGTTCAACAAAGGAAATGCCTACAAAGGAGATGCCTCTATGAAGGTTACAGTGGCCTATTCTATTGTGAAGTTGGTAGCTCCAGCAGAAGAAGGTAAGAAGAAAAACTACCTCAGATTTTTAATGTGTGCTTTTTATTAAATATTAAAAATCTAGATTCAGGGATTATAATTTTGATGATACCAAACATTTCAGATATTTTTGTTTTTCTACTATTGCATTGCAAACTAACGTTTCAGGTCCACAAGATTAAATTATAAATCAAGTCAGCTCAAGATTGGG
The DNA here is from genome assembly GCA_022539455.1 of Dendrobium nobile. Classification (NCBI taxonomy): domain Eukaryota; kingdom Viridiplantae; phylum Streptophyta; class Magnoliopsida; order Asparagales; family Orchidaceae; genus Dendrobium; species Dendrobium nobile. Next base: position 24,748,626 of record CM039733.1, read on the forward strand.
TAGATTAAGACTGAGTCAGTATGTAAGTGTACGTCAAGTGTCTTTACATTTTCTTGAGTCAAATGTAATAATGTGGGTCCTAATGCTAAGTAATCTTGCACACATACACTCGAGGGAAAAAATTCTATCTGTTTTATAGCTTTCTATTTTTGATCATATCGTCCAAGACGATCCCAAATCATCCTGAATGATCAGTTAAAAATATTTACCCTAATTAGGGCATCCTGGTTAAGGCAGTCAAAATTAAGCAAAGAGTTCAGGATGATATTAGCATCGCCCTGAATGATAAGCTCAAATCAGAAAGAAAAAGCTGCCAACTCTTTTAGGCATGTTATTATTCTTGGACATCATTCAGGATATTTCTTAGACGATGCATTATAATTATGCCTAAATTAGTTAGATGATTAAGGAAAGTAAATAAGGTTTGACTAATCGATCATATCATCTTTGATGATCATAGTATCATTCGAAACGATTAGTTAAACAAATCTTAGTTTCTAGCTAGATGACCAAAATGATGTTCTGGATGACATGAATTGATTTGAACTAATCATCTGGGATGATCCAAAATCATCCTGGATGATTAGTTATTTTTTTTATCATCCGAACATGTAAAGTTTGGTTGAACAGAGAAACTATTTGGATGATATTCAACATCTTGAACTAATCATATAGGACGTTTGTGAAATTATATTGGAGGATCAGGTATTTTTTTATTGTCCAGACAGGTAAAGTCTGGCCGAGCAGAGTGATTGTCTGGACGATATTTAACTTTTTAAACTAATCATACATGATGATGTTATATCACCCTAGATGATGTACCATCATCTTGGATGATCAGAACAAACAAACCTTCTAATCATCCAGCCTCCTCCAAATCGTCCTAGTTGATTGAGTTAAATTTGTACTGATCGTACATGATTATCCTTCGATCATTCTGGATGATCTTTGTCGATTAATTATAAATTAGGGAAAATTTAAAGCCCTTCTTTATAAGATCTCTTATTTACTCAAGATGAGATCTTTTGCTGCTCTCCTGACCTGAGAGAGCCAAGAGGAGAGGGAGAGAAAGGGAGAGAGAGAGAGGATCTTGTGAGGGGGAGTTTATGAGGGTTTCACAAAGGTTGCCCCAAGAAAGAATCTGCATCATCTTCTCCGGTCATCATCCTTGGTTCCTTAGAGGTTTTGGAGAGGTCTACTTCAACAATTGATCAAGGTTCTCTAATTGCTTTAGGAGAAAGCAAAAGGAGTTGGGTTCTTTGTCTGCTTATGGAGAAAGCAAAAAGAGTCGGGTTCTCTGCCTCACTGTAGTCAGCGGAAAGGAGGTTTGTACAGGCTTCTCCTCCTTACTGTGGGAGCAAAAGGAGAGTCACTGAGTTTAGTGCAATACTTGGAGGAGAGGCTCTAGGGAGTGGACGTAGGTCAAGTTGACCGAACCTCTATAAATTTTTTTTTTGTTCTTTCTTATTGCATTTTTGCATTTAATTTCTTCACTTTATTCCTATGGTGAATGATTATTTGGTTTATGAATTTAAAATATTTCAAAAGATTATAATTTTTTTTAATAATTTTAAAACACTAATTCATACCTTCTTTTTATTAGCCTCAGGCTAGCTTATAAGGGCTTAACATCCCTAACAAACTTTTAAGTGGCATTGGAATGAGATTAATAAAATCTAGTTTTTGAAAACTTTAAAATTTTGATCCATGGCTAACTTAAATAATTATAATACTGCAGAAGGGTATTCTATTACCCGACCACGTTTGTTTGATAATATATCTTTTGATTTTTTGAAAACTCGCATGTCCATATTTTTATAATTAATTGACTATCATATGTGGATGCTTTTTAAGGATGGATATTCACCACCAACTAGTGAAATCAATGGCATAAAAACTAAACTTCCTTTTACTGAATGGACATTTGATGATAGGAATTTAACACAACTTAATGCAAAATGTATAAACTATTTTTTTGTGTTTTGAAATCGAAAGATTATATACGTGTCTAAACTTGTACTATTAGTAAAGAAATATGAGATATATTGTGCATTACTTATGAATGAATAAATGAAGTTAAACAATCTAGGTTGAATATCTTAATGTATGACTAAAAAACTTTTTTGTATGAAACCTAGTGAATCGATATCGATAAAATATATTAGGTTTACTCAAATTGTCACCTCACTCCATGCCTTAGAAAGAGAGCTAACTAACTATAAAAAAAGTTAATAAAATTTTGAGATACTTGCCTTCTTCCTTTGATGTTAAGATTAGTGCAATAATTGAATCCAGGAATTTGAATAATTATTATGTTGATAACTTACTTGGGCCACTCATTGCTTACGAGCAAGGAGTGAACCAAAGACAACTTGATGTATGTGAGAAAAAGAAAGAAAAAACTGTGGCTCTGAAGGCCAATGATACAGAGACTAATTCTTCTAGGTCTGAAAGTGATGATGTTGCCTTAATCACTAGATAATTAAAAAGTTTTCTAAGGAAAGAATAAAAGCACCATCAGAAATGGAATAAAGATAAGGGTAGCAAAAAATTTAAAAGTTCTTCTGATATAGTTTGCTTTGAATGCAAGAAGCTAGGACATGTAAGAGCTGATTGTCCTACACTTAATCCTCACCCAAGTAAGGAGAAAGGTGAGGAGAAATCTAAGTTTAGGAAGGACCAGAAGCAATTTTAAAAGGCATTCTAGGCAGATTCTGCATCTGACTCCTCTGAGACTGAAGTTAAGAAGGAGGCAACAAACTTGTGCTTAATGGCAGATGATTATCTTAATTAGTCTGTCCAAGAAGAGGTATATGAATTAACCTACAATCAATTACTTAAAGTTTTTGAACAAATTCATGCATCATATAGGAAACTTAAGAAATTACATATTAGCTTCAAATTAGAACTTTTAAATTTGCAAAAGAAGCATGATGTTTTGTTTAAAGATCACTCTACACTTGATAGCAATCACATGTCATTACTTGATGAGTTTGATGCATTAAACAAGAAGTATATTGAATTATTTGATGCACATGATTCCTTGAAGTCACCATATGTTGAGTTAGAAAAAGAGTTTAAGAAACTAAAGGAACTTGCATGGGAAATAGATAATAATGAACATCAGCTTAAAGTGGAAGTGGCAGCTTATGAATATGAAAATAAAGCATTAAAAGCAAAAGTCATAGCATTTGAAAATGAGAAACCATCATTGTATGCATCACATAATTTTAAGAAGATACATCACCACCTGAGTAAATTAGTAAATCCTTTTCCTAGTGTTAGATGTTTTTAATGTGGCATGCTAGGACACATTTCACATACTTGTATTGCTCACCGAAGTACACATTGGGTGTGGAGACCCAAATTACATGATTAACAGCATAACATACATGTATTGCATTCCTCTTTTCATAAGAAGGATCCAAACTTATTTGGGTTCCTAAATATAACGTTTGATGATTTTGTAGTTGTACTCTCACCAAAGACCTTATGAGAGTATGTGAAACTTGAACAGTGAATACTCACGACGCATGATTGAAGATGCAAACCAATTCATTTCGCTGGAGGCCAGGGCTGGAGGCAAGGTCACTCACAACACCACCAAGAAAGTGGCGGGCACAGGTATAATAAAAAACAACAAGAACCTTTTGATTGAAAATGTTTTACTTGTAGATTGACTGAAAATAAATTGATTAGCATCAGTCAGCTTTGCGATAAGAGCTTTATCACAAATTTTTTGGTAAATACATGCATTATTAGCTTAAAGAACAATATTATTTTATAGGGAAAGTGGATTAATAATGTTTATATACTTAATTCAAATAACATTGAATGTGTTTCTACAATTATGCTTAAAAATTATTGCTAATGAGTCTTGGTTGTGGCACAGGAGATTATATCATGCTAGTATGAAAACCCTTAGATGAGTGACCCAAAAAGACCTAGTTAGAGGTGTCCCCAAGCTTAGGTTCACTAAAGACCACCTGTGTGATGATGCCTGTCAGCTAGGGAAGCAAGTCCAATCCTCTTTCCCTTCTTTTAAGGACATTAACACCTCTAAATCTTTAGAAGTCCTTCACATGGATTTGTTTAGACCCATTAGCACTACTAGCTTAGGAGGAAAAGTCTATGGATTTATGTGTTACGAATCTATTATCATGGATTATGATTTTGATGATAGTAAACACTCTTGTTTTTTTACGACTGCCTTGCCTACTAAAATTTCAGGTCCACAAGATCAGATGGCAATTGGAACCAGCTCAAGATTGGGTGGACTAAGTCTGAGTCACTTTGTACACTTTTTCCTTTTCTTGAGTCTATTATAAAAGGTGTGGCTCCTAATGCTAAGTAAACTTGCACACACACACCTTGGGAGAATTTCTGACTGTTTCTTAGAGTTTACTATTTTTAGTAATATCAGCCGGGATGATATTTATATCTGTCTGGATGATCGGTTCAAAAATAGAAATCCTAATCAGGACATCATGGTTAAGGCAGCTGTCATTAAGCCGATCAGCCTGGATGATATTATATCGGCCAGGATGATAGGCTCAAATCAAAAAGAATCAGCCACCAGTTCTATTTAGGCATTAGTTATTTTTGGACATCATCCATAACATCGGCCTGGATGATGTAGCATAATTATGCCTAAATTGATCAGGTGATTAAGGAAAGCAATTAAGGCTGATTGCATGATCACATCGGCCGGGCGATCGCAGGATCTGCCGGGACGATGGCATGGATGATTAACATCGGCCAGCTTCTATTCAGGGTAATGTTTAGGATGATTTTCCTTAGATTTAAACTAATCGTCCAGGATGATATAGTATCAGCCTGGATGATATGACTAGAAATTATCTAATCGTCCCAAATCGATCCGGTTGATTGAGCAAAATTTATACTGATCGACCAGGCCGATACCCCTATCGGCCTGGATAATAAAGTCAGTTTGTATAAAAAAAGAGTTATTCCAAAGCTCTTCTATTTAAGATCTCTTACTCTACCTTAGAGGTAATCTTTTGTTGATGTCTTGACATGAGAAAGCATAGAGGAAAGGGTGAGAGAGGGAGAGAGAGAGAGAGAGAGAGAGAGAGAGGATTTTGTGAGGGGGAGCTTGTGAGGGAGTTTCATAAGGGTTGCTTCAAGCATTATTCCACTTCTTCTTCTTCCACTATAGTTTCTTATCCTTGGAGGGTTGAGAGAGGTCTTCTTCAGTAATTGATCAAGGTTCTCTGCCTGCTTCAAAAGGAAGCAAAAGGAGATGGGTTCTCCACCTCGCCAGGGTCGACGAAAAGGAGTTTTTGTAAGGGCTTCTCCACCTTACTGTGGGAGCAAAAGGGGAGTCACGATGTTTAGTGCAATTCCCGGAGGGTGCCTCCAATAAGTGGACGTAGGTCGAGTTGACTGAATCAATATAAATTTTTGTGTCCTTTTACTACTGCTTTCCACATTTATTCTTTTGCACTTTGATTTTCATTATGGAGATTCTGGTTTGAGTTTTGATCAAAATAATTTTTGAAATACCAATTCACCCATGCTCTTGGTTAGCCTTGGGCTAGTTCATAGGGGCTTAACATCTCTAACGAACTTTCAAGTGGTATCAGAGCGGGATTCATAAAAATAAGTTTTTGAAAGCTTTTGAATTTTGATCCATGGCTAATTTTGGTAATCATAATACTGTAGAAGGATATTTTATTATCTGACCACCTTTGTTTGATAATATTCCATTTGATTTTTGGAAAACTCGAATGTCTACATTTGTACAATCGATTGACTATCGTATGTAGATGCTTATTAAGGATGGTTATACACCTCCAACTGATAAGCTTAGTGGCATTATTATTCCATTTCCTTTTATTGAATGGACTCTCGATGATAGGAATTTAGCATAACTTAATGTAAAATGTTTGAATTATTTTTTCTGCGCTTTAAAATCTAAAGATTACATGCGTGTTTCAACTTGCATAACTGGTAAAAAAATTTGGGATAAATTGTGTATTACTTATGAAGGAACTAAAGAAGTCAAGCAATCTCGATTAAATATTTTACTGCATGATTATGAACTTTTTTGTATGAAACCATATGAATCAATTTCTGAAATGTATACAAGGTTTACTCAAATTGTAACTTCTTTGTATTCCTTAGGAAGAGAACTCACTAACTATGAAAACCTGAATAAAATTTTTAGATGATTGCCTTCCTCTTTTGATGCTAAAATCACTACAATTATTGAATCTAAAGATTTGAATACGTATTCGATTGATAACTTACTTGGCTCACTCATTGCTTATGAGCGAGGGGTGAATCAAAGAAATCTTGATGCAGGTGAGAAAAAGAAAGAGAAAACTATGGCACTGAAGGCCAATAATACGGACACTGAATCTTCTGGGTCTGAAAGAGATGATGTTGCCTTAATTACAAGGCAATTTAAAAGCTTTCTAAGGAAGAAGCAAAATGACCATCAAAAGTGGAATAAAGGTAAGGGAAACAAAAATTTTAAGAATTCTAATGATATGATTTGTTTTGAATACAGGAATCTAGGACATGTTAAAGCTAATTGCCCTACACTTAAGTCTCGCTCAAGTAAGGAAAAGGGTGAGGAGAAAACCAAGTCCAAGAAGGACAAGAAGAGATTCCAAAAGGCGTTCTGGGCGAATTCTGCATCAGACTCCTTTGAGACTGAACCTGAAGAAGAAACAACAAACTTGTGCTTAATGGCAGATGATAATCTTGGTCATGGTAATTAAGAAGATGTATGTGAACTAACTTATGAGCAACTACTTAAAGTTTCAGAACAAATTCATGCATCATACAGGAAACTTAATAAAACACATGCCAACTTTAAATTGGAATTTTTAAATTTACAAAAAGAGCATGAAATTCTTCTTAAAGATCATTCTATAATTAATTGCAATCATATGTCTTTACTTGATGAGTTTGATGCATTAAACAAAAAGCATGCTGAATTATCTGACACACATGATTCCTTAAAATCATCTCATGCTGAGTTAGAAAAGGAGTTTAAAAAGTTAAAAAATCTAAAAACTTTTGAAAATAAAAAACCATCATTGCATGCATCACATAAAAAGAAGCATCACCATATGAATATATTATTTCATCCTTTTCCTGGAGTTAGATGTTTTTCATATGGCATGTTAGGACACATAGCACACACTTGCACCAATCACCATAGTTCATATTGGGTCTAGAAGCCCAAGTTACATGATTCATAGCATGCATTGCATTCTACTTTCCATAAGAAGGAACCCAAACATGTTTGGATTCCTAAATATGACATTTGATAATTTTATAGGCAAGCTCTCACAAAAGGCCTCATGAGAGCATGTCGTACCTAGACAACGGATGCTCTCAACATATGACTGGCGATGCCAATCAATTCATTTTGCTAGAGACCAAGATAGGAGGCAAGGTTACTCTTAGAGACAACACCACCAGGAAGGTGGTAGGCTCATGTATAATTAGAAATTTTAAGAACCTTCTGATTGAAAATGTTTTTCTTGTAGATGGAGTGAAACACAACTTGCTCAGCCTCAGTCATCTTTGCGATAAGGGATTCATCATAAAATTTTTAACATATTTATGCATTATCTAATAATACTGTTTTGTAGGGAAAGCGGATCAACAATGTTTACATGCTTGATTTAAATGATATTGAATGTACTGCTTCATTTTGCTTAAAAATTGTTATTGATGATTCATGGTTGTGGCACAGGAGATTATGTCTATCCAGCATGAAAACCCTTAGGAAAGTGACCCAGAAAAACCTAGTTAGAGGTGTCCCCAAGCTTAAATTTTCAAAAGACCACCTTCGTGATGCCTGCCAATTAGGAAAGCAAGTCTACTCCACTTTTCACTCCATTAAGGACATTAGCGCCTCTAAACCTTTACAATTCCTTCACATGAATTTGTTTTGACCCATTAGCACTGCCAGCTTAGGAGGGAAAGTCTATGGTTTTTTGATTGTCGATGACTACTCGAGAATCACTTGGATTAGATTTCTATCACACAAGAATGAGTCTTTTGATGAGTTTAGATCCTTCTTCACTTGGATTCAGAAAAGGTTAGGTTGTGAGATTTTGACCATCCATAGTGACCATGGGGGAGAGTTTGAAAATGAGAGATTTGGAGACTTTTATGAGGATAAGGGGATTAACAACAACTTCTCAGCTTCTATGACCCCTCAGCAGAACGGGGTAGCTGAAAGGAAGAACCGGACCTTAGTGGAAGCCGCTAGAGCCATGCTTGCTAAGTATATAGTTCCAAAATACTTTTGGGCTGAAGCAGTTAACATAACTTGTTATGTGTTGAATAGGGTGAATGTTAAAGCCAAACTTAATAAGATACTCTATGAGATCCTTAAGGGTAGAACACCCAATCATTCCCACATTCATGTCTTTGGTTGTAAGGTTTTCATCCACAATAATGGGAAGTCTCACTTAGAAAAATTTGTCCCAAAATTTGATGGAGTGTTCTTAGGATATTTTAGTGTTGGGAAGTCTTTTAGGGTGTTTAATAAGAGGACATTGGTGGTGGAGGAGTCTACTCATGTAGTGTTTGATGAATCTGATCTTAGGAAGCGTAAAGTTGAGGATGATTATGATGTTGGAGAGATTAACACACTGGAGTAGAAAATTTGGAGAATAAGGTAGACCCCCAAAACACTGAAGGAGTAGGAGAGATTACCCAAGGAGTAGAAAATGAAGATCTGGAGGAAAGGGTTGAACCTACACACACTTTGCCTGGAGATTGGAGATGCTATTCGAGTCACCCCAAAGAACTGATCTTAGGAGACCCTTTTGAAGGAGTTAGGACTAGACATGGACTTAGTAAGGAAGTGAACCACTCTACCTTTATCTCAATGACTGAACCCACCAACATCAATCAAGCCCTTTCTGATGAGTTTTCAATCTTAGCCATACAAGAGGAGTTGAACCAATTTGTTAGGAATGATATTTGGGAGCTTGTAGAAAGACCAAAGGGACAAAGTGTAGTTGGAACCAAATTGGTCTTTAAGAATAAGGTGAATGATTCTGGAGTGGTGGTTAGGAATAAGGAAAGATTAGTAGCCAAGGGATACAACCAAATAGAAGGGATAGAATTTGAGGAGACCTTTGCCCCTGTAGCTAGATTGGAAGCCATTAGAGTGATATTAGCCTTTTCCTATTATAAGGGATTTAAGCTTTTCCAAATGGACGTTAAGAGTGCCTTTTTAAATGGGGTAATAAAAGAGGATGTGTTTGTAGAACAACCCCTAGGTTTTGAGAGTTCCCAATTTCTAAATCATGTTTTCAAATTAAAAAAATGCCTTATATGGATTAAAGTAGGCACCTAAAGTTTGGTATGAGAGGCTTAGCATATTTTTACTAGAAAGGGAGTTTGTTAAGGGGAGCATAGACACCACCCTTTTCCTGAGGAAAGTAGGAGATGATTTACTCATTGTTTAGATCTATGTCGATGTTATACTTTTTGGATCTTCTGATAAAAGGCTATTTGATGATTTTTCTAAAATAACGAGTAAGGAGTTTGAGATGAGTATGATGGGAGAGTTGTACTACTTTTTGGGATTTAGCATAAAATAATTGGATGATGGAACCTTTCTGAATCAGTCAAAGTATATAATGGATATCTTGAAGAAATATGAAATGGATAAAGCCAAGACAATTAATACTCCCATGACCTCAAGTGTTCACTTAGACAAGGACCCTAATAGAAAATTAATTGATCAAAAGAAGTACAGAAGGATGATTGGATCTTTACATTACCTGACTGCTAGAAGACCTGATATTATGTTTAGCGTTTATCTTTGTGCTAAAATTCAAGCTGATCATAAGAAATCCCACCTGACTGTAGTTAAGAGAATTTTTAGATACCTTTTAGGGACCGAAAACCTAGGAATCGAGTACCCTAGGCACAACACTTCTTTTCAGATTATTGGATATTCTGATTCTGATTTTGCAGGATGTAAGGTGGATAGAAAAAGCACTTCTGGAACTTGTCAATTCATAAGATAGACTTTAATCTTCTAGTCTAGTAGAAAGCAAAACTCTATTGCACTTTCCACTACTAAAGCTGAGTGTATTACTTTAGGAAGTTGTGTGGCCCAAGTCCTTTGACTGAAACAGTAGGTATTGGATTTAGGGTTACCTGTAGGCACAATCTCAATTCCTTGTGACAACACTAGTGTCATCTGCATTTTTAAGAATCCTATCTAACATTCAAGGACTAAGCACATTGATATAAGGCATCACTTTATTAGAGGCCATGTGACCAAGGGAGACATTGAAATACACCATGTGGCAACTGAGAATCAACTGGCAGACATTGTTACTAAACCACTAGCCTTCGATACTTTCAGCAATTTAAGGACCTGATTGGGTGTGATTGACATTAATACATGAACTTGACATCTACTTATTTTTGATCTGTTATTTATTTTTACTTATACTGCTTTATTTTTGTAGTTGATTTTGTTTTTGGTGCTTTATTTTTTGTATACTTTAAGCTATTCTTTCTAATCATCACTAAATTGATATTGCCTTATTTTTGTTTTTTGAAAATTTGTAGTCAATGTTTTACATCTCATAATCTTTTAAAGGGTAAAAATACTGTTGATTGTGTCTCTTTCTCTAACCTATTTTAGTGGTATAATTTTCTTTTCTAAACAAAAAGTCTATCTCAAAATAAAAACTGGATTTTACAATTGAGATCTTTTCTACCTTGCTATAGTAATCTAGCTTATATTTATAATGATTAAAGTCTTTATATTACTTCACGATTTATCGTTATCCTGTCATTGCATTTCTCATATGTTTTTTTTTTGGTTTGTGGTATGTTCTTTCACATATTAGAGAGTGAGTTTTCCAGCTCTAATATCTAGAAGATATACTCACAACTAACAATATTTAAGAGTTTTTAAAAAAAAATCTAGCTTGCAAAAATAAAAAAAAGGCCAATGATACCAAAAAAAATGATGCGCAATGACGCCAAAATTAAAAAATATACCCAAAGTGTATAAAAAAAATTCAATCAAAAGATGCGCAAAGTGTGTCATTCAATGGACAAGAGGCATAAAATGAGCCCATCAAAAGCAAGCTCTCCTCTCTTTCCCAAACTTTTAAATCTTAGAAGAATTCATGTATTACTTAAGATTTTCAAAGGCCTGATTTTGAATTTTTACGATTGTGACAAATTACATTGATACATTATTTTATAAGTTATTTTTTCTGGAACAAAGTCTTGAACGGATCTTTTTTTCTTATCCAATTGATTTTTCTGAGTTAGGTCTTTTGATTTCAAAAGAACGTTTTGCCTTGAAAGAAGTCCAAGCTAAGAGTTAACATTAGGATATTTTACCGCTATTTCGGATTTTTGACGTTATTAACTCATTGACTTACAAATTTTTAAAATCAATCACATGGAGACTATGTCATATTCATGCCTAGATTTAAAAAAAAACTTGTTTTTATTTGTTATTATGTCTTTTTCATATCATATTTTTATTATTTTCACTTTATTTTGATGCTTTGGGGCCTTCTCTAATTATCTCCATCTATCCTCTTGTTCTCAGCTTTTTTCACATCATCCCGGCTGATACCCCTATCGGCCAGGACGATCCGATCAATTTACCCTAAAAACTCCCCTCTACTGACTGATTTATTTTTCTGCTTCTAATCATCCTGGATGATTCATTATCGGCCTGGACGATCTGATCTTCTTCTACTTCAATCATTTTTATCTTCCTGGCTGATCCATTTTTCAGCCCGGTCAATGTTTTACTCTTTATGGACAATCATCCTGACCGATCCATGTGTTCATCATGGACGATACATGTGGATGTATGTTTAATATCTTTAAAATTGCTTGGGATTATCCATTTTAGATAATCGGCCCGGATGATCCACCTGTTCAGCTTAGCCGATACACGTGGAACATGATTTAAATGTTTTAAATTCGGCCGATATGATCCATTATTGGACATCATTCTGGACGATCCATCGAATCCGGCTGGATGATCTGCTTTTTCAACAGTCATCTGGCTTGACTCCTCGGGATGATCGTCTGTGTCTAATCATCCCGGCCGATATCTAATATGCCCGAATAATCTGACCGCCTTTTTAAACAATCGGCCTGTACGCAATTATTGAACCAGATAGGCCTGGACGATCCTGCGATTGGCCTGGCCGATTCTTTATAAACCGAGCCCTTCCAACTTTTTTCTTCACACCAACTTCTTCTCTTTGCTTATTGTTCTCTATTTTCTTACTATTTCGTGAATATGGCTGGAGGAAAGCACTCTCATCACCCATCCGGAAGTTCCTCGAGGGCCACTCTGGACCCTCATTTCTTGGAGGCGGATGATCAAGCTGCCTACCAGCGCTACAAGGAGGCCGGAATTACAGTCTCCCGGGCAGTCAATCCAAATTTTCTCTCTTATTCGATACTAGACTTATTTGCCCATACCTTCTTGTGCTTTCTTCTGACTCTTGCTATCTCATTCAATTTTGAATTGGTCTATGAGTTCTTTGCAAGTCTCTGCATTAATTCTGCTTTTACCTCTATTGCCTCATAAATGAATTGACGTCTCATTGAGATTACATATCAAGACTGTGCAGAGATTTTGTAGCTTTCCACCACAGGGAATAAACTTCACACCCTGTATTCTGATCCTGAATTTGACTAGACTCTAGCCAATCATTTTCTTCGCAACTCTAATACTCATTTTCACATGGGCGAGACTGGCACCTTACTCAAGGATGCTAGGACCATCTAGCACGTCCTTCGCACTTCAATAATTCCTAAGGCTAGTGATCATGTTCACATCACTCCCCTTCTTTCACTCACCACCTTTTATATTTTAGAAAATCATGAATTCAATGCTACCGACCTGATCTTTCGCTACATTGACCATCTTACTACCATTCAGGATCTAGGTCATAGGAGGAAGCCAAATCTAGCCCTAGGACTTATCATTTCTTATGTCTTAGAATCAAAATATAACCTCCAATATCTTGCTCCACCAAACCTCCAACATGCTTTCTACTCTAACATTTCCTTTCAAATTCTTCACAGTACTCATCTCCACCTAGGGGATGGGAAAGCTCAGGTGAGGGAAGAGGAGGCTTCTGCACCTGTTCCCTGCACCTTTTCTGCTCCACCAGCACTCTCAGATGGATCTACTAGTGGAACGCTTTGATAATTGGGAGGCCTGATTCGACACTTACTTTACTGCACAGGAGCAGCAACATGCTGAGGACATAGCCCGCTATGAGCAGCACCACGTGGAGGACTTAGCCCGTTTTGACACCTATGTTGCACACCAACAGCAGCAGCACGACCAGAATATTGCTGGTTTGGTGCACAGATTGCTACACTATTGAGCTACTTTCAGCAGCCTCCACCACCACCACCTCCTCCTTCAGATGATCAGGGCCCATTATTTTTTTAGTTTTCTTTTGTTATAGTTTGTTTCTAATTTTCTGTTGATTAGTTTCTATTTTTCTTCTGCTGTTTAGTTTCTGCATTATTTTTGTTGCTCTCCTCTTTTTTGGGATGTCGAAAGGGAGAGCAGTATGTTTGTACTTGTACTATTCCATTATGATATTTGATATTCTCTATGATTGCACTATTTCTAGTATGCTATTATCTTAACTATTTAGAATTGTTCGTTATGTGTTTGTCATCATCAAAAAGGGGGAGATTATTACGAATCTATTTTCATAGATTATGATTTTGATGATATCAAACACTCTTATTTTTCTACGACTGCCTTGCCTACTAACAATTTAGGTCCACGAGATCAGATGATAATTAGAATCAGCTCAAGATTGGATAGACTAGGTCTGAGTCATTTTGTACACTTTTCCTTTTCTTAAGTCTATTGTAAAAGGTGTGGCTCTTAGCGCTAAGTAACCTTGCACACACACACCTTGGGAGAATTTTTTACTATTCCTTAGAGTTTACTATTTTTAGTAACATCGATCAGGATAATATTTATATTGGCCTGGATGATCAGTTCAAAAATAGAAACCCTAATTAGAGCATCATAGTTAAGGCAACTGTCATTAAGCCAATCGACCTAGACGATATTGTATTGGCCGGGATGATAGGCTCAAATGAGAAAGAATCAATTGCCTGATTTATCTAGGCATTAGTTATTTTTGGATATCGTCCAGGACATCGGCATGGACGAAGTAGCACAATTATGCCTAAATTGATCAGGTGATTAAGGAAAGCAATTAAAGCTGATTGTACGGTCACATCGGCCGGGCCGATCGTAGGATCTGACAGGACAATAACGTGGATGATTCACATCGACCAGCTTCTATTCAGGGTGATGTTCATGATTATTTTCCTCAAATTTGAACTAATTGCTAAGAGAGTTGCTATTTTGCATGTTTTACGATCTTACAACTTGTATTATTTTGATGATTTCAATTATTATTGTTTTACATATATCTCCTAACACTATTTGGAACATTTATTTCTTGCTCTAGTGTGTACAAACATTTCAGGAAAATCAACTGCAAAATATTGAAGACTTGTAATCAAATTCAACAAATTTTCATAAGTTTTGATATGAATGGGAGTGATTGTAATTGAGTGAAAAATCACAATATACACACTTGGGGAACTTTTTTTTTAACTGATCGTACAGGACGAACTTAGTTCGTACGGGACGATCATGTCAATTACCTCTAAGGAGAGCAATGGATCGAATAGGCGGAGAGAAAATTTTTCTAAGTCCTAATCATCCAGGACAAATTTAATAGTCATCCCGGGATGAACGACTCGGGATTCTCACTTTCTACTATTCATCCAGACGAAATCAATGGTTCATCCCAGGACGAACGTCTCTGTATTCTCACCGTGCCCTGTTCGTCCAGATGAAAAATAAGGTTCGTCCCAGGACGAACGTCTCTGTATTGAGGCTCGCTCTATTCGTCCAGACGAAAAATAAGGTTCATCCCATGATGAACTTTTCTGTATTAAAGCTTGCACTATTCGTCCAGACGAAACCTATTCGTCCCAGGACGAACTAAACCGACTTACGTCAGTTGGTTACGTCCTGAAAAATTTTGTGAACCGACCTATGTAATAACTAATTTGTACCGGACGAACTTGGTTCGTACGGGACGATTAGCGTGTATGAAAATAATTCGTACCAATATACATAAGGTTCGTTTCTGACCATTTAAGTAAAACCGTCCAGGACGATCCACAATCGTACGGGATGATCCACTGCGTAAAGAATTAAAAACTTGTAGTTTTTGGGCGGTTTTTCTTGTCTTTTGTATAAATAGTTCAAATTTGACTGCCACCCAATCTTTTTGTCATTTGATCTTCGTGCCTATTGAAAGAAAAGTCAAGGAGAGAGTGTGAGAGAGCATTCAAAGGAGGATTCCTACCACTGGAGCGTGAAGGCTTCACTTGGTGTTTAAAGGTAAGAATCTCTACTTGTGAATTGGGATTACTTCACTATTTTCTTTCTTCCTTCTAGATTTCTTGTGAGAAGATCTGTCAAGGAGATCTGGTTCTCTGCCGACACTTGGAGAGTGTGAACAGCCGAAGGGTTCTCTGCCCACACTAGGAGAGTGTGAAAGGACGAAGGGTTATCTGCCCACACTAGGAGAGTATGAAAGGAAGAAGGGTTCTCTGCCCACACTAGGAGAGTGTGAAAGGAAGAAGGTTTCTCTGCCCAGACTAGGAGAGTGTGAAAGGACGGACGATTCTCTGCCAACACTGGGGATTGTGTAAAAGGACTACGGTTCTCTGCCGCACCGGGTAGTGGTGAAAAGAGTGTTTGTAAAGGCTTCTCCATCTTGCTGTGGGTGCAAAAGGAGAGACACTATTGGTATTAGTGCAATACTCAGAGGGTGCCTCTGGGGAGTGGAAGTAGGTCTGGTTTAGACCAGACCACTATAAATCTTGTGTCTTTTACTTGACTGTTTTTATTTTCTGATTTTTATTTTTAAAAAAAAAACTCTGTGGTTGAAAAACTTTTCTATAAAATTTTCATTAAAAAATTTCATTTCGGTTCAACAAAACTTCAAAGAGGGTTAAGTTTTAAAAATACCAAGTCACCCCCCTCTTGGTAGCCTTGGAACATTAACTTAGGTCTAACAACCTATTCACTAGACTCAACAAGTGGTATCAGAGCTTTATTTCAAACTCATAAGTTTAAACTACTTTTTGATTAACGTAGATGGCTACATTCGGAAACTGAAATACACTTGAGGGTTACTCTATTACTAGACCTCCACTGTTTGACAATATACCTTTTGATTTTTGGAAAAGACGCATGTCTACTTTCTTACAGTCACTTGATTATCGTTTGTGGATCCTAGTCTAGGAAGGTTATACAAAACCAACTAGATTAGTTGTTGGAGTTAGGGTAGAAACACCTTTTGCAGATTGGACTATAGAAGAACGTGACTTAGCTCAACTAAATGCCAAATGTTTAAATAGCTTCTTTTGTGCTTTAAAATCTAAAGACTACATGCGGGTTTCTACTTGCAAAAGTGGAAAGGACATATGGGATAGACTTTGTATAACTTATGAAGGGACTAATGAGGTTAAGCAATCAAGACTCAATATCTTGTTACATGATTATGAGTTGTTTCGCATGAAACCAAATGAATCTATTTCTGACATGTACACAAGATTCACACAAATTGTCACTTCTTTGCATGCACTTGGTAGGGAATTAACTAATGCTGAAATGGTTAATAAGATTATTCATTATTTACCTACTGCTTATGATGCTAATATTATTACTATTATAGAGTCTAAAGATCTAAACATTTATTCTATTGACAATCTTCTTGGTTCACTCATTGCTTATGAGCAAGGAGTTAGTCAAAGAAAGATTGATGCAGGTGAACCACGAAAGGAGAAGAATATAGCACTAAAAGTGGAAGAGTCAGAAAGTGAACACTCACAACCTGAGGATGAAGACGATATTGCATTAATGACTAGACAATTCAGAAGCTTTCTGAAAAGAAAGCAGAAGAGACGCCAGCAATGGAATAGAGGTAAGTTTAACAGAAATGGCAAGGTTTCTAATGAAGTGATTTGTTATGAATGCAGGAAACAAGGTCATATCAAGACTGATTGCCCAAAACTCAAAGCCACTCCTAGCAAGGAGAAGGTAGAGGATAAACCAATTGTAAAGAATGACAAGAAGAAGTTTCAAAGAGCTTTTTGGGTGGACTCAACTTTAGACTCATCTGAGACTGAAAAAGAAGAAGAAGTCTCCAATCTTTGCTTGATGGTAGATAATATTGATCAATCAGATCAAGAAGAGGTATGTGACTTAACGTATGATGAATTGTTTGAAGTTTCTGAACACATGCATGATGCATATAGGAAAATGAAAAAGATGCATGCTAGTGTAAGTTTAGAATTGGAAGAGCTTAAGAAGGAACATGAAATCCTTAGGAAATATCATGCATTAATAGATGGCAATCACATGAAACTACTTGACGAATATGATGACTTGAATAAGAATTATGAGAATTTAAAATCATCCTATGCTGTTCTTGAAAAAGATTTTAAAATATTTAAGGATGAATCTGAGAGCAAAACATATCGAATCAATTATACAAATCGAATCTTGGAAGATATGAATTCATTTTATAAATTGAAAATAAGAGCTCTTGAGGATAATAGGATACCCCGCAAACTTGAAGATTTTACAAATCCTAAATATTATCCTAAATATATGGAATCCCTTAGAAGACAAACAAATGGTAGAAAACTTAGGAATACTTTTCCTAATGTCAAATGTAATAATTATGGATTATTTGGACATATAGCTCACACCTGTACTTTGAAGATGACATCTAATTTGGTGTGGAGACCTAAGATGCATAAACTTAGACATATCTTATATGCATCTGATTATAAATTGCTAAAAGGAGAACCCAAACTTGTTTGGGTTCCCAGGTCTAACATTTGATATTTTTGCAGGGTCGCTCTCACACAAGACCTCGTGAGAGCATATGGTACCTGGATAGCGGATGTTCAAAGCATATGACTGGAGATACTGCTCAATTCATAACGCTGGAAGTCAGGAGTGGAGGCAAGGTTACACTTGGAGATAATACCACAAAGAAAGTGGTTGGATCAGGTATGATTGGAAATTTAAAATTTTTTTATAGACAATGTGTTATTGGTTGAAGGCTCAAAACATAATTTGTTAAGTATAAGTCAGCTATGTGATAAGGGCTATAGTGTAAAATTTTTACCTACTAGCTGCATATTAAGCCTAAATCGGAAAGATGTTTTAAATGGAAAAAGGGTAAACAATGTTTATATGCTAGATTTAAATTGTATTCAATCTCCTACTGCTTTTTGTTTGAAAATTGTTTCTGATGAATCATGGCTTTGGCATAGGAGACTTTGTCATTCTAGTATGAAAAATCTTAGGAGAATTACCCAAAAGAACTTAGTGAGAGGTATACCAAAACTAGACTTTACTAAGGACCACATTTGTGATGCATGTCAATTAGGAAAATAAGTGAAGTCCTCTTTTCAGTCCAATAAGGATCTTAGAACTAATAATCCATTGGAAATTTTACACATGGATCTTTTTGGACCAGTAGGATTTGTAAGTCTAGGAGGGAAGGTATACGGATTTGTTATAGTGGATGATTTCTCAAGATTCACTTGGGTTAAATTTCTCTTTCATAAGAGTGAATCGTTTGAGGAATTTAGAAATTTTTAGACTTGGATTCAAAGAAAATTAGGGTGTGAAATAATTTCTATACAAAGTGATCATGGAGGAGAATTTGAAAAAGAAAGATTTGAAAATTTTTGTAAAGAAAAAGGGATTGATCACAATTTTTCTGCACCTAGAACCCCTCAACAAAATGGGGTAGTCGAAAGGAAAAATAGAACATTAATAGAAGCCGCCCGAGCAATGTTGGCAGAATACTCACTTCCTAAATATTTTTGGGCTGAGGCGGTTAGCACTGCATGTTATGTTCTGAATAGGGTGAATGTGAGATCGAATTTAAATAAAACACCCTATGAGTTGCTAAAAGGTAGAACACCTAATTTGTCTCATTTGCATGTTTTTGGTTGCAAGGTGTTCATTCATAATAATGGAAAATCTGCCTTAGGAAAATTTGATCCAAAATCAGATGAAGGAATTTTTGTTGGATATTCAAGTGTTGGAAAATCTTATAGGGTATTCAACAAAAGAACTTTGGTCATTGAAGAAACTACACATGTTGTATTTGATAAATCTAGAAATTTGGAAGAGCCAAATGTTGTTGAAGATAAGATTGAGGAAAACTCCCAGAAAATTGATAGAATAAATTTGGAAGAAAATGTGGAAGAAAATTTGGAAATAGAAAACCCTTTGCCTAGAGATTTGAGATTTTCTAAAAACCAACTAAGGGAATTGATTATAGGTGAACCTAGTGAGGGTGTTAGAACTAGGCGTGGATTAAACAAAGAAGTCAATCATTCAGTCTTTATTTCAACTATAGAACCCACTAATGTTGATCAAGCACTTTCTGATGAATTTTGGATATTGGCCATGCACGAAGAGTTGAATCAATTTGTAAGAAATAAAGTTTAGGAATTAACTTCAAGGCCAAAAGATCAAAGTGTTGTTGGAACCAAGTGGGTGTTCAAAAATAAAATGAATGACTCAAGAGTAGTCATTAGAAATAAGGCTAGATTAGTTGCTAAAGGGTATAATCAAATTGAAGGAATTGATTTTGAGGAGACTTTTGCCCCTATAGCTAGACTTGAAGTAATTAGGGTTTTACTAGCCTTTGCCTGTTTTAAAGGATTTAAATTATTTCAAATGGATGTGAAAAGTGCCTTTTTAAATGGGGTAATTGAAGAATATGTTTTTGTAAAACAACCTCCAGGTTTTGAAAATTCTAAATACCCAAATCATGATTTCAAGTTAAAAAAAGCATTATATGGATTGAAACAGGCACCTAGGGCTTGGAATGAGAGATTGAGCACCTTCCTACTTGAAAGATCTTTTGAAAAAGGAAGTGTGGATACAACTCTCTTTTTAAAGAAACTTGGAAAGGATATACTCATTGTTCAAATTTATGTGGATGATATCATTTTTGGATCTTCAAATAAAAATCATTGTGATGATTTTTCTAAAATAATGAGTAGTGAATTTGAAATGAGTCTAATGGGAGATTTAAATTACTTTCTAGGTTTTAACATTAAGCAACTTGAGGAAGGTACATTTCTTAGTCAAACTAAATATGTTAAGGACATCCTCAAAAAATTTGAAATGGACAATGCTAAACCTGTTAGTACACTAATGAGTTCCTCAGTTCAGTTGGATAAGGACCTTAAGAGAAAATCTGTTGATCAAAAGAAATATAGAGGGATTATTGGATCTTTACTTTACTTGACTGCTAGTCGACCAGATATTATGTTCAGTGTTTGCTTATGTGTTAGATTTCAATCAGATCCAAAAGAATCACATTTGACATCAGTGAAAAGGATTTTAAGATATTTACTAGGAACTCAGAACTTAGGAATTTGGTATCCTAAGTTTAGCTCTTCATTTGAAATTATTGGTTATTCAGATTTTGACTTTGCAGGCTATAGAGTGGATAGGAAAAGCACTTCTGGAACATGTCAATTCATTGGAAATTCATTAGTTTCATGGTCTAGTAGAAAACAAAATTCAGTGGCCCTATGTACTGCAGAAGCAGAATACATTGCTTTAGGAAGTTGTGTGGCACAAGTACTTTGGTTAAAACAACAGTTGATTGATTTAGGATTATCTATAGGCACTATTCCAATTTATTGTGATAATACTAGTGCTATTTGCATTTCTAAAAATCCTATTCAACATTCAAGAACCAAGCACATTGACATAAGGCATCATTTCATAAGGGATCATGTAATTGATTTAAATGCTTAAATAAAAATGTTTTTGCAACATTGATGTTTTGTTTTTGTAGTTAATGTTTTTATGATTTTTGTTTTTTTGTGATTTGTTGCTTATTTTAGAGTGATTTTTATTTAGAGTCTGTGCATTTGTCATTGTCTATTGTGCTTTGTGTGTTTATTTTGATTTTCTTTGATTTGTTTAAGTGTCTCTTTTTTAGTTGATGTGTTTGTGATGTGTTTTAGATTATTATCTTTTTCCGTGTTTTAATGTTGTTGTTATTGATATCTTGTAATATATTCATTTGATATCAATAAATGTTGGAATGTTTTGTTATCTAATGTTTTGGAAAATGTGTGTTAGATTTTATGACTTTCAATTTTTTTTAATCTTAATAGTGCCTTATTTAAATTGTCAATTAAAATTAATTTCATTAGAAAATATATTTATTCTACAATTAAGAAATGCTTATAACTTGATATTACTAGAATCTTTAATTCCATGTCTCTTATTTAGACTACTATAGTACTAATATTATTATTGCATTTTAGATGTTTTCTTATTTTGTATTTCTCTTTTCAAATAGTATTTATGCACTTAGAAAAAATTGAAATATTAGATTATTGACTTTGGAAATAATTCAATTACTCTTGAAAAGTGTACAAATGTACAAAAATCAAAAGAGTTGTGCAAAAAATTTGCAATGACAAAAAGAGGCATAAAATAAGCCCACAGTAAACAAATGCACAAAAATATGCCAAAAAATATATATATATATATATATATATGAACAAGATGCGCAAAGCGCCACATGTGGTAATTCTTTCTTTTCAAACTCTTTCAATCTCTTAATTCAAATTGATCTTATGTTCATTTATACTTGACATTGAAATGTGAAATATAAAATTTTTTATTCATCCTTAGTGCAATGATTTTCTTTATCTTAATGTCTAAATTGACAAATGCCTTTGATAAATTCTTTTTATTCTCTTTGTTATAACATTTCTTCAATTATATGAATCTCTATGATTTCTCTAATGACTTAATTTTATTTGCATATCTTATTTCAATCACTTTCAAGATTAAATTATAAACTGAATTTCATACTTCTACTTACATTTCTATCTTTCTTTTCTTCTTCACTTTTTGCTGTTGTCAAAAAGGGGGAGAAATTGTTTATTATTTTATTATAATTTTTTTGTTGTTTTGTTATTTTTTTGTTGTTTTGTTTGTTTTGTTTTGTTTTTTAATTTGGTATCGGTTTTGGTTGTTCGTATTGTAGTTGAGTGTGTGTTTTGATTGTTTCTTCAAAATTTAAAACAAAATTTTTTTTACATAAATGCCTCCTTATATTTCATGTATTCATCAATTCAGGGGGAGTTTAAGGGAGATATTTAGAATTGAAATTCCTATAAATAATAATTGTTTTGCCATCATCAAAAAGGGGGAGATTGTTAAGAGAGTTGCTATTTTGCATGTTTTACATTCTTGCAACTTGTATTATTTTGATGATTTCAATTATTATTATTTTACATATATCTCCTAACACTATTTGGAACATTTATTTCTTGCTCTAGTGTGTACTAACATTTCAGGAAAATCAACTCCAAAATATTGAAGACTTGTAATCAAATTCAACAAATTTTCATAAGTTTTGATATGAAAGGGAGTGATTGTAATTGAGTGAAAAATCACAATATACACACTTGGGGAACTTTTTTTTAACTGATCGTACAGGACAAACTTAGTTCGTACGGGACGATCATGTCAATTACTCCTAAGGAGAGCAATGGATCGAACAGGCGGAGAGAAAATTTTTCTAAGTCCTAATCATCCAGGACGAATTTAATAGTCATCCCGGGATGAACGTCTCGGGATTCTCACTTTTTACTGTTCATCCAGACGAAATCAATGGTTCATCCCAGGACGAACGTCTCTGTATTCTCACCGTGCCCTGTTCGTCCAGACAAAAAATAAGGTTCGTCCTAGGATGAACGTCTCTATATTGAGGCTCGCTCCATTCATCCAGACAAAAATAAGGTTCGTCCCAGGAGGAACTTCTCTGTATTGAAGCTTGCACTGTTCGTCCAGAGGAAACCTATTCGTCCCAAGACGAACTGAATCGACTTACGTCAGTTGGTTACGTCCTGAAAAATTTCGTGAACCGACCAATATAATAACTGTTTCGTATCAGACGAACTTGGTTCGTACGCGACGATTAGCGTGTACGAAAATAATTCGTAACAATATACATAAGGTTTGTTTCTGACCATTTAAGTAAAATCGTCCAGGATGATCCACAATCGTACGGGACGATCCACTACGTACAGAATTGAAAACTTGCAGTTTTTGGGCGATTTTTCTTGTCTTTTGTATAAATAGTTTAAATTTGACTGCCACCCAATCATTTTGTCATTTGATCTTCGTGCCTATTAAAAGAAAAGTCAAGGAGAGAGTGTGAGAGAGCATTCAAAGGAGGATTCCTACCACTGGAGCGTGAAGGCTTCACTTGGTGTTTAAAGGTAAGAATCTCTACTTGTGAATTGGGATTACTTCACTATTTTCTTTCTTCCTTCTAGATTTCTTGTGAGAAGATCTGTCAAGGAGATCCGGTTCTCTGCCGACACTTGGAGAGTGTGAACAGCCAAAGGGTTCTCTGCCCACACTAGGAGAGTGTGAAAGGACGAAGGGTTCTCTGCCCACACTAGAAGAGTGTGAAAGGAAGAAGGGTTCTCTGCCCACACTAGAAGAGTGTGAAAGGACAGACGGTTCTCTGCCAACACTGGGGATTGTGTAAAAGGACTACGGTTCTCTGTCGCACCGGGTAGTGGTGAAAGAGTGTTTGTAAAGGCTTCTCCGCCTTGCTGTGGGTGTAAAAGGAGAGACACTATTGGTATTAGTGCAATACTCAGAGGGTGCCTCTGGGGAGTGGATGTAGGTCTGGTTTAGATCAAACCACTATAAATCTTCTGTCTTTTACTTTACTGTTTTTATTTTCTACATTTTACTTTTGTTTAAAAAATTCTGTGGTTGAAAAACTTTTCTATAAAAATTTTATTATAAAATTTCTTTTTGGTTCAACAAAACTTCAAAGAGGGTTAAGTTTTAAAAATACCAATTCACCCCCCCTCTTGGTAGCCTTGGGACATTAACTTAGGTCTAACAACCTATTCACTAGACTCAACACTAATCACCAAGGATGATATATTATCGGCCTAGATAATATGACCAGAAATTGTTTAATCGTCCCAAACCAATCAGGCTGATTGAGCGAAATTTATGCTGATCAGCCAGGCCCCAAGCCGATACCCCTATCGGCCTAGATGATAAAGTTAGTTTGTATAAAATAAGAGCTATTCTGAAGTTCTTCTATTTAAGATCTCTTGCTCTACCTTAGAGGTAATCTTTTGTTATTGTCTTGACCTGAGAAAGCCTAGAGGAGAGGGACAGAGAGGGAGAGAGAGAGAGGATTTTATGAGGGGGAGCTGGTGAGGGAGTTTCATAAGGGTTGCTCCAAGCATTGTTCCACTTCTTCTTCTTCCACTATAGTCTCCTATCCTTGGAGGGTTGAGAGAGGTCTTCTTCAGCAATCGATCAAGGTGTTCTGCCTGCTTCAGGAGGAAGTAAAAGGAGTTGAGTTGTCTACCTCACCAGGGTCGACGGAAAGGAGTTTTTTGGTGTGGGAGGAAAAGGAGAGTCACAGTATTTAGTGCAATACCCAGAGGGCGCCTCTGAGGAGTGGACGTAGGTCGAGTTGATCGAACCACTATAAATTTCTTTATCCTTTTACTACTGCTTTTCGTATTTATTCTTTCGCACTTTGATTTTCATTGTGTTGATTTTGGTTTGAGTTTGTGATTGTGTTTAAATCAAAATAATTTTTAAAATACCAATTCACCCCCCTCTTAATTAGCCTTGGGCTAGTTCATAAGGGCTTAACATCCCTAACGAACTTTCATTGTGACTGTCGATGACTACTCGAGGTTCACTTGGATTAAATTTTAATCACATAAGACTGAGTCTTTTGATAAATTTAGATCCTTCTTCACTTGGATTCAAAAAAAAAGTTAGGTTGTGAGATCTTGACCATCTGTGGTTACCATGATGGAGAGTTTGAAAATGAGAGATTTGGAGACTTTTATGAGGATAAAGGAATTAGTCATAACTTCTCAACTCCTAGGACCCCTCAATAGAACGGGGTAGCTGAAAGGAAGAACAGAACCTTAGTTGAGGCCGCTAGAGCCATACTTGTTGAATTTTCATTTCCAAAATACTTTTGGGCTGAAGGGGTAAACACAACTTATTATGTGTTGAATAGGGTGAATGTTAGAACCAAACTAGATAAAACACCCTATGAGATTATTAAGGGTAGGACACCCAAACTTTCCCAACTCAATGTCTTTGGCTGAAAGTTTTTTTTCCTTAATAATAGGAAGTCACCCTTAGAAAAAATTTGACCTAAAATCTGATGAAGGAGTGTTCTTAGGATATTCAAGTATGGGGAAATCCTTTAGGGTGTTTAACAAGAGGATATTGGTGGTGGAGGAGACTACTCATGTAGTGTTTGATGAATCTAATCCTAAGAAGTCTAGAGTTGAGGATAAAGATGAAGTTGGAGAGATTATATAAGGAGTTGTAAATTTGGAGAAGAGGGTAGAGCCCCAAAACATTGAAAGAGCATGTGAGATTACCCAAAGAGTATAAAATGCAAATCTTGAGAAAAGGGTAAAACCTAGACACACTTTGCTTAGAGATTAGAGATATTTCTCAAGTCATCCTAAAGAACTAATTTTAGGAGACCCTTTTGAAGGTGTTAGAACTAGGCATGAACTTAGGAAGGAAGTGAACCACTCTACCTTAATCTCAATGACTGAACCCACCAATATCAGTCAAGCCCTGTTTGATGAGTTTTGGATCAAACTAATTTATTAGGAATGATATTTGGGAGTTTGAAGAAAGACTAAAGGGACAAAGTATAGCTGGAACCAAATGAGTCTTTAAAAATAAGAAGAATGATTCTGGTATGATGGTTATGAATAAGGCAAGATTTGTGGCTAAGGGGTACAACAAAATAGAAGGGATTGATTTTGAGGAGACCTTTACCCCTGTAGCTAGATTGGAAGCAATTAGAGTGCTACTAGCCTTTACCGGGTTTTAAGCTTTTCCAAATGGATGTTAAGAGTGCCTTTTAAATGGGATAGTAAAAGAGGATATGTTTGTAGAGCAACCCCTAGGTTTTGAGAGTTCTCAATTTTCAAATCATGTTTACAAATTAAAAAAACCTTATATAGATTGAAACAGACACCCAGATCTCAGTATGAGAGGCTTAGCACATTCTTACTAGAGAGGGAGTTTGTTAAGGGGAGCGTAGACACCATCCTTTTTCTGAGAAAAGTAAGAGATAAGTTACTCATTGTTTAGATCTATATTGATGATATACTTTTTGGATATTTTGATAAAAAGTTATGTGATGATTTTTCTAAAATAATGAGTAAGAAATTTGAGATGAGTATGATGAGAGAGTTGTCCTAATTTTTAGGGTTTAACATAAGATAATTGGATGATGAAATCTTTCTAAATCAATTAAAGTACATTAAGGACATCGTGAAGAAATATGAAATGGATAAAGCCAAGCTAATAAATACTACCAGACTTCCAGTATTCATTTGGATAAGGACTCAAATGAAAAATCTGTTGATCAAAAGAAGTACAGAGGAATAATTGGATCACTGATTTACCTGACTGCTAGCCGACCTGATATAGTATTTAGTGTTTGTCTCTGTGCTAGATTTCAAGCTGATCCTAAAGAATCCCACCTAACTACAGTTAAGAGAATCCTTAGATTATTGGATATTCTGATTCTGATTTTGCATGGATGTAGGGTGGATTGAAAGAGCACTTCTAGGACTTACCAATTTAATGGACAATCTTTAGTCTCCTGATCCAATAGAAAATTAAATTCTATTGCACTTTGCACTGCTGAAGCTGAGTACATTGCCTTAGGATGTTATGTGGCCCAAGTTCTTTGGTCGAAGTAATAAATTCTGGATTTAAGATAACGTGCAAGCACAATTTCAATCTTTTATGAATATACTAGCGCCATCTATATCTCTAATAATCCTATCTAATATTCAAGGATCAAATACATTGATATAAGGCATCACTTTATTAGAGACCATGTGACCAAAGGAGACATTGAGTTACACCATGTGGCAACTGAGAATCAACTGGCTGACATCTTTACTAAACCACTGGCCTTTGACATATTCAACAACTTAAGGATCATATTGGGTGTGATTGACATAAATGTATGAGCTTGATGTTTACTAAATTCTGAATTTTATGTTATATTGTTTGTAGCTATTTTTCCTCTTTCTTTTATATCTGACTTTTTTTTTACTTTTTTATTTGTTATTATTTTTGTGTTTTTTTATTTCTATCATTTTAGTTTTCTTATTTTCCTCTTTTTTTTTTTTTTTGACACTATTGAAATGATATTTTATGCCTTATTTTTATTTTTGAAAATTTATACTCAATGTTTGATATCCCTAAATTAGTTAAAGGGAGAAATACCGTTAATTATTTCCCTTCCTCTAACTTCTTTTAACGGTGTAATTTTCTTTTCTAAATTAAATTTTATCTCAAATTAATAATTATACTTTACAATTGAGATATTTTTTATCTTACTACAATAATATATCTTATATATATATATAATATTCAAAGTTATTAAATCACTTTTAAGCTTTCATAATCTTGTCGTTGTATTTATCATATGAACTTGATTATGCTTTGTGGTTTACTCTTCCATATATTAGAGAGTAAATTTTTTTCTCTAATATCTGGAAGATGTTCTCACAATTAAGAGTATTTAAAAGTTTCAAAAAGGTGCTAGCTTGCAAAAATGACAAGAGGCATAAAATGAGCCTAAAATAAAAAAAGGAAAAAACTTAAAAGATGCACAATGACCGCCAAAAATTGAAAGATATGCAAAGTGTATCAAAAAATCAAAAGATGTGCAAAGTGCGCCAACCAATTGATAAGAGACATAAAATGAGTCCACAAGAAGTAAGCTTCCTTCTCTTTCAAAGCTTTAAATTTTAGAAGAATTCATGTATCATTTGATATTTTCAAGGGCTTGATTTAAAAATTCATGATTGTGACTAATTACTTTGGTATATTATTCGATAAAATTGTTTTGTGGAACCAAGTTTTGAATGGATCTCTTTTTCTTATCCAATTGATTTTTTTGAGTTAGATCTTTGTTTTCAAAAGATGATTTGCCCTATAAGAAGTCTGAGCTATAGCTAATAGGATCAGTTATTCTACCATTTTTTCAAATTTTGATGATGTTAACTCATTGATTCTTACAAATTTTTAATTAAATCACATGAAAATTTTATTATATTCAAGCTTTAATTAAAAAACACTTTATTTTTATTCTTTTTGTCTTTTTTTCTCATCATTTTCATTATTTTATCTTTCTTTTTTTATTTTTTCTTATTTTTTTTCTTCTATGATCATCTCTATCCATCCACAAAATATTCATTTTTTTATCACATCGTCCTGAACAATATTCCTATCATCCTAGATAATATCTTCATACTACACTTTATCTTCCATCTAACGGATGATATGACTTTTTTGTTTAAGATTATCCTTGACGATCCATTATCATCCTGGATGATCTGATCGTATTCTGAATTAATTATTTGTGGTCAGCCTAAACAATCCTCTTCATCTTGGACAATCATCAAAAAATTTGCTCAATTATTGGTGATCGTCCTGGATGATCCACCTGTTTATCCTGGACGATCCACGTGGCAAATCCGTTACATATTTTAAATTTGGCCAATGTGATCCATTATTATCGATCATCCTAGATGATCCACCTAATCGTCTTGGACGATATACTTTTTTAACAGTCGTCCAGCATGACTCCTCGCGATGATTGCCTGTGTCTAATCATCCCGGATGATTTTTGAATGTCCTGGATGATATAACCACCTTCTGACCAACCGTCCCGGACAAAATAATTTGGCTGATCGTCCTGGACTATTCAATGATCGTCCTGGATAATCAGGCCATTTCATTTTAAATAGCAGCTTTCAAATAATTTTCTCACCCCAAATCCTTCTATTTCTCTTTGCTCTCACTCATTCTTTAATTTTCTTATTTATGGTGGGTGGCAAGCAACCAAGAAAGCTAGCTAGAAGTTCTTTGAGGGCCAATATTGAACCTCGTTTCACTTAGGTGGCTGACCAAGCTACTTACCTTTGCTACAAGATAGCTGAGATCACCTTGTCCAGGACTGCCAATCCACATACGCTTACTTATTTTATCCTTGATCTTTTTACACACACCTCCCTCACCTTCATCCTTACACTCACCTTCCCCTTTAATTCCGAACTGCTCTTTGAATTTTTTGCAAGCCTCAAGATCAAATCTTCTTATTTTGCACTTCAATCCTACGTTAACAAACACCATATTGAAATCACTTATCAGGACTATCACAAACTCCTCCAATTATCCATTACTGAAGACAAGTTTTACCTCTTATCTCAAGATCTTGATTATGACTGGGCTCTAGCCTATCACTTTTTTAGAAACACTCTTTTCTCCTATCATGTTATAGAGTCTAACAGCTTTCTCAAAGATGCTAGGATAATCCAATAAGTACTTCGCATCTCAGTTATTTCTAAAGCTGGTGATCATGTCTACATCACTCCTCTCCTTTTGATCACCACCTTCTACCTCATGACCCATAGGAAACTCAATGCTTTTGGTCTTCTTTTCCTTTACATTGAGCATCTTACTAGTATTAGAGATCCAAGGCACAGAAGTAAGCCTTACCTTGCCTTAGGACACATCATAGCCTATGTCCTGGAACCCAATTACAATCTTTAATATCCTGCCCAACTAATTTTTAGCCTGCCTTCGACACTAATAGCTCCTTCCACGTTCTTCATAGTACTCGTCTCCACCCAGAGCACAAGAAAGCTGAGGGAGCTGAGGAGGAAGCTGCTCCTACACCTATTCCTGAACCTGCTCCGATCCGCCAGCATTCATAACTAGATCAGCTGGTGGACCAATTTGACCAATAGGAGGCTAGGTTCGACACTTAGGTGTTGTATGGGAGTAGCAGCATGTAGAAAATGTTGCTCGTCATACGTGACTCACTAGCAGTAGCAATATGGCTAGGACATGGCCTAGTTTGGGGAGCAATTTGTAGCTATTTCCAGTTTCTTTTAGCCACCACCACCTCCTTCTAATGATCAGGGCCCGTCGTACTTATAGTTTGTTTTCCTTGTGTCATTTTTTCTGTGATGTTTTTTTTTTTGGTATTTAATGTTCTTTTTTCTGGTTTCCTCCTCCTTTTATTGATGTTAAAAGGGGTAGTAGTGGAAGTGTTTATGTTATTTCGTTTTACTTTTTTATTACTTTTATTTAGTGTTTGAATTGTCTGTTTAGGTTTAGTAAAATTTGAATTGTTTTACATTTTGTTTAGTGTTTTCCTTCACATTATGTTAACTGCTTGAGATGAACTTTCTACTAAATATTCTCCATCATAATAAAGGGGGAGATAGTTGTGAATCTGGATTCAATGATTATAATTTTGATGATAGAAAATATTTAAGACATTTTTATTTTTCTACTATTGCCTTGTATATTAACATTTCAGGTCCACAAAATTAAATTGTAAATCAAGCTAGCTCAAGATTGGGTAGATTAGGACTAAGTCAGTCTATAAGTGTACGTTAAGTGTCTTTTTTACCTTTTCTTGAGTCAAATGTAACAATGTGGGTCCTGATGCTAAGTAACCTTGCACACACACTCGGGGGAAAAATTCTATCTATTTTAGAGTTTTTCATTTTTGATCATATCTTCCGGGATGATCCTAAATCATTATGGATGATTAGTTAAAAATAGAAACCCTAATTAGGGCATCCTGGTTAAGGCAGTTGAAATTAAGCAAATCATCCGGGATGATATAAGCATCGGCCTGGACGATATGCTTAAATCAGAAAGAAAAGGCGCCATCTCTTTTAGGCATGTTATTATTTTTGGACATCATCCAGGATATCGTCCAGGACATCATCTTGGATGATGCATTACAATTATATTTAAATTAGTCAGATGATTAAGGAAAGTAATTATGATTTGATTGATCATAATATCAACTAGGATGATCAGTTAAACAAACCTTAGTTTCTTGCTAGCTGACCAGAATGATGTTCTAGATGATATGTATTTATTTGAACTAATCGTCTAGGATGATCCCAAATCATCCTGGATGATTAATTATTTTTCTATCATCTAAACATATAAAGTTTGGCTGAATAGAGCGACTATCTGGATAATATTCAAAATCTTGAACTAATCATACAGGATGATCATGAAATCATCCTAGTCCATTAGGTATTTATTCAACATCCAGATAGGTATTGTTTGGCAGAATATAGCGACTATCTGGACAATATTCGACTTCTTGAACTAATCATATAGGATGATGTACCATCATCCTGGATGATTAGAACAAATAAACCTTCTAATCATCTAGCCTCCTCCAGATCATCCTGGCTGATTGAGCTGAATTTATAATGATTGTACAGGACAATCCATCATTCATCCTAGACGATCTTTGTTGATTAATTGCAAATTAGGGCAAATTTGAAGCTCTTGTTTATAAGATCTCTTATTTACTTAAAATGAGATCTTTTACTGTTTTCCTGGCCTGAGAGAGCCAAGAGGAGAAGGAGAGAAAGGGATAGAGAGAGAGGATCTTATGAGGGGGAGTTTGTGAGTGTTTTATAAAGGTTGCTCCAAGCGAAGATCCACATTATCTTCTGCAGTCATCGTCCCTGGTTTCTTGGAGGTTCTAGAGAGGTCTACTTCAATAATTGATCAAGTTTCTCTTCCTGCTTCATGAGGAATGTAAAGGAGTTGGGTTCTTTGTCTACTTTAGGAGGAAGTAAAAGGAATCGGGTTCTCTGACTCACCGGAGTAGATGGAAAGAAGGTTTGTACATGATTCTCCTTCTTGCTGTGGGAGCAAAAAGAGAGTCACTGAGTTTAGTGCAATACTCAGAGGAGATGCTCTGGAGAGTAGACGTAGGTCAAGTTGACTTAACCACTATAAAATTTTATGTATTTTCTTTCTTACTGCATTTCTGTATTTAATTTCCGCACTTTATTCTTATGGTGAATGATTGTTTGGATTGTGATTTTGAAATATTTTAAAAGATTATGATTTTTTGTTTAAGAATTTTTAAAACATCAATTCACCCCACCCCCTCTTGGTTAGCCTCAAGCTAGTTCATAAGGGTTTAACATCCCTAATAAACTTTCACTTTATTTGGTGCTCATGTGTCCTTTATAAATGACATAGGATCTACATCTCCTTGATCAAGTTATTGGGGCACTCATCGATTCATTTTCTGTTACTTTAATATAGTAAGAACCAAAGTTATATATGAAGCTAAAAAATCTTTCCATATAGGCTTTTAAAAGTCCCTCTAACTTTTCTAAATAAATAGTTTTATATCTCTATTAACCATAATGGTGCCTCCTATAAAAAAAGATCATATTGTTAAGCCTTCACTCATGATAGACTATATAACAAAGGGAAAACATGTTCATGAACCCACCACTGAGGAAGATGGGGCCACATTGAGGTGATTGATGATCAAACCCATCAATGGAATGAGGCAATGGGGAAGCTACTATACTCATTATCATTAGGCTCCTCTAACGATGGAATTCCTCCTCAAAGGTAGATCACTTTGGAGATGTTAGCTAAGTAAGTTAGCATCCTTGAGAAGATAATGAATTTACAAGCTATCTTAGAGGTGAGGAGCTCTTATAGAGGTGTCAACTTTGATGTAAGAACTCCATTCAATTAGAATTTTATAGCTTTGCAAATTATGGTGGCAATAACTCACTTCTTATTGAAGTTAAGTTTACTTGCTGAAGGAGAAAAGTTTCTTTTAGCATAATGTGTGGGTGGACTTATGCATGTAAGCAAATAAAGCTTTGTTACAAACATTGTAATAAATGCTTCTTCTTTCAATTTGCTTTTCCTTGATATGTCAATAATGGAAGCCCACTTAAATGAATGCAAGTATAAATGCCAAATCAAGTAATAAAGTGATGAAGTAGAGTATCGAACGAACAAGGAAGTGTTATGCTTACTTGCAATAGAACAACTACTGCTTACTCTAAACGCATAAGTTATCCTACTGAAATAAAAATATTACTTTTGGAGTTTCTAACACTAGATAAAAATAGAAGAATAGTTTATATTATGTCTAATAAAATGTTTTGTATTCATGAATGCAAATATCATATTTTTCTTAATGAGACTCTTAATTATAAATGCAATTTAGAGCATAAGTATCCCAAGATCTCTTTGAAGCCCTAAGGGGTGAAAACGATATATGTTGACCTCCTATAGTTATAATATCTCTTTTAGAACCTAGAATGCTCAAACATCATATGTCCAGGCATTCCAACATTTTATCTCAATATTCGTGATGGTTCTTGCTTTCCTCTTTTGAGGCTATACTTTACACTAGGTTTTAACTACACACATGCCCACCATGTGCATTAAATGAAGAATGGGAAATAATTAAGCAAATCATTAAATCTTTAAATTATAAGAGTCTTCATTAGTGCTTGATACATTTTTTACATCATTAATTCAAAAATAAGAGATCTAGCCATATATAAAATAAATGAAATCAAATACATGAGAAATAGTAGACTTTTATCATAAAGTAGGATCAAATTATCTATTATACATTCCTTTCTTTACTTATAGATTTTCTTCAACAAACTCAAACTAAACAATCTAATAGATTATATCTAGTACTTCCCTTACCTCCCTTAGATTTTACTCTAAGAGGTTACTAGAGAGCACACTGAAAAGTACTAAATTTTACAATAGTGATTGAACTCCCTCAAAATTATAATTAAATATATATTTATAGAAAAACACAAAAAAGGTGTTTGGCATTGCAGCGCTCAAAAGTAAACAAGCACCTTCTCACTAAAACGGTTACTCTGTTATGGAACTTGATGATGTGGAATTGTTATAAGATGAAGAATCATGTTCTTTATCTAAAGAAATGTGTTCAGTTCTAAGACCAATGTGCACCTTTTCTAATTCATAAAACTATAAACCTATAATTGCAAGCTGTCTCTTTAACTTCCCATGTGATTCATGTAAATTTTCAAAATTAGATGATAAATAATCATTAGTAAGCTCACATACCTCTTCTTGTTTGGTTTTTATAATAGAGTGATCGAGCATTAAATACAGATTTGTTACCTCTTCCTCATATTTTTATTCTAAAGAGTCTGACTTTGAATCTGCCAAGAAAGCCTTTCATGTCCTTTGCTTCTCCACTTTGAAACTTGTTTTTTCTTCACCCAATTTTTTGGTAGGGTGAGTTTTTAGATTGAGGCAATCAGATCTTAAGTGTCATGGCTTCCTACAATCAAAATAGATAGTGTTAAAGGAAACTTTCATAGTTCTACCTTATTTACCATTACTCCAGTATTGATGAAATATTCACTTTCGCTTTAGAAAGCTTTTGAATTATCATGTAATTAAATTTATATCATCATCAACATCATCAATTGTAAAGTTGTTGCTATAAGAGTTATTGGCCTCCAATTCATCTATCTTCTCCTTCCTCTTATCACCTACATCAAGTAGTCTTTGACTCACACTTTTCCCGTAGGCAGTGAGTGAGACAAGTAGATTATCAATAGAGTAACTGTTCAAATATTTTGATTCATAAATCGAAGTAACTTTAGCATCATAAATATTAGGTAAATAATGAAGAATCTTATTGACTAATTTAGAACTGAACAACTCTCTACCAAGTGCATGAAATGATGTTACAATCTTAGTTAATATAGTGAACATGTAAATTATTATATCATTATATTTATGCAAAATAACTCAGTCATGAAATAATATATTTAGATGGTACTATTTAACTTTATTGGTACTTTATAAGTGAGATAGATTCTATCCCAAATTTCCTTCTCAGTTGTGTATGAAGAAACATGCTTATAGTCCTCAAACTCTAAATCACAAAAAAAAATAATTTAAACATTTTGCATTGAGTTTTACATATTCTATTTCCATAAAACTTCATTCATTAAAAGGAATTCCTTTCTTAATACAATTTACAAAATGAGATGGGGTGTATATCCTACTTGGATCATATGCAACATCGATAATCAATAGATTGAAAAAATGTAGACATATACACTTTCTAGAAATCATAAGGAAAAACATCAAACATAGGTAGATGTGCAATCCATTATCTTTCAATTGTATTACGATTACCATTATAATTTTTCCTTGAATCTACTTAAGGTTTTTTAGACCAACAATTCAAGAGAACCCACTAATATACCAATTGAATGTTAAATGATGGGTTATCAAATCACTTGAACTATCCAAGGCAAACTGAGATGTGGGGGGGGGGGGGGAATTGGTGTTTTAAAAATTTTCTCTTAAAATATTCTTTTGAAATCTCAAAACTAATTACACGAACTTCAACGAAAGAATTTTATAAAATAAATATTTTGGCTCTTTTGAAGTTTTGAAGAAAAAACAAATGTGATGATATAATTCATTTTATTTTATATTTTTACAACAAAATTAAAATAAAATTAAAGATCAATAATCTCAACAAATGCTTGCAAGAATAAAACATACTGAGAAAATTTAAATATTGAAAAGTAAAACAAGTACACAAGATTTATAATGATTTGTTCAAACATTGACCTACATTTTCTCCCCAAGTCATACTCTCAAGTATTGCACTAAACCTTTTAGTGATTTCCTTTTTTCCTCACAATAAGGTGGATAAGCCTTTACAAAATCTCTCCCACTAACTCGGTGTGACAGAGTACCATAATCCTTTTCATCGTTAGGGTGAGGTACAAAACCTAGAATCTTTTTTATCCTCCTAGTGAGGTAGAGAACCTAAAATCTTATTTACCCTCCTGTTGAGGAAGAGAACTTGATGATCTTCGTCTTTAAATACTTTCCTTCCAGAGCAACCCAAAAGATCAACGAAGACACATTGAGGAACTAAGGTAGAAGCGTGCTTGGAGAAACTACATTAAATCCGCTCACACATAACTTCTCCTTCTCCCTCTCCAAACTCCAAGATCTCTCAAGAATGAAACTTCTCAATGAACTCTCACAAAAAATCTCTAAACAGCTAAATAAATTTTCACAATCTAATGAGAGAGTCTAAATTTGAGGCTTCCCTAAAACCCTAAATTTCTAATTCTATCACATATGATCATACTATATGATAGGTAGTACAATTAGTTTAATTCATCTTGTTTATACTATAAGGGTCTGTACGATTACTTAAAATACTTGAACTTGTCAACTTGTACGATATACATTAATGTATCATATAATACAATATGAAATATCAATTAATCTTGATATGATTACCTAATTATAAGTTTAGATTAGTTAAGATTTAATGATATTGTCCAATATGATAGTAATTATACCATGTGATTAGTTCATTTCTTCAGTTTTAAAATATTACCAAATTTGTAATTGGCAGCATGATTTTTGAGTTCTAATGATCATCATGTATGATTGGATCACAAAGTATGATTAACATAAATTTATATTATCTTAGGTAAATATTTTAATTAATTCCTAATCTATTCAAATCATATAATATGATCTCGATCATACTGGATGATCTTTACAGAAGTTAAAACACTTAACTATCATCAATAGTGTGTAAGTTCATGGTTGTTAAGATGGCATACACCTTTTATAGGACAATTGACTCAAGAAATATAGAAAGTAAATAAATCATAATATAGACTTTTGCGAAAATATCAAACATATTCTACCCATTCTTGAGTCACTCCTTTTGTATTATGTATGACATACATGAAATGTTAGTGTGCATAAAATAAATATCCAATAATAATATTAATAGAAACAAAATTGAAACCTAATCATGTTTATTAACATCAAATTTATAAACTTGGGATCCTAGAATGCTATAATCTCTCTTTTTTTATGTTGGCAAATATTATTGGTTGAATTTCAAGTTAATTTTATTATATCCTTATCTTCCCCTTCCTAACTGAGTTATTGTAAAAATAGGGAGCTTCTTTTTGTTGTTTTTAATAATTTTAATTATATAAAACATAATAAGCATAAGAGAAAATATATGTTAAGAAAATTAAACCAAACATAATAAAGATACATTTTACCAACATTCTACTCCCTCTTTTGACATTACCAAAAAGGAGAATAAAACATATTCAACATGATAAAGATAAACGATAATAAAAGATAAAATAATAAAAAAAAGGATAACTACCACACAACACATATCACTCAAAAGTAGGAAGGACCCTAATTGGTTGGTGTTGGTGGTGGTGGTGGTGGCTAAAAATACTAGTGATGGGCCAAAAACTAGTCACTAAAATAGGCTTGATCTTCCTTGTAATGTTTTTGGATTTGTTGGTGGTACTACTAGAGCAGGCAATGCTAGTACTGATACATTTGCTAGATCTCCTGGTAGTGCTACTGATGCAGCTCATGCTCCATCTAAAAAAGCTCATGTTCTAGGTGAAGCCACTCCTAATACTAAATAGTCTCCTAATACTGAGTCACTAATTACAACTATAGGCAGTCTAGGTGCTCCACTATAGAGTTTTAGTACTGTGAGTGGTGAGTAGGAGCTGATGCTGGGCCTGGTGCTAGAACTCCCCTTCTTCCTCTTACTCGAGATCCACAACTTAATGACCATGGAAGCATCTATCACTATGGTGTACGTGAAAAGAGCTGCTATAGGAGAAGATTAGGAGGTGATCTACTAGTACAAGAAATTATAGCTTGTATTTTGATTCTAGGATAAATTCCATAAGGTGTCCTAGTGTTAGGTTTTGCATGCAATTATTCTTGGGATCTCTAATACTTTTCATGTTTTCAATGTAGTACATAATCAGGTCTGCTACATTATAGTACGTTTTGGACAAAATGAAATATGTGATGAGGGATAGAAGGGGTGTGATGTTGACCCTATTGCCTACTTTAGGAATGGTTGTGTTTTGAAGGATATAATAAATTATGCAAGAATCTTAAACAAAGGTACAGACTAAAGGAGCGTGACTATTCAATGGAGAATCCCTAAGGGTAATGTTTGCATGGGTCCAATTATAGTTAGGTATAAAGATAATTGATTGAGCTTTGAGGCTAGAAGTATAAAGATATAGGATTTGATCAAATTCTTCATAGGTAATCTCAACAGGTCATCTACAAACAAAAGATTGAAGTGTTGTGCCCACAAAAAGAAATTTAGATTTGAAAGGGATTAGTTTAAGACTAGCAAAGAACACTTTAAATTTGAAAGCGAAAGTTAAGGTTAGGATAAAGTGGAGTTTGTTGCAATAAAGAGATTCAATACCCGAAAGTTAAGGACTGCTTGATTAATATTTTTTAATGAAGTTATCCCTATAGCCTTGTACCTGTGGTAGGATTCTTCTTTTGTAGCTTTATGAAATCGAGGATCTATAAGACATCTATAAGAGCTATCTACAATATCCATAGAATGCTTTCCTCCAGCCTTTTAAAAAGGACTTGAGAGTAAAGAGGCAAAATTTGAGAAAGATGAAAGGTGTGATTGAAAAGCTTGAATTTCCTATCCTTAAATATATAAGAAGCATATCATGCAGTATGATATATATCATAATGTACGATCGGAAGAAGTTAATTTGTACAATTTAATCAGTCAAAATGTTTTGTCAAATCATATAGTATGATTGAAATTATACATTATAAACACTATATCATATAATGTCAACAAGTGTTCATAAATATGATAGGTTATTAAATATTCTATAAGAAAAATTGAATTCATCCAACAGTGTGTGCCACAATATTATGCAAGATGTAGTAAGTGTTTATATGATACGATCATCGATAATTGATCCAATTAGAGCCATTGGGTTTATTATGCACTATTGATATGAAGATTTATTAAGATCGTACAGTACGATATGAATCATATAGTATGATATGGGCAAAATTTGGTTTTTATGTGATTTTTAGGGAAAATACCATTAGTAAATTTTATAAACAAACACACAAACAATCAAGTCAGAAACAAAAATTACCAAATATAAACAATCAGCAAAGAAAACAATAACATAAGCAATATGATCATACATTGATCACTTCTATATTCTTACCTCATTATCCTTAAGCATTGATATCGATAACACTTAGTCTAATCCTAAGTGTACTAAAAATCTCATAGCTAAAAGGTTTTATAAAAATGCATGCGAATTAGTTTTCAATAGTTACACGATGCAGCTTTATGTCTCCCTTAGCTACATGATCTCTAATGAAGTGATATCTAATATCTATATGCTTTATATGGGAGTGTCATTGAATTAGATTTCTATAAATGCAAATAGCACTAGGGTTATCTCACATGATTAGAATGATTCCTATAGAAAGTCTAAGGTCTAGGATTTGTTAATTTAGCCATAAGGCTTGAGCAACATAACTTCCTATAGCTATGTATTCCGCCTCAGTGGTGGATAGGACTACTGAGTTTTTCTTCCTACTAGACCAAGAAATAAATGATGGTCCTATGAATTGACAAGTTTTAGATGTACTTTTTCTATCTATTCTACACCCTTGCAAAGTCTGAGTTTGAATATCCTATAATTTCAAATGAAGAGATGTGCCTAGGATACCAAACACCTAAATTTTGGGTGCCTATAAGGTATCTAAGAATTCTCTTAATTACACTCATATAGGATTCTTTAGGATCATCTCAATATCTAAAACATAAAGAGACAATAAATGTTATATCTAATGTGCTAGCAATCAAATACAAGAGTGGACCAATAATCCCCCTATACTTTTTTTTATCTACTAATTTTCCAAGTACATCCTTTTCTAATTGAATGGTTAAGCTCATTAGATTATTTATTACTTTAGCACCTTCCATATCAATTTTCTTTAAAACTTTCTTAATATACTTAGTGTGATTGAGAAATGTTCCATTATCTCTTCACTTTACACTAAATCAAAGAAAATATGTTAGCTCTCTTATCATACTCATTTTTAAATATCTACTCATATTTTTTAAAAATCATTACAAAGATATTCATTTATTGATCCAAAAAGTATATTTT
The DNA here is from genome assembly GCA_022539455.1 of Dendrobium nobile. Lineage (NCBI taxonomy): Eukaryota > Viridiplantae > Streptophyta > Magnoliopsida > Asparagales > Orchidaceae > Dendrobium > Dendrobium nobile. The sequence goes on from CM039733.1 coordinate 24,788,748, forward strand.
CCACATATTTTTTAATAATGGGTAAATCATATCCTATTTTCTTTATGATTGGGGTGGTATCTACACTACCATTAACAAAGGATCTATCTAGGAGAAATGTAATAAGCCTTTCATACCATACCCTATGTGCTTGTTTCAACCCATATAAGGCCTTTTTCAATTTATACACAGTTGGGAAAAAAAGAAATTTTCAAATACAAGGGGGTTGATATACATATATGTCTTTTTTAATAATTCCATTTATTAAGGAAATTTTTTAACATCCATCTGATATATTTTGAAAACTTTAAAACATGCAAAGGCTAATAAAACTTTAATGGATTCTAGTCTAGTTATAAGGGTAAATTTCTACTTAAAATCAATACCATCAATTTGATTGCACCCCTTAGTTACTAACCCAACTTTATTTCTGAACACTAATCCATAATTATTTATCTTATTTTTTAATATCCACTAGGTACCTACTACACTATGGTCCTTAGGTCTACTAACCAACTCCGATACATCATTCGTAACAAATTAGTTTAACTATTCTTGCATAGTTAGGATCTAGAATTTATTAGAAAAAACTTAGTCTATATTTGTGGATTCTATCAAGAGATGAATGCATAATTACTAACCTCCTTCCAAAGTTCATGCCTAATTTTAACTCCTACATAAGGATCTCCTAATAATGACTAGTTGTGTATCTCCATTCTCTAGGTAATGGTTCCGATGTTCTTCTCTATCACATAGGTAAATAGACTCCACACTTTTGGTAACCTTTACTTCTACATCTTCTTCTAACTGAAGTTCAATTGATTTATCAAATTCATCAAATATAATATGGGTGGACTCATTTACAGCTAATGTTCTCTTATTAAATGTCCTATATGCTTAACCTATAAAGGAATAGCCTAAGAAGACTCCTTCATTAAACTAATGGTCAAACCTTTCTAGAGGAGATTTACCATTGATGAGAATAAAATACTTTCACCCCAAGACATGCAAATGAGAAAGAATATGTGTCCTATCCTTAAGTAGCTCATAATGTGTCTTATTTAATTTTAATCTAACATTTACACTATTTGAATAATACACAGTATTCACTACTTCTACCCAAAAATATTTAAGGAGAGGGTATTCAACTCGTATATCCCTAGTAGCTTCTACTAAAGTTATATTTTTCCTTTAAACTACCATATTCTGCTAAGGAAGGGAAAAAAAGTTATGTTCAATTCTTATATCCTTACAAAAAGATTCAAACTTATCATTCTCAAATTCCCCACCATGATCACTATGAATACTATATATCAAGTATTATAATTTTTCTTGAATCCAAGTAGAGAACACCCTAAATTCCTTAAATAATTCACTTTTATGAGATAAGAATCTAACCCCGATAAATCTAGACTAATCATCAACAATCATATAACTAAAAGTTTTCCAAGTTAAGCTAGTTGTGCTAATAGACCCAAATAAGTCCAAAAGTGAGATTTTTAGTGGTCTAGAGGTGATGATGTTCTTGATGGAATGAAATGGTAATTTGCATTATTTTTCTAATTGGCAAGATTGACATTAGTGGTCCTTAAAGAAATCTAACTTTGGTAAGACTCTAACTAGCTCTTTCTCAATGATCTTCTAAAGGATTTTCAATCATGCATGACATAGTGCCTATGTCATAGCCACAATTCATCAACAATAATTTTGAGGCATAAAGTATTTAAATTATCAATACTAGCCAAATCAAGTATGTAAAGATTATTCATTTAATTTTCTTCTAAAATAATTTTTCCATTCAGACTAATCATGCATTTAGCAGATAAAAGATTTTTATCAATGCCCTTATAATAGAGCTAAGTAATGTTAAGCAGATTATATCTTAATCCATCTACTAACAAAGCATTTTCTATAACAGAAGTTTTGGAGTTATCAATCACACCTGAGGCCAACACTTTACTAGTGGTGTTATCTCCCAATGTTACCTTGCCTCCTACCATTGCCTTGAATATAATGAATTACTTCAAATCGCCAATCATGTGATGTGAATATCTACTATTTAGGTACCACATACTCTCACTAGGCAGTTTGTGAGATCATCCCTATAATTTTAATCAATGGTTAAATTTGGGAACCCAAGTAAGTTTGGTTTCCAACTTATGCTTTAATAGATGAGATAAATGCATGTTATACTATAATACAAATGACTTTGGCCTCCACACTAGATGTGTTCTACGATGTATATTATAAATGCAGGCTATTTATCCTACCATGCCATAAGAATAGCACCTAATATCTAGAAATAGATTCACTAACCTATGTAGTAGTAGTGACTCCATTTAGGGATATGAGATGCATATTGTGTTTTGGGTTATGTTCATTGTGCTAGTGTAAGCTGTCGATTATTATTTTGAAAAACATGAAGTTTTACTTTAAAAACTCATTTGCACTCTTATATCATTCAACCTCAAGTTTCAATGCATACTCACTAAAGTCTAGTTCATTTCCTAGTGTTTTTAATTCTTTAAATGCATCTTCTAGCTCAACATGCTTGATATTTGAGGATTCATGAGATTTATTTAATTCAAAATGATTCTTGTTTAGTTCATCATATTCATTAAGTAAAGAAGCATGATTTTTATCTAATGCAATGGGTTCAATTCTAAGACTATCATGCTCCTTTTCTAATTAAAAAAACTTTGAACTCAACATTGCATGTTATTTCTTTAACTTCCTATACGATTCATATATTTTTTATAAATAACAAATAAATCATCATAGGTATGCTCACAAACCTCTTTCTAGTCAGAGTTAACAATAGAGTTATGTGCCAATATACACATATTTGTTTCCTCCTCCTCAAGTTCTTATTTTGAAGAGTCTAAAGATGTATCTTCCTAGAAAGCCTTGTGTGTCCTTAGTTTCTTGTTTTTAAAACTTATCTTTTCAATAGCCAAAGTCTAATGGGAAAGCATAAATATGAGGCTTCCAAAAAAACCCTAAACTTTTAATTTTATCACTTGTGATTGTACAATATGATAGGTGATCGTACAATATGATTAGTTCAATTCATTATCTTAGTACTATATGATGAAAGAGGGTTTATACGATTAGTTCAAATACTTATACTAATTATTCCATATGATATTAATGGTCATACATTATGATTAGTTCAATCAAATAAGCTTTCATCATGTATGATTGATTGTGATTAAATATCATCCTTGTATGATGTAGGGCATCATATAATACAATATAAAATTTTAATTAATCTTGATTGACTGACTGATTATAGGATTAGTTTAGTCAATAATTAGTGACATCTTCCAATATGATGGTAATCATACCATATATTTAGTTTATTTTTTTCTAAATTTTAAAATAATGCCTAATTTACGATGGTGATAGGATTTTTATGTTATACTGATCATCCTGTCTGATTTGGATCATATAGTATGATTAGTACAAATTTAAATTAGCTTAACCAAATATTTTATTTAAACCCTAGTTTACTCAAATCATACTAGACAATCTTCATAGAAGTTAAAACACTTAATTTTTGTCTCCGGTGTTTGTGTGCATGGTTGTTAAATTGACTTACACCTTTAAAGGACTTTTAACTCTAAAAAATATATAAAATAAATAAATAAAAATATAGACTCTTATAAAAACATCATACCTATTATACCCAATCTTGAGCAGATCCTTTTTCAAGGTGAACTATATAACTATATACCTGAAATGTTAGTATGTACAAAATAAATATATAATAATAATATTAGGATAAATAAAGTAAAAAAAACTCAATAATATTTATTATTATCAAAATCATAAGTTTGGGATTCTTGATTACAACACCGTAGTGTTTGAGGTGTCGTTGTATCAAAAAATTAGCTTAGTAATGTTGAGGAGTCAAGAAAATGAATGTCGTAATGCTACACATTTCAACGCCTCAACACCATTTTATTTACATAGGCACATTAGTGATCTAATTTCCACAGTGTCATGACACGACAGCTATAACTTCAAAGAGACACATTGCATTATTTTACTTGATAATTGTTCCATATGCATCATCAAGCACTATAGTACTATAAACCAATTACTAAATCATGTTTAGAAATGTTATTTAATGTGCTGATATTGGCATCACATAACCTTCTATGTCATAGCAAAGTAGCATCAATTGTGTATTTCACATAAAGTAAATTCAAACTAATATCATTTATGATTTGTAAATATATAAAATAAATAATTGTATGTCTATTTCCTATAAGCAAATTAGTTCCATTAATATTAATGATGCAATGTTAAGCATAAAAAATATCAAAACCTTAATCATATAATTGAGTAAATTATATTTAATTATGTATTTTCTCCTTTTCTGACCGTTGCACTCTGCTCTCCCTTATAATTCTGAGGCGATTTAGGGTTATCGTTCGAAAGCTTGAGTTCTTTGATCCCCTGGCATTCTAATTTGGATTATTGCTTCTTGTTCTTAATCATTGGCTTTATTATTGTTTCCTTGTGGTTTTAATTTGAGTTTTCGTTCGGTTTTCACTTCAGGAGATGACGTCATCTATCCCCCTGATTTCTTCCTTACCTAATGGCCAGTCTCGATCCTTCAAGGATGTGGTTTCTGGATCGTCTTCTTCTACTCTTAAGCTTAACTTTATGCATTCATCTTTTAAGGGTTTCCTGGCTCATTTTTTTGATGACTCGGTTGTGTCTCAGTTGGCTACCCCTTTTGCTCTACCTCTTGTTGGTAAATTTCTTTTGCACTGCCCTAATTTGGACATTATCCGTAAGTTTTTTGTTAGCTTAAAATTGTCTAGTGTGTTTCATATCGATTTGTTGGATCCTTGCCATGTTGCGATCCAATTAACAAACGATCTTGATTATAGTCGTATCTTTGCGTGAAGGTCATACTATATTCAAGCGTGCCAAATACGTCTTCTCAAATAGACGCCAAACTTTGATGTGAGGGAAGAATCACCCATTGCGCCGGTTTGGATTTCTTTTCCTAACTTGAGATTGCAATTTTTAACTCGCAAATTTTGTTTGGCCTTGCTTTGATTTTCAGAAGACCTTTACAAACTGATCAAGCCACTGCTTCCATATCACTCCCCTCCGTAGCTCGTGTTCTTATGGAACTTGATGTTTCTAAGAAGCACCCGGTTAAGGTTTGGTTAGGTTCAGAGCTAAATGGTTACTTTCAAAAAGTGGAATTTGAAATTTTGCCTATATTCTGCTCTCATTAAAAAATGCATGTCCATGGATTTAACGAATTCTTTAGGTTGCATCCCCACCTTCATAAAGATAATGTTGTGTCCAAATAATCTCAACAAAAGGATGATCTTCCTTCTGAGAATGATAATTTGCATCATATTGAGATTGAAGGAAATATTTCTAGGTTGGGTGATGCGCCAATACCTGTGGTTGATGCTTCTTTACATTTACTGAATGACCCTACCCCACTTCTAAAGCCCTCTACACTAACGGATCCGTCCATTTTGGAGGCTCCTCCTTCTGAACATGCTGATATTACTTGTACTTTGGATTGTTCACCAAGTGTTGGTGACATCTTGGAAAATCAAGGGTTAAATGACTCTATTTCCTTAAATATTCCTACCTCTGGTTTATCTATTATGAATTGTTCTTTAAATACTAACAAACTTGCTATTGTTAATGATTTTCTTTGTTCTAATCATAATCAAGAAGTTTTTATTGCTAATGTCCAGATTATTTCTGACAGTAATATGGGTTCTACTGAAAAGGAATTGGTTGAATTAGAAAATGTTGTACTTGTTTTAAATAGTTTGTGACTGAAGAGGAAGAATTATTGGAGGAAGGTGAACTTCCTCAAAAGGGTAAGGGTAAAGATGTGAATATTGACTGTAAGTCTGCTTCTACCTCTCAACTCAATTTTGATGCTCTTACTAATAATGAGGAATTAAAATTCTCTGCTAAATGTTTTGTTAGAGATGACAATGACATTAGCTTTGTTAAAGCCCAAGGTAAACGTGGTAGGAAGAGCAAAAACCTTTTTCTATAATAAGGTAGAAATACAAACCTTGTTCTACAATCGGGTAGAAATACCCGTTCACAAACTAGTCATTAATTATTATTTTTTATGTTTAAATCTATTCTTTGGAATGTTAGGAGTATTGGGTGTGCTTCATCTCTCTTGCGGGTTAAGAATCTTTGTCGTATTCATAATATTTCTATTCTTGTATTACTTGAACCTCTTGTTAATGTATCTAATTTAACAAGTACTGCTAGATTTCTTGGTTTTAAGCATGCTATGGCTAATTGTGCTAATAAGATTTGGGTTTTTTTGAAAGATCTTTTTCATATTGATGTTCTTGGAAACTTACTCAAGTGCTGCATTGTCATATCAAAGTTTTAAATGTTAAGTGTTATGCCTCCTTAATTTATGCAGCTTCTTCTCATGGTATCAGAAAAGTTCTTTGGGAGCAATTAACTGACTTTCATAATATGTGTCATGGTCCTTGGTTGGTGGGTGGTGACTTTAATACTATCTCTAATCCTTCTGAGCGTAATGGGGCATATTCTCTTAATTTTTATTCTATGTATGATTTTAATAATATGATAATGGATTGTAACCTCATTGACATTGACTTTTCTGGTAATCAGTTTACTTGGAATATAGGTCACTTATGGCAAAGGCTGGATCACATTTTATTTAATGATAACTGGATTAATTCTTTTAGTTCCATTTTTGTTGAGCATCTTAGTCGTACTCATTTTGATCACTCTCCTTTACTGCTTGCTCTGAATACTAGATATGTGAATGTTGTTCCCCAATTTCAGTTTCAAAATATGTGGCTTCAGCATGATTCTTTTTTGGATGTTGTTCAAGAAAATTAGAATGCGTGTTTGCATCCTAATAACTCTATTATGGGTATGAATAGACTTTGGTTTAAGTTGAAAAGACTTAAGTAGCTTTTAAATTGATGGAACCATAATGTTTTTAAAAATATTTCTACTAATATTTTAAATGCTGAAGAGATGGTTAATAATATTGAGCTTAACTGTCAAAGCCTTCCTTCTGATGCCAATTTTGCTTCTCTTAGAGAGGCTAAGGCTAATCTTTTCAAACTTCATGCCCAAGAAGAAACCTATTAGAAACAAAAGGTTGTTGCTAAGCATTTACTAGAAGGTGATAATAATACTAAGTACTTTCATGCTTTGGTCAAACAGAAATGAGCTTCGAACTCTATCAATAAAATCACTCGTGAGGATGGCTCTATTTCTGAGGATGCTGAGGAAATTGCCATGTTGGTTGTTCATAACTTTTAGGATAGACTTAATAAGGTTTTCATCCCTAGTAATATTATTAACCCTGACATTATCCCCTCTCTCATCTCTGTGGAGGATAATGAGCTTCTTGCTAGTACCCCCTCTCTTGAAGAATTAAAAGTTACTGTTTTTGATATGAATGGTAACTTCGTGGCTCGTCCTGATGGTTTCACCACTAATTTCTTTCAAAAAGCTTGGGGTATTATTAAGGATGATCTTTTTGATGTTGTTTTGTATTTTTTTGCTGGTAATACTATGCCTAAGATTTTTCTCTTCCACTTCTATTGTTCTTATCCCTAAGAAGAATAATGCTAGTAATTGGAATGATTATAAACCTATTAGTCTTTGCACTTTTTTTAGTAAATTGCTATCCAAAATTATTATGTCTTGTTTAACTAATGTTCTTCCTAAGATTATTTTTCCTTTTCAAATCAATTTTGTTAAAGGTAGTGCCATCTCTGACAATATTTTGCTGGCTCAGGAATTTTGCCATGATTTGGATGTTAAGGTGAGGGGTGGTAATTCTATCCTCAAGCTGGATATTTCCAAAGCCTATGATAATATTAGTTGGCAATTCATCTATAATATGCTGTAGTTTTTTGGTTTTAAATTGACCTTTATTAATCTTATTAGAAATTGCATTGAAGGTTCCTTTTTCTCTTTGATTATCAATGGTAAGAGCTCTGGTTTCTTTAAATCCTCTCATGGTTTAAGGCAAGGTGACCCTATGTCCCTTGCCCTGTTTATTATTGCTATTGATTATCTTTCTAACAAGTTTGAAAATCACCCCAATTTGTATTTTCAAAACTAGGGGTGGATTTTCTATATTTCACCTTTGTTTTACTGATGATTTTTGTCATTTTTATGAATGCTTCTTGTAATAACATTAATAAGCTTATGGATTTCTTTCATTATTTTCACTCTGTTAGTGATTTGTCTTTAAATAATCATAAATGTTGTTTCCTTGTTTCCAATCATATGAATAGTGATCATATCTCGGCTATTAAAGATTGTATTGGGTTTATGCTTGCCAGTTACCTATCAAGTTTCTTGTTATCCCTTTGTTTAAAGGTAGAAAGAAATCCTTTTTGTTTGATGATTTAATTACCTCTGTGCATAATAAACTTCAATCTTGGGATTCTAATTTTTTGAGTTTTGGGGGTAGGCTTACACTCATTAGAAGTGTTCTTTGTTCTCTCCCTGTCTATTCATTTCAAACTTTGCTTCTCACTAAAACGGTGTGCAATAGAATTGATATTATCCTTAACAAGTTGTTTTGGAAAGGTACTTGTAGTAACTCCAAAATTTCTTGGGCTTCTTGGGACAAATGTTGTGGGGTTTTAAAAGAGGGAGGCCTTGGTTCCAAAAACATGACTAACATGGCCTATGCTTTTTCCTACAAGTTAGGGTTTACTTTCCGTGCCAAATTGTCTTTGTGGGCTAAATTTATGTTCTCTAAATATTGTGTGGGGAAGCATCTTTCTACTTTTTCTTTTAATATTGGTGATTCTAAAGTTTGGCAGAGGATGTGCAAGGTCAAGTGGGAGGTGGAGCCTCATCTCTCTTGGGGCCTTGGGGGTGGAAATATTTTCTTCTGGCAGGATCAATATTTAAGCTCTTGCTCTATTGACTCCCTTATTAATTCTAGATCTACTGTTGCAGTTAAGGTTAGTTACTTTATTAATGATAACTGTTGGGATTTTGATAAGCTAGCTGATGTTCTTCCGGATTATATCATTCAGAAAATTCTCTCTCTTCCTATTAACTTTGACTCTAATGATGTGCTTTTATGCAAGTTGGCTAGTGATGGTTTGTTTAGATTAAAAATGTTTGGAATGATTTTAGACCTAACAAAGATGTTACTTCCATTTTTTCAATGGTTTGGCACAAAAGCATCCCTTCTACTGTTTCTACTTTTATTTGGAGAATTTTACATAGATTATTTCTACGGATGACAATTTGATTAAAATAGGGTTTGTCCTCCCCTCTAAGTGCCAATGTTATTTTCATTTGAAAAGTATGCATCATGCTTTCATGTCAGGGCCAATAGCTGTTAAAACTTGGTGTTATTTTGATGATATCTTCAAATTAAATTTTTTTAATGTGAATATGTGCATTCATGATCTTCTCAATGCTTGGTTTGTGAATACTAAAGGCCACATTAGAAATGCTACCTCCTCCCTGATTTTATGGTTTCTTTGGTTGGAAAGAAATAATTCTTTGTGTAATGGTATTAAAATGGACTCTTTAATGGTCAATAAAATGTGAAAGATAAATTGCTCTGCTTGGTTTCTATTAATTTACTTTCTATGAAAGGGTTTAAAAAATGTTATAATGTTGCTTTGGATTTAGGTATCAGGTTGTAGTTGTCTTTGCTTCCTACCCTTCCTCATTTGGTTTATTGGGTTAAACTTGTGGTGGGTTGTCTCAAGTTGAACGTTAGTGCTGAGAATGAAAATAACAATATGGGGTGTGGAGGCATCATCAGAGATTGCTATGGTAATGTTATTCTTGGTTTTGCGGGGCCCTTTAATGGTAATCCTCGTTTGGCTATTTTTACTTCCATTCTCTATAGGTTAAGAAGTTGTATGTCCCTTGGCATTGCCAGTATTATTATTGAGATTGAGTCTTCTCTTAATATTCAATGCTTATTTAATGCCTGAGGCTTTTTATATTATTAGAGATATTAAGCATTTGATGGTTTTTATTTATGTTGACCCTTCTCATGTGCTTAAGGAAGGAATGCTTGTTTTGGAGCTGAGACTGATTACTTCATTGACCTTATGGAAGTCAATGCTCCTGCTCCTCTTAAAGTCCTCTTAAGATTGGACAAAATATCTTACCCCTATGTTATTATTTATTTGTTTTCCTCTCTGGTTTCCTGTTATGTTTTAGTTCTCCAGCTTTGCTATTTGGATTTTGGGTCTTGTTCTGGTTATTTGGATTTTGGGTCTTGTTCTGGTGTTGGGTTGCCTTGTTTTATCGGGTTTTTGGCTTCTTTGCGGGTTGTGTTATGGTGTGTTCGGGTTGAACGATGATTGTAACCCTCTTTGGATGGGTTGCCTAGTTGTTGCTCTCCTCTTTTTGGCTCTGGGTGGGAAGGACTTTGTTAGCTTTGGGAGTCCTATCTTCTCGGGTTTCTGGGTGTGGATGCTTCCTGTGCTGCTGGAGGGTTTGGTTTTGCTGGCTCATCTCTGGGTTGTTGTCTGGTGTTTTGGGGGTTTCTTTTTGGTTGCCCCTCACTTTTTTTTTGTGCTTTATGGGTCCTTTGTGAATTCTAGTGGGGGCACTTGGGTGTTTTGCTGGTTGATCTAGGCTGATAGTGCTTTTTGGTGGAGGTGGCTTCTCCTTTGGGTGGTGTTGTCTGGTTGTTCCTTCTTAGTTGGGGTGTGGTGGGGCGTGCTGGGGCCTAGGGGTTGGATGGAGCAGCATCAGGTTTTACCCTATGATGTTGGCGTGTTTCATTCTTTCTTGAGCTCTTCTTGCCCGATCCCATCTGGCTTTACCTGGTTGTATTTGGCTTTGGTAACTGGCTTTTGGTTACATACTTGTTTTTATTTGGTTTTGTGGAGGGAGTCTATTTACTTTGAGAGGACTAACAAAGCTACTTCTTTTGGTAACAGGATTGATTGTAACATTCTTCATTGGGGGTACCTTCTATTCTATTTCTGTTGGTTATTTTTTGTGCAATTTTTTTTGTGCTTCTTTCTCTGTTTTGCATTATCCTTTTTTTTCATGTCATTGTTCTTCTCTTTTTTGGATCAGGGAGCTTGCACTGAAAGCTTATGTTAGTTGCTTCCTCTCTTTTGGGTACTCCTTCTTGTGCACTGTAGATTGTATCTAGGTTTTATTGTATTTTGGCATAGTAGGGACCTTGAGCTCAGAGGGTTTTTTTATCTTTTTTTCATGTAGCTCTTCTGAATAGTAGAGAGCTTGAGGTCCCTTTAAGGACCTTGTATTTTTGGAAATATATCAACGCGTAGGCCCCCCGTGGGTTTCCCCAAAATAAAAAAATTTAATTATGTTTTAAATAGAACCAAATAAAACTTTATTTCTAAAGTAGTTAAGTTCTTACATGTGGATATAATGTCAATGATCTCTCTCTTTTTATTATCTTTATATGTCACATATTCTCCATCACCTATTTTTGAAGTAATGAATTTTACATTATCACCCGTCATATGTCTTGAACATTCATTGTCCAAATTGCACATGCCTTCATTGATTTTTCTTTGAAGGCGTTCATATAAATAAAAATAAAATGTTAACTTTCAGAAACCAAATATTTTTGGGTCCACATTCTAAATGAGAAGTATGGCATCTATAATATGTAATATGTGAAGTACTTGTATTTTTTGGTACTCATATATAAGATGATTACTTAGCAATTTATGATCTACAAGAATATCAATCAGAAGAGATATGTTCTGTTCTACCACAATAGTTACACAAAATATTTATATTTGCATATGGCTTGGCATGATGTTTATGTGACATTTAAGTAGAATTTCTATTAAATATTCTAATTTATGAAGCACTATAATGAACTTGTGATTTAATGCATAATCCTAATCTTACTTTTCAACAAAATGATATCTTTTTCATGTTTAAAAATAAGTAAAGAGAAATCTAATATGAAACTATTCTTATTTTTAAGTCATCACGTTTATTCTTTAATTCATTTAAAATAATATCTTTTTTTTTCTTTTTTAAGATTTATATTTTTCTCTTTGATTTTTTATTTATCAATTTATTCATTAAATTCATCATTTAATTCTTCATAAGATGTATGATTACATACCTATTAGAATCTCATGTTACCATAAGGCAAATATTAACCTATTCATCTTATGAATTTTATTCATCTGAATCTGGGTCAGCCCATAAAGCATTGTCCTTCTTCTTCTTAAAGTTATTCTTGTTTTATTATCATTCTTTCTCTCTGCGTCCATCTATTTCTTCTTTGAGTAAATAATATATGGACAATCTCCTCTTACATGTTTGTGTTCTTGCAGTGGTAACAAATGATCCCTTTACCTATAAGAAATTTCTTAGTTTAAAATTTATAATATTTAGATTTCTTATACCTTTGATTTTTCTTCCTTAGTAAGCATCCAAGTATTCTTGAAAGCATGGTCACCTCATTACTATCTTCAATAGAGCTTGGGGTGTTAGGCTCGACATTATCATGAACCTAAGGTAATGGTTGTGTCTTTCTTCTTCTCCATCTTGGCAGAGCTATCAAACTTATTCATTTGAGCTATAATTTAATAATGTGCTATTAAAGAACCAAAAATTTCATAAATTATGTAAGTAGATGAATCTTTAGCCTCACTAATTATTATTATTTTAACATCTTAGTCATTAGAAAGGCGTCTAAGAATCTGATAGACTAAATCTTGATTCTTTTATGTTTTTCCAATAAAATGTAATGTGTTAATAATTTTTATAAATCTAGTATACATATTAGAAATGGACTAATAATGAGACATACAAAATAACTCATATTTATGAACAAGTTTATTATGTGAGCATCTCTAACATCACTAGTTTTTTCATAATTATTATTAATTTATCTCAAATTTCTTTTAATAAATTTAACATAAAAACTTTCATGTAATCATTCAAAAGAAGTTCATAATACAAAGTATTTCATCATATACCTCATCTCTCTCTCTCTCTCTCTCTCTCTCTCTCTCTCTCTCTCTCTCTCTCTCTCTCTCTCTCTCTCATGTACTCCATTCATCAAAAAGTTTATCCAATTTTAATTCCATATATTTTTTTAATGGATGCTTGATATTGATGTGTAAGCATGTCCATATGCGAGACACTACAGGAAAATTGCTTGCAAACAGAATTTCCGGTGTATTTCCAATGGAATAATTTTCGATGAATTTTTGGCGGTACACGATGAAAATTTTTTGATAGATTTTCAACCAGTTTCTTTGATAGATTTTTGGCGAATTTCCAACGTAATTTTTTCCGGTGTATTTTCGAGTGGAGTTTTTGGCGGATTTTAATAATTTTTGGAAAAATCATATATTTGTAATTTAATTTATTAATAATTTTTTACCTTATTTTAATTAATTAGTAATTTTATAATTTTTTTAATTAATTATTAAATTAATAACTCAATTTAATTAATTATTAATTTAATAACTTATTTTACGTATTAATTAAAATAATAATTTTTAATTAATTATTAACTCTATTATTTATTTTAATGTATTTTTAAATAATAAAATTAAGTTATTAAATTAAAATTTAATTTATTAACATATTTTAATTTTATTTATTTATTTATTTATTTATTTTTATTATTTTATAATTTTAATTTTTAATTTTATTTTAATCTTTATTTTTATTTTCTTATATTGTTATTTAAATATATAAGTGTATGTTTAGTTACACATTTTCTTCTACAGCATACTGGTTGACTATTTGATATAAGTGCAGGTCTTGAGTTCAAATCTCTTAAGCATTGGGCAGCGTGGGTGCGGTCGGGCAGGTTCTTGGCATCGCTGGCGGGGGCGGGTAGCTGCTGCGGGCAGGCAACGGGCAACGTGGGTTGTCGGGCAATGAGGGCAGCCTAGGTGGGCGGACAACCCTATTTTTTATGATTTTTCTTTATTCCAGCCTTTTTTTCGGCTTCTTTTTTATGAAGAAAAATGTTTCCAATGCTCATTTTACCATCAAAAAAAAATTTCAGAGGAAATCCATCAAAAAACTTTAAAATCCGCTGAAAAAAGAATAATTTTCCATCGAAAAATCTACCGGTAATTCATTACTTTCCTGTAGTGAGAGTAATGCCCTCTTAGGATTGTAATAATTCTATTTTTTTTTCAATAATAAAAAGAAACAGTATCTAGTAAAAGTGGTTGATGAGTAGATTTTTCTATGAACCCTTAAGAAAATATTATGTCATAGTTTATTAATGAATATACTATAGGATTTTAAGGCTAAAGAAAGAGTCAAAGCTTTGATACTAACTGTTGGAGGACTATAGCACCTCAAAAGGGAGATTTTTCTATTAAAAAATGATTAATATAATTTTGTTGCTAATTAATAAGAGAATAAATAAACACATAATTGTAAGATTTTTCAAGTAAAGTAAATGATAAAAAAAAAAAGTGCAAGTAAATAAAATAGCTGACATAATATTTTTACATGGTTTGCAATAAACACCAATTTAACTTCATACTAGCCAACTCTGGAGATAGAATCCACTAATACTTGGTTCGCCTTCCAAATATAAATTTTTAAATCAAATAAGTTACTTAAAATCTAAATACTCTCCTATACGTGTGAGTATAATCTAATTTAATTATAATAAATTCCACTATGTAAAATGGCTTAGATTAAGAAAAAGAGAAGTACAACTTATTGTAAATAATACAACCTCAAATTTTCTAGTAATAAAGGACTAAAACATTGGATATGATTTTATTAAATATTTATAATTACCTCACCACTAACAAATGAAATGTAAAATTTGCTTATTATAAAATATATTTATCTTTTGATATATTTATATAAATAATATTTCACATAAAAAATGTTGCATATTGATTTAGATATATCTCTTTAAATCATTTCAAGTGAATATATTAAATAAAAGTATGTAAAAATAATACTTTTGAAGATATATGAGATTTGGATCGTAAATCTATGCTAAAAAAAAAAAAAAAAAAAAAGATGTACATAATAATTTTATGGAGAAAGAAAGTAAAACCTAAAAACTTAATCTTAGATCCTTAATGAGTATATAACCCAAAAAATAATAATTTTCAAGAAAATAGAAGGTAAAAAAAAAAAAGAACGTCAAATAAAAATTTTGGAGAAAGAAAAATGAACTCAAAAATTTCAAGAAAAGTTGTTCCATTCAGTGTGTCAGCTTTTGAATTTAGGATTTGATCTTTCAAAGATGTAGAGCACTTGAAATGAAAAATTAAGCTTCTCCCTCAAGATTTATCAAGTAAATAAAGGAGGAAGAAGAGAGAACGTGCTGGAATTTTTATGTTAAGAGCAGCCCACACATGAAGATAATGGGGGTTATTCATAGGAAAAATATAAGCTAGTTTTAAATAAAACTAATAATCTATGATTTTTTTAGCAATTAATAAAATTTTAATTTGTATTAAAAAAATATTAGATTCAAATGGTTAAAAAATGGTTACTCGTATGTTCAGTCAAAATGTTTTGAAATATATTTAAAAAAATATAAAGCCAGCTTAGACTATTAAAATTAGATAATGTTTAAAAAATCATTATAAATTTCATTTAAATCCCAAGTGGTTCATTAACCTATCAATTTTCATCTACAAAATCTAGTGAATTCAAATGGAATGAAAATCAAGTCAAAATTTAGAGACTATAAATATTTTTTATTAAAATAAAATTTTGTATAAGTTTAAATCTATTTTAAATTATATTAAAAATTCATACAAAATTAAGAACTATTTTAGAAAAACTCACTTATATATAAGGAACTTTTTATAAAAGAATTAATTAAAAAAGGATACATAAGTATACTTAATAAAATTCCAAGTATGTAGGTATGTTACTTTTACTTAACATAATTAAGTTTCTTAATGCATTTTTGATAAATTTATATAATATATGAAGTATTTAAAATTTTCAAATTAACATAAAATTTATTTAATTGAGAAATCTTAATGATTTTTAATTTAAGCTTATTATCCTTAACTGATAATATATAAAGTACATTAATCGATATATTACAATCGTGAGCAAGTCAGATCGTGCAAGTAAACTTCTATAAACCTCTAAGACACTTCTAAATGAAAATAACCTGAATTATTTTTTCTAAAGCTCCAAGCTATCCATCTTAATCCATCTTAGGTTCATTTATGTTCAAATTTTGATCAAACTTAGGTTGTGCAATGTACATCCATACAAGTAGTCATCTTACACAATTAAAAACCAAAGCACCTAAAATACTTAGCGTACATGATGTTATCATCAAATTTAATAGAATATATCATAAAGCTTATAAAGCCAATAGTAGCATGTCTTCGACCAACTTGAATCAATCAATCATTTTCAACCAACTTTTCTTATTTTCACACACATGCATCATATATACATAATAATAGCAATTATCTCGTCTTATACATATCCAATGGAATTAATATAGCATGTAAATCTATCAAGTGTGCTTACTAGTATGCATTTATTATGTCAAAATGTATGTCATGTCATATGAATGGTAGTTTATGCAGGTTATATAATCCAAGTCTAGATTTATATGTACTAGTTTCTATTCACTTCATATGCTTTTTATTTTAATTATTTCATATAAAATAGCATCTATGCAAAATTATTTGATGAAATCTTGAAATGATCGCACCAAAATATTCAAAATGTAAATATTTACCACATATAAAAATTTATGCAATGAAAGTTCAGTAAATTGGAAGAAAATGTATTTTAATTAGATTTGAGAGGAAGAAAATTATAAAAAATTAAAACCACCGAAAATAAACATAGGATAAATATTATCTACCATGGTTAGAGTAACTTTCATAACTCGAGTGATTGTGGAAACACCCAATAGTTGATCTCTCTCTCTCTCCTCTCTCTCTCTCTCTCTCTCTCTCTCTCTCTCTCTCTCTCTCTCTCAGCCAAGCAACGAGTGGGGAATGAAACGGGGATAGTAAGGGTTTAAGAAAAAATGGAATGAAATATTTTTATATAAAAAAATATTTTGATTGTGTTAATGCTACAATGCTCTAGACCTCAATGCTTGAATGCTAACCCTGATCCCCATAGAATAAAGAAGATAATGTCACTATGGTCAATCACCCATAACCCCCAACATAGAAAGGGCAACATCACTATGCAAGGCACAACATCGTAGTGCTCCTAGCAAAAATTTTCATGCATGCAATATTTTCAATATGCTTCACCAATAGGTCATTAATTCATCTTTAATCTTATAAAAATTAAGGTTATTATAGTGACAAAGTGAGCAAGACAGGTGATTGAGTTTCCTCACCTTCATATTCAAGTTTTTGCTTCTTTTTTTTTTTCCTTAGAGCGTGTTGTGAAGATAACTTTTTATTAATGTATGAAATGTATTTCCATCTAACTCACTTTCTTTATATTCAATTATATTTTCTTGCTACTTTATAATTTCTCTAAGTGTTGAAATCGACTGTCTATTTGAATGATAAGTGTGGGTACAAATACTATGGTACTCTTTTATATATGATTATAATAAATTTCTCAAAGTTTTTGAATCGGCCAATGGTAGCTAATAAGTATAAAAGCAACTTTGCAATTAATGAACAATTAACTAATCTTGTCTATCAACTATAACTTAAACATTAAGTGTAGGAACATATAACTTGATCATTGAATCAATAATTAATCAACTTGAATGTTGAATAATTAATGTGGAACTCGGTCATCGATTGCAAGGATTTTCTTCTACAAGTTTCTCAACTTCATAAAATATAACTAGGGTGACATCCATCATTCAAGCATATGGGTTGATGCTGACATCACTTCTCTGCCCTTCAATCTCTTAGTTATATCCTTGGAGTATGCTCATTCATCCCCAAAATGACGTATACTACTGCAATAGAAATGGAGCAAGCCAGGACCAGTTCACTCCCATGTCACACCCCATGGGATCTTTCCTAAACGCCGACCAAGTTCCGCAATTATGATTTCTTTCAACATGCCAAACTTGATGAGATCTTCTACTAATCACAAAGATAACAACACTCTATATCATGATCGTGGTCTGTGGAAGGCATGTTATCCTCAAATATTTCTAGCATGTGCACTCACCTTTATAAGCATTAAGCGCTTAATGAACACCTTCTGCTATAATACTAATTAGACCTTTTGAGAAGTGACTCGATTCCAAATACTCTATTTAGTTGGGGCTTGTGGCCCAAGGCAAGCCCTTGTATGAGCCCACAAAATATAAATTCGAATGCTATGACATACCAATTATTTGTTAGATACCTAAAAAGACAGAGTATACCTAAAATGTAATTAAAAAAAAAGGCCAATGATTAAAAAAAATGTTTTACTGAGAATGGAAACTAACATTTCTCAGGAAATAAAAAAAGAGAAGCTGACATTTCCCAGTCATGCACTGAATGGAGCTTTATTGAAAATGTAGGGAAATAGTCCCCCCCCCCCCCCCAACTATATTACATAAGATAAAATTATCACTTCCATAACATAAAAATAAGCCGCCTCGCAAATCAATTTAAGTGCTTATTAAATCATAATAATCATGCTAAAGAACTCGATGATACCTGGAAGCAGCATTGAGCAAGACAACTAACACGGGAAGAAGATGAACAGTAAACTTCATTGAATTGATATTTAATATTACATATGTTTATATAAGTAAAAGCTTATAATGGTAAGTTACTAAAACGCCCTTGATGGTTACATAAAGTAATCAGAAGGCAGAGAGTAGTGGAGCAGCCGGTCGAATGGCACAGTCAAAGCTTAGTGGACGCCGGCAAATTGTTCAGCAGAGGTTAGTGGAAAGATTATCCTTGTCACCGTCCCTCAAGCTGATGGTCGGGAGGACCATGAGCTTGTTTCGTAACGTAGCTAGCCGAGTAGAGGATAGTGATTTGGTAAAAATGTCCGCTGGTTGAACAAGAGTTGAGATATGACTAACATCAATGTGCTTAGCTTGAATGCAATCTCTGATGAAATGATGGTCAATCTCGATATGTTTGGTTCAAGCATGAAAGATGGGGTTGCAGGCGATAGACATTGCAGAGACGTTGTCGCAGAAGAGCTCGGTAGGGTGTTGATTGATCAGAAAGTCTTCACAGAGGCGGCGGGTCCATATGATGTCTGCTGCGACTGCTGCCATTGAATGATACTCAGCTTCAGTTGAGGAACTCACAATAGTTGTTTGCTTTTTTACAGACCAAGTGAGGAGAGCTGTGCCTAAGAAGAGGAAGTAACCTGTTGTGGATTTGCGGTCAAGCTAATCGCCAGCCCAGTCAGAGTCCGAGTAGGCAGAGAGATGTAATTTGGTTTTGGGAAGGAACAGACCATGACTTGAGATGCCTTTCAAATAGCGAAGGACACGTTTGAGGAGGTGGAAGTGAAGGAGGGGGTTGTGCATATGTTGGCACAGCTTATTTACATTAAAAGCAATATCTGGGCGAGTTGAGGTACTATAAAGAGCCCGCAAGATGACGGAAGAGGTCTAGTTGAGCAAAAGGTGATTGAAGATTTGGATCAGTGGGGTATTTTGATTGGAGCGGCGTGAGAAGAGGTTTGCAATTTGACATAGATGCCATATGCAAAAGTTCGGTAATGTAGGATTGTTGCGACAAATGGTAACCATGAGCAGATCTATGAAAAGCAGTTCCAAGAAATTTGGAGAGATGACCAAGGTTTCTAGTTTGAAATTTCTTTTGGAGATTAGAAATTAAACTAGAGATGTAGAGAGGATCACTCCCGGTAACTAGTATATCGTCAATGTAAATTAATATATACATGTTCATGTGATCCTTGTGGTAGTGAAAGAACGAGGGGTCTGCAAAGCTCGGAGTGAAATTTTGGTTTCTGAGGTAGGTAGCAATGTGGCGAACCAAATTAAGTCGATGTGCTTGTTTGAGGCCGTAAATGGCCTTGTGTAGCAAGCAGACATGATTGGGATAAAAGGGATCCTCAAAACCTTGGGATTGTGTCATATAAATAGGTTGATCAAGCTCTCCGTGGAGAAATGCATTCATCACATCAAGTTGATGAACTGCCCAGTCATAGTGTAGAGCCACTAGAAGAAAGAGGCGGATTATCGTGAGTTTAACAACCGAGCTAAACGTCTCAAGGTAATCAATACTGCATTACTGTTTGAAACCCTGTGCAACCAAACGAGCTTTGTGGCGGGCGATGGTACCGTCAGCTAGATACTTTAGCTTGTAAATCCATTTGCAGCCAATAACCTGTTGATTTGCTGGTGGGGGAACAAGGGACCAAGTAACCTGAGCCTGGAGAGCGTGAAACTCAACTGACATTGCTTGGCGCCAATTGAGATCTCTGTTTGCAATGGTAAAACAGGCAGGAGATGATTGGATGGAATGGAAAAGATTTAAAAGCATTCGAGGTTTAAGGTTGCCTGTTTGGAATCGGGTAAGCATGGGATGTGTTGGTTTGGGTATATTAGGAAGGATGGGAGGAGTGGAAGATGTGGTGGTTGGAGAGGAAATAGATGTTTGAGGTAGAGTTGGTGTGTTTGGTGAATTTGTTTGAGGGGTAGAGGATGAAAGGGGTGGACTGGGTTGTGGGATACTTGGTGTTTTTATGGTGGAGTGAGAAGATGGGGGGGAAGTCAGGAAGATTAGGGGATTGTTTAGCTATGGGATTTTCGGGTAGAGGAATTGAGGGAAAAAGATATTCATAAAAGAGAAAATGACGGGATATGATAGTTTTTG
This sequence comes from Dendrobium nobile, assembly GCA_022539455.1. Taxonomy (NCBI): domain Eukaryota; kingdom Viridiplantae; phylum Streptophyta; class Magnoliopsida; order Asparagales; family Orchidaceae; genus Dendrobium; species Dendrobium nobile. Next base: position 24,809,498 of record CM039733.1, read on the forward strand.
TAGTGGCGGGATCATAACATTTGAATCTTTAGTTGTTGATGGTGTAACCAAGAAATATACAGGGAACCGAGCGAGGGGCTAATTTATGAGTGAGAGGTTTCGTTCAGGGGAAGCACCTAGAACCGAATGGACGAAGAATGGAGTAGTTAGGTGGAGTTTGATATAGAAGGTGATAAGGAGATTTGGAAGAGGTACTGGGAGATGGAAGCCTATTGATGAGGAAGGCAGCTATAAAAATGGCATCAGACCAAAACGAGGATGGAAGGTGAGCATCGAGAAGTAGAGTGCGAGCAGTTTCTAATAAATGGCGATTTTTACGTTCAGAAACTCCATTTTGTTGTGGAGTATAAGGACAGGTGAACCGGTGAGTAATGCCACGGCTGATCGTAAAGGATTTGAGGGTTGTATTTTGAAATTCACCACCGTCGTCACTGCGGAGAGTTTGAACTGTGTAATTTAATTGTTTTTCGACTGCATTTATAAATTGAATGAGACAGAGAGGAACTTCATATTTTTGTTTAAGTAGAAAGAGCCAGCTATATCTTGTTTTATCATCTATAATAAGCAAAAAAAACGAAAGCCATTATAGGAATAAACAGGGAAAGGACCCCAAACATTCACATGTAGTAAATCTAAAGGCGAACTGGATACATAGTAAGAGGGGAAAAATGGTAGTCTGTGTCTTTTTGCAAGTGCACAGGAGATACAAACAGAACGTAAAGAGGTAATACATAGTGACGGAAAAGCTTTAGAAAGGGCGGCGATCGTTTTGACGTTCGAGTGGCCCAGTCGACGATGCCAGGATAGAGCTAAACAAGGTGGAGCAACGGTTATGGACGCAGCAACGATGGAGGGCTGGAATGGGATGGGGTAGAGACCATTACGAGAGCGTCCTTGGAGAAGAGGCTGATTGGTCATCCTATCCTTGACACGAAAACCAGATTTGTCAAATGTAATGGAGCAGTTGTTATCATTTGTTAGTTTGAAGATTGATATAAGACGATGAGTTAAATGGGGAACATGAAATAGTTGATCAAGTCGAAGCTTACGGGTGGGTGTAGGAAGGAGATCGTTGCCGACGTGCTGAATGGGAAGAGAGGTGACATTGCCAACAAAGACCTAATCTCAGCCTGAATACGGAGTTGGTTGTTAAATAGGAAATGGATTCGGAGTGAGATGGGCAGAAGCACCACTATCTAGGTAACAGGGAGGAGGTTCAGAGTCAGCCACAAGAGCAACATTTGAGCTAGAAGAGGAAGGTGTATAGTTGAAGTTGCCACGATGCCAGCAATTCGTCGCCGAGTGTCCCTTCTTGCCACAAATTTGACAGTCACCATCAAATCGGGGAGTTCGGGGCAAAGATCTCGTAGCATTGTTAGAGGAGAACCGACCACGACCACGAGTGAACGAAGAGCGGCCACGAGAGCAGCCTCGGTTGGAAAACATAGCAAGTTATCCGTCAGACTGGGAGGTATTGGAAAACGAAAGCTCACGAACAACATCAGTAGTTTGATGGACTTCTTCACTGCGTAGAAGAGAGTACAAGTCATCCAAGGAAATGGGTTGAAGGGAGCTCCGAATGGTGGTTTTGAAAGACTGGTAGGATGGTGGGAGACCATTGAGAATATAATGAAGAATGTCTTCATTGTCCAAAGTACCGCCGGCCGCTCGAATGTTATCAACGATGCTCTTGCTAGACGCTAGATAATCTGTCATTGTCTTGTTCAGCATAGAAAGAGAATGCAGCTCATTTTTGAGTTGTATGACCCTGGAGCGGTTGGTGGAGAAGAATCTTTGTTCTAAAGTTTTCCAGATAGAGGAAGAGGTCTCCAGCATGAGGATATATGGAAGAATCGACAGAGAGATAGTAGAAAACAGGGCAACAGAGAGATTTTGATAAATCAAAGTCCATGTTGAAAATTGAGGATTGAGGGTGAGCTGTCTGGTAGCTGTTAGAAGATGTTTAGGGGGGCAGAGAATCATTCCGTCTAAGTAGCCAAAAAAGTTGTTTGCAGCAAACAATTTGTGGATGGCAAAACGCCATGTAGGATAATTTTCGGGAAGAAGTTGAACATTAATAACGTTCTTGATGTTGGCTAGAAGAAATTTGAGAGTAGGTGGAATCACAACATCTGTAGATGTTGTGGGAGCTTCCGAGGTCAGGGCAGCAGCGGGTGGTGTGCTGGGAGCAGAAGCAGTAGAGTCACCCATGGGGAGGAAGAGCTGTTAGGCAGAACACTCAAATACCATGAAGAACCCGATGATACCTGGAAGCAGCATTGAGCAAGACAACTAACACAGGAAGAAGATGAACAGTAAACTTCATTGAATTGATATTGCATATTACATATGTTTATATAAGTAAAAGCTTATAACGGTAAGTTACTAAAACGTCCTTGATGGTTACATAAAGTAATCAGAAGGCAGAGAGTAGTGGAGCAGCCGGTCGAATGGCACAGTCGAAGCTTAGTGGACGCCGGCAGACTGTTCAGCAGAGGTTAGTGGAAAGATTATCCTTGTCACATGCACTATGCAAGCTTTAAGGATTGTGTTGATCAAGATCAATATTTAGGTAGAAAAAAAACCTGAGATTTGGCCTTCTTTTTCTCGCAAATTAAGTTGTTTCTGTTTATTTCGTTAGAAAACCGAAATATCAAAATATCATCATTAATTTCTTGCATTGAACATCAAAAACACGGGAACAAAAAAGGGAAAAAGCCCGCAATAGAAAAAGAACTAAACATTAACAAGGTCTAACGATTCTCAGATTGCCCAAAGTATTTCCCTGCAATTGCGATCAAAATGTTGAGCATTGAAACCTCATCATCCACTTGAGATTTTGCAGCCAGAAGATTGGAGCACTTGCGTAGCAGGCACCTCACAGAAGCACAAGTATCAACATCCAGAGGAGAATCTACAGTTGCAGAGAGGGCGTATAGCCACAGGCAGTCTTCTCTCGAAAGGGCAATTGCTGCCTCCAACGAGCGTATGCTGCTTCGAAGTATGAAAGCTCGCGAGGTCACATCCATGGCAAGAATCGAAGTCAGTGTAGGATCGCTGTTTGGCTTCTGCCTGCATACTGAAGGCTTTGGAAATTCGTTGGCCGTGGGAGAATTTTCAAACTCAGAAAAAGCCTGGAAAGAGGATCCCAGTTCAAGAGCAATTCATAAAAGAAAAACAAGTAGGCATTGCTATTAAAGGCAGCAGAAAAGTTGAGTAATATGCAGATTTCTTTTACAAAACAACATGAGAAAAGCAAAAAAGTTTGCATAATATAGATTTCAACTCTCATTTCATGATGAACTATATCAATGAGGTCGAATTGAGAATGAGAATTTATAAAGCCGAACTCAAGAAAATTGAATCCTCACGTCATATTGTGCTCAGTGAATGAAAAGCAGAAAAAATCTAAAATACCATAAAAAAGGCAAAGACTTTGTTCAATATAGGTTTGATTTCAAAGTAGTACTATATGAAAACCAATAAAAAAATATGAATTCAAAAAGCCCACTTTAAATAGTTGTGATAAAATAAATGAAGACAATGATGATAAACTACTAAATAAATTTGTAAATCTTGTAGAATTGTTATCGAGTTTATGACAGATAAGACAATTTATTTGAGGGATTACTCTTTATTACTATACAAGAATGGAAGACCAGAGGACAATCATGAAGATAATCAAGGTATACTGTTAAGTTATCAAAGATGTAAAAAATGGTTGATGACCAATCCATCCTCTAAGATAGATTTATACCTATGTCACAGAATTCTGGAAAAGAATAAATAGAGATCGCTCAAATTCGAAGATTAGAGAACTAAATTGATGAAGGACAGAAAAAAATTTAATCGTAGGACCTTAGCTTTTAGAAAGGGGTGGTTTTACCATAAAAAATAACAACATCAAACCCTTATCCAACTACGTGGAGTCGACTACATGAATCCTTTTTCTCCATTGTGACATGTTAAGAGTCAAATCCTCATTTAAATCTAATAAAGAAAGATCATTTCTAATATTTTCTAACCAAGTCTTTTTAGGTTTACCTCTACCTTTCTTAACATAGGCCAAATCTAATATATCTACTATCCTAACAAGGTCATTGAAAGGCTGTCATTTTACAGGACCAAACTATCTAGGGTGACTATCTCTAATCTTATATGTCATTGTAAATACTTCAACCTTTTCACGGATATGCTCATTTCATATCTCGTCTCTACGAGTAAGTCCAATCATCCACCTGAGCATCCTCATCTCAAAAACACTTAAAATAATATTATGCTTCTCTTTTAATGGCCAATATTCTGCACCATAAAGCATTGCAGATCTCACCACCATCTTATTAAATTTTTTCCTTAAGTTTGAGTGGTACTTTTCTATCACACAACAAACCCAAAGCATTCCTCCACTTCAACCATCCAACTTGAATTCCACTAATAACCCCATCTATTTTACCATCTCTATGCACAATAAACTCAAGATATCTAAAACAAGTACACTTATTACTGACTTGATCGCTAAAAGTCACAAAACCTCACTAGATCTATTAGTACTAAAATTGTACTCCATGCATTCAGTTTTAGATCTACTCAAACGAAAACCTTTAGACTCTAAGGGCTGGTTTGGGACGGCGGCAATACTGCTTTACTATTTAAAAAGCAGTTAAACTTTTGTTTGGCCTGATCGCGGCACAGCCGGTTATGAAAATTTCTGCTGCCTCTCGCTGCTTCCCGTGACCGAACCTTACCTTCGCGGTACGCTGCTTTCCACAGTTTCGAAGAACAAAAATTATGCTACTTCCCCAGTTCGTGCGAAAGTTGTCAATCATTCAGCCATATCCATGCCCTCGTCTCCACTACCATACCTACATTCACGACATTCTGATTACGCAAATCTTCGTCACAGCCGGTTATTGTTCGTCATCGCAATCCCCATACTCATACTCGTCTCCAGCGGGCTGCATCCTCAGTTCCATTTGGTAGGAGGTCGCTTGGAAGTCGCTCATCAGTTCAGCTGCTTCTTTCGAATAGGTATGAATTTCTTCAATCTGACCTTCTGCCTTTCGCTCATCTACAATTTTGGGTCTCTCGTCTCTCTCGCTAGCGAACCCTATCTGGTTTTGTTGCGTCCTAGAATGTGTTTTCATGTTGTTCCTACTTCTCGTGCTGCGCAGGGTTTGCTTAAGCCCTAGTTCCTGTTTCGATCTGGAATTGGGCGGCCCTGTAGTGGTTGTTTTGGGGTTGATCGAGGGTTTGCAGCTGGGCTTTTACGGGAAAAATTTTGGGTTTTGTTTGCTAGTACTCGAAGTTTGAATCTTTTATGAAAAATATGAAATTCTTATACCGAAGAGGGGTTGCTACCGTTGGTCGAGGGGTTGGTCCAGGGGTTGCTACTGTTGCTTCTCATGATGCCACTTTCTTTATTTAGATCTGTTTTGTTTTTAAGTTGCTCATATCCTGCATAAAACTTAAACGGTAGCATGAATTCTTATACTGAAGTTCATTTCATGTGGATTGACGGAAATATGTTTCAATGGGGGCGGAGGGAGTTTGCCAGAGTTTGCATATGTATGGCTATCGAGAGCAATTTCCTTAGGGAGTGTGGATTGACGAACCGGATGGCCGATTCTTCCAGAAAGTAGAGTATGAAAAAATTTCCACAATTTGTTTTAAGTGTGGAAAATTAGGCCAATTCATGAATGATTGTAAGGTGAAGAGTGATTGTTCAAATGGTAGAAGATCCTAAGGTTTCTACGGATGGTGTTTCAGTCGAAAGGCTCCCAGTTGAAGAAAATGTTTCGTATGGGCCATGGGTTCATGTGAATCATAAAGGCAGAAGGAGATTCAAGCCAGCTGGGAATCTATGATGCACAGACACGGACACGGCGACACAAATACGACACGACACAGACACGGGACACATCAGTTATTGAAAATATAGGATACGGACACGGGTTGGACACAGTATTATAGTTTTTATATTTAAAATTAGTGTATAAAAATTAAATAAGTATAATTTTAAAAATAATTTGAAAATAATAAGTCATTTAACTAGAATTTGTGCTTAAAATGATTAGTATTAGGATATCGAGAGTCAGACGTCGATGCCGTTAATCAGTCACCGAGAGAGAAGATGAAAATATCTTCACTGCAAAAAAGAAATAAAAATGAGAATATTCGATGATTGGGTATTAAGTGCGGACGTTGACTTGGTGTTGTGAATAGGAAATAAGAAATTTAGTTTAAATCCCGCCAAATACAAGAAATTATATTTAAAAAAATTCATAAAATATTTAAGATACGCATGTCGGACACATGTGTCCAATGTGTATTTAATATTTTTTAAACGGACACGTTTTCGGCGTGTCTGACACGTGTCGGAGGAGTGTCGGACTAGTGTCGTGTCGGACACTGCACGCTTCTTTGAGGAGAAGTGTCGGTGCATCATAGCTGGGAATAGATTGATTAAATCTAATGCTGAAACAAAATTCAGTCGTCCTAAGAAGGCTCCTGTGTATGTTAAAAATCTCAAATGGAAGTGGTAAACCAATCTATTAATATATCAACTGGAATAGAAAAGGAAACTGAAGTTCAAGAAGTTCAACCAGTTGCTGAAAATCAAATTGTTTCTGAGCCGGTTGATGTTATGTCAAAGGCTGAGGTTTTGGAGTTGCTTATGGAATCTGAAGTTCAAGAAGTTCAACCAGTTGCTGAAAATCAAATTGTTTCTGAGCCGGTTGATGTTATGTCAAAGGCTGAGGTTTTGGAGTTGCTGGAACATCCAGAGCCCATAAAGATTATTGTACAAGGTAAGGAGATTGCTAATCCTGAACCTAACAAAGTAGATAATAAGTTCAATATTCTTCAGAATTGTGGAGGAGATTTTACTGTAAATCTGGAATCAGCTCCTTTGATCCCAGCTGATGAGGTAGAAGAGGGCAGGTTATTGACGACAGTATTAAACCCACTCTTTCAGATAAATTGAAGTTGGTTGTTTCGAATGGAGAGGAGAAAGGGAAAGCTTTTAAAAGAGCTTAATTCATTGGGAAAGTCTAATATCCTCAAACATAATAGAAAAGTGGCATGTTATCAAGAGGTAGGAAAGGGAGCAATCCCAAATCTTATCTATAAATGTCTTCTATTGCTTTTTGGAATTGTAGGGGGGCTAGGAAGAGAGAAGCCTCTCATTATCTGAAAGAGTTTGTGAAAGATTATGATATCTTTTTCTTTGGGCTTGTAGAAACTAAGATCTCTACAATGGATACATTTGAATGTAATAAATTGATTGGTAGCAATTGGGATTTTTTTCTTTTTCCTTCAGATGGCTTATCTGGGGGAATTTTGGTTTGTTAGAGAAAGGATTTAGCTTCCTTCTCAGTTATAGACTTATAGAAGCTTCTTCTCAAGTTGTAATAGGAGAAGTTCAAATTTTCAACAAAGGAGTGTGGATCATCTCTTCGGTTTATGCTAGTAGAGATCCGGAAGAAGAAGCTTATAGAGTAAATTAGAAATGCTCTATGATTTTAATCTTCCCTCCATTGTGGGAGGTGTCTTCAATTGTGTATTATCTAAAGACAAGAAGAGAGGAGGGAAAAAATTCTCCTTCTCACAAGGAGCTCAACACATGCGTTTGTTTATGAACTCATGTGATTTCCATGATTTGAAGAGTATTGGCCCCAAATTTATTTGGTGTAACAATAAGAAGAGTGGAGCACGTATTTTGGAAAGATTAGATCGTTGTCTTGTGAACACGGCTGCTCTGGAGATTCTTAAAACCACTAATGTTCGTCATCTTCCTAGAATAGCTTCGGACCATTGTCCAATCTTGATTAATATCATTCCTAAAAGTATTCAGAAAAACAAGGTTCTAAAATATGAAGAAATCTGGCCTTCATATCCGGCTGCAGTAGCTATTGTTTCCAATTCTTGGATAAAACCTGCTCAAGGGGATGAAGCTAATGTATTGAAATTGAAATTTAGAAGAGCTTTGAGAGCTCTCTTTTTTGGGAGTAGATCAAAGCATCAAAGTCTTGTGGCTTTGAAGGAAGGATTGAAGAAGGATATTATAGAACTGCAGGAGGAAGAAGCTGAATAGGGTTGGTTACCTGAAGAAAAATTATTGTTGCTTAAAGCCAAAGTTCATGAACTAAATAACACGCTTGGACGTCGTGCAAAGGTGAAATGGAATGCGAATGGAGACTCTAACTCAAAAATTTTCCATGATTTTGCTTATGGAAGGCGAATAGCAATTGGATCCATCAGATCAAAAATAGTCAAGGAAATTGGGAAGAAGATCCTAAAGAGATTGAAGGTATTTTCTTTGATTTCATCAATAGTAAATGGAAAAACAGTTCATGTAAGCTGGAAGGTTAGTCGGCTCCTATTCATGTTCTAAATGATATAGAGAAAAGGATCTTGTTGGCTGATTTTACCATCGAGGTCTTGGAAAGGGTGGTGTTCAATTTAGAAGCTAATATCTCACCAGGTATTGATGGCATCTCATACTCTTTTATTAAAGCTTATTGGTTGATTATTAAAGAAGACTTGTGGAATGCTATTAATGATTTTTTCAAAAAGGGCATCATGTGTCCTAAGTGGCGGGAAACTTTAGTGGTTCTCATTCCTAAAACTAAAAATCCAACCTTTCCTTCAAACTTTAGGCCTATTAGCCTTTGTTTGTCAGTTTACAAGATTGTGGCTAAGATGCTCCTGAGTAGGATTAATTTCATCATTCCTAAGATTATTTCTAAGGAACAAGTGCTTTTGTGAAAGGGCGTTCAATCTCTGATCATATTCTACTTGCTCAAGAATTGTTTGTTCAATAAGTTTAGATTTTCAAAATCCTCAAAAGGGCTTATGGCAATCAAAATAGATATGGAGCAAGCTTACGACAATATGGGATGGTCTACTCTCAAGCAAGCTCTTCAGGTATTGGGCTTTCCTACAGAATTTTCTAATCTTCTTCTTCAATGTGTGTATGATCCTAAGTTTTCTATTTCTATCAATGGGAGTTTTACAAATTGGATTGAGGCTAGATGTGGTTTTAGACAAGGATGCCCCTTGTCGCCTTATTTGTTTATCTTATGCTCCCAATTGCTTTCAAATGCTTTTGCTCAGAGAGGTTCTAACATTGGTATTAAAATCGCCCCAAATATGGATAAAATTTCTCATTTGTTGTATACTGACAACATTATAATCTTTTCGGAGGCTCATCATAACAAAGCAAGGAAGATTTGTAAACTTTTGAAAGATTATTGTTCTTGGACGGGTCAAAAACCCAATCTCCAAAAATCCTCTATCCTTTTTGCCAATTCAACTATGACGTCTAGAAGGACTGCCATTTCAAGGATGTTGGGTTTTAAAGTGGTAAAAGAGATTATGTATATTGGAATTAAAATTGTTTTGAGGTGGTTGAGAGTTACAGATTTCCAATTCCTGTTGGAGAAGGCTATTGGTAAATTAAATGTTTGGGGCAATCGATTTATTTCTCATTCTGGAAAGTTATTACTTATCAAGTCGGTCTTTCTTTCTCTCCCTAATTTTTTATCTTTTCATTCTTTAGTCCCTAAGGGAGGTTTGAATGATTTGGATAGAATGTGTAGTGAGTTTTTATGGGATAAGCAAGATGGGAGCAGAGGCTTACATTACATCTCTTGGTAGAAGCTGTGTTGTCCGTTGAGGTTGGGAGGACAGTGAGGGCAGTCGGTGGCTAGTAAGGTAGGTCCTTTGAGGGCCAAATTTGCATGGAATCTATTCTCTAACCCAGGTTCATTACTGAAAAAAAATCTTATTGCTAAGTATGGTAACCAATTGTGGAAATATGATTCTAAGAAGAACTGCTCTTCAACCTGGAAAGTGATTATTTCAGGTTTCAAGTCTTTAACTTCAATTATCAGGTGGAAGGTTGCTACAGTTCAGAGATCAATATCTTAAATGATACATGGACTTTCGATAAATCCTTATCTAAGTGGCCTACATTTGCTACAGATTTAAGTGAAGATTTAAAGCTTGATGTATGCATACGAAATGGTGAATGGGATGAATCTCAGTTACTGAGGTTCTTTGGTCGTCAGCTGGTAGATGTCATTTTGGAGATTGATATTTGTCCGGAATTGAATGTAGACCGTTTGGAGCTCATTCTCAAATGTTCTGGGAAATCAATCTCTGCTTTGATTTCTAAGAATGCAAGCTCAGACGGTGTTGAAGACGCTCATTGGCGGTGGCGAAAAAAACTGAAACTTAAGCCCTGTATCGATTTGTTTTGGTGGCGTTTGATTAACAAAGCCCTTCCATCAAATGAATTTTTATCACATATAGAAGGCTGTTGGATAATAATGAATGCCGAGGATGTATGTTGTTGGAAAATACATAACACATTGCAGTCAAATGTTCAAAATTAACAGAGACCGTAAATCTACTCAGGAAATGGGGGTTTATGGTTCCTGATTTCTGTTCTTTAGAGGATTGTTTATCAGGTCTTCAATCTTATGTAGAGATCAATCCTTCTATCGAAAATCTATACTGCACTTCCATTTTTTACTGCTGGAAGAGTATAAATAAAATTGTTAATGGAAGTAAAGAAGATAGTTTATATGTTATTGCTGCTAATGCCTTAAGTATGTCATCTGCTTCTCATATTCTTAATCAAATTTTGGGCCACTGGGATTCCAATCAGCTATTTAAGCTGTCGTATTCTTCTTGGTGTCCCCCTCCTCCCGAATGGATTAAGCTCAACATTGATGCTTCTTTAGAAAGCAACTATAATGCTGGAGTGGGAGGAGTCGTTAGAGATCATAAGGGCATATTTTTATGTGCCTTTGGAGTAAATTGTATGCATTGGGATTCGGCACAAGTGGAGCTCTTTTCTATTTTATCATTAAAAATTTTCATAAAAGATTGGATGTTTGATTCTAAAGGCATCATTTTAGAAGGAGACAACAAGAATGTGATCAATCTTGTACATAGGCTATTCAACAAGGAGCCCGTAAAGGAAAAGATAGTTAAGCTTGAAGATTTTTTTTTCTCTTTGATTTTAATCAAGTTTTGTTTAACATTACAAAGAAAAATTGTAATAAGTTGGCGGACTTTTGTGCTACATGCTAGTTCTTTAGATTTTTTTGGGAAGATTTAGGTGATAATAAGATTCCTCCTATTTTTATTTCTATGTTAAAGGAGGAATGTGATTGTTATTCAATCACATAGTTTTTGTATCTTTCTCTATTGAATAAAACTGCTATATGCATTTCTTCAAAAAAAAAAAGAAGTTCATTTCATGCAGCTTATGTAGTACGTAGATATCTGAACTCTAATGATGGTATGCCCAACATTTTTCTTTGTTTGCCCAACATTGTATAATTTTTTTTTTAACAATTATCTGTCTGTTTAAATTGTCATTAGCTTGTTAAGTTCCAATTCTTGTAATTACTTAGTTAATGTTTTAGTGCTGTTTTTTTTTAACATTTAACTGGGACTTGTTTGCTCTTAGCAAATGCATTTGTTCTGTTTTCTGTAAAAGCTTATAAATAAAGGCGGTACATTTGTAGAGTCATATTGTATTCTGAATAAACAACAATAATACAGAAGTTCTTTTCTTAGTGAAGAAAAAATTTGTGAATCATCAAGATTGAAGTCAATTGTCAATACCGATCTTGAAACCCGTTACAAGTGATTGATTTCAGAAAATTCCTAGTGAAGTACATATGCTACGGTGACCAGCTAGAGGGGATAAACATGATATGACCTCAACTCTAGATCAACGTGTAAAGTCCAATATTTGATAGCATCGCATGGTTTTGAGAATTAGATCAATCTTTGTATGCAAAAGTTTTTGCAGAATAAAATATTGGCCAACTTACGTGTTCTTTGATAGCTTTGCATATTAAAGAACAACTTAGATTATGTTCGATACCAGTTATATCTTGGCCAACTTGAAGAAGGCTCGGCCATTGCCAATCTCTCTGCAGCAACAGAAGTTTTGCTGTTTCCTTGAGACCAAAACAGAGGCATCTTCTTGTCATCATCTCTCATTCTCCCTGCATATTCTTTTTTTTTTTTTGAAATCCTGCTTCATTCTATCCACCAAATGCTTTTTCGAGCTCCTCCATTACTTTCAGGGAGGCTTGATTGTCGGAGTATACAAACTTAGCTTTTCTGGAAGTTTTAGGTTCTAGAAAAGGTTTAACCACCTGCAAGAAATTTTATTATCAATCTTTGATGTCTTCTCAGCTAGATCTTCAAAGGTTTATTGGTTCCAGGTTACGTCAAGGTCATCCAATGCAGTCTAATAGTAATTTAATAGTTTGATGGTGGCAGTCACATGCTAGACATTTATTACATTTTAATTTAAGAAAGAATGGTAGTTTAAAAAAATGTTGACTTTTTTACCGCCAAGTTCAGTACTTGAGAAAACACTGGATATTTTAGGCTTGCGAAAAACTATGCAGAATTCTCAAAACCATGCGAAGCTATCAAGTTCCTAAATATTGCATAATAAAATATTTTTATTTTAAAATTAAGATTAGATCATGAATGTTGCTGAATGAATATTTGAATTGTTGCTTTAATGTTGCAGTGAACAATTTTCTTTTAATGTTGCTGCAGTTTATGTTTTTTAGGCCTAATTTCAGACCATTTTTCATGCTTGCACTTGGTATTTCTTCTAATATTGCTGAATGAATATTTGAATTTATCATTAATTGATTGAACAGTATGTGACATTGAGAATGCGTTACTTACGAAGTTTAGCTTAAATTAAGTTGGTGGAGACATCCTTTGGAGATAGTTCATTGCTCTCATAGTTGGAAATTGATTTGTACTTAAAATTTTTCTGAAAAGAAAAGTGCATATATTTAAATTTCGCTACAATGTATTATTTACTTTTGATAGCATATGAGGTGTTTATATAAATAAGATATTAATACTTATTGCAAACTATATGCAGGAATGAAATGTAATGAGAATAGAAGTGAGTCAGCCGATATTGCAAATATTAAAAAGACTATACTTGCGGCAATATGTCTTATAAATGAGTATTATGAAACAATGTTTAAAATTGCGTATTCAGGTATTAAGGCGTTTTTCATTCATGTGGCGAGGCGCAAGCCTCAAGGCGTTTTGAGGCGTAAGCCTCAAAATCAAAAGATTGCGTAAACAGAAAATGATAAATTTCTTATATACTAATGAGTGAATAATATAAAACATAAAAAAGCATAATATATGAAGTGAAATCAAAATATCCCAATAATAAGACAACATGAAATATAGTTCAACTCAAAATTCTATCTTTCTCAAATCCCAATATTCTTTTTAGTAACATAAAATTCAAATTTCCAAAAATAAATAGCAATGACATATCACATAAGAACTCATAAGTCATCAGCATTGTCATCACTAAGGGGTTCTTCATTTGAATCATCATTATAATGAACTGCTCTCTCCCCTTCCTCCTCTCCTATAAAGTCCAATGTCGGGCATTTACTTCAACATTTATGTAAGTTTTAATATATATAGCGTGAGGCGAGGCGGGCCTCAAGGCGGACCTCAACCAAGTTGAGGCGCAAGCCTTATAAAAAAACTCGAGGCGTAAGCACGAGGCGTTTTTTACTGGAATTGCGCAAAGACGGACCTCAAGGCAAGCCTCATATTGCGCAATTTTAAACCATGTTATGAAACATATATTTGCAAGACACCGTGCATGATATCATCATACAGAAGAGACAAATGGATTGGAGAGCTGCTACAAGGTCATCCAACGAGGTTTTATAATATGTTTAGTATGTCTAAAACAATTTTTTTAGATCTATTGAATGAATTGGAATGTGTTCATGGTCTACATGGATCATCAAGGATAACAAGTAGAGAAGTACTTGTGATGACTTTATATATTTTATCGCATAATGAATCAATAAGGCCCACATGTGAGTGGTTTCAACACTCAACTAAGACAATAAGTAGGTATTTCTTTATTGGATTGGAGCCTTTGATAAAATTATCATGTTCTATGATAAAGCCTATAGATCTTGAATTTTGTGATATCCCAAGGAATATTTTGTATGATAATTGATATATGCCATATTTCAAGGTAATTTTTTTTATTATCATATTATATGATTTGTTTAATGTATATAATACTTAATCATCGCTTCTTAAATAGGACTGTATTGGAGCTATCGATGGAACACAAGTGGATGCTCATGTTTCGAATGCCGAGAAAGCGGCTTATATAGGAAGATGTGGGTCAACGACGCAAAATGTTATGGCTGTGCATGACTTCAACATGTGCTTCACTTTTCTCATGACAGGATGGGAAGGAAGTGCACATGACAGTCGTATTTTTAAATTTGCAACTCGTAATAGATACAATAACTTTCCCATTCAGGTACGTTCTATATAGTTGTAATGTTAGTACTGGTAAAACATATATTAAATTACAAATATCTTATAATAGGAAAATATTATGTTCTCGATGCTAGATATCCGATGCAACGGGGATTTTTAAAGCCATTTCCAGATACCAAATATCATATACCTGATTTTGAAAGAGGAAGCCAATTAGTACGGGGGAGGCAAGAAACTTTTAACAAGCGACACTCTTCATTAAGAGGCGTAATTGAAAGATCATTTGGTGTTTGGAAGAAAAAGCGGGTCATACTACGAGATATACCAGCATATTCATTCAAAAAAACAATTAAAATAGTGATAGCAACAATGACATTCCATAATTACATAAGTCGACATCCCACTCAAGAAGGCCCAGAATTCAACATATGTGATGAAGACAGAACATATATACCAGAAGAGGCATATGAGTTTAGAATTGAGCAATCATTAGTAGAGACTGAAGAAAATACTTTTAATCAGGAGGCACGAGATAGTGAAGGTGAGAAGGAGATGATCCATTTACGAGAGGAAATCACAGATGCATTGATGACTGAGATAAATTAGGAAGTTTCATATGTTTGGCAATATGTTCATTCTTATTTGATAAAGTTTGTGAATCTTTTGCTGAATTTTTTTATTTATTTTAACTTTACAAATATAATACAAAACTTTTACATTGATTTACGAATTACTGCTTAGTAGTACTTAATCTTGTGATTTTAAAAAAGGCCTGTATTGATCCAATATTAATATATGCATGGGCGTCTTTATATGGTAATATTTGTTCACCTTTGATTTGCTCCTATGAAACCTTTTTGCTACCTATTTTAGCAATATTAGCCTTAATTTTTTTTAATGTACAAAATTATTTTTTGAGATGAAGGATTTTAAATTTGGTTTTCAATTTGGTTTCAATGTCATACAAAGTTTTGATGGTTTTGATTGTTTTTTATTTTCTTATTCAATTTTTTTAAGCAAGTAAATTTTTTTTAAAAATATCAGAATAATGTATTAAAAATCAAATTGTGCAAAATAAATATTAGAAGAAATATAAATTTATTAAACAACCTTTTTAGACCTATACTATGTTGCTCGCGTGTCCAAATATATATTTCTTAGGTGACATTAAATACGGCTCTATATTTTTAGTTAAGTTTTTAACAATACATTTGAATGGTTGAAATTAAATGTATAATCAACAAATTTGTTTATGTTTTAAATTTTAAACACCAAGCATATAATTTGTAATAAAAATAAACCTTATATTATTAAAAAAATGTATCTTTTTTAATTTAAACTATATTTCTAAATTTCGATATGCTTTACAGATTTCAGAAAAAAATTTGATGCACCAAACTTTTGCTCTTTAAGCATTACGTTGATATAATTTTTTTAAAAGATCAATCAAAACATATTTTTATTATTACGAAAAATTATTTTATTATTAAATAATAATCGAGAATCTAAAAAAACATAACAAATTAATTTGAAGTATGATAGAAAAGTTAAGTTAAAATTTTATAGTATTTTGATATATAAACTTATAAAAGATTTGATAAAATTATTTAATTTTAATTCAGAAATGTTAGTTGATTATTATATTTATCTCAATATATAAAATGGTAACAAGGTAATTTGTTGTCATATAGCAGCAGCACAGCAACTCGGCAGTTATACTACCCAAACAAAATGTATTGATTTATGTACAACTTTAGAAAGCAGCTTTCTGGACAACAACCTCACAACCTGTTTTACCGATAGCTGCAGCCATCCCTAACGAAGCCTAAGGTTGACCTCCATAATTCTTGTTTATCTTCAACTCCCTCTCTAATCTTATCAACAAGAAGAATATCATCAGCAAAAAGTATACACTAGGGTACATCCTCTTGCAAATGTCTAGTGAGAACATCCATGACAGACCGAGTTAATTCCCAAGAACAATTTTTTAGAGTTCACATCAAAATAGATATAGATCGGCAAAAGGAGTTGATTCCCAAGAGATAATTGCCGAGGCAACAAGCATTTAAAATTACTTGCATTTACAGACAGCAGGAGTATCTTGTTCCTTATCTAAAAATTGGCAGGGAGGTAGATTTTACCTTCTTTTTTTTAATCCGTGAACGTGTATTGCAGTGCTATTTAAAATTACTTGCATTTACAGACAGCAGGAATATCTTGTTCCTTATCTAAAAATTGGCAGGGAGGTAGATTTTACCTTTTTTTTTTAATCCATGAACGTGTAGTGCTTAATAGAACAATTGTGCACTTGATATACTAGAAGTTGAGAGATGATGGCGTGTACTCCAAGAAAAAAGCAGACAAAACAGGGAACTTGTACAGTTGATGGAAACTTATATCTCACCCATTGATACTAACTGTAGGTTTTAACAAAATAATTTAGTCAAGATAAGCATAAATTTAAAATAGTAGATTTGTTATGATAATGACATAAAAATTTGATTTTGGATAAAATTATATTTTAAATTTTGTTAGGATAATTTTTTTATTTTGGACAACTTTGACACCAAATTTAAACATGATTTGAATTTTAAATTACCCCCATAAGATCTTTATGTATGGGCTTAATGAGTCAGACGTGCATTGGGTTTTGCATGAAGAGAGCAAGCAGCCACAGTTTTGAGGGAGAAACACTTAGCACTGGCTTTGGAATAAAATGCGAGGAGGTTATTTTGTTGAATATATGAGTGAAAACTATATGCATGCATTAGGCAACTAATTTTGAATTGAATTCAAGTTAAAAACAAAGTTTTAGGAGAAGACATGGAGAGAAGGTGAAAGAAAGCATTATTGAAGCTCGAAATTTTGCACAATTTCCATCAGCATACGGGAAGGTACTCTATTGAGAGTTCAAAAGGTAATTTTGGCGTTAATTTATTCCCCTTTCTTTGTCACCTCTTTTTCAGTTATTTTCTCATTTATCTTGAGAAACTTGAGGCTTCTCATTGTTCATGAGATTGTGATTATTTGGGTTCAGGGAATAATATTTTTTGTGCGCCTTTTGTTTGTACATTTTTGTGGCTTTCCTATGGTGGCCAGATCCTCTCTCCTTTCCCATGAATTATAGTTATTTTAACCAAGTCGTGTATATCTTTCCTTCTTTTATAGTGCTTGATCTCTTTTAGTATAACTTCATGCATTCCTTGCGTTCCATCCTGGCAGACATTTTTATATTCTTCTAACAAATAGTATCAGCATGTAATAAAATATACGATGAGTATGAATTTTGATCTTTGGAGAATCAAATTTTATGGAGTTTCAATAGGGATTTGTGAATAAAATATATCTGAATACCTTTGTAATAAAATATATCTGAATATCTCTTTATCGGTCTCCTATTCTCTCCAACCTACATAGCATTAACTAAGCCTATACTCATACCTCTCTCCATTAAAATATTACCATGCCCAAGGCTCTAGCCCCCTCGCCTCTTCTAGCTAAACTCTACTCCTAACGCATAATTACATTCTACATGGAAGATGAAATTTGATATTAACGGGAATCCCTAGACACTACTCCCTTCTGCCTCCCATTCCAATTGGAATTCCTGGTTTTTTTTTTCCGTTGATAAAGTATTATAATCTACTTTAATGAGCACAAAGAGATGTGCAGCTGGTAGTGAAATTTAACGACAATGTTGTTCAGAGTAGTTGTTTACAAAAATAACGTGTTAGGTAGTTGGCAGAGATCATATAAAAGAAAATAAATAAATAAATAAAACTTGGCAACCTACCTGCCGTAACTTGAAAAAATCAGCAAGGAAAGCATCCTCCCAATGCTTTAAAGGCAAAAGATTCAATGGGCACTCTGCAATATCTGGAATACTAGGCATATAAGGAGTTTGTTCGTCACTAACTTTGGTCAAATTAAACCGAGCCACCTTTACTTTTGGAATTTGTGCAGCCTCCCACCTTCATAATTGAATAAAAAACAATGGAAAACATAATCAATTTATGAAAAAAAAAGTCCCTAAAATGCAAACGAGGCCATTAGTAGGCACTATTCACAAGAAAACTTCTTAATACTATAATAACAACAGCATAAAGCCGTAATCCCAATAGATGTCGTCAGCTACATTAATCTTTTTTATTTTTTTATATTGTGATCAACTAAGAGTCAAATTCTCATTCAAATCTAGTAAACAAAGACCATTCCTAATACTTTCTAATCAAGAAAATTTCCTAATACTACTGAAAGAAAATTTATCTGAAGGGAAAAAAATTACTTAAATATAAGCATTATTAACCCCTTTCTTTTCTAGCACTCCATAGCACTTCTCTAGAAACTTTATCATATGTTTTCTCTAACTCAATAAATATCAAAAGTAGATCCTCCTTATTTTCTCTGTACTTCTCCACAAACCCCTCAATAAATGTATAGCTTCCATAGTAGACCTACCCGGCATGAATCCAAATTGATTTTGAGAAAGATTAGTATCATGCCGCAACTTATGCTCCATAACTCTCTGACACCGGCCAGGTAGGGGGCTCGACGAATCCACGTCAAGGATCCGGTGACGGGACCAAGAACTCCTTCTTGGGGGAGGGATCACCACCTGAAATCCTTCAGGATACAGAAACCCAAAAGCAGTGTAAAAACTACTCAAATATTATTCATCTTCAATCCTCCTTATTACAAGACCTTGGCTATCTATTTATAGCCAACAAGGAAGCATCACACTAGGCTACACACAGAATAAGAAAGCATTAAACCTTTATATCCCTATACTACCAAATGGCATTAATATAGCCTGAAGTTTAATACAAATAACGGCTCAGCTCTGGCGTCATACTATCGGAGTAGGAGGAACTTCGGCTCATAGGAAAATGTCTGATTGGCCACCATAAGGAGGTGGGTTTGGTTGGCTAAACAGATCTGGATAGGTCCATCCGATATCGATTTGCCTACCAATCTTCAATATCTCAAGAGTAGCATAAGCGGATGGAATAATTGTGATTGTGAAAGCATCTAGGACCAAATGTGTTTCTTTCAGCAATCTAGAAGAGAAGATAAGAGATTCACGATCCAAACCATTGAAGAGATCTTTACATGTACTTTTTTTATCAATGATGGTGAGCATAATTGTTGTCTTGTTCGGAACATGGTGAATGAATAGTTCCGGTTGGACATTTGGCTGCGGCTGGCCATCCATTTTTCCCTCATCATCATCATATATTGGCTTATCAAAATCAAGAACTTCACCGATCATGTCATCATTATACACGTCGTACACCGGCTCATCATAGAGAGGCAAAGACGACGAATTAGATAATGGATCTTCAAATTCTTCAAAACCGAACTAGATCGAAGGTGTGGTGGAAGACTGACGAGGTGGTCTGTCAAATACGAATTCGTAGATATAAGAGATCCGATCATCTCGTGGTTGGATGACATCAAAGTCCCGGGCAAGGGAACTCATGCCTTTCCTCCGTTCGAGCCTTGATAATCGTTGCTGGAGTTGAATAATTTGTCGTTGAAGGTCTTCAATTTCTTCTTGCTGCAACGTTCGTCTAGGAGACATCTTGTTTCTAATCTTCAAGAATCTATTCAAGACAGCAAGTTCGCTTGCTTCGCCGGTGTAATCAACGACTGCTCAATCGAGGGGTAGGCGGAGATGGTCCCGGAGCCACGTCGACCAAGAGTCGTCCGAAGCCTTCTTTGTCTTCGCCCAGGTACTCCGCCGACTCACCCGAACCGATCGTCCCCGAATGCTGCGGCAAACTCGGCCTGCTTCAATTCGCAGACAACTTCCGCATTCTTGCCTTCACGTGCAGGTGTTGACGTTGCCCACGAAATGGCACCTATCCCAAGAACAGAGAGCAATCCTACGTTCCCCGGCAAGGTTCACGTGCAAAAGGCTGGATGAAGCTTTTTGTCTTGAAGTCCGCCTGGAAGAAGACAACTCCTTATTGGCTTTTGGAAGGAGAAATAAAGTGCCAACCAAGAATTCAACTAAGGATCACCACCGGTCTGGATAAAGAATGTAAACGGTAACCAAGAATGCAACTAAGGCCGATTCTTGGAGGCTGCTTGCTTCCGATTCGCCACGGAAGCTGATGAAAGTGGCGGAGGTGACACGGTAACGGAAAAGAATGCCAGCAACTTGCCGGCTCTGATACCAAATGACACCGGCCAGGTAGGGGGCTCGACGAATCCACGTCAAGGATCCGGTGACGGGACCAAGAACTCCTTCTTGGGGGAGGGATCACCACCTGAAATCCTTCAGGATACAGAAACCCAAAAGCAGTGTAAAAACTACTCAAATATTATTCATCTTCAATCCTCCTTATTACAAGACCTTGGCTATCTATTTATAGCCAACAATGAAGCATCACACTAGGCTACACACAGAATAAGAAAGCATTAAACCTTTATATCCCTATACTACCAAATGGCATTAATATAGCCTGAAGTTTAATACAAATAACGGCTCAGCTCCGGCGTCACTCTTTCCCATAGTTTTAAAGTATGACACATTAATTTGCACAATCTTGAGCATCACCTTTATTCTTAAACATAGGAATTAACACACTAATTCTCTACTCATCTGGCATCTCTTTAGTCTTCAAAATAATATTAAAAAGTTTAGTAAGCCAAGAAATTCCTTCATCTCCTAAACATCTTCACACTTCTATTGGAATATCATCAGGTTCAAAAGCTTTTACACGCTTTATTTTCTTTAAAGCCTCTCTAACTTCAGTTTTATTAATTCATCGATAAAAACAAAAATCTTTATTTTCATTTAGGGTGCTAATATCACTAAAGACAATCATATTCTCACAATCTTCATTGAAAAGTTTAGCAAAATATCTCATCCACCTTTGTTGAATATCATATTTTAATAAAAGCACTTTTTGATTTTCATCCTTAATGCACTTCACTTGAGCTAAATTTTTACTACTTATATCTCTTTGTTTGACTAACTTCTACATATTTCTTTCACTCTCCGTAGTATCTAATCTTTTATATAAATTATTAAAAGCTAAAATTTTTGCGTTGCATATTGCTTTCTTAGACATCTTACGGACCTCTTTATATATTTTCCAATTATCTAAATTTGTATATCTAAATCAATTTTTATAATTTATTTTTGATCTTTTCATGTACATTTTGATTGCACCACCAACTATTTTTACTATTAGGAGCTTTTCCCTTATTAAGGGTTATATTAAAGCAATTATGCATGATTCTACAATTATTTGCTTCTTTATTAAGACATTTTGTATAGATCTATAAATAACATATAATTTCTATAAAAAATCAAGATATTTCCCTCTCCAATTCTCTAAATTTAATTTGGCAACAGAGTCAGATTCCCACCACCGACCTTCATTGCTAGAATTCTGAGAATGAAGCCTTCATTGCTGGCATCACTGGCATATATGAATCGAATGAAGCAGAGAGGAGAAAGCAGCCTTCATTGCCATTGGAGATCGAACGAAGTCGAGCAATCCAAATTGCTTGTGCCCTCTATTTCGTTCTTGCAGCTAGAAGAAGCGTGATGTGCATCTGCATGGGACGAGAAATGCTTCTAGAAAGCGGCCACGACCTCCTAGTAAAGGCGTCATCATGCTCGGTCTTCATTCTTGCATGTGACGTTTAGAGTGGACCAAGAAGAAGTGAGAGAAATCGAGCGCGGGACCTCTTCCTGCGTGCATCTAGATAGAGAGCAGGACCTCCTTGGAATGGTGAGATCAAGCTCAATCTTCATCCCTGCATGCAATCGAGAGAGGAGCGGCGTTCCTCTTGGACATCTGCCTCGTGTGTCTCTGTTAGGTCGGCTCAGGAGGGGCCAGCTGAATCGGTCCAACCTATATCGGTTCATTTCTACAGTTGGTAGCCCAAACCTAAAGAGCGGAACCAAGGGGGAGGGGCGGATGCCCTAGTGGGCCCAAGCAATTAATTAAATGGGTGTTTAGGATGGAAATTTGAATTATGGAGTATTTAGGGATTTTGTATTTCTCCATTGGCTTTAATAAGTTGCTAATGCTAGAATTAGGTTTTCATCTTGAATTTGAAATCTGATTTGAGATCTAGGGTTGGTGCTTTTGGGCTCTAAGTTTTACTAGAGATTTGGAGAGTTGTTTCTTCCTCTCGAATTGAAGAAACTTGTATCTTGTATTGTTTTTCTTTTTCGTTGATTAAATAGAAGAAGTTTTCCTTGTGTTCCTCTCCAATATCATGAAATTCCTACATCGTTTTTGTTGCTTTCTCTCTAAAATCAGCATATTTCTCGCTATACTAATCAGTTATTGCTAGGTTTGCTTGTGAACTCAAGTATTTCCTATCAGTCTCTTCTTGGAAGCCAAGCGGAGAGGGGCGAGTAGGAACCCTTATACATGAAAAGGAGACCGAGCCTTTGCGAATGTATTCTTGCCTATGTGGAAGGAAAATCGAGCACCGAGAGGAGTCGTTCAGGAGTTTTTTCATGCGTGCCTGGGAAGAGCCAAACTCTTGGATCGGTGGTCTTGTGTGCGCCTGGAAGGGACCGAGAGCTTGGAGCCCTTATTTCCATACCTGCGGCCTCTCTCGTGCACATCTGTGCAAATATCTCTTGATGATGTAATGCTAGAGGATGGGTTCAAAGTCATCGAGAATAAGGTAGCATCTCCTCCATCCGATTTATAACACCTTCAGTTACTTCTTCATAAAGCTGAAAAACTATTATTAAGAATAGAGTAATCTCCATCTACTTCAATGTTGATTGATGTTTAGTCCGCTATGAAGGCATTGATTGCCAAGGATCTTTAGGGGCACTCGGATATGGATGTGAAGGTTTCCATTACATCTTTTCTTAGTGAAATAACAAGTATAACAGTACCAGATGCTCCATATGATGATATAATGAAGGAGATATTTGGGACGATTGTTGGAGCTTTCAAGAATTTGGATGAGATGTCATACCATTCCTTTTCGAAAAGAGTTTCAATACTTGAAACTATTGCAAAGGTCTGATTCTGTGTTTTGATGTTAGATCTTGATTGTGATGACTTGATATTGAAAATGTTTCAGCATTTACTGAAGACAATAAAATAAAAGCATTCTTATATTGTGTTCTCCTCAATGGAGACTATCATGACACTTGTTTTGGAGACTGAAAGTATTTCTCCACAGCATCTTTCATGCCTACTGGATCGTGTGAAAGATGTTGAAAACAATATCTTACATACAACCAAAAAGTTAGCTGAGAAAGTGCTTGTTAACTGTTTCTTGAAGCTAAAGCCTCATTTGGCTAAATTATTTAATGGCAATGGTGCTCTGTTAAGTGATTACAACAAAATTATTGTTGTTGTATTTAGGGGAAACCTGACACTTCAATACAAAATGAAATGAATGCTTCTGGTGAAAATTAGGAAGCTGGCCATAAATTATCTGAACAGTTCCTTTCTGACATCTCACCTCAAGGATCTAGACAACAAAAGGTGACATTATTCATCCTGAAAAATCTATTGTTCCTGCAGACGGATCTTGCAAACCAGTGACAAATAATGGATCTTTTCTTATTGGGAATGGTGATTCCAAGGCTGCAAAGCAAAATGCTGAATTTCGACGTAGTGGAAAATCTAGAGGTAATATTGAATATAGTTTGGATTCAAGTACAACAAAGCCTAATAGGTCAGATCTAAGTTCTCACAAAAGAGGAAGAAATGTTTGATTGCAATTGTCAATTAGTAATGATCATTATGGAGTTGGTAATAAGAAAAAAGCTCGGAGTAATTCTGACAAAAAGCTTCCAATTAATGGAGGTATAAATGGATCTCAAAGAAAAGTTAGAGTGAATTTCTTGGAAACAAACAAATTGCTGGCACTAAGAAGTGGAAAGGAGTTTAGCATGCTGAAGCTGAAGACAAGGAATTGAAATTAAAGTTCTCCACTCTCAAAAGTCTACAGTGAAAGATTTGGTTAAAGATCATAACTATGTTAAATATGCCAGTAAAAAATAATCATGTGGAAGCGTGCTCAAGACGTACAAGAGGCTTCTAGACCGCGGAAGCATAGTAAAGGCTTAGATGACATAATTGTCGGGTGAAAGATAAAAATTTGGTGGCCAGATGATCAGATTTTTTATGATGTCATTGTTGATTCTTTTGATCAAAGTACAAAAATGCATAAAGTTTTGTATGATGGTGATGTAGAGATGTTGCTCCTAAAGAAAGAGCAGTGGGAGTTTATTGAAGGTGAAACCACGATGCATGGGGTGCAAGAAAATGATGAAACAAGGGGACTTGATAACTCTATCTTTTTGGGACTAATTACCATGCCAGGAATGACAGACCTAAATTCCCCAACTTGAGAGAGAGTGTTAAATCCCAGTCGTCCCTTGGCCCTTGATCCCACGGCCAACATGGGGATCCGTGGGAGGCTCAACTGGATCATGCAGTTAAATCTCAGTCGTCCCTGAACCCTTGATACCACAGCTAGCATGGGGATCCTGGGAGGCTCACCTAGATCATGCTGATCTCCTTCTATATTTGGGTGGCTAATTTAGGAAGGATTATATTAAGGCAATTATGTATGGTTATGTAGTTATTTGTTTCATTATTAAGAGAACTTGTATAGATCTATAAATAAGGGATAGTTTTGTATAATAAAATCAAGCTTTTTCTCTCTCCAATTATCTGAATATAACAGATAGTAACAATTGCTTTGAGAAAAAATCACTGTTTTAGAAGCTATTTAAAAAATTTCAACTAGAAAGATGTTATGATCAATTAAAAAGTACAAACAAAGGTGTTGACCCCTATACCTCAAACTACACGGTAAAGGACCCCAATTGTTGAATAAAACATTACGCGCCTTAGCACCACATATCACTTAAAGGCTCAAATCACCTCTGAATGCTAAACGGACGACATCGTTGCGATCAGGACATCGAACTCTGCTGGGTCGAGGCCCCTCGCAATTGAATCGGATGAGATCGGTCAAAAGGGACGGCCGACACCCGAAATTAAAGCGCGAGGCTAATCAAACGATGTCGGATTAACAAATGGACTTCGTCATTGTGTTCAGAACATTACAAATACTCAAAAACTGTATTTTACTTGTTCAATTTGGATCATCCTAGTGAGTGACATGAATTTCGAGACGACGTGCATTTCAAGGAAATCAGGCCTCGAAAATGCCCAGATAACATCCGATTGACAAACGGACAGCGCCATGGCGTCCGGAACGTCGTCGACATTCAGAAAATATATTTTATTTGATAAATTTGGATCATCCGAGATGGCGGTGAATTTCTAGACGATGCAAATATGATATTAAGGCCTGCATTACGACGGAAATGAGGCCTCGACGATACTAGAACGACGTCCGATTGACAAACGGACAACGCCATTACGTCCGGAACATCGTTGATATTCAGAATACATATTTTATTTAATAAATTTGGATCGTCTGAAGCGTTGAAAAATTTCAAAGGATGCTCAAATATGATGTAAATGTATGCGCTATGAAAGAAGCGAGGCCTCGACGATGCTCAAATGACCTCCAATTGATGAACGGATAGCTCCATTGCATCCAGAACGTCGTCGACATTAGAAATATATATTTTATTTGATTAAATTGGATTGTTTGAGGCGGTGTCGCAAATGTCAAAGGCAATTTAGATATATTGCGAAGACATGCGTTATGACGGAAATGAGGACTCGACGACGCTCGAATGACGTCCGATCGCAAAACGGACAGCGCCGTTGCGATCGGGACATCAGCAATACCCTAAATAGACAACCAATTTGCCTAATGTCTATGTTCGACAAAATTGACATGTTAAACGAGGTGAAATACATACAAATTTTGAGGCGATCACACATATTTCGAGATGATGCATTTTTGGGACAATCATCACACCCATGCCATTCAGATTTATTAATAATATTAATGTAAATATTCTATTATTTAATATTATTATTAAATCTTATAAAATCCAAAGTCAAAATGAAACCTCGTATCACATTTAATGCAAACTTCAGACCTCAGATATTCTGCTCTGAGAACTCCGATCAATTCCCATAAATCCTGCTGAAATATCCCATAAATCCAGGGGATTACCTTGGACAAATGATTCCATCATTTCTTTTTTTTTATTCTCACTCAGAACCTAAAAATCCTCCCTTATAGTTTTCTCTCATCCCATCCAGCCAAGGTCGAGAGCTCTTTCACAGCTCTTCATCTCTAAATCCTTCCTCCACTTTACAGCTCTCGGTCCGACTCAAGCAAGCTGGTTGAAGGCATCACGTGATCCCTCAACTCTTCCACATGAAAGCCGCAGTCTCTTCCCTCTTCGCTGCTTCAGCCGGACTTCCTCTCCATCAAAACCGAGCCCTCTCCACAACTAAACATTTCTAGCAGCAGAGATCCATACCGTGTGAAGGCCACCTATTCGTGAGCTTCATCCAGCACCAAACTCTCAACCTCATGTAATGAAGGAAGAGACACTCATCCGCTGCTGATGTCCTTCAAAGATACTTGCAAGAGGCTGCATGAAACCCCATCCAAGCCGCTGCCTTGAGAGCTGCTGTTCTCCTTCCACTTCAACAGCAATAGCAGCATTCCTCATCCTTCTCTAACAGAAGAAAACAACAGCAATTTGTTGTTCTGCTTCCCCTCCACGAGTTATAACCAAACTCACCACCCGCACCTACTCAGCAAGTCACAACAAGAAAGATCCAAGGAAGATAACGCTTACAACAACGCATTTGGAGCAGCTCAAGGTGAAGGAAAAGATTAAGTCATCGCCAATAAGTATAAAACAGCTATCTATGGAAGGAGATGAAGTATTTGGAGATATCAATGAGAAAGCTTCAAGAATCCTAAGCAGGTGGAGTTGGATCTTTGGTGATTTAGCCAACAAAGCATGTTTATGTGGCATCAAGAGTTGCTGCCACTTTAAGCACGAGTAAGTTGGAGCTATTGAAGAGTTTGGGAGCTGGTTTAGCAATCAACTATAACAGTGAAAAGCTTAAGCAATTTCAGGAGCAAAATTCCTTCTCTTCCTGTTTTCCTTGAATGTTGAAGTTAGCATGAAGCAAGTGACCTTGTTGTCTTAACTCCTTAGGAGTTATAAGGTGGCATTTTTTCTGATGCTGAAATTGGGCTCTACTTGAAAACAGGAAATGGTCCGACAACAATAAAGACATTAGCCTATATTTGAAAGGTTTGCTAAAGCCATTAGATGTTTAGAGATCGTTGCTTAAAGATTGGAAAATTTAAAGAAGATACAGATTTGTCGTTCAACCCAAAATTGTGAAAGACCAAGAGTATGCTTGGTCTGTTCATGAGAAGAAAATCTTGAGAATCATTCCAAAAATATATGATTATTACTCAACACAGCAAGATCACCTGGCATCTATGTTGGAGGCTTGTGAAAGGATGCATTCACATTTGACCGCTGTTGTAGTTTCCAAAGGTCCAATACTTGTAAAGTCATGTATGTGTGTGTAAAAAAAAAAAAAAGAGAAAAAAAAGGAGAAAGAAAAGAAACTTTTTTGTCTCGATTTTCGAACCCTTGTTTGCTCTTTTACCTCAGCATGCATGTCGAGTCGGTAGTCTGCCTATACACGCTTTTCTTAGCGTGGTGGGAGGGGCAACCGGCGCGACACCCATGACAAGGTAGGCGAGCGATCCTCGGTTCCAAATCTCTTCTTCGGAGTTCGTAGCGCACCGGAAAACCGCCTATACACGCTTTTCTTAGCGTGGTGGGATGGGAACCCGGTGCGACACGTAGGACGAAGGAGGGATACCCATAAGTACCCGCTTGCGGGGAAATTACTGTTTTTCTTGCAAAATATTTTCAAAAAAATAATTTTCTGCAAAATACCCATACACGCTTTTCTTAGCGTGGTGGGGGATCGAAAAATACACGGCCGCGGTGTCCTCGAAAGGGGGCACCTACCATACACGCTTTTCTTAGCGTGGTGGGAAAGGCCCAGTTTTCCGTAGTTTTCCCCTAAATGGGGGAGACGCCGGAAGGCTGCCGAAATTTCGGGTGAATGCAATGCTACATTTGGACTTGGTTGAACTTAAAGGACGATCGAACTTGGACCCAGCTTATGAACATTTGGACTTGATTGAACGGTGGACTCGGACTTATAAACTTGATTCAATCGACCTAAGTGAACTCAAACCCAAACAAATTTGAAAATATAAGATTTGAGCCTACATTTGATTTAAAAAAAGTATGGAACTGAAAATCTGAACTAGAACTTGATTGAACTCAGAGCAACCAAGGACTTGAAACTATGCTCAGAACTCAAATCAAAATGAACTAAATTTGAACTTGATCTATACATCAAGTGGACTTATTTGAACTCAAGTAAACTTGAGCTAAACCTGAACTTGCAAGGTGAAACTTTGAACAAGATATGGACTACTTGAACTCAAAGGAGATTGGTGCAATGAGTTTTGAACTTAACTTGAATTTTACAAGACAACAAGGACTCAAATCAAACTCAATCAAGAAGAATTAAATTTGAGCCTAAACAAATGATGAGCAACAAAGGCCTTGAATCAAATGAACTAAGTTTTGTGGACATGATCTCAAATTGGCCTCATGCTTGGACTTTGCAAGCTTTGAACTCAAAGAAATGAGCATGAATTAAACTCAATTTGGACTTGAGGTCTTGAGTTAATCAAATTCAAGATATCATGTAATTTGACATATATTCAAATGAACACCAATAGAAGAACAACAATGAGTTCGAATTGAAGAATGAGTAAGATGTGATTGGAACTATTATTTCAATGCAAGTGCTATTCAAGAAGTATGATCCATTCAAACCTCATACATGCAAAGTTTCTTGGTGGGGTTAAGGAAAATCCCTACATCTCGCTAATCAACATTTATAAACATTGAAGATTGAAAGGTTTATTATTAATGGTGGATAATCAATAGCATGCTCAATCAGTTATCTAAAAGGGATGAAACTAAGAAGCATGCAATGATCATGATGATGGGTCATCGCCACATGCAACGAATATGACAAGATTGATACATCAACAATATATACAAATCACATACAAACTGTTGTAACAGGAGGTGATGAATAAATGCCAGAATGCTCACACAACCGACAACAAATAAATTGCTAGCAAATAAATTAGTTTCTTACAAGCATCTACGAACAAAGGCAGGAGACTCGTTAGTGCACTACGATCCACTTACAGAAAGCAACAGGTAGTGCACGACAGTCTACCTGTACGAAGCAGCGAACAACTCTATTTAGAAGCTGCTACGCCACGCCACCGGATCTGCAACATTCGTAAAAGCAGACAGAAGGCGTCCACAACTACAACGCCACGCCACCGGATCTGCAACATTCGTAAAAGCAGACAGAAGGCGTCCACAACTACAACGCCACGCCACCGGATCTGCAACATCCGTACAAGCAGACAGAAGGCGTCTATAAATATTCCAAAAATACCCCCTGCACGTGCACTATAAATTGTATACACATAGGTACACTAAAGGGGGAAATATATTCCAAACCCGCATGGGCCCCGGCGAGCGTGTTATTGGTATACACGTGACGTCTAGGGATGCTGCGCGGGTTGACAAGTGAATTCAGGCTCGAACCCGATGCTCCTATACGGATTAATAGGAGTCGACAAGGTTCGAACCAATAAATAAATATGTGGCCGTGGCGACCAGAATATTTATTTTAATACATTTATATTAGGGCTTCAAAGGCTAAAATCAAGAGAATTCACTCTCAAAGGCATAAAGCCTATGAAACCCGATCCTCTGTCGACAGCCCGACAGAGTTGACAAGGTTCAATCCATAAAGAGAAGTAACCCCGAACACCCCGATGATGGCCATGTTGAATGCAGATCTCAACCGGAAGGGTTCCCAAATATTTTCAAATGTCTCCCAACTATCCACAGTCCACTTCAAGTATTCCATAGCTCCACTCAAATACCATAAAATCCAAAAACTCCACAAAAATTCAAAACTCAAAAATCCTAAAAAACCCAAAACTCCAAAAACCCAAAAATTCCAAAGATCATCCAAAATTCAGAAAATTCCAAAAATATTTAAAGAATGAAATCAAACCATCAATCGCTTAAAGCAAAGCCCATCCACCCTCCGCAACAGTTTGTCAGGGTGGACAAATTAAAAAACACTTCAGCTCTCAAAGAGCTAATGCCTGGTCGAAAATATCACTAGGATCCATTCTCAAACAATCTCTTGCCAGTAAGGGCGTGGTACGTGTCCTCTAACCGGCAGTTTCGCCGCCAAATGGCACTGCAGGTAAACGGTTATGACCCGGGGCCCTCTGAACCGAGTGGTTTTGCCGCCAAATGGCACCACAAAATACCGGTTATGGCCAGAGCCAATACGTTCCTTATTGGCATCAAATCCTTGAGATATGAATCAATAGGATATGATCGATAGGGCACAAAGCCCTCTGTAAGCTAAGGTGGATTCAAATTTGTCCCCTTAGACAAACATTCACCCCAGGTCTACAAGGTCCCCTTGGACGAAGCAACCCATGGCTGCCGACAAGGATCCTTCTATCAGGTTGGGTCGACTACCTCCTCTGACTAAGTAGACCAGGGACCACGATGGCCCGGGACGACGGAACCATGGGATCTTGATCGGGTCCATCATCCATTCCCCCACCACCCGCTTTAAGTGCTAGATGGTGAAATTTCCTATTTTAAATATTAAATCTTTCCAAATATCCAAACATTCCCAAATCCAAACCCAATTTCCAAATTTCCAACATCTGAAAACCTATGCTGCTACTATATGCCAGATACACGTATTCTCTAAACGTATCTAATTGACGACTAGCCTTAATCGAAAGTTCTCTCTCATGATTGAGAGGGGTAATTAACTATAGGGGCTTGCGCCTATAGGAAACCAGAACTCAGATCATAAAGTCCTCGCAAAATGAGGGCGAAATCTCTGGGTAGTGTCTTATCTACAAACCCATCTGCCTTCCAAAATTTACCTCGGAACTTATTCAGTTAAAACTTCCTCGCCGAATAAGAAGAGCGAGCGGAGGCCGGGGCCGAATTTTCGGAGCCCACAAAAGGTTTGTCAGGGAACTTCATAAAGAGAGAGTGCAACATATCTTATGCAAACATCTATGTTTCTTCTGTCATTAATACAAGCTGAATGTTGTTATATTTTTTAGTTTCATGTCCATGAAGAAGTCATTAACAAGCGGCACTTCATCTTTTTGCATGCAAATTGAATTTAACAAAACAAGTAGGTCAAAAAAGACATTTTTATCACATCACATTATACTAGGAAAACATTATTAAAACTCATTATTAACAAGAAGGATGTTTAACAAATTAAATAACACACTCCATAAGAATCCTGACACCATCGCATCATTATGAAGAACCAGTAAACTTCATGTGCAATGAAGGCTTGTTCGTTCCTTTATAAGCAAAAAAGATTATGATTTCTTTTAGGAGGCAGATTAAGGAGTGGATAATCACTATCAGAGATTTTACCCTCGTAAGAAGCATTTTAGTCATGGTTCATGGCGACCCATGGGCGACTACACAAACTCCTTTGC
Source organism: Dendrobium nobile (assembly GCA_022539455.1). NCBI lineage: Eukaryota > Viridiplantae > Streptophyta > Magnoliopsida > Asparagales > Orchidaceae > Dendrobium > Dendrobium nobile. The sequence goes on from CM039733.1 coordinate 24,841,424, forward strand.
TCAATTAACCCTAATTATCAAAGAGAACACTCGGTTAAATATATTGCAAGGTTAGTTACAGCTTAGTATGAAAGACAACTCTCAATTAAGGATATCATAAGGTCTAATTATAACTCTCTATAGATGGCTTCCCATTTTTCAATTCAAATGTCCCATTCTCACTCAAAGGGAATGTAACATTATTCCGTCAATCAGTGCCTACAAACAATGCAACAATAAATAATTAGAAGACATGCATTTTTTTAGGACTTGGACCTAATGGCATACAAACAATGCCAAAATAAATAAATAGAAGACAGGCATTTTTTTAGGACTGGGACCTAATGGCATACAAACAATGCCAAAATAAATAACTAGAAGACATGCATTTTTTTAGGACTTGGACCTAATGGCATACAAATAATGCCAAAACAAATAATTAGAAGACATGCATTTTTTTAGGACTTGGACCTAAATAGCCTATTAGGAACCATGGGTTCCTTTCACAAGACATCTCACATAGATTAGGGTTGGAAAAACATGTAAAAGAGAGCAATTTCTCAACGAATTTTTGCTAATATAGGGGCTGTCAGAGAGAACTTGTGGCTCAAAACCTTGGAGATGGACAATTAAAAATATATGAGCTTAAGGAAACATTGTCAATATGGTGTTAGCTCAGTTTAAAGTAATCTACCGAGTCCTCACTATCCTATGGTCAACTTGATTGCATTGTCACAGAAGATCCTTTTTGAACCTTAGACTTTCTTTATCAAGTTCCCTTGGCACATTTTGTGTAGGTGAATAAATTGGTGACAGCTATAAACATAGAATAATAGACGGCATATTTCAATGGTATGTATAATTCTTATTCTTTTGATAAACTTATATATATATAAGCTTTTTGATCACACAATCATCAATTATCTCTTGAGATAACCCAAAAGAGAGATTATTGGCTATTAAACAAACGTTGGGCCAAAAGACCCAATGTCCCATTTTCCAAACCTTGTAGTGACCACACTAAAGGTTGTTGATGTTGACATGAATTAACCTATGTAAGGTTAATCTCCATGGAATTGGTAGCCATTTAAAAGATATGTAGAGATACGTGTATCTGGCATATAGTAGCAGCATGGGTTTGGAAATTTGGAATTTGAATATTTCGATGGAGTTGATATTTAAAACAGAAATTGCACCATCTTGCACTTAAAGCAGATGGTGGGGGAATGGATGATAGACCCGATCAAGATCCCATAGTTCTGTCGTCCCGGGCCATCGTGGTCCCTGGTCTACTTAATCAGAGGAGATAGTCGACCCAACCTGACAGAAGGATCCTTGTCGGCAGCTATGGGTTGCTTCGTCCAAGGGGACCTTGTAGACCTGGGTTGGATATTTGCCTAAGGGGACAAATTTGAATCCACCTTAGCTAACAGATGGCTTTATACCCTATCAATTATATCCTATTGATTCATATCTCAAGGATTTGATGTCAATAAGGAGCGTATCGGCTCTGGTCATAACCGCTATCTGTGGTGCCATTTGGCGGCAAAACTACTCGGTTCAGAGGGCCCTGGGTCATAACTGTTTATCCTGCGGTGTCATTTGGCGGCAAAACAGCTGGTTAGAGGACACGTACCATGTCTTTACTAACAGGAGATTGTTTGAGAATGGATCCTAGTGATATTTTCGACTAGGCATTTGGCTCTTTGTGAGCTAGAATAGTTTTTATTTTTGCCCACCTCGGCAAACTATTGCGGATGGTGGATGAATTTTGCTTTAAGTAGGTTGATGGATTTATTTCATTTTAAATATTTTTGTGATTTTTGGGATTTTGAGATTTTTGGGTGTTTATAGTAGCATTTTGAAATATTTGTGAATGGACTTTGGATATTTGGGAGGCATTTGAAAATTATTTGTGAACCCCTCTGGTTGAGATAAACATTCAACACGGTCATCATCGGGGTGTTTGAGAGCATTTTCATTTGTACTTTGAACTTTGTCGACTCTGTCTGGATGTCGATAGAGGATCGGGTTTCGTAGGCTTTATGCCTTTGATAGTGAATTCTCATTGTTTATAGGACTTGAAGGCCTAATATGAATGTATTAAAACAAATATAACGATCGCCACAACCGTATATTTGTTTGTTGGTTCGAACCCTGTCGATTTCTATTGACCCGTATAGAAGGATCGGTTTCGAACTTGAATTCACTTGTCAACCCGCGCAGCATCCCTAAACGTCACGTGTGTACCAATAACACGCTCGCCGGGGCCCTTGCGGGTTTTATAATTGTTTTTACCCCTTTTGGTGTACCTATGTGTATACAAGATATGGTGCACGTGCAGGGGTACTTTAAAAATATTCGTAGACACCTTCTGTCCGCTTGCATAGAAGTTACAGATCCGACGACGTGGCTTTATAGTTTGTGGACGCCTTCTGTCTGCATCTACGAATGTTGCAGATCCAGTGGCGTGGTGTAGCAACTTCTGAATAGAATTGTTCGCTGCTTCGTACAGGTAGACCATCGTGCACTACTTGTTGCTTTCTGCAGGTGGATTGCAGTGCACTAACGAATCTCCTGCTTTAGGTCGTAGGAGCTTGTACTTGTCGTATTCTCCATGCATTTTGTTGTCTTTGATCTTTTCAGTGCATCTGCTACTGCTACATGTAGGTAGGTAGATGTCTTCCTTCACAGAATCCGTATTCGTAGAAAGATTGTATGTATTGCAGATCTTTTGTAGTGACTTGTAGGAGTTCGTATTGTTGCTTGTGAGTGAACCAACATTTCACTTCTATTTGGGATTTTAATGAATGACCTTCATTCATTCATTGACCTCTTTATTTGCAGGGGATACATGTCTTCTACGTAACAAGTACCCTACGGCAACTTGTTAGTGGTTGCACTTGACGCAGATCAACCACCTTTCACTTGCAAGGGATCAGTGTATTCTTCCACAAGGGGATTGATCTTTAACTATCGGGTTGCAAGTTCTTGCTTGTATTCATGTTCAATATCCAAACATAGTTCTGTTCATTTGAACTTGAGTCCAAATTGTCCACGTCATATCAAGTTCGAGTTTAAGTTCAAGTGCATTTAGTTCAAGTCTACTGTGGTACGAAGCTGATTCAAGTTTGATCTTAGTTCAAGTGTTAAGTCCGATCCGAGTTCATTTCATTTAACCTTCAAATCAATTTGAATCCAAATGCAAACTCAAGTTCTGACTTTTAAATCTCCTCTTCATTTATTTGATGTTAAACTTAAACTCCTCGTAATCAAACATGATTCAGGCTCTTTGTTTAGTTTAAGCTTTGCTCCAAGTTTGAGTTCAAATGGTTCAAATTATGGCTCTTTTGAGTCAAATGAGATTCAAATCCAAGCCTTGTTGTAGTTCAAGTTCTAGTCCGATGAAGCTTCAATATGATTCCTCTACTCATTTGAGTTTGAGTCCAAGTTCAATCATAGTCTCGTACTATCCAAATTTTTGTTCAAGTCTCATTTTTTTTATTCAATTCAAGTGAATCTTTTTAGATTACTTAAGTTTGCAAGCCTTTGTCATATGATTCAAATTCAAGCTCACAAGTTTGTATTGTTCTCATTCAATGTTCAAATCAATGTGCAAGCTCTATCCAAGTCTTCTGTAGTCTTGTTCGGTTCAAGTTCTTTGCACCAAGTTCATTGTCATTTGAATTCATATTTGAGTTCATGTTCAAAGCAGTCCCAAATTAAGTCCTCTGCAGTCCGAGTCTTGTTTAAGTTTAATGTCCACAAGTTTTTTGTTTGAGTGCAAGTCTGAACTCAAAATGAGTTCAATCAAGTTCAGTTCAAGCTTCGTTGACTTTCAAGTTCCATTTTGTTCCAAGTCCTTGTCTTATTTCAGACAAAAAATTCCGCAACCTCCCGACGTCTCCCCCGTTTACGGGAAAAACCAAGAGGCCACCTACCCACCACGTCAACAAAGACGTGCAAGGTTGGTGTTTGTGAGACACCGTGGAGGTGATTTTTTGTTTTTCTCCCACCACGCCAACAACGTGCATGGGGTTTTAAAAAGCATTTTTGAAAAAGCAAATTTACTTTTTTTTAGGGTACACATTTAAAAAGACAGTTTGCTTTCCCCCTGCCCATGGGTACTTATGAGTGACCCCGCTTCGCTGTAGGTTCCACACCGGGGTCCCATCCCACCACGCGCAACTAAGGCGTGCATGGGGCGGTTTTCCGGTCCGCCGCGAACATTGAAGTAGGGTTTTTTAGGTGATTACCCGCCTCGTTGTAGGCGCCGCACCGGGGTCCCATCCCACCACGCGCAACAAAGGCGTGCATGGGCGATTTCTGGTTCGCCACTAACTTCAAAAATGGGAATCTGAGTTTAGGGAGTTTCGTACCTTCGCGGGGTTGTAGATGTTGGCACGTGGATCGAGGGGTCACTTGCCTACCTCATCATAAGTGTCGCACCGAGCTCCCTCCTACCACGGTCAACAAAGGCATGCATAGGTAGTTTGCCGGCCCGACACGAATATCGAGGTAAGAGAGGAAAGGGATTTTCTTTATTTATTAACAATTACAATTAATTAAAAGTCATCATAAATAATTAAGATAATTAATTATAAATAACTTTAACTAATTATAAATAATTAATATTAATTAATCTTTAATTTAAAAATACTAATTAATCAAAATTAATTAATATTAACATTAATTAAGATTAATTATAATTAATTTCTTAAAATTAATTATAATTATTTATAATAATTATAATTAATTTAATAATTTGAGTTAATTATAAGTAATTAAAATATTTTTTTAATTAAAACTAATTAAAATTAATTAATAATTATTATTAATTTTGATTAAAATTAATCAACATTAATTTTAATCAAAACTACATTTGCTCTCTCCCTTTCCTCCCTCTATAGCTCGGCGGCTTCACTGGATTTGGCGGAAGAAGGGCACGGAAGGGAGAAAGTTACCTTCATAGCCGGCGAGCTCCCGTGTTGTTTTCGCTCAAAATGTCGTAACTTCCAATTTAAACAGGAAGGAGGGAGGCAGAGTCGGGAATGGGATCGGCCGGAGCAGTGAGGAGATTGGTCGGCTCTCTGGAAGGGATCGGACAGAGCAATGGGCAGAGGAGATCGGTCTCTCTCTCTCTCTCTCTCTCTCTCTCTCTCTCTCTCTCTCTCTCTCTGGATCGGCGGGAAACGGGAGGCAGCGAAGGGCTGAGATAGCAGCGATGGGAGGAGGCTTTCGGTCGTGGGTGGAGTCGAGCGTCGAAGTCTGACAGAGAAAACGAGAGAGCAGCGAACGAAAGCCTCATTTGGGTCGGGTATTTAACGACGAGAACGGGACAGCGATCGAGAGCAGAATTTCGACAGGGATCGCGGGAAGCGACGCGAGCGGCGCCGAGTGCACAGTAATTCGGCGGGACTCCTGGATCCAACGGCCAAGAGGTATGCATGCTAGGTTTTTGGCTTCTTCCCTCTTGTGTTGTTTATACAAAGGTTAACAAACTCCTATACAATGTCAATCAAATATGTTGATCATTTACAATTAAAAATGAATGATATGCAGCAGATGCAGGCTTCTACAAGCAAAAACAGAAGATTAGTTAGTGCACTATAATCCACCTGTAGAAAGCAATAAGTAGTGCACGACAGTCTACCTGTACAAGACAGCGAACAACTCTATTCAAAAGCTTCTACGCCACGCCACCGGATCCACAACACTCATACAAGCGGACAGAAGGCGTGTTCAAACTCTCAAATGGAATGTTGTGCACGTTCAAATGGCAGTTGCCTGCATAACTGGAATATCTAAAATGCCCCCGCACATGCTGCACTGTAATTTGTATACACATAGGTACAAAAAAAGGGAGGGTATGCAATCACCAAACTCGCATGGGCCCCAACGAGTGTGTTATTGGTATACACGTGACGCCTAGGGATGTTGTGCGGGTCAATAAATTTGAACCCGATCCTCCTAAGCAGGTGGTAAGAGTCGATAAAGTTCAGTAAATAATTATAAAATGCCCCCAAACACCAATATGGGCCCTAGCAAGCGTGTTATAAGTACACACGTGACTTCTAGGGATGTTGCGCGGGTCAATAAGTGAATTCAAGTTCGAACCCAATCCTTCTATATGGATCAATAGGAGTCGGCAGGGTTCGAACCATCAAAAAAATATACGGTTGTGGCGACCAGTATATTTGTTTTAATACATTTATATTAGGCCTTCAAGGCCTATAACAATGAAAATTCACTAATAAATGCATAAAGCCCAAAAAACTCAATCCTCTATTGATAACTCGATAGAGTTGACAAGGTTTATCTACAAAATGCAAATATTTCCAAATGAAAATGCCCTTAAATACCCGCATGGGCCCCGGTGGGCGCTGCCCCATAACCCTGCGACCTGACCGGGCAGGTCAAACCCCACCAGGGGGCAGCACCCCCTTGGACCCCTGGCTAGCCTACTTATTGTTGTATTCATTGATATTTATTTTTGGAATTATATGTTAATGAAAAGAATACTATGATTTGGGAAAGATAGAATTTAAGTTGAACTATATTCCATATTGTCTTATTATTGGGATATTTTGATTTCACTTCATAACTTGTGCCTTTTTATGTTTTATATTTTTTGCTCATTAGTATGTAAAAAATTTATCATTTTATATTTACGCAATCTTTTGATTTTGAGCACCTTGAGGTTTACACCTCGCCTCACGAATGAAAAACGCCTCAATACTCGATTATGCAATTTTAAACATTGAGAGAGACCCATAAGGATTATAAGAAAGCAATATGTGATGCAAAGAAGTTAGATTTTAATTATTTATATAACTAATTAAAAACTAAGGAGAGCGAAAGATGTATGCATAAGTTAACCAGACAAAAAGATAGGAGAAGTAAATATTTCGTTCAGTGAAGTGCATTAGAATGAAGATCAAAACTACTTTTCTCATAAGAGAATATTCAATATAGATGGATGAGTTTTTTGATAATTTTTAAATAAAAGTTATGAGAATACGAATGACTTTAATGACCTTAACACCCAAAAAAAATAAAGATTTATATTTTTTATTCTCATATTACTAAAATCGATATTGGAGAGTCTTTATAAAAAAATGAAGCATCAAGAAACAATTAGATCGAAGTATATTGCAATACAAGTGTGGAAATGCTTAGAAAATCAAAAAATTTCTCAGCTTATTAAACTTTTTAATATTATTTTAAAAACTAAAAAGATGTCAACTAAGTGGAGAAATATGTTAGTTTCTATGTTTATGAATTAAGGTGGTGGAGACGAGTGTGTGAATTATATAGAAACTAAGATAATGTGTCATATATTAAAATTATTGGAGAGACTAATTGAGAATAAGTTATGATGTGATAATAATGTTTCTTAAATCAATTTGGATTCAAGAGAATTACTCTACCGAGTTCCATAAAAGAAAGAAGTTAACAATGCTTATATTCGACCCATTAAGGATATATATACAAGAGTTTATAATACTTGTGTTGAAGCACAATGTTTGATCAAGTATTTTCCCATTTCAATTGGAATGCATCAAGGTCAACTTTAAGCTCTAATCGTTTTGTCTTAGTCATAGATGTTCTTGCCAGACATTTCTAAGGGATGTACCTTGGTGTATGCTTTTTGCTGATGATATTCTTCATATTGGTAAGACTAGAGAGGGAGTTGATGAAAAACTTGAATTATAGATGTCAACTTGAGAGTAAAGGGTTTTTGTTTGAATGGGTCTAAAGCCGAATACATGGAGTGTAATTTTAGTAGTAATAAATCTAATGGTGGGATTGTGACATTGGGTGATCAAGTTATTAAAAAGAGTGCACGTTTTAGATATCTCATGTCCAATTGTTCAAAGTAATGATGAAATAGATGGGATATTATTAATAGAATTCAAGTTTGTTGCTTGAAGTGAAGGAATGCATCAGGCTTCAAACTTAAGAAAAAATTTTGTAAGATGGTGATAAGTCTAATAATGTTTTATGATGCATAATGTTAGCATTAAAAGAGAAGTATAAAATTAAGTGTTGCAGAGATGAGGATGCTTAGGTAGGTGCCCGTCTTTAAGTTTAGAGATAGAATGCAAAATGAATATATACATGAAAAGGTTGAATAAGCTCCAGTGGTGGATAAGATTAGAAAGAGTTGCCTTAGATGATTTAGTCATATAAAATGTTGGCCTTTTGATGACCATGTAATAGAGTAGACGAGTTAGATCCAATCTATATTAAGAAAATTAGATCTAGACCTAAAAACACTTAGCTAGAGATAATTATAATTGACATTTTTTATTAGATTTAATTGATAATTTGACACTTAGTATTACAATGGAGAAAAAGGATTCGTGTACCCGACCCCACGTAGTGGGATAAAAGCTTGTTGTTGTTGTATTGATGATATTCTACTGGAGATTTCTATTATTATCAAAGGAAGGTCATTGCACTATTTGTCATGTAGATCCTACAACTCAAAACATAATTCAAAGCAGCTGTCAAGGCCTACAAATCAACACATAATTTAAAGCAAGGATGTTTATACAAATCGAAAGTACTTAGTATCATCCAACTAGTGACAAGTGATCATCCAGTTATTTAGATCAGCTAGAACAACCCATTGTTTAAAATTGTGCAATATGAGGCTCGCCTTGAACGTCTCGCCTCACTGTAGTGAGACTTACGCCTCACCCTATTTATATATATTTTTATCAAACCTTAAATAAATCCTAAAGTAAAGCTATGAACAAATCAGACCATCACGCACACCAAAGTCGCAGCAACTTTCTCTCGACTGCCTCAACCTCTCCAGCCCACCGCCTTCGCCACAACCACCATCGTTATAGCCGCCATCCATGTCCTGTATTTTTAATAACTAACGTATCTCATATATGTGTCGTGTCGCCTTGTCCGTGCCAGTGAATCATAGGGGTCCATCTAGGGCAATTGTAGCTAATTGTCAAGGTTATTATAGAATTATTGTGAGAAAAAATAACTTTATTGAAAGCTATTATGAGTATTATAATTAAAAAAAATAGGAATAGTTCTCTTATAGCTACCAAATTCTAAGAGACCTAACTATAAAAATCATTTTCAACCAAAAAAAATTCAAAGAAATAGAAGTCAAATAGAAATATGAAAACAATTTTAAAAATAAAATAGCAAAAAAAAATTGCACCAGACAAACCCTTTAAAAAAAACTTACAAAGAGGGGATAGAATGATGAGAAGACCAAATGGATACAGGAAGAAAGTTGTTCTATCTAAAAATGGAAGACATCATATCCTATGAAGTTAAGATAGTTGTAGTAACAAATAGCCACCATGAAAAGCAGATTTTATAGTAGAACTGGGAAAAAACCATGGCCCATTACTAGAGGAGAAATGGAATAATGAATCAAATAGAGCAAAATGAAAAGAGCAAAAAATAAAAACTTTGTTATAAAAATTAATTTAGACGCAAATGCTCAGAAAATTATAGGGCTTGTAAGGATTCAAAGAAAGTAACATATGATGCAAAGAATCTAACTTTCACTAATTTATATAAGAGATAACTAAGAAAGGCAAAATAGACCGGCAATGAGAGCAAAGGATTCCACTTTTAATTACTTACCATAGAAAACTAAAATTGGAAGGGAATTAGAAAAGTATTTTTAGGGAAATAGGGTTGATTTAAATTCAGATTTGGGATGGAATTAGGAAAGGTTTATTTAAGGAAATAGGGTTAATTTAAATTTAAATTTGGGAGGGAATTACTAAAGGTTTATTTAAAAAAGAGCTGATTTGAGTTCAGATATGGGAGGAAATTATAAAGGTTTATATTAGAGTTAATTGGGTTGTTTTATTTTCATTATGTGAATTGTGTTTTTGTAATTTTCTTTGGAGATATTCCTAACGGTGCCTAGGATTTGTGGAGAGTCGATTTATCTCTCGAATAATAGATCAACTTATATCTTGATTTTTTATGCTAATATAAAAATATTTTTCGTGTATGCTAATATTAACTCTTCGTTATTGCTGTCTTTGTAGTGCATAGATCAAATTCCTATTAAATTAATATCATAGCACATTTTTTAGGACCTATGACGGCTAAGAAGTTTGATGCGTTGGAAGAGAGGCTTGATGGGAAAGTTAGAAATCTAAAATCTAAATTCGAAGAGTGAATTTCAACAATTGAGGGCAGATTTTCAAATCTGGAAGAGATAATGAAAGGATGTTAAAGTTTCAAGCCAAGACGGCATCAATGGAGGCAAGCACACCATTGAGTGGACAAGGAAGTGAGGGAAACCTTAATATAGGTACTATGAGGGAGGATTGGGAGAATGGGAGGTGAAAATTTTGGCGGAAGAATAGAAGATACCACCTTTGGAGCCACTTCCAAGAAGGAGAACGGGTGAAGGGTATGGCCGGCAAAGAAATTTGGTTGATGAAGATTGGGGAGCTTATTTTGGGGAGAGGGATATATGGAGAGATCACAACAACCGCTACACTATAGGAGGAAGAAGCTATTGGGCGGTGCCAATCCTAGGGTTACAAAGTTGAGGAGAAGAAGAGTGAGAGTTCAATAAGTAATAAACAAGCTCCTTCCGAGGATAAACTGATCAATAAGGATAAAGATGATGAGGGAAAGGAAATAAACTTGCAAAACCAAGCTAATGGTGTTGATCCAAACCTAAGTCTTGTGCAAACTGATTCTGCTGAGACATCCACATCCCAAGAACCTGTGTTTTCAGAATCCAAAAATGAAGATTTGAAAGACACTGAAACTAACATCTGAGAAAGAAAGAAAACTAGTGGAATCACACCTTTGGTTTCTACTAGTGTGGATATTTCTGAAGATGGAAATGTTGAGGCTAAGACTAAGATGCAGCTAATACAGATTTCTCAAAGGACAAAGTTGGCATCGAATTGATTAAGCTAGAAATTCAAAGGATGAAATTCAAGAGTCAGTTCTTGTCGAAATCTCCACTGTAGTTGTTCATGATACTTATGAAGCACCAGCAAGAAAATGACATTGATTTAAGTAGTCTTACCAGTAAAAAGATACTTGTGAAAAATCTAGAAGCTGAATCTGGCTCTCCTGAAGAATAGAAATCAAATGAGAGTATAGATAGTAGAAACTAAAGAACCAAGTTTAGATATTGGTGCACTTGATGTTGAAGATGAAGTTGTTGAATTATCTTTCTATGAAGTGAAGCCTACAAGAGTTGTAGAAGTGCTTGAGAAAAAGAATAACGGTTTGGAAGTGGAGAAAAAATAGTCTTCAGTTGAAATTCATGAAGATCTTGAAGCTAAATCAGAATTAGCTCAAACTGAATCAGATGGAAATGTTTCTGAAGGAGTTAAAGTCAAGAAGTATGATGGAATTGTTGAAGGAGGCATAGAGATATCCACTGTTCCTGATGATATTCCTCTACCTTCTGAAGTTTCATATAAAGAAGAAAAGCTTCTAAACCTGCGGTAGAGTTTGAAGAGGAGGAAGAGACTTCTTTGGAAGGTGATCATTGGTGCTGTGCCTAAAGTGGCTGAAGTTTCATGGGAAGGTGGAAGTGTTTTGGAAGGGGATAAATTGACTGACAAGGAAGACGTGAATGCTGATGCTGTAGAGTGAGACTTTAATACAATTACAGATCCTGCAGAAGCGGAACTCTCTTCTGATCAATTAAAAGCTCCTACAACTACTGAGAGTGAAAATGAAGCTCCGGAAGTGGCATCCAAGGATGTCAATATTGCTTCTGAAGCTAGTGAAGTCCCTTCTGAGGGTGATAAAATTTTTGTATGTGATAAGAAGAGTGAAAGCTTGAAAAGTAAAACTTTAACATCAATGGAGGCACCAAACGGTATAACCACTGTAGAAGAACCACTTGATCAAGTGGTTAAGGAGTTGAAGAAGGCGATAAAAGCATATCAATGTTAGCCTTGCCTGACTTCAACCAGCCTTTTGTGGTGGAGACGGATGCTTCAAGGTATGGGCTAGGAGCTATACTTATGCAGGACCAAAGACCAGTGGCCTATAACAGTTAAGTGTTGACTACCAGAGCGAGGCTCAAGTTAGTATACTAGAAGGAGCTGATGGCGATTGTGTTGGCTATTCAGAAGTAGAGACTCCACCCGGTAGGGTGACACTTCATTGTTAGGATTGATCAAAGAAACTTAAAGTTTCTTCTGGAGCAAAGGACAGTTAAAGAGGAGCTTCAAAGGTGGCTTTTGAAACTATTGGGTTATGATTTCAAGATCCAGTATAGATCGAGGATAAAGAACAAGGCCGCAAATGAGTTATCCAGGTGTATGGGGAGTCCCACATAATGGCCTTGTTTGTTCCCTTAGTTGTGGACTAGGAGACTTTGAGAAGGGAAAGTCAGCAAGTTGAAAGATTGGAGAAAATCAAGAGAGACTTATTGGGGAACAAGGATAGCCATCCAGGCTATACCTTAGTCGATCATAGGCTGTTATACAAGGGGCGAATGGTGATATCGAGGACGTCCCCATATGTATCCCACTTACTGTGAGAGTTCATGATAGTGCCATAAAAGGGCACTCAAGGGTACAAAAGACCTATCATAGGCTTACGACAGAATTGTATTAGGTTGGAATGCAGAAAAATGGGGATGAGATGTTGGCTAGCTGCGATATCTATCAGAGGCACAAATACATGACGATGGCTCCAGGAGGGCTTATGCAACCTCTTGCTATGCTTAAAAAGGCGTGGGAAGAGATAACCATGAATTTCATTGAAGGTCTTCTCTCCCCTGCGACACGCATACGGCGGTTTCAATAGCAATAGAATTTATTTGAGAGGTGGTCCACTTAAATGAAATTTTGGAGTCCATAGTGTCAGATAGAGACAAGGTGTTCTTGAGCCACTTAGGAAGAGAGCTATTCAAGATGTAGGGTACCGTTTTGAAGAGAAGTACAGTCAACCATCCACAAACTGATAGGCAAACCGAGGTGGTGAATAGGAATGTTAAGACTTCAGATATTTAGTATCAGAAACACCTAAGACCTTGACGAAGTGGTTATCTTGGGCTGAGTACTAGTACAATACATCCTACCATAGTGCAGCGCATACTTCACTATTTAAAATCCTTTGTTGAAGAGACCCTCCTCACCTTGTATACTATGAGACAAAGAATACTCCAATTTCATAAATGGAACAGCAGTTGGAGGAACAGGATAGGATATTAGGAAAGCTAAAGGGGCACATACTAAGGGCATAAGAAATTATAAAGAATCAGGTGGACTAGCATAGAAGGGATGTGCAGTTTGAGATAGGTGATAAAGTGTATTTGAATATTCGATCCTACATACAGAAAACCTAAGCACATATCTTTATACTTTAGTTATGGATGTTCATACTAGTATAAGAGGATGTACCTTGGAATATGATTTTTGTTGATGATATTCTTCTTGTAAAAAAGACTAGAGAGGGAGTTGAAGGAAAACGTGAATTATTGAGGTCAACCTTAGTGTCTAAAAATTTTCCTTTGAGTAGATCTAAAACTGAATAGATATAGTGTAATTTAATAGTAATAAATCTAGTGGGGAATTGTGACTTTGGACAATCATGTCATTAAAAAGAGTATACATTTTGAATATCTCAGATCTATTATTCAAAGCGATGGTGAAATGATGTGGATATTATCAGTAGAATTCATATTGCATGGTTAAGTGGAGGAATGCATAGGGTTTATTGTGGGATAGAAAAGTATACCTCAAACTTGAGGGAAATTTTATAAGATGGTGGTGAGACATATAATGTTTTATGGCACTGAATGTTGGCAATTAAAAGAAAAGCATAAAATTAAGTGTTGTAGAGATAAGGATGCTCAGGTGGATGAGTGACTTTATACTTAGAGACAGAATGTGAAACGAGGACATACATGATGGAGTAGCTCCTATGGAAAATAATTAGATGATTTGGTCACATAAAATGTCGGCCTTCCGATGAGCCATTTATGAGAGTAGATGTATTAAGTCTGTCCTATGTAAAAAGGTAGAGGTAGACCAAAAAAGACTTGACTAGAAAGTATTAGCAATGACCTTTTTTTAATTAAATTTGTATGAGAATTTGACTCTTAATAGAACACAATAGAGAAAAATGATTCATGCAGCCGACACCACGCAGTGGGATAAAGGCTTGATGTTGTTATTGTTGTTGACCATTCTACTCCAAAAAATTTTAGTAATGATAAATCAGTGTTATAGCTATCGTGAATGTGAGATAGTTTGAAAAATATGGATAAGGCAGCAGTGTGATCCCTAGCCAAAACCTGCTTCTTACCACCTCAATTCATGCCACCTCTCTCTACTCATCTCCCACCATCTTCAAAACACTTCCCCACCCCACACTACCTGCCCCATGCAAGCCTACAAGAACCCTGCACCAAACTGATTTCAGCAATTGAAGCATCTAAATATACATAAATACTCAACAACATCAATTTTTTTAATTTTATCTTCCGTGTGTAACAGAAAAAGTCATTCTCAAGTATAATGAGAAAAGCAGAAACTTAACAGCAGGCAGATTACTAGTTATCCAAAGATGTCAACATAATGAAAGAAACTCTAATCCAAAATAAACGAATATTGAGAAGTTTGGACAAATAAAAACAAACGTCAAATGTAGCTCCTAAAAAGTATAGAAAATGTGAAACTTAGGCTTCATTTGGGATAGCTTTATACCACTGTTTTTTTCCTGTTTTCATGAAATTGTTGTACTAAAAAGCAGTTTTACAAAGCAATAAGAAAGTCATCCCAAACGAAGCCTTAAAAAAATTGATGACAACAAAATAATACCAAAGCCAACCCCTAAAAGCTGGATAATGATGAATGTCATTGTCAACTTAAGTAACAACTAATGGTTTGCTGTAATAAATGACAATGTGATTGAGAAATTGTTACAATATATAAAAAAAATAAAAAAAAAACATTACCTCACGCGCCTAAGGTACTCTAGACCATCTAAAGGTGGACCAGAATCAAAATCAGGTTCTCCCTCAACCAAGAAAGCAGGCCTCTGAATACTCCTATATTCATCATCACTGTCATCATCATCAAGATCATCAATTTCGAACTCCTCGATGTTATTGTGTTCACAATATGATGCTTCATTGTTAGTATAATTTTCACTACCAACCACTGTTTCTCCATAAGCAAAATCCGAGGAAATGAATATGCCTGAATCCTCTATATTTAATGAGAACACCTCACCTGAAATTTATATTGTATTTTGTTCACATGGTTCAATATAACATTCAAGAGAATTGATAATATGTACAAATGAAACTTGAACTTGATGTATTAATTTAGAACAATCAGTGACAAAAAAATGGTCTGCAATTGAGCTTAGCAAAAAAATTAACATATAATTTACATAAATGATTTACAAACTAAAATACTAACAAAATGAATTGTTTTGCCAACATTTTCTATAATTAATTGATATATACGCCAAAATTGCAAAACAATGACCACTTAAAAAAACACTGCTATCAGTTCAAAATAAAAATTTGAAGTTGTCATTTTCTTCCATTGTGAAACCATTGTTACAAGTCTCATGCTAGGATGAGAATGATTTGGAGTTAAGATTGAAGTTGATAAGCACCATACAACCGATGACAAAAATCCAGAGATAACCTGATTTTTGTTAGCACGTGTCCCAACTTGATTGTGGTAAGAAGTTTGCTTGAGTTGGCAATGATGCCACGGAGAAAAAGCGAATAACTTAACTGGATTATGCAAAGAAGTACGAAAAGAAGGTCAGGATATCCTCCGTAATTGATGCACCACCATGTAAGTGTCATGAAAAGTGTGTGTGGACTTGAGCATAAAACTAGGATAATAATTATTATATGAAGTTTAGAGACTTTGAATGGGAAGGGTAGTGAGTTACTACAAACTATTATAACAAGAAAAGAAAATATCCATGACTGAAAAAAACTAAACGAAAGAAGAAATATCTAAAGATGGCAGAAAATTTTTGTAAGATATTGTATATAAGAAATACTAATAATAGAAGCAAAACAAGAAACAATAGATGGAGAGTTAAAATTTAAAGTGTTGAGGTAACCAGATTTTGTTATTATAATGATGAAATCAAAAATTAGTAAGAAAGTATTAACATATGCAACGATGGCACCAATTCCACCACCAAAAGATTGGAAAAGAACCCTATTATAGCTATGTACTACGAAAGTTTTGTTCACAAATTCTCATTTAAGCATATATATTATTGAAGTTTTGCCCCAACTCAAAAAGGATACATCCTTTCACTCGCCCGCATATATATATATATATATATATATATCAATTTCTCTAATGCTTATACTCCAATTTGATTAGAAGAAAGCTTGAAAATTATTTTACAGCAAAATGGATGCATTACTAAAAAATATATGACATGAGAGGAAAATTATACATACTAAAGAGGATTCATGATACGCATTATATCAAAGACAAAAAATGCAATGAATTAAAATATTCAATTCAAATGATCTAATAATAGTGAACACGCTGTCTAGGCAACGAGAAGAGTACTCAGAGCCATTGGCTCATTCTTCACCTGGAAGGCCGTAAGAGATCACATTCTTCTCCCACTTCTTGAAGCACACATTTTCCCACTTCAGCTCAATCCCCTATGAAAGTTCGTTTTCACATTCCCTTGTGATATTCATTATCCAACACCTAGGAGTATTCAAACTTGCTATCGAAAGTAGAGCAGCTAATCAAAAGTAAACTTTCAGTAGCTTGGAATTGATAATAAATATTTTTGCAAAGATTACAAAGTAATCATAAATAATAAGTTTGTTGTATGTATGTATGTGTATGTTTATATATATATATATGTATGTCTATATATGTATGTATGTGTATATATATATATATATATATATATATATATATATATATATATATGTATATCTTTTATCTTAATATGTGAGGTCGGCTACATGAATTCTTTTTCTCCATTATGTCCTATTAAGAGTCAAATTATTATTTAAATCCAATAAAATCTAATAAAAAAATATCATTTTTAATACTTTCAAACTATATTTTTTTGGCCTACATGTACCTTGCTTAAAAAAAGTCGAATCTAACACATCTACTCTCCTAACAAAGTCATCAGAAGGCCTACATTTATGTGACCAAACCATCTAAGGCAACTCACTCTAATCATATTTGCTACTAGAGCTACTCTACCTTTTCATGTATGCGCTCGTTTTGCATTATGTCTCAAAGTGCACAGCCACTCATCTACCTAAGCACCCTCATGTGTGCAATATAACAACAACAACAACATTAAGCCTTTATCCCACTGAGTGGGGTTGGCTAAATGAATTCTTTTTCACCATGGTGTCATGTTAAGAGTCAAATTTACATTTTAAACTAATAAAAAAAAGGTCAATTCTAATATTTTCTAAGTCTTTTAGGTCTACCTCTACCTTTCATAACATAGGTCAAATCTAATACATCTACTCTCCTAACCAAGCCATCAAAGGAACAACGTTTTACGTGACCAAACCATCAGAGTCAACTCTCTCTAATATTTTGTCACTAGAGCTACTCCAACCTTTTCACGTATATGCTCATTTCACATTCCATCTTTAAGAGTAAAGCCACTCATTCAGGTTGGATGGTTGAAGTGGAGAAATACATCAGGATTGTTGTATGATAGAAAAGTCCCTCTCAAACTTAAGGGAAGATTCTAAGAGATGGTTGTGAGACCTACAATGCTTTATAGTGCATAATGTTGGCCATTAAAAGAGAAACATAATATTTAGTTATGTGTTGCAAAGATGAGGATGCTCAGGCGGATGAGTGGCTTTACTCTTAGAGATAGGATAAGAAATGAGCAAATACATGAAAAGGTTGGAGTAGCTCTAATGGAAGACAAGATTAGGGAGAGTCACCCTAGATTGTTTGGTCACATAAGCAGGCGGCCTTTCGATGACCCGATTAAGAAAGTAGATGTATTAGATTTGACTTGTGTTAAGAAAAGTAGAGGTAGACCTAAAAAGAATTGGTTAGAAAATATTAGAAATGACCTTTCGTTATTAGATTTAGATGAGAATTTGACTCTTAACAGGACAAAATTAAGAAAAATGATTCATGTAGCCGACCCCAAATAGTGGGATAAAAGCTTGTTGTTGTTGTGGTCATACTGAATGTACAAGTAAAAAAAAACAATGTCCTTTTTATAGGCCTTTTCAAAACTAGACAATTTAGAAAGCTTTAAAATTCAATAAAATATGATTATATTGATTGATGACTTGTCCTGATACAAATGAAAAAAATAAGAGAAATAAAATATAATTTAAAACTATCAAAAGTATGAATGTTTTGATTGGCCAAATAAAACAAGTATAGTGGCTTTAAAATTAAATATTTTTTTAAATTTGTTTACTTCATTGGCTAGTAAAGTTGACTGATCCATCAATGGGACTTAAATTAAACTTCTTAATTATCATCCAATGATTTTAGAGAGAATGGATTTTCCATGGGAATGAAGAATTGTGCATGATGAATTGCTCTAATTCGATGCACTGCCTTGGTTTGGGAACTTTTCATTGTTATATATCTTAGTATTGCATCAAGTATACTCCCCACATCCTAATTTGATGGTGATTACACATTCTTCAATATCTATAAGATAGAACGACCAAACTTGCAGCCTGGAAGTTTGAATAACTGCATGAAGAAGTTGTCATAAACACTACAACATCTTAGCATTTTCTCTTGTTTTTTTAAGTCTATCATTGACCTCAATAATTCAATAGGGATTGCAGCTATCTATCTTGGTAAATTCATACCTACCATGAATCATAAACATGGATGGGCATCATTATCACAAAACCAAAAATAACTGTGAAAGGATTAGGTACTAAACATATTAGGCACATGACACCCTGTGGACGGGAAGAAAGATAAAAAAATCCCTCATCCATAAACTCAAGATAACTCAACAAAATACAAGCTCCTTTCTTTCAATCTTGAAGAATAAATCTTCGCATTATCATATTGCCTAATATTGAACAGGGCACCCTCATATTGAAACAGTAAACAACCCAAAAAAGCCATCAATCAACAGAGATCGGGCAAGTAAAGCATAGAAGAAAAGAAATAATTTGAACATAGCTCGATCATACCCAGGGCTCCAAAATCATCCTTCTTTTGCCCGAACTTGTCCCACAATAAGTCTCCCTGCTTCCCTTTGTTTTTATCGTTACGCACCCGAAGCCCATTGTACTCGCGAGCAACGGTTGCTTCCATTCTAGCGTAGACTCCATTCCACATCTGCCGCTGAGCATCGACGTCTAGAAACCTTAAGGCGTCCATCTCACTCCGCGAGTAAGTCCTCCGCTTCGTTTCGTCCATACATCCACTAGCTGTCGCCCAAATTAACTGCGCTCCCTCCTCTTCGTTCCCCAAATAAGCACCTTCGTCATCTTCTCCGTCGACCGATGACTCTTCCGTGCAATTATCGGGCATGTTGGGGCTTCCACTGCCGCTTACAAGCTAATCTCCGGCTTTCTCGCACTTGTGAGTTGTGACGAAGAAAAAAACGGAGGAAAATCCGTTCAAATAAAACAGCAAACCCTAGAGCCGATCAACGCCCCGAATCCTAATCGGCGGAATACGGCTAACCAACTCCTGAGTAGAAGGAACACGGCTAACCATGGGAATTGAAGTAGGGAAGTTTGAGTTTACATGTCATGCCAGATTAATTTTCCAAAGAAATATTTTCAAAAAAATTTTGAGATTATAATATTGTTGTTCTGAATTACTATTGAGTTCGTCAAATTTTAATAAGATTCGAATAAAATTTAAATAAAATAAAATAAAATAAAAAACTCACTATCAAGATCATATACAATAAAATTAGATTTATGAATGAACATTCTTCAAATCCTAATCAATTTTGATTTATTTTTATTCAAAAAAATTTTAGATCAACAAAAACCATTCAAAAAAGGCTACTATAAGATATCATTAAAAAAAAATTATAAAATAGTTAAATAGTAAATTCAATTAAGATTTGTTTAATGTTTGACATAACATAAATTCAAGAAGTGATCACAGTAGATATAGCATATAAAATTCAAATAGTTTCGAGCATGACAATTATAATAAAGAGCAATTACAACGTACAAAACCTAGCAAATTTAACAATAACAAAGCCAATTTATATCCTTAACACATGAAAATAACAAGTGTAGTATCATTGTACAAACACTTAGGTTTCATTTGGGTCGGTTTTCTTATTGTTTCTTAAATCAACTTTTTAGTATAAAATTTTATTTTTTTACAAGAAAATTATTTTAAGAAGCACTAAAAAAATTGTCCCAAACAAAGCCTTAATAATAGCATTTTAAGAATTATCATTACTCCATACAAGAAACTAGATATGAAGGTAGTTAACAAGTATCCTTACAAGTAACTCGATGATGGCCACTAGAGGAAAATTACTTATTACCGACGGATTTTTTCGGCTGAAAATACAAATATTTCGATGGATTTGAAAGTTTCTAGCAGAAAATATATCGCGGGTATAAACCATGTAGAAAATTTTTTTCCTATTAAAAAAGCATCCATAAAAGTTTTCCAGCGAATAAATGGCGGAAAAAGCAGCAAAAAAAAATTGTTTAGTAAAAAAATGTCACTCCAGCTCCACCTGACCCTCCTAATTGACCGTGAACCCGTCAGCTCAAAACGCAGGCAGTTTTCCCCACCCCGCCCTGCTAGCCTGATGAGTCCAACCCCTGGCCAGCCTGCCCTTCCCGCCTGCATCACATGAGATTCGAACATGGGACTTTGAGAAATTCTTCAAAGACCCCATTATTCTACTGCAAAGAAAAATATAATTCAATTGTTACTTTTTATATTTAAATTAGAACAATGCATAAAATTAAAAAAGGGAAATTAATAATTAATAATTAATTTTAAAATGAAAATAAATTATTAATAATTAATTTTAAAAAATGAAAATTAATAATTAATTAAAATAAAGTATTAAAATTAAAATAAATTATTAACATAATAATTAATTAAAATTATTAATTAATTAATATAAAATTATTAAATAAATAAAAATATTAAATGTTAATCATTTTAGTTAAATTATGAAAATAGTTTATTAAAATTAGATAATACCATTTTTAATCATTTTTATTAAATCATTTAAATAGCTAATTTTTAATCATTTTAGTTAAATTATTTAAAATCAGCCAGAAAAGCTGTCGGAAATCCACTGGAAAATTTTAACGGATGTAATTCCCCTGAAAAATTCCGCCAGAAAAGATGTCTCATCGTATTCCATCGAAAAATCACCAGAAATCCAACTAAAAATTAGCCACCATTAATGGGTGATTTTCATGTAGTGGGCAATCAACTCTACATCAGCTGCACCTATGTTGCTTGTGGCAGAGTTAGAAATATTTCATAAAGGGGGCCTTATTTATTTATTTTTTTTAATTTTCCTAAACGACTAAAAAACTAGCAAAAAAATACCAAGCTATATATATATATATATATATATATATATATATATATATATATTGTAATTGATCGAACTATCTTCAAAAAAATAAATCTAAAGTTCAAATAATAAACAAACTATTATGATCATTAAGGATACCAATGCAAATTGCATTACTTTGTAAACACATTTTTTCTTAAAATACTAACAAACTATATTTTTTTCAGTACTTTATTTTTAAAAAATTCAATAAGCATTCTAGATCACTTCGCCTAATTCATGGAGTGAGTGGCTTGCGCATTTCCATAAGATGAAGACAAAATAATACCTTCAATACGATTAACTATTCTGTGTGGATGCTAAATACCATTTGAAGACCAACCAGAATGTACCATGTCACCCCTTCGCTCAGTACCACGGCTCGATAATGCTCGGTACCACTCGGCACTACGGCTCGGTACCACTGATGTGGCACATTTTGGTTGGTCTTTGGACAATGTTATGCATCTGATCTCTCCACAAAACAATTTCTTCTTCAACATAGGGCTGAAGGAGGTCACTGCTCTCTTTGGCATCATCCTTTATGAATTATTGTGTCAATGGCATCATTAGCACTATGCCATAGTCTTCAAATCCAAGTACTCTACGTGCAAAAGAAACACTAGCTCCCAGAAACTATTTCCACCAGAAGCTAAATGTGAAGAAGTAAATAGAAAAAGACATGTCTATCATCTATTACATCACTCGTTTCACATAATACAAATAGACCTCTGAGTTAGCTTTGGAGTACGAGAAATTATTATGTGCATATTCCAGACATAGAGCTACGTCCGCACGCCAATAAAATTATTACGCATGGTTTGCCTATATGGAAGATGCCGATGTGGATAGTCCGGTTAGACTACCAACCCGATTATAATATGTCCTGTCAGCCTGACCAACAACCACCCGCCCAGAGTAAATGTAAAAAGGTGAAATGCAAAAAAATTTCACATTTCAAGCGCCTATTTGGTTTTCAATATCTTACATTCGCAGTTCTCCGAAGTTCCTGCAAAAAAAATTTCCTTTAGGGTTCTGGTATTTTCTCCTATCATTTCCTATGCAAAATTGATTCACCTGCAGAAAAATGCTGGTTTGTTGCTTGTGCTATTAAATGCAATTTAACTCCGTAATAATCATGTTTTTATTGTGTACAATAGATTAATCATTTTCTCTGCTAATGTACTCGGTAACAAGTATATTTTTATTGCATACAACAGATTGATCATTTTCTCTGCTCATGTACTCCATAAAAATTATGTTTTTTTTGCATGCAATAGATCGATCATTCTCGACTCTTTATAGTGCATTAATGTATTATAACTACATAATTTTTTGGTAATATTTAATTCCCAATGTATTTTCTCGATATTCTCTTCGTATTTGCTGAAGAATAAAACCCTAATATTTCAACATAAATATAATGGATCTTAGAAACAATAAACAAGTAAATACACTAAACCATAAAAAACAAAAACATTTCGATAAGAAAAAGATTAGTCATTTCTTACCCTCTATGTATTTTTTGCATATTTTTTGCGTATATAATGTGTAATTTATGTGTATCTTCTACATATATTTTTTGTATCATCTACATATCTTCTTTCATGTTTATTTTCTTAATTTACATAGATATACGTCCGTTCTATCTCTTATTGATGCTATGTTTCAACATTCTGAATAATCTACGGTAAGTTTGCTGAGATAATTCCTCCTGATGTGGAGGACAACTTGAAGAGATTAAATATCTACCAATTTCTTCAATTTTCTGGATTCGAGCAAAACGCCCCACTTATTTATCAACTAATGACAATATGGAATATTTCAAAGCAATATTTTATTATAAAGGGACATGTTATATCTTTCATTGTTGATGAAGTGGTCATCCTTACTAATTGTTGGTGGAATTTTGAAAACAGGTTTTGAAAATATCAGTTTTCTTTGTGGATTTTAAAGTTGAGATTTAATTCTAATTCTAAAGTCGAATCAACTCGTTAGAAAAATTATATCACCCCGGAGGATGAAAATAAAATTTCATAGCGGTGTTCAGACTTAGAATTATGGAACTCATCTTGAATATCATGATCGGGTTCTAAAGAAAAAATTTATATGGCTCCGAGGGAACAGAATTAAATTCAACTAAATATCCAATTATAATATTCAAGAAGTATGATCGTCGAATTCACATCCAAAGTCTTATCAAAGAAGGATGTATCTCCACGAAGGGAGATAACACCATTCAATGATAATCCTCCTAATGTAAAAACGACAGTCATTTTTTACCTTTTCCCAAAAAAATCTAATAAGGTTTTGGAAAATCAATTTTAAAATCAGGTGCATGTGTGGTTCCAAATCTCCTACGAGCGCAAGCCCTCGTAGTTAATTATATCGTTGGTAGATAGAATCTCCTACGAAAACTCCCGATTAAAATAGTGGTGGAATTTTGTTAGATTTTCTAGGAGTGATATCAAAAGGAGATGAATTTTGGAAACTCAAAAGGGAATGGATCAAAATAGAGCAGTTATTAACAGAGTTAAAGGAGGAGAGGTAGGGGACACTTTGAGATTCCAGAACCATCCGGAAGTGTCCCAACTTAGTCTAAGTGTTGGGCTTTATGTTTTAGGATCGAAATGAAGCTTTAATTAGAGTTGAGTATTTTATTAGAAATTTGGGATTATATTCTCGAAATTTAGGGTCTTATGATCAAAGATCTGCCCCGGATCCTAAATCTAATTTGGACACTGGACCACAGTCGTCCAAACCTAACTAATGTAGTGCAGAACCTGGACTTACCCCGGCCTGGATTGGGGAGCCAACTAACCACTTAATCGATTCAAAATACATGAATCCAGTCTTTTATGAAAGAGTGGAAGTGACGTTTTATTTAAAGTTTTGGAGAGTTGGGGCCGACATCTAGAGATTTTCCTAATTGGTCCCTTTGACTTATGTTGGGTGCAAAAATGCTAAGGAATAATGCAATTAAATTTTTTACTTTTTAAGTATATTTCTAATGCAATGCGTGCTGGTTGACAACTTTAAATCAAATATGTTTGAAATTTTAAAAACAGGCTTATAAAATAATTTTTTAGAAGACTGGACTTCCCAGGTCCGGCACCTCATCCTCATAGGTCAGACTATCCGGACTCTACCCATTAGGCAAGGAAGGGTCTAAAGCAAGGAAAGAGTAATGCATAAATATGCATGCGACCCCGGGGTCGATCCCCGGCTAATTCCCTAGATTCGTTATCTTTCTATGTTATTTAGACTCACTAAAATTTTAGACTTTTAAAGTTATGAGTATAAAACTTTCACACTCTCACGAGTCTCACGTATCCAGGCAAAAATAAAAGAGGCACACAATCGCCAAAAAACTAAGGAAAACAAGCAGTCCTAAAGGCATTAATTCATTACATCAAATATAAATTAATTAATCAATAAATGTCCATAGGCAAAGTTGCCTTGCTTATTACATTCCAGAATTTTGTAGAAAGTAAAGTGGCCGGGCACCACTGACAACAACCCGGATTCTAAACCTAATAATGACGCAAGTCATTTTGAGTGGGATACTCTCAGTCTTTAAGTCTTCAGTCTTGTTCTTCTTTGAGTTCCTTTTCTTCAAGCTCCTTGGATTCTTTGTATTAGACTACCCAAATAGATAAGAGGGCACTTCCTTTAAGGGGAAGGCCACTCTTTCCCCTTTGGGTAGGGAAGAAGTGTGGTCCAAATTTAGATCTCCAAATAAAAAAGGAGTATTCCCCTAAGGGGCATCCTTTTCTCTTCGGAGTCCAAGCTTCGGACCTATATATCCCAACTCAAAATTAACTTTCACAACACTTAATAATTACACAAATTACATGTATATGAAAATAAAATCTAGACTCACCTGTAGGGTTATCCTAAGCAGTTAATAAATAAAAAGCAGTTATTCTCAAGCAGTTATATATGTACAGAAAATAAAGTAAACACACTGGCCATGCTCCTTTTATTTGGGGGCTTTAGCAGCTGAAGCACCTTTGCAAGCATTTATCATAATTGATTTTTTTTATTAACTTAGCCCCCCCCCCCCTTTTATTGCCCTGCATGAGCCTGGCCATCTGCAGAAAACTATGTGAACATTCAGATCATACCTAACCTAAGGGTAACCTAGTCGCCAAACACATCAACCATCCACAGAGTGCAGTAAAAAGTAAACATACACAGCAAAGTAATTTCATCCACAACATGCAGTGAAAACTACGAAAAATCCGGCACACAGCAGTAAAGTAAACACCGACCTAACCTAGATCTAGAGTTGGTTGTCCTAGCAAACCATCTAAAGTGTGTAAAAGGTCGTGTGGCTGGGGTAGGTCCTAAAGTGGGTGTTTAGTTAAAGTTGTCTAAAAGTCTGGGTTTGTTAAGGCTTAAAAGAGGAATTTAGGTTAATGTTTAAATATTAATATATTAAGGATTTTGATTAAATATATTTTAAGAGTTAATTGATTACTACCTTTATTTCACATCGAGACCGTGAAGTTTATTTCACCTTCCTTAGGGCTATAAGCTAATAGCCTCGTAGGCCTGGGTTACCTAGTAGCAATCGGGGTTAATTAAGTTGATTTAAATTGATTGAAATTAAAGGAGTGGATTAATATTAAGGGGAGTTGTTTACTGATTTTAAAGGATTGGTTGAGAATTTTATTAGCCTATTAAGAAAAATTCTGGAATTTAAGAGGGTTAGTGGATTTTAAAGGATTATCCGGATATGCTAACTGAAGGGTCAAAATTTGACTTTTAGAATTAGAGGGAAATTAAGGGGTATTAGATTTTTAATAAATACTAGACCTTATTATGAGTTGTTAGACATGTGGTACATTCAATTTGGAGTTTCCTATGAAAAGTTGTGATTTTTAGAAGTTTTGACCCGGTTTTGACTTAGAGTTGACCAAAATGTTGACTTTTTGACTTTGACCAGATTTTGGTGGTTTGAAATTTCTGAAAAACAAAACTTGATTTTAATTAGAGTCATTAGCTACTGAGTTTGATTGATTTTGAATTTTCTATGATTAGTTATGAATTTAGGAAGTTTGGGTATTTATTGGAATTATTAAATTGTTTTAATTAAGGGTCATTTTACTGATTTGAATCTAAATGGATCTCAAATTGCTTGAAATCACTCCCAAAGGTCAGGGGTGATCTAAGGGGATATTGTCAATCATTTAAATAAATTTTAGGATTTTTAATAATTATTAATTAATTAATGTTGATTAAACATTAATTTTAACTTAAAATTAAATTAAGATAGATTTAAAAAACAAATCAAAGAGATTTCAATTTTTACTGATTATGGGATCAATTGAGGTCAGTTAGAAGTATTTTATGGAATTTTAGGAATTAAAATTAATTTATTAGAATTTTATTAGGGTTAAAGGCCAATTCTAAGGGGGAATACTATGGCTACTATTTGGTGAACCAAATGAGCTCCAAACCTAATGAAATTTGGACCATGGA
This sequence comes from Dendrobium nobile, assembly GCA_022539455.1. Taxonomy (NCBI): domain Eukaryota; kingdom Viridiplantae; phylum Streptophyta; class Magnoliopsida; order Asparagales; family Orchidaceae; genus Dendrobium; species Dendrobium nobile. The sequence goes on from CM039733.1 coordinate 24,868,418, forward strand.
ATCACCTGATCCCAAGGCCTAAACTCACCAAATTTGGGCTCAAGTGGAATACCCTAAGATGACTAACCAAGCCACCTAAGGTAAACTCTAAGTCACCTTCAAAAATTCCTAGGGAGCTATCCTAAGCTTGGGTTGGGGTAAAATCAATGGCCCTAAAATCCCTATACTACACATCATCAGCACACACAAAATCACAACCTAAATCTCATTGGAAAGGCTTGAATCCTATTTTGAATTTAAGGGTCAACCTATGACCCTTAAACTCAAAATTTGGGAAGAATGCCATTGAACATCTCCAACAGGGGAGATAAAATTTGGACATGTCATGAACATGCTCAAATTCAATCTCCCAAAATTCCAGGCCTGGAGGAATTCAATTTAAATAATAATTGCAATAATTAAAATAACACCATAACTAAAATTAAACTTAATTCAGATGCAACCAAGGCCTGGGACCATAGGGCTTTTGTAGGTCTCCCTGAGACCTTTCCAATGAGCCTAAGAACACCTAATTTGGTTAAGTGTGCAGGGAGATATGAATTTTTGAAGATCCTGTGAATTTTCTTGAATTTTTAATCCGGCCATTACACAGTCAGCCGCGCTTTACACGCGGCACGTCACGATTGGCGGGGCAATCATTAGCGTTGACCGTACAACGGTCGGATTAATCGTAGCCATCAGATGGAGGATCAGACGGCTAGGATCAAACGGGCTCCGAGACCGCGGGATCTAATCCGTGCCGTTGATTGAAATCAATGGCCAGGATTTCATCTTCAACCTCCCACGAGAACCCGAGACCGTGAGGCTTCTCCGGCGTGATCCGGGCAATCCCGCCGGCGAACTTCGACAAAATTTCACAGGGAGGATTAGGATAGTGGAAACCTTCAATCCAACGGTGGAAATTCATTGGGGTGAAGGTTTCCTTCAAACTTGACCGGACTACCTAGCTAGGGAGCTCGAGATGGAGGGATTACCGCAGAGACAATCTCAATGGATGAGCTTCTCTATCAGGAAGCTTCAGAAGGTGATGGCGAGCAGATTTCCTTCAGACGTCGGGATTGGAGGATGGCCGGAGGTGCGACTTCGAGCGGGAGGCTATGAGCTTTCGCCAGAGTTCGCTCGAACGGATGAATGGGATGATCTGGGAAGCTGGGGGAAGATGTTGGGAGATCAAAGGAGCTCTGGGAGCAATTCGAAATTGTCTGGGGATCGATACTGAGGTCTGGGGAGCTGGACCCTATTCAGCCACCTCCCGTGAGCTTGGACGGCCGGGATTGAGCTGGAGGAGCTCTGGATGGACGCCAGGTGGAAGGTGACATCATCCCAGAGGGCTCGTGAGCCTCAAGCCGGCGAGCCACAGCCTTTGGAAGGCTTTGGGTCAGGAAAGGCTGGGGGGGACCACCGGAGCTCGTTCTCCATTGGCTCCGACCGCAGCCGGCCGGGGTTTGGGTCGGGTTGACCTGGGGAGACCGATGGGGACGTGATGAAGTTAAGAGTGAGCTCAATTGGGCCTGGGGAGGCTCAATTGATCTGGTGGCTTGATTGAACCCAAACCTACTCGGTTCGGGATGAATTGAGCTTAACCCAGGTCAGGTCAGACCCTGGGCCTAATGTGGGAGGAAGGTCTGGGTCTGGTGCACCCAATGTAGGTGGGAATTGGGTTCAATTTCATTTGGGTTTAAAGTAGGCTCTGGTTCATATGGTTTTGGCTACTTTGAGTTAGCCTAAAACCTGACCCAAGTTAGCTCATGGCCTGAGCTGGCTGGAGGAGGTGTGTTGGACCTAGGGCCACGTATTAGAGGTGTTGATCAAGTTCAATTTGACTTAGGTCAAGAATTGGCTCAATCCCAAGTGGTTTTGGGCACTTTGGGTTAGCCTAACGCTTGACCCAAGTGGGCCCAAGGGTTGGGCTGGTCAAGGGAGGTGCATTGGGTCAAGGGGAACCCAATAGCACCTTGATTTGGAATCAATTTGATTAAGGTTGAGAGATGGCTCAAGGGAGACCTCTCTTTGGTCACTTGGGTCAAGCCAAATGGCTAACCCAAATGAACCCAAGTCTTGGGTCTCCAAGAGGGGTCTCTTGGATGCCTAAAGGAGTCATCCCTTGGGTTCAACTAGATTTTGAGTGGTTTTGATCCATGAGTTTGGATGAGAGGGGTGTATGGGCCATTTGGTCAAACTAGGTTGACTTGATCAACCAAGTTGGCCTAAGGCTAGGATTGGGTCAAAAAGGGTTTCAAAAGTCATTTGAAAACATTAGAGAGAAATCTCCAAGGTTGGTGGTCATAATAAATCAAGTTTAGGCCAAAGGTCCAAAAACCCCCTTAAAGGGCATTTTGGTCATTTTGGCCTTGTGTCAATTCTGGGTCAAATTGAGTCTAAAAAAATGCAGACTATTGTTTGAAAAATCAATATCAAGGCATTAGAGGTGATCAAAGGGTTTGAGGAAGGCTCAAAGGTCAAATTCTATTAGGTGGAATGTTCAGTGGCATGGGCTGTAAATATTTGAAGGTTTTATAGCCTCTAGATTTGGATTAAGTTTATAGGGTTGGAGTCCTTCAAACGAGCTCAAATTTGAAGGGTTGACATTAGAGACATGCCACATCAATATGCAATTGACAGACCCTGAATCAGATGTCAATTGACTGGGTTTCAAGGTGGTGGAAAAAAATCACCTAGGAAGGGCTTTAGGACCTAAGTCTTTAGCCTAGGGATTATGGATTAAGATTTGAATTGAACCTAAGGGCTAGGAGCTAAGAAGATCCTAAAATCTAGGACTCATGGAGGAGTTAAGAGTGACCTCATACAAAAATGAGGTCAACACTAATCTGTCAAACAGAGGTGAAGAGATTTCATGACTTACCTTGCCAACTATAATAGTCACATCAACGGATATAAAGTTCAAAATGCTAGTTGAATAGACATAACCCCTAGAGACTATGTTTAAAACATTTATTATGTATTTATGTTCAAATTTGTTTTTCCTACTTTTTTTTTTGTTAAAACCCACTATAGGGGCTTACACGTTAATATAAAAAAGATGATACACAAATCCTTAAAAGGGACAAAATGCTCACTAAATGCTCGAAAAGAGCTACAATAAAAATAAAAATTAAACCTAATGAGCAATGAGTCCCTATCAAAGATAAAATGATAACGAAAAAATAGAATCAATTCAGCACAAGCTAAAAACAACCTCCCAAGCAAAAATCAATCCAAATCATCCTTCATTCTACAACCAACCTTCAACCAAACAAACAAAGCAGTAAACCTGCAAAACAAAAAGAAAAACCTATAGAAAACAACCTCAAAGAAACAAAATAATCAATATTCAAAATAACATAAAATAATAAAGGAAAGAGCATAATTTAAAGAAGATTCCCTCCAATACCAATAGTCCTAATGCCACACAAAAAAAACACAGCAACAAAAACCCCTACCAGCCAACCAACACCAAAAAACACATAGACCTCCCAACTACAACAGACCACTCAACACCCCAAATAGCCACCAGACCCAAAAAACTCCAAAAACCTACAACACAACCATCACAGATAACCCTAAAAAACCCCCCAAACCAACACAGGCCGACAAAACAAACAACTAGAAAACAAAACCCAGCCTACAACATAAAACCCAACCCCACACCAAAAAGTAACAACAGAACTAAGCACTAAAGGGAATCCAAATCAAATTACCACTCAACAGAATAATTATTTTCTCAAATAAGGTAAACCATATTTATCTAATCTAATTAAACTTTTTAGAAGAAAAGGAATATTAGAATTATCAAAACAAGTTAAAGAAATCAACTCAGCTCCCATCCGAGCCAGTAAATCAGCACAAGCATTGCCTTCTCTCCAAATATGAGAAATAGAATAATCAACATGAGAAAGCATACTTTTAATATCCCTAAGCAAATAAAAAATATCTGCATTACCAAAATTTGGACAGTTAATAAAATGGAAAACTAATAAAGCATCTACTTCAATCCAAAGCCTTAAAAACCCCTAAATAAGGCAATTTTTAAAGCATGATAAAGGGCCTTTAATTCAACATACAGAATAGAACAAAAGGATAGCGGGCAAGAAAAACAAATAAGCAAATTACCATCCTTATTTCTTAAGATAACACCATAACCACACTTACCATTTGCCACCGAACCATCAGTATTAATTTTGATAAAACAATCCCTCGGCTTTCTCCAATACACCAATTTAAGAGAATTAATAGTCTTATTGTCAATAATCTTAGAACAAAAGTTCTTAGCTATATCCTTACAACCACAAAATTGACTAATCTTGAACATATCAGCATTAAAGAGATTAATAATTTTATCTTTCGCTCTAGCAATAACTCTCTTATGGTTCAAAGGAATGTTCCTATACTTAGCATAATTCGTATCCATCCAAATAAACAAAATGAGAAACACAGCCATAACAACTTTAATGTGACCTCTAGTAGTATTATGAAATAAAGCACTAAGAAAACGATTAAATGAGAGATGACTCGAAAAAAAAAATTAAAAAACTCATCATACCAATGCTAAATTTTAGCTGCAAAAACACCATTAATAAAAAGATGATCAATACTTTCAATATGAGAACAACACAAACATTTAGACGGTAAATAAAACCCTTTTCTCATCAAAATAGTATCAACTGAAATGTACTTCTTAATAATTCTCCAAATAAAAACAGAATAAGAAGTTGGAATATTTTTACTCCAAATTTTATCATAAATAACAATCACATCTTTTTTCTTCCTAATGTAATGCCAAACATTTTTTAAAGATAAATGAACCATTATAAGAAAGCTTGAACATAATCTGATCCTCCATACCAACATAACAACTCACCTCCTTAATTTTATCACCAATTTTAGCCGGCACTAGCTCCATAATGGCATCCATATCCCAATTATTATTATTAACAAAATTCTTAACTTTGATAGAAGACAAAGAAGAAGTAGAAAGAAGAACATAAATAGAATCTTTACTAAGCCACCTGTCTTGCCAAAAGAAAGAATTACAAGAATTTAAACCCCAAGTAATGAGAGGTTCCACAATATGTCTAATAGCACGCATTCTTTTCCAAATAGTCGAATCACCAAATTTATAAAAACAACATAAAGGATGCTTACCTTTGCAATATTTGAAAGACATAAATTTAGCCCACAAACTTTGATTCTTTCTATATTTCCACCATATCTTAAAAGAGGAAGCCATGATAGAGTCAGAGATAGTCTTATAGCCTAAACCTCCCTCATTTAATGGGCCACAAAGCTTATGCCAAGAAGACCAGTGAATTCTATGAGAATTGGAACGAGAACCCCAAAAAAATTTATTGAGAATCCTTTCCAATCTATGAATAGTTGCAACATTAGGATGAATAAATTGAAATAAGTGAAAAGCCATAGAATTTAAAGTACTCTTAATAATAGTAAGCCTACCACCATAAGAAATAAAATTAAATTCCCAAGAAGAAATATAACTCACTATCTTCTTAAGAATATCATCAAACAAATGAGATTTTTTATGACCTTTGAAAATAGGAGCACCCAAATATTTGAAAGGCAACTTCTGATGCAAGAAGTTAGTATATGCACCAATCCTATTAATATTAGATCTAGACATACCTTTAGAAGTATAGAAAGAACACTTATTAGCATTAAAAAGGAGACCACTCTCCAAAGAAATTAAACCAAAAAGATCCTTGATTTTCTTAACATGATTAAAGCTTCCATTAGCAAAAATAATAAAATTATCCGCAAAATAAAGATGCGAAATGGGTAAACCACCCTTAGTTCTATAATACATATTGGGATAATTTTCAAAAAATACATATTGGGATAATTTTCAAAAAGAACATTTAAGCATATAAAGAAATATTCCATAGCAATTATAAAAAGAGACGGTAACAAAGAATCACTTTGCCTAACACCATGAGACGAATGAAAAAAACCATTGGAAGCTCCATTAAATAAGATTGAAAACCAAATATTTTCAATCGAATTCTTAATAATACTAATAAAAGAATCAGAAAAACCAAATAAAGAAAGAATACTATATATAAAATCCCATGACAAGTTATCATAGGCTTCAGAAATGCCAAGTTTAAAAAGCAAATTACCTCTTCTAGTTTTAACATCCAAATCTTGAACCAACTCTTGGGTCAGCAAAATATTATAAGAAATAAGTCTCCCTTTCACAAAACTAGATTGATTAGGCGAGATAATTTTAGGTAAAATAGTTCCTAACCTCAAAGCAATAATCTTAGGCTAATAGGCCTAAAATTAGCCCAATTATCCGAATTCTCCATTTTAGGAATTAAAACAATAATAGTAGAAGTAAAGAATTTAGGCATCTTGTTACCATCTAAGAAATCAACCACAGTTGCCATAAAATCTGATTTAATAATATGCCAACATTTTTATAAAAATAAAGAAGTAAATCCATCTGGCCCCGCTGTCGAATTAGAATTCATAGACATAACTGCTGAAAAAATATCATTCTCAGAAGGACTCACAGTAAGAGCAAAATTATCTTCAAAGGTAATGACCTTATTAATAACTTGGGGATTAACAAGAGGAATCACTTCCTTATTATTGCAAAGAATGTTAGGAATTACTTCCTTATTATTGCAAAGAATTTTAAAAAAATACTTAGTAACTGAATTAGGTAAAAGAGTTTCATCAATCCAATTACCTTGATCATCCTTCACCTTGCTAAAGAAGTTAAGGCTTTTCTTCTTATTAACCAAGGCATAGAAATATTTGGTATTTCTGTCACCCTCATTTAAGTGTTTAGTCGCAGCCTTTTGTTTCCAAAAAGTCTCCTCCATATCCTAAAGCTTAACCAATTCATCTTTAGCAAAATTTAAATCATTAATAGGATTAGGATCAGAAACCACCAGGTTTTCAAGAGAGCAAACCTTTTCCACCATCTCTTTGATATTAGCAAAAATATTCTTAAAATGGTGTTTATTCCACCAATTTAAACATTGTTTCAATCTTTTCAACTTAATCCAAAGTCTAATCATATCACAAACCAAATTATCGGGAGAAATATATGCATTTCAATTAGAAGAAACTACTTTTAAAAATTTAGAATGTTGCAGCCACATATTTTGAAACCTGAAACTCGGACAAAAATTGGAATTACCTTTATCCACCTTGATAGAAATCAATAAAGGATAATGATCTGAGAGAGATCTTCTTAAATGCTCAATAGAAGTTAAAGGCCACAAATTAATCCAATGATGATTAAAAAGAACCCTATCTAGTCTTTGCCATGACCGATTGTTGCTCCAAGTAAACTTAGAGCCAACAAAACCCAAATCCACCAAATTGCAATAAAAAATCATATTAGAAAAATCCTCCATAGCAAACATGTTAGGAGCACAGCCCCCTTTTCTTTCATTAGAATTAAGAATGGTATTACAATCACCCCCAACAAACCATGGTTCACTGACAGAGGAAGAAAATGCAACAAGATTATTCCAAAGAAATCTTCTTTCGTACCTATTACAAGCAACATAAATAAGAGAACCTTTAACAACAAAATTAAAATAAGAAATAGAAACATTAACCAGTTTCTCAAGATCATCAATAACAGTTAACAAAACCTTGTTGGACCAAAACAACCAAATCTTGTTAGTCTTATTAGCAAAGAAATTATCAAAGCCCAAAAGTTTGACAACAAACTTAATCCTAGAAACATTAATCATAGGTTCCAAAATAACCAAGAAATCAATACAATGAACATGCACTTAGTTATGAATCCTATTTTTACTAGAGGGGGACCCAATTCCTCTAATATTCCAAATCAAAAAATTAATCATTAATTATGAAACGAAAAGGATTTAGTTAAAGAATTAGAAATTTTCATACCTGCCACAAATTTGTTCTTATTTTTCTTATTCTTAAATCTACTATTGTAAATAGAATTGATAGGCTTACCCTTCTCCACATTACTTTTATGAGAAGTATCGATAATAACCAAAGAATTATTAATGAAATGCTCACCCATGTCTTTATCAGAAGTAAGTTCCCCTTACTCTAATTCCTTCTCCTCATTCTCTGAACAGTTATCAAACTTAGACAAAGAAGATTCAATAACACCACACTTTCCCTTTTCTTGCACAGGCTCATTAACATACTCTTTAGTATGCAATAAAGATTTATCTAGATCTAAAGAGTTCTCAAAATTATCCAAAATAGAAAAATTATTTTTAACTTCTAAGGACGAAGTTTCTTTATACAAAACCATATCCCAAGCCTTTTTATCCTATTCCTTAGTAACCTCTTGATTCTTGCAAGAAGAATCAATTTCTTTTTCATTTACTAAATTTTCCATCTCAACAATTTTTATAGTCCCCATCGCCAAAGAAATAGTAGGATTATCCTGTTTTTCATTCTCAAATTTTCTTTGATTTTGGTACCTTTCTTTCAAAGCAGGATTTAGAATAAAACAGTTCTTAATATCATGCCCATGAATTTTACAGTGATTACAAAAAATAGGAAAGTTTTATCTCAACCATTATTTTTAGATCCCAACCAAATCTCTTTGGGAAAATCTTTTGTAATATCCAATATACCAAGATTCTAGCCACCAAAGGCCTAAATTTATTGGCAGTAGCTTGATCAACCTGAAGAGGCCTACCAAAGATAGACTCGATAGCTAGCAAAATAGAAGAATTAAAGAAATGCATATGAAGGTTAGGTGAAGAAATCCACACAGGACAAATAAGAGATTCTGAATTTATATCAAAATCTGGCTATTATTTCAGCAATCTTATATGATAGTTTCTCACGTAATAAGATCTCCTTGAGAAAATTCTTGACTAATCAAGATCATTAGACAGATTAATAAAGACATGATGATGCTCCAAAAGACTAACAGTAAACGACCCCAAAAGCTTTAAGCTATGAAAGAAAAACCTAATTTCTTCCATAAATGGTATTTTAAAAGAAAACTTTCCAACCAAAGCATACTTAAAAGGTTCAACAAGTTTTATAATATCCTCGTTAGAAACAAGAATAGCAGGTAATCCATTAAAAGAAGAAGTAGTAATGTTAATCAATGAAATTGAACTTCCAGAAGAGCCAGATAGAGCCTCTTTGAAAGATTTTGGAAAAGATTTCCTAAATCACTCATTAGGGTTAGAATCACTACTTATAGATTTCTTAAGCATACCAACGTCATCCACTCCAGAATGAACAATTTTCACGTTATCCATCTCATTCGGCAATCCATGAACCAAATTCTCAAAGATCCGAGAAGGATCCTAAAAATGATCCAAATCCATCAAACCCTAGACAGGCTTGATCATGGTAAAAACCTACCAGAAAGACCAAGAAAGATGAAAAGAACAAGAAGAAAGTAAATAAAAACAACCAATCCAAAGATCACGACAGATCTTCCATAAAAAAGAGCACCAGAAACCCTAAGCAGGCTTGATCATAGAAAAAACCCACCAAAAAGACAAAGAAAGATGAAAAGAACAAGCAGAAAGCAAATATTAATAAGCAATCCAAAGATCACGACAAATCTACCATAAAAAATGAGCACCAGAATCACCATAACAAGAATCGAACTCCTAGATTGCTACATATAATATCAAATAATGTAGATGAGTTTTTATCAATTAACTAGGTGTGGTCGATTAGGGAATGTTTGTTGAAGAGTTTAATAAAGTATCTACCAATATTTCAAAGAACAAGCCAACATGTTACATCAATTGTTTTGTGTCTCTGTTAATTATGAGTGCTAAAATCATTTTAATTTTTTTTAATATGACTAATTCATTTGCTAAAATTAACTTTGATCTTATGCATGTTTGATTCCTGGAGCACACTTCCATTCATGCCTCTAAGTACCCTAACAAAAGGCCTCATTTCCTTTGATGGGCTGATGATATTGTATATTATATCGAGAAGACCACTAATTATTTGTTAATTTAACAAAAAGATGGAACATATGCAGATTTGTCATACATCAAATTTCAATAAATACCTTTAAGAAGAATGTGGAAGAATAAGGCTTTACAAATAAATTAATTTTTCACAGATTTTTTATGTCCTCTAGGAAGTTACCCATGAGGAAGCTAATTTACTTGACATCCAGAAACATCCATCAAGCCATCATTCTCCCAATCAAACTCCCACTCCTGAATAACTTCCCCCCTCCCCCCCAATCTCCCTAACAACCCCATCCCAAATCACCTAAGAAACTACACTTTCTATTTTCAGCTCAATCATTTGATGTTCTCTAGGAGAAATTAATCAAAATAGCCCAGGATACATGCTCTAGCCTCTTTTATGAGTTTGAAGGAAGGTTAACCATGAAGTTTGAGCAATAAGTTCAAAGAGTGGATTTAATTTATTACAAGCTCCACAATTACATTACTCACGACACTCTCTATCATCAACAATAATTTGCTCCATCCTCCTCATCTTGCAAGAACCCAATGCATAATAAAGTGATATCTTCTAAGCATATAAATACCCAAGCCCCAAATGAGACCAAATCACTAAACGAGTCCTTGAGAAGTCCAAAGCCCCAAACTGACCAAAGCCCTTGAGAAGTCCAAAGTCCCATATGAGTCCAATCCTGTCATAACAAACCAGTTATCCATGCCCAACCTTTTAATGAGAATGAAGCAAAGTAGTTAGATGAGGAAGATAATTTTATAAAAATTTAGAGGTTATAAAAGAAGCATAAATTAGATATTTCATCCCAAAAAAATCTATTCCAAAAAGATCCATTCCAAAAAGATTCATCCCAAAAAGATCCATCCCAAAAAGATCCATCCCAAAAAGTACCATCCCAAAAAGTAGCAATCAACGTTGAATAAGTTCTAATAACTGCTAACCCTGCAAGTCAAAAACTAGAATACATTGGCATAGAGATGTTGAGTTCTAAAAAAAAAAACATTTTCTGAATGAATGCATTATGAACTTCATTAACATGTAAACATTTTCACTATGTTATTAACTCCATTTTTGTTAGTGTTTTTTCATAATATTTATTCACTTATGCATATTTTATGCGTATTTTTTGTTTATAGACTACGTATTTTTTACATATTTTTTTTCATAATTACCTTGTGTTCTATGCTTATTAACTGTGTATTTTGTTCCAATTTTTTTTGTAGGAGTGATACAATTTTTTCTTCTGCGAACATTATAGTTTCTAGACATGGCATGGATGAATTATTATCCGATGGTTACCTTGATAATGATCATGTAGATGCTTTTGTCATTTTATTAAGTGAGAAGAGTAAATTTTTGCCCAACAAGTACCATAAATTTATATACATCTTATGAATGTATTGAGTTAGTATACATATTTAATTTATATATAATTTTTATCCGTTTCATTTTCTATTTCTTATATTTAATTCTTGCAGAGTTATAAGGTAAGGAATCCAAAGTCAAAATTGTTTGTCGAACATATAAGATATAATTTTGTTCAGTCATGCAAAATTCTACTCAACCAATTATTGATGTATCACACTGGACCCTTATAGTTGGGATGGTGAATAAAAGAAAGTGGCAATTTTATGATTCTATGCCCAACCCCATGTATAGAAATATTGTTATAAATATAGTACGTTTGAGTTCAATTGTTAAAAAATTTAAAATTTAATACTAAACTAAATTATGTTCCATGTATTATTTAGATTAGAAGCTTATACAAGGACACGAAAGAAGCTTTTGATTGTAATATCACAAATTGGAAGTTTCAAAGTGTCAAGGGTGTGCGAACTCATACTAACAATGTAGATTGTGGAATGTATGTTTGCAAATATATGGAAAATATTATTCTTCAAAGCAACACCAACTGGACTGATAACAAAAATTGGCAAGCTAATATGCCAAAATATAGGGTAAAATTTGCTTATGCGTCGTTGTGTGCATCATTGAAATGAACTTTTTGTTTTCATAATTTTTTTCATGTTCTATAATTGTTCAATGTACAATATTTTGATAATTTTTTGTACATAGTTTTTATTTGTAATTTATTAATTTTTTATAAAATATAACTTGTACACTATAAAAATTGTTGAATGTATAATAGTAATTGTTCAATGTTTATGTGTTCAGTCATGTAAAATTATACACTATATAAATTAAGGGGTGTGTGAAGTTTATTGATAATGTTAATTATATAAATAATATTAGTTTTTATTATTTAGGATAATAAGTATTTTTTATAATGTTAGGAATTTAACTTAGATTCCTTGATCTTTAAAGGATTTTGTTTAGTTTAAGAAAATATGCAGTACATATGCATATTGTATGCATACTATATGCATTTGATACGCATTAAATACATATATTCTTGTTCTTTGTTGGTTCAAAATTAATATCTATATTTGACAAAATAATATATATGGCCATAATTTTTTTTTATTAATGTAGCTTTGTAAGTGTTTATATCATAGAATCTAGTGTTAAAATTTTATTTCATGAAACTTAATTATATGCAGTATCCTATGTTATTTAGGTAATATTTATAAGGATAGGGTTAATTGTTTTGGTTCAAGTGTCAAAGATTGAGGGGTGTTTGAAGTGTACTGATCATGTTTATTATACGAAGTATAAAGTTTTTGAGTGCTAAGGATATTAAGTTTAATTTGATAATATAATGAATTAAACATGGATTCTTTGGTCTTTAAAGGATTTTGTTTGGTTTGAGAAAATACATAGTAAATATGCATATTATACATATTTATACATAATTGATACACAATAAATATGCATATCCTAGTTCTTTGTTGGTTTAAAATTAATATCCATATTTAACAAAATATTATTATTATATAATTAATGTAGCTTTGTACGTGTTTATAGCCTAGAATCTAGAGTTAAAATTTTATTCCTTAATTATATCCTGTGCCCTATGTTAATTAGGCTATATTTCTAAGGATAGGGTTAAGTGTTTAGGTTCTAGAGTTAAAGATTGAGGGGTTTCTGAAGTTTATTGATTAAAACAATATTTTTTAGTGCTTTGGATATTAAGTTTTAATTTATTAAGATATAAATTCAATTTTTATTCCTTGGCCAAGGATTTTGTTTGGTTTGTGAAAATATGTAGCAAATATGCATATTATACTTATATTATATGCATTTGATGCGCAATAAATACGCATATCCTTTTGGGCCTCTGAAAGGACACCACTAAATGGGGACATAATACGAAGGGTACGATTGCACAATCCTATAGGACAAAATGATCGTAGGCATTTACACTCTTTAAGAGCGAGCCAATGTGAGGGAAGATGAGATCATACATACGATTAACCATTAAGGATAGTGGCTTTCACCTACACACCTCGATGGGTAATAATATATATAACCTGATCGAAGTCATGAGATTTTCCCCATCTGATACATCAGCTCGAGTGGAGTTTATTTGAGGTGAGATTGAGTTTCCCATAGGCACAAGCCCCTATGGTTAATTACATCTTAAGCTAGAGACTAAAAAGACTCTCAATTAAGGATTGTACATTATTCTCATAAATGGGATTGATATATAGTCTAGGAGCTTCCTGTTCAGAGGGAAGGAAATGTTCAACTTGGCTTGGTCAACATATATAACTCATATCATCATCTGGAAGGGCTAAGGTAGGGAAAAGAAATTGGATAAAGTCAACATTGCACTCTGAGTATACAAGAGAGAAAGATGGAGGTGACGTCATATATCTGACTCAGAAATATGGGATTTATAGCCTCTAAAGGATAGAGAACTTACCCGTCAATGAGGCATACTATGGGATACTAATAGTAGTAGCCTTGAACGCTAAATTTATAGTGAGTTTAGTTTTCTACATTCAATACTAAAACTTGTGTCATAACTAATTCATTCTGGACTTATATCCTGCCAAACAAGAAAGCCAACTAACCACCTAGTCATATAAAATTCATGTTGTCTAGTCTTTTTGAAAGATAGAAGGGTGGCTACATCTTTAGAAATTAAGGCTAACATCTAGAGAGATTCTTAAGCAGCCTTGTATTTATGGATAGTATTATTCTTCTAAAACTAATATAATTAAATTTTGCTTTTAGTTAGTTTCTAATGCAATACATGCTAGTCAAAATCTCTAAATTAGAAATGCATAAAATTTTAACAAGGCTTACAAAATAATTTTTTAGAAGACTAGACTTCTACAGGTTTAGCACCTTATCCTCATAGGTTAAATTATTTGAATTATACCCGCATGTGGGGAAGCATATAAATAAGAAAATAGGAGAATACATTAAGATGCATATGACCCCAAATAATGTTCGACTCATTTCATAGATCGTTATAAATTATTTAATTTCTAAAATTTTGAATTTTAGTTATGAGTAAAAGAATTTTATCCCTAAGAGCCTAGTGAAATTAGGCATATACACATACAAGAAAGAAACTTATAAAAAGTATACCATTTCTACTATGCAAATAAAGTAAACACATCATCAAAAAATATCAACCAGAGTAAAAAGTGTCCAAAATTTAATGGCAAGTGTCATGTAATATATGACCTAGAATCTATAGAAAAGTAATGGTGGTCAGGCTCCTCCAATAATAACCTAGATTTTAATCCTATAGAATGACGCAAATCTTAAAAATAAGGTATTTTTATCTTGATTTTCATCGTTTGACTCCTCTATTTGTCTCCTTTCTTCAACTTCCTTATAATACGTCTTCTAGGAAGATACCCAAATGAAAATAATTTTTTTGTAAGGGACTTTCTTTTCTCTTTGGATCCCTTATATTTAAAAATACCTTATTTTTAGATTTTTATAACTCTGTAATTTGAATAAAATTACATTAGAAATATAAAAGAAAAAGTTTATACTCTCCCATATGGTTATCCTAAGTAGTTATAATTGAATATCTCAAGCAATTATATATGAAAATAAAAGTACTCAAGCCAACCACACTTGGTCATGCTCTTATTTATTTGGGGGCTAAACGGTTGAAGCAAATGTAGCAGCTATATATATATTTTTTATTTTTCCCCATTTTTAGCACTGTATGAGATTGGTTACCTATAAAAATATTGTAAGTATCAAAATCATTCCTAACTTATGGATAATTTATCACCCATCACATTAAAAATATAATATAATAATTAAATTTATCATTACCAAGATCATCACAAAAAGCTAAAATAACCAACACACGTGTAACATGCAAATCGCCACACCATAAAAATAGAAAGAAAAAAAAAATATCGGCTTAACCTAAAGCTAAAAGTCTTGTCCTAACAAATAGTTTTATGTGTGTGTAATAGACTCTGTGGTCTCTGGTATGTCATATGTTGGATAATTAGTTCAAGTTATTTGTGATTTGATTTGTTAAAGGTCAAAGAGGAATTTTAATTAAATTTTAAATATTAGTATCTTGAGGTAAAATTTAATTAATTTAGTTGGTTGGTCAATTTTAATGTATAGAATAATATTCTCTAAAATTTAAGTTTAATTAGCAAATTTTGGAATGCCTGGGTTTATCCTATCCGCTAAATCAAAAGGGTCCAAAGTTGAATTTAGAAACAAACTGAGTTTTTGTCCTAGTATTTTTTATTAAATATTAGACCCTTTGGGGAGTAATTAAACTTTGGGTTTGCTTGATTTTATGTTTCCTACACAAAGTTATGATTTTTAGAAGTTCGGGCCTAGTTATTGAATTATGGTTGATCGATGAGTTGACTTTTTTTATTTTGGTTGATTTCTAGAAAGTTCATATTTTTAATAAATACTAGATTTTAATTGGAGTTGAATTCCTTTTAATTTATCTAATTTAAATTTTTTTGGAATTAGTTATGATTTCTCAAAATTTAGGTATTTGATGAATTATTAAAATTTCTTAATTAAGGGTATTTTAGAGATTTTTATTTGGATGAAGTCTAAACATCTTGGGATCACCTCCAAAGGCCAAGAATGACCTAAAGAAGTGTTTCCATGTGTTTGAAAATTTTATGAAATTTCAAATAGTTTTTAATTAATTAATTTAATTAAAAGATAATTTTTATTCAAAGTTAAATTAGTGTCTGAATTATGGTATAATTGAGGGGCATCTTAATTTTTTGGATTAAAAATTAAATTCTAAAGAGTTTCATATATTATTTATAATTTTTGGGTTTATTTTGCCTTTATTAGAATTTTCTAAATTTTTGGGATTTAATTAAAGGGCATAAATTAGGGTCAATTAATTAGCTGACTTAAATTGTTCTAAAAATTTCTAAAAATCCTTAGGGGTACAAAATATCACTAAGTTTAAATGGTGTAAGTTTCAGGTCATTTGAAGGTGTATCTTATTCCCTAAAATTTCTCTAATTTCTCTAGATGGGTTCTTAGTTATTATCCTTAAGATGTCACTAAGTTGAATGAGTTCAAATTAGGTGTCATGACTAATCCTTAGGTAACATAGGTAAATGCAACACACAATTACAAGCCATATCCTTAGAACTAGGAGAAGCTTAGGTTAATTGCTCGTACATCCTAAACATACTAAGATTAAATACTAATAATATGACTAATAATTTAATTAGTGTATAAGTGGAGTACATATATTCACTAATCCATTCCCATGAATTTTATTCATATACTCAACCTATATTTAATATTTCAATGGGATCTATCAATATTTAAAATAATTTTGAGAGATCCTCTAATTATTTAAAATAATTTAAGAATAAAATTTTCATTTTTGAAAATATTTAATATAATATTTAACTATATATTAAAGTAATTAGATAATAAAGATTAATTAAGATATACTAAGTTTTTAATTTAAAAAGTAATTTTCAATTAAAATAATTAATTTTTTGAAAATTTTAAGATATTACTTATATTTTTATGATTTCAGTTGAATTTCTTATGAATATTTGAAGCTTTAAGGTAAATAAAGGTATTTAAAACAATTTAAAATTAATTACTATTTACAATTTTTTTAATTTAAATTAAATTAAATCTTAAAGGTTTGTAAAATTTTAAAATTATTAAAATAATTTTATTTAGAATTCTTAAAATTATTTGAATTTAATTTAATATCAAATTAAAATATTTTGAAATAATCATTAAATTATTTATAATATTTTAATTTAATTTTTTTATTTTAAAATATTTAATATCTAAATAATCAAATATTAATTAATTATTTATATATTTAGATAATATAAGTTATTTAATTGATCTTAAATATTTTAATTTAAATTTTTAATTTTGAAGTTTTCAAAATAAGTTTAATATCTTAATTAAAATATTTTAAAATAAAATTTTGAATTTAAAATAATTAAGTTAAAATGAACTTTTAATATTAATTTTAATTTAAATAAATATTAACATATAGAATTTATTTAAATTATTTTAGGGAGTATATTTTAAATTTTAATTAAATTTTAATGTAGAATAATTTAAATGACATTAGTAAATATTTAAAATGTTTCTAAAATAAACTTTGAATGTTTTTGGAAAACATTTAAGTTACTATTTAATTAATATTAATTAAATATTTCAAAATAAAGTTTTTAAAATAATTTAAAATAGAGAATATATTTAAAAAAATTAATTTTAAATTGAAAATTTTGAAATTCTAGAATTTTTGAGATATTTCATGTATTTTTAATTTATAATTAATTTATAATAATATTTATAAAAATTGCATTTAAAAATATATAAAAGCTTCAGCGGTGGGGAAACACGCGGCATCTTTCCATTAGCGGATTCAAACTACGGGCATTCATCATTTCTAATGATTGGTGGTGGCATGATTTCAATCTGCACAGCATTTATCCACGTCGGCACTTGGATTTAGCCATCGGATCTTTTGCCTTTTGAATAAATGGTCTAGACTGCGCCATATGGGAAGATCAACCACGGGGTCAGATCCAAGGTCGAATAAAGCTACCAAATAGCTTGACCTGGATCGTTGATCACACGATCAATGGTCAAAAAAATGTACATCATATGCATGTTGTGGATAAACCCTAGAGTGGGTTTTTTTACTCATTTTCTCGATTTGATTGATCAAATAAAATGAAAATTTTAACAGAAAATCCATTCATAAAGAGCATTCATGGGGATTAATTTTTTTTGGTATAAAATGCACTTTTTACATATATATTACCCTATGTGTCCTAAATTAGGGTTAGACATTTACCAAAAATATCTAATGGATTTGGGGGATCTTGGGCTTATTGCACTTGTAGACTGTCCATGCTCGTATTTGCAAAAGAAGTCGCAGTTTGAGAAGCTTTAGATTATGAGATCTAGGCCTTGAATGTCTTAGGTGTTCGATTTGTCAGAATCCCATCACCAGTAAGGTTTGACCGGCTAGATTTGTGTGGGGAGGGTGGGGAAGTATTTAGAGAGCTTAATTGAATGAAGATTTAGGCTTGGGGTGGCTTTGGGCAAGAATACTCAAAATGTCTTCTAATGAGGCATTATGCCTTTATTTATAGTCCCAACCCTAGGATGGATGGCAAAGATGGCTCCTAGGGTTAATTAAAAGAGATCCAAGCTCTCTTGGCTATGTTTTGGGATAAGGGGAGGCTTGAGGGTGTTTAAATGCCATATGAGTCAAGTATTTAGCCTAAATAGGTCAATTTTGACCAAATAAAGGTTGAGATAACCAAGTCAACAATCGAGTAGGTCAACATGGTCAATTAAGCCCGAATTAATTAGGAATTGAGCTCAAGGAGATTTGAAATTAACCTAAATTCAAATAAGGATAATTTTGACTGGCCTGGTCTACCCGGTTAACCAAGGACCTGGATCTGGGCTCAAATAGTTTGGTTTGACTCATTGAACCTATTGGAAGGGGTTCTAGGGTCTGGCTCGGTCAATTCGACTAAGTCAACCCTCTTAACCCTAGTCTAGTGAAAAGTAAGGACAATAACCCTAGTTCTTTGTTGGTTAAAAATTAATATCCATACTAGATAATGAAAGTGCTCTGATGGCTCTAGAAAGTTCGTTAGGGATGTTAAGCCCTATGAACCAGCCCAAGGCTAATAAAGAGAGAGGTGAATTGGATAACTTTAAAATCAAAGATAAAACTCAAACCAAAATCACCACAGAAAAATAAGTGCGGAAGAAAATAATGCGGAAGCAATAATAAGAAAGAACACACCGGATTTATAGTGGTTCGGTCAAACCTTGACCTACGTCCACTCCTTGGAGGCACCCTCCAAGTATTGCACTAAACTAAGTGTCTCTCCTTTAGCCCCCATAGCTAGGCGGAGAAGCCCTTACAAAATCACTTCCACCTTCCCCGGTGCGGCGGAGTCGCTGGGTCATTTGACACCAAAGAGAACTTCTTCTTTGGTGAACTTCCCTCGAGACAAGCCTTGAATCCGACGGTATTCAGGTGCGAGCTTGCCGGAGCAACCATGTGGAACCCCCTCCACACTCCCTTGAGTCCCCCCTCACAGGATCTTCTCCCTATCTCAAACTCCACCCTTTCCTCACTCCCTTTCAAGCTCTCTCTTCAAGTTTCCCCCATAAGAACGAAGCTACAATGGCTGCCAAAGACACTTATAAAGTGTCATGTCATAGCTTAAATAAAAGATCTCAAAACGAGCTCATTAATGCAAGTTGTCGACATTATCGTCCAGGATGATACTAATATCGTCCTGTACGATCAGTACAATTTAAGCCCAATCAGCCGGGACAATTTGAGACGATCAGAAGAAATTTGTTCATATCGTCCAGGATGATAATATATCATCCTGGATGATCAGTACAAATTGTGAAATATCGTCCTCGACATCGCCCTGAAAAATAGCTATCCGATGACCAATCGTCCAGCATATCGTCCTGGATAATTTAGCGATCGTCCAAGACGATTTGATCATGAAATCAAGTCATAATTGCTTTCCTGAAATTTCAGAGAAATTTTGGAAAAATTGAACTGGATCGTCCTGGATGATATTTTATAGTCTTGGACGATCCACCTGGACGATGTCCAAAATTAGGTTATTTCTCAATAGATCTGGCGTCAGATTCTTTCTATTTTGAGCCTATCGTCCTGGCCAATACAAAATCGTACAGGATGATGTGTTTTGCATAATGACGGATGCTTTAATGAGGATGCCCTAATTAGGGTTTCTGCTTTTGGACAGATCGTCCAGGATGATATAAATATTGTCCCGGACGATGTTACCAAAAATAGAAATCTTTAGGGAGCAATAGAAAATCGTCCAAGTTACAAAACATCAGAAGCCACACCAATATAATAGACTCAAGAAAGGAAAAAATGTACAAACTGACTCAGACTTAATCTACCCAATCTTGAGCTGATTTCAAATTGCAGTCCGATCGTATGAACCTAAAATGTCAGTACATAAGGTAGTCGTAGAGAAATAAGAATGTTTGCTATCATCAAAATCATAAACCATTGATCCGCAACAATCTCCTCCTTTTTGATGATGGCAAATTATTCAATTTGAATTTTCAAAAAAAATAATTTCTCCTAATCTCCCCCTCACTAGAATAAATCCTTTTTAAAAAAATATTTTTATTATTTTTAATTTTTTGAAAAGAAAAAAGGATACAAATTCAACATTACGTTCTCCCCCTTTGACATTATTAAAAAGAGAGGAGGCACAAAAAATAAAATGAACAAAAGAAAAAAAAAACGTTCCCTGATCTAGTGAAAAACAAATATTCTTAAAATGAGAAAGTTACCTCTTGGTTTTAATAAAAAACTTAGTAGAATTGGATTGACAATGCATAGTCCAGAAAAGGTTAGAAATTCATAATTTGATAATCCCAACTCAAGTTCTTTTAAAGGCTCAAAAAACTTTTTAATCCAATATCCAAATCAAGGAATAAACGAGAAAAAAAAATATTAAATTTCAAAACTCCTTTCATAAAATATATCTAATAGAAGATTAATGCAAGAATTATTGAATCAGGAATCATGTTTTTCAAAATCAAGCATCGAAAGTATCAAGGGTTTTCATAAGCTTTTAAGAAGTACAATAATGGTAAGCATTAAATTTTATGGGCTCATTTTATGCCTCTTGTCAATTTGAATGGCGCTCTTTGCACATCTTTTGATTTTTGATATACTTTTGTGTATATTTTCAATTTGGCGTCATTGCGCATCTTTTATTTTTAGCATCATTGGCCAATTTTTTTTTTTAATATGCTACCTTTTTGAAATCTTAAAAATAAAAGTAAATCCATCCTATTGATAAAGTGAATTCTTGATTAAGAAAATTATGAGTTAGATTCAACAACTTGCAAAAGATTCCTATACGATAAATAAAATATAAGGTGATAAAAAATTTAGTTTCAAAAATCAATTTAAAAGATGAAAAAGATTTTAAATCAAAAGTAGAATAACATCTTTTAGGAAATAGAGATTGAGAATAAAAAACATGAGTTTCGTTCCTTTGACTATTTTAGAGAAGTCAAATACAACTTACCAAACATTTCAAAAAAAAGGAAGTAGATTTTTCATTTTTAGAAAAGTGAATGTGTGTGTTGATCAGACAAAAACTTTCACGAAAATAAAAATTTCAAAGAAAAAACAACAAAATAAAAAAAATAAAAATAAAAACACAACACAAAAACACGAAAAGGCTTTTAACCATTATCTCTCTCCTGGTCTGATGCTTCAGAAACCAGATCTGCCCATAAGATTTTTTACCTTTCATTATTTCCCCAGATTAAATTTTGCTTCACCTTGACCTTTTCTTTCGTAGGAAGAATTCTTAAATTAGGGCACTGATTCTTCATATGTCCAGACTTCCTGCATCGAAAGCAAATAACGTTAGAAGAAATATGGACATCCTTACCATTTTTACCTTTTTTCCACTTTTGCTTATGCTTTGGTGAGCTTTGTGATTTGCTTGTTAAGTTATTGCATTCGTCACCAACTAAGCTATCTCTTTATGTATCTTCAGTTTTTAGAACAATCGTTTCACCTGCATCCAAAAGTCTTTGACCCAAACTTTGCTCGTAGGCAATGAGTGAGCCAATCAAATTATCAATAGAATAATAATTCAAATCTTTTGATTCACAAATAGCAACAACTTTGGCATCAAATTTTTCAAGTAAATAATGAAGAATTTTATTGACTTTTTCAAAATTTGAAAACTCTATTCCTAAGGCATGCAATGATGTTATAATTTGAATGAACCTAGTGTATATGTCTAAGATCGACTCATAAGGTTTCATGGAAAACATTTCAAAATCATGCATTAACAAATTCAACTTGGATTGCTTGATTTCATTAGTGCCTTCATATTTGGTGTGTAGTTTATCCCAAACTTCCTTACCAGTTGTGCACGTGGATACTAACATAAAATCTTCATAATTTAAAGCACATAAAGAGAAGTTTAAAGATTTTGCATTTAATTGAGCATTTACTTGTTCTTCCCTATTCCATTGATTAAAAGGAATATTAGTTTTAACTCATTAATAATACATGACGGTGATGAATAACCATTTAAAATCTTATGCCACATGCGAAAATCAATCGATTGCTAGAAAATAAACATGCTAGTTTTCCAAAAATCAAATGACATATTTTCAAATAAAGGTGATCTGGTGATTGAATAACCTTCCGCAATAGTATGATTTAAAAAATTAGCCATGGATCGAAATTCAAAAGCTTTAAAAAATTTATTTTTTGAAAATGGCTTTGATACCACTTGATAGTGCTCTGATGGCACTAGAAAGTTCGTTAGGGATGTTAAGCCCTATGAACAGGCCCAAGGCTAATAAAGAGAGAGGTGAATTGGATAACTTTAAAATCAAAGATAAAACTCAAACCAAAATCACCACAGAAAAATAAGTGCAGAAGAAAATAATGCGGAAGCAATAATAAGAAAGAACACACCAGATTTATAGTGATTCGGTCAAACCTTGACCTACGTCCACTCCTTGGAGGCACTCTCCAAGTATTGCACTAAACTAAGTGTCTCTCCTTTAGCCCCCACAGCTAGGCGGAGAAGCCCTTACAAAATCACTTCCACCTTCCTTGGTGCGGCGGAGTCGCCGGGTCCTTTGACACCAAAGAGAACTTCTTCTTTGGTGAACTTCCCTTGAGACAAGCCTTGAATCCGATGGTATTCAGGTGCAAGCTTGCCAGAGCAACCGTATGGAACCCCCTCCACACTCCCTTGAGTCCCTTCTCACAGGATCTTCTCCCTCTCTCAAACTCCACCCTTTCCTCACTCCCTTTGAAGCTCTCTCTTCAAGTTTCCCCCACAAGAACGAAGATTCAATGGCTACCAAAGACACTTACAAAGTGTCATGTCATAGCTTAAATAGAAGATCTCAAAATGAGTTCAATAATGCAAGTTGTCGACATTATCATCCAGGACGATACTAATATCGTCCTATACGATCAGTACAATTTAAGCCCAATCAGCAGGAACGATTTGAGAAGATTAGAAGAAGTTTGTTCATATCGTCCAGGATGATAATATGTCGTCCTGGATGATCAGTACAAATTATGGAATATCATCCTCGACATCAACCTGAAAATTAGCTATCTGATGACCAATCGTCCAGCATATCGTCCTGGTCGATTTGGCGATCGTCCAGGATGATTTGATCGTGAAATCAATTCATAATTGCTTTGCTTAAATTCAAGAGAAATTTTGGAAAAATTGAACTGGATCGTCCAGGACGATATTTTATAGTCCTGGACGCTCCACCTGGACGATGTCCGAAAATAGGTTATTTCTCAATAGATATGGCGGCAGATTCTTTCTATTTTGAGCCTATCATCCTGGCCGATACAAAATCATCCAGGATGATGTGTTTTGCATAATGGCGGCTGCTTTAATGAGGATGCCCTAATTAGGGTTTCTGCTTTTGGATAGATCGTCCAGGACGATATAAATATCATCCCGGACGATGTTACCAAAAATAGAAATCTTTAGGGAGCAATAGAAAATCTTCCAAGTTACAAAACAACAGGAGCCACACCAAATATAATAGACTCAAGAAAGGAAAAAATGTACAAACTGACTCAAACCTAGTCTACCCAATCTTGAGCTGATTCCAAATTGCAGTCCGATCGTGTGAAACTGAAATGTCAGTACGTAAGATAGTCGTAGAGAAATAAGAATGTTTGCTATCATCAAAATCATAAACCATTGATCCGCAACAGACAAAATATTATTATTTTTTAATTAATGTAGCTTTGTAAGTGTTTATAGCATATAATCAAAAGTTAAAATTTTATTTCGTGAAACTTAATTATATGTAGTGCTCTATGTTACTTAGGCAATATTTCTAAGGACAGGGTTAATTTTTTTGGTTTTAGAGTTAAAGATTTAAGGGGTGTTTGATGTTTATTGATCATGTTTATTATAGGAAATATAAAGTTTTTTAGTGCTCAAGATAGTAAGTTTAATTTGATAATGTAACAAATTCAACTTGGATTCCTTGGTTTTCAAAGGATTTTGTTTG
The DNA here is from genome assembly GCA_022539455.1 of Dendrobium nobile. Classification (NCBI taxonomy): domain Eukaryota; kingdom Viridiplantae; phylum Streptophyta; class Magnoliopsida; order Asparagales; family Orchidaceae; genus Dendrobium; species Dendrobium nobile. The sequence goes on from CM039733.1 coordinate 24,892,844, forward strand.
GTTTGAAAAAATATGCAGTAAATATGCATATTGTATGCATTTGATATGTATAAAATTTGCATATACTTATTCTTTGTTGGTTCAAAATTAATATCCATATTTGACAAAATATTAATATTATTTAATTAATGTAGATTTATAAGTGTCTATAGCATATAATCTAAAGTTAAAATTTTATTTCATGAACCTTAATTATATTTAGCGCCCTATGTTACTTACGCGATATTTCTAAGGATAGGGTTAATTGTTTTGGTTCTAGAATTAAAGATTGAGGGGTGTTTGAAGTTTATTAATCAGGTTTATTATACAAAGTATAATGTTTTTGAGTGCTAATGATATTATGTTTAAATTGAAATGTAACAAATTCAACTTGGGTTCCTTGGTCTTTAAAGGATTTTATTTGGTTTGAAAAAATACGTAGTAAATATGTATATTCTACGCATATTATACGGATTTGTTACACATTAGGTACACATACTAGTTCTTTGTTGGTTCAAAATTAATATCCATATTTGACAAAATAATATTATTATTTAATTAATGTTGCTTTTTAAGTGTTTATAGAATAGAATCAAGAGTTAAAATTTTATTTTGTGAAACTTAATTATATGCAATGCCCTATGTTACTTAGGAAATATTTCTAAGGATAGGGTTAATTATTTTGGTTCTAGAGTTAAAGATTGAGGGGTATTTGAAATTTATTGAAAATGTTTATTATATGAAGTATAAAGTTTTTGAGTGTTAAGGATATTAAGTTTAATTTGGTAATGTAACGAATTCAACTTAGATTCCTTGGTCTTTAAAGGATTTTGTTTGGTTTGAGAAAATATACAGTAAATATGAATATTGTACATATATTGTACGCATTTGATACGCATAAAATATGCATATACTTGTTCTAAATTGGTTCCAAATTAATATCCATTTTTGACAAAATATTATTATTATTTATTTAATGTCGCTTTGTAAGTGTTTTTAGCATAGAATATAGAGTTAAAATTTTATTTCATGAACCTTAATTATATCCAGTGCCCTATGTTACTTAGGATATACTTCTAAGGATTTAATTGTTTTGGTTCTTGAGTTAAAGATTGAGGGGTGTTTGAAGTTTATTTATTATGTTTATTATATGATGTATAAAGTTTTTGAGTGCTAAGGATATTAAGTTTAAATTTATAATTTAATGAATTCAACTTGGATTCCTTTGTATTTAAAGGTTTTTTTTGTTTAAGAAAATAAACAGTAAATATGCATATTGTACGCATTTGATACACATTAAATATACATATGCTTATTCTTTGTTGGTTCAAAATTAATATCCATATTTGACAAAATATTTTTTTTAAATTAATGTAGCTTTGTAAGTGTTTATAGCATAGAATCTAGAGTTAAAATTTTATTCCATGAACCTTAATTATATCCAGTGCTCTATGTTAATTAGGATAAATTTCTAAGGATAGGGTTAATTATTTTAGTTCTAGAGTTAAAGATTGAGGGGTGTTTAAAGTATATTGATCATGTTTATTATATGAAATATAAATTTTTGAGTGCTAAGGATATTAAATTTAATTTGATAATATGACGAATTCAACTTGGATTCCTTGGTCTTTAAAGGATTTTTGTTTGTTTGAGAAAATACACAGTAAATATGCATATTGTATGCATATTGTATGCATTTGATATGTAATAAATACGCATATTCTAATGCTTTGTTGGTTCAAAATTAATATCCATATTTGACATAATATTATATACAACCTCTTATTTTTTTAAATGATGTAGCTTTGTAAGTTTTTATAGAATATAATCTAGAGTTACTATTTTATTTTGTGAACCTTAATTATATCCAGTGCCCTATGTTACTTAGGTTATATTTCTAAGGATTGGGTTAACTGTTTTGGTTCTAGAGTAAAAGATTGAGGGGTGTGTGAAGTTTATGAATCAGGAAAATATTTTTTAGTGCTTAGGATATTAAGTTTTAGTTTATTATTATAGGAATTCAAATTAGATTCCTTGGTCTTTAAAGGATTTTATTTGGTTAACACGCATATTGTACCCATATTATACACATTTGAGACACAATAAATACGTATATCCTAGTCTTTGTTTGTTCAAAATTAATATCCATATTTGAAAAAATATTAATATTATATAATTAATGTAGCTTTGTAAGTGTTTATAGCATAGAATCTAGAGTTATAGTTTTTTTCATTAACCTCCTTAATTATATCCAGCGCCCTATGTTACTTAGGCTATATTTCTAAGGATAGTTCTATGGATAGAGTTAAGTGTTTTGGTTCTAGAGTTAAAGATTGAGGGGGTGTGTAAAGTTTATTTATCAGGACAATGTTCTTTAGTGCTTATGATATTAAGTTTTGATTTATTAGGATAGGAATTCAAGGTAGATTCTTTAGTCTTTAAAGGATTTTGTTTGGTTTTAGAAAATAGAGAGTAAATATGCATATTGTATGCATATTGTATGCATTTGATATGCAATAAATATGTATCTCCTAGTTCTTTGTTGGTTCAAAATTAATATCCATATTTGAGAAAATATTATTATTTTTTAATTAATGTACCTTTGTAAGTGTTTATAGCATAGAACTTAAAGTTAAAATTTTATTTCGTGAACCTTAATTATATCCAATGCCATATGTTACTTAGGCAATATTTCTATGGATAGGGTTAAGAGTTTTGGTTCTAAAGTTAAAAATTGAGGGGAGTATGAAGTTTATTTATCAGGATAATGTTTTTTGGTGCTTAGGATATTAAGTTTTAATTTATTAGGAAAGGAATTCAAATAAGATTCCTTGAACTTTAAAGGATTTTGTTTGGTTTGAGAAAATATGCAGTAAATATGCATATTGTACGTATTTGATATGCATTAAATACGCATATCCTAATGCTTTGGTTAAAAATTAATATCCATATATCTGCATGGAGTACACATTTTAAATGCATTAAATACACATATTGTACATAGCAAATCTTTTCTTTCATAAACTATAAATACAAAATGATACATTAAGTTACATTTTCCTAACAATAGTTGATAAATCTTAAAAAAAATCAAAACTTAAAAATAATAAATTATTCTTTTTTGACCTATTATCTATGCAATTTTTTGTTTCATTTTTCTATGCAATTTTTTTTAAATGTTGGGAGAGTGACCCACATACTTCAAAAATGGAACTATAATAGTTTTAAAAGTAATAGTGCAACATTTCACCACTAAATTAAAAAAAAAAATTGGAGCTGGTTATTTTCTGCGTATTTCAAATACCCAGAAAATACCCAGCTCCAAATTCTCTAATTTAGTGGAGAGATTTTGAACTAATACTGGTATAACTTCTTTTTTTTTTCATTTGGGAAGTGTGGGGGCACTTTTCTTAATTAAAAAAAATGCATATAATAATGTCAAACAAAAATAAATTATAAGAAACAGTCAATTGAAAGTTACCTTCCAATAATTAGCAATACTCAACCAAGACGTAGCTGGACTGTCAAAACTAAGCCATATGTTCTCATAAGGTCCATGCCTTATATGTAAAAATGTAAATAGAGAAAACATTAAGGTCAAAATAGAAATAAAGGACCATTAGAAAACAAGCAATAAATGTCAACTAACCACTCATCAATTTCAAATAACACCAATTATTACATATGCTAGCGCCCCCATCCCCCCCCCCCCCCCCCCCCCCCCCCAAGTAAGGAATTCAACTAATAAAATGTTTTTTTTTAACAATCAATCGTCACAAAAATAAAACCTTGTTACATTTATTTCTCTGATTCAATGATATCCATCATCATATCATGTACTTAGCTGATGGCTTATTGAAGGATACACCATTTATGAATTCCTCTATGAAGCATTCAGGTAGCTTGTGAAATTATACTGCTTAGCTGATGCCTGACTAGATGGTATGCTGGCTATGAATTCCTCGGTGAAGCTTTCAGTCATACTTATGAAATTACATTGCTTAGCTAATGCCTGACTGGAGGATATGTTGATTATGAATTCCTTGCTTTATTATTCGAGTATGCTTGTGAAATTACATTGCTTAGCTGATGTCTGATTAGAGTGTACGTAATTTATGAATTCCTTAGTTAAGAAATCGAGGATGCTTATAAAATTACATTGATTTGAAGGTGTAGACATTTGTGTTGTATTTTTCTTCACTGGTGGTTTCCCCATTTTAAAAAATTAATCTCAAGAAAACTAAGTTACAATATGTCATAATATACACTAAATTAAATAGTTTGTTAGTAAAATCACACTCTTCAGCTTCTTCTTTTCCTAATGGCTTCTCAACCTTACATTCGATATGCCTTTAGGCCTATGCTTCAAAGGATATTTCACTTTTGCAGTGCCACCCCGTATAAACTTAAGGTTTTTTCTCTTCCCCTAAAGAATCAAATTGATATTTTTAGATATATCCTTCATCACAACCAACATGTATTCCTGAGTCTGCTCATTTAGGTACACTCATGTGCTAATTTGGTATGCAAACTTGCTGATATGATTTCTGAATATGTACCCACTACTAGCTTTAGAATTATTCTTAGAAGAGTGTTTCAAATTTTGGCCTGAATATATATCTTTTCAAGCTCTTACTGACCATCACAGTAGTAGGTACTTCTCAGGTATTTTCACAATATCCATATGCCTCAAAACTCTTATGCATTGAGAACATAGTAAAATCATTATTTCAAACTTTCTACAGTTCCATTGAATGCTTCCATTCTATGCATCAAAATCAATAATCTAAGGATTAGAATGATCATTTTTCTCGGTGCAATAGACGAAAAATTTTAAAGAATTAGAGGACATAATCTCTATACTCATTCCACCCACACCCTATAAAAATTCTTCTTAAAAAATGAATATAAGTTCCTTGAATAAAATTGAATAGCTTGCTTTAATATTGGGATGCTTTTTATTACAAGATCTATTTCAAACTGATTGTATTTGTAATTCTCATTATGTTCATTTTGATGCCAATTCCTCATCACCTTTTCTAAACCGAGAAATTAATCAATTATAAAACTCGTGGGCTTAGAAATGCCATGAAACACATTTTTAGTAGACCCGCTATGCTGTATGGATAGAATGTCCATGTTAAAACAATCCTTATTGAATGTTGTTGACCACTTATTCCTTATCCTATAAAGATCCTCCAACTAATCATGGTCGTGAAGGTTCCCTTATATGATCATTTCATTCTTTGTATTCTCAAACTCATCCTAAGTGTCACATTTGTTTAAACACTTATGAAAGATGCTTTTGAATTTGTTATTGCTATTGAAGCCTGATACTTTTGATGGAGCCTTTTTACGGATATGCAATTGGCAAAGTCTATGGTGACTGTGAGGTAATGCAACATTTATGGCCCTACCCTTTGCCTGGTTTTGATCTGTAAATATTATTTTTGGATGTTTAGTACCCATTATTCACATAAAAGTTGTAAACAACCATGTAAATGATTCAATCGTTCTTCTAAAAAGAAGGCCACCCCAAGCAAAATATTTTGCCAACGATTATTTACCCCAATAAATGGTGTGAATACCAAATTATACTTATTAAGTCTACAACTTGTATAAAAAATTACCACATCACCAAAGCAGTCATAATCTATCCTACCAATCTCTTCAACAAAAAAAAATTTAACAATCTATCAAATTCATCCATTTGGACATCCCAAGTGAACATGTTATCATAAACTTGATGTTCTTTAAATAACTGAATCAAAGTATTAGTGTGCTCAAATTCAATCTTTGCTCCTTTCACTTTTTGAATAAAGTTGTACGCATCCCACTTAGAGAATACAAAATTTTTGACACCTCCAACTTCATCAGCAAGAAAGGAAATTGCATCAATGGCTCTTATCCCAACTTTTATCATTTGTTTAAGAACTTAAGATTTTTCAAAGCTCACATTCCTACATGATCTAAGTAGATGCCGGTCTTCTACCCTAGGCAAATCATGATTGTGATTTTTAATGATTTTTTTCACCTTCTAATATCCATCTTTGTCCACTGTAAACGTAATCATAACTAGATAACCAGTTCTGGTGTCTAAGTTTTGATATTTCATTTGGGTACTAAGATCAGACATCATGTTGAAACTAGCTTTTGAACAAATAAAGTCATTGGATTTTATTTTTTTGGAATTTGGCCAGTAACTGTGATGATCCTTAGGAATAATCAAACCAAGACTATGGGCATAATTATAGTAAGCCTCGTATGATTCTTTCTCATTAACATAAACTTCCAAATAGATAAGCGATAAATATGCAATAAATACACAGTAATTAAGCTATAAAAATGGAAAAATATACAACAAATGCGCAGTAATTAAGCAGTAAAAATGCAAAAAATATGCAACAAATACACATTAATTATTGGTAAAAATGCAAAAAATGTGCAATAAATATGCAAAATGCACAAAACTATTTACAAAGGCCTTAAGATACATTCAGCTCAATGCGGCTTGACAAAAATAAAAAATAAATTAAGAAATAAAAACCTAGTTGATTGTCTCTTCTTCTAAAGATAATTACAAGTTAACCTTAGGCACATTGTTGATAAAAGAGCCCATCTTTGATAAATGAGTCCTGTATTGCTTGTTCGCAGTTTTCTTCTTTCAGGCATGTAATGGAATGAGGTGTGTGGTTTTTGGAGAAACTATCAACTGTGTATTGCATGTCGCCTCTTCATGATAATTCCTGAGATGAACATTTAGGCACTCAGTTTTGCTAAACCATTAACATTGGAATTCCACGAAGAGGCGCAATGTTTCTTCACCCGATAGTGAGGATTCGCTATGTAGTTGCAAACTTTGCAAATATGAAGTTGAAGTTATTGACCTTATTTTTCTCCAAGACCTATGGTCAAAGACTTGACCTGATCAAATTGATTCAGGGAGTCAAGCCAAGTCTACTGAGCCCAGACCTAGGCCCTGGGTCAAACTAGTTGACCAGGTCAACCTAGGTTGACCCAATTAACCCTATTGGGTCATTTCAAACCCTAATTCAAATCCCAAACCATCCTTCACTTGAATCCATCATCCCTTGGACTCACTTGGCCTGGTTGACCAAGTCAACTCATAGCTTGGTTAACCTAAGTCATGTAGGGTCAAATTTGACCTATTTATGTCAAATTAGACCTATTTAATGCATTCAAGCCTTTCCAAATCCTTCCCTCATTCAAATCCTAGACAAAATTAGCCCCTCTCCCACTTAATTAGCTCCAGATTAGATCCGAGCTGTTGATCCTAGGGTTAGAGGTATAAATAGGGTGTTTAGGGTTTCATAATGGTCTCTCTTGCTTTTTCTCTCTCTCTAGTGATTCTCAACCTGAGATATTTTGTGTGAGAGCTCTCCTAGAGTCCCCCTACATTCCCCAATAAAAATTCGATCGATCAAAGCTTCCAGCGACGAGTTTTCCGGCGACCTGAGATACCAAATGTTCCAAAGAAAATTCTCGTCGATCCAAAGCTTTACAAAATGCGATTTCTTCTACAAATAGGAACGTGGATAATCTAAAAGTGCAATAAGCCCAAGATCTCCCAAATCTATTGGATATTTTTGGTAAAATTTTGAAACCCTAGTTAGAAACATATAGATTAAATTAGCTTTTCATAAAGCACTTTTCAGACCACACAAAGTGTCCCCCATGAATGCTCTTCATGTTTGGAGCTTAGATTTAAAATTTCATTTCATTTGGCGCACCCAATCGAGAGAACGAGCTCAAAATCTATGTCACTGGTATAAAATGTGGGTTGTTGATCTTACGATCAACGGTCATGATTTATCCCTCCTGCTGTCCATCCAAACTGTTGATTTGATCCTGTGTTTGATACTTTGGTGCGATGCCATCTGGACCATTGAATTGATACGACGGGTGATCCAACGGTACCCACACACACCACTCATGCAGATAAGTGATGAAGTGTTGACCCCACACGCTTTGTAATCATTTGACAATGATTATGCGGTGGCGCAATCATTGCCAATGATTTTCGCGCCCCTGCGGTTTGAACCTGCGAATTGGGAGCAGCCAAGTGTCAACCCGAGAGTAGCCGCCGTCATTTCTTTTGATTTTAATTAATTTTAAGTGTTTTTTTTTATTTTAAAATAGATTTTATTTAAATAATAATAAAAAATTATTTTTAAATTAAAAATATAAATATTATATATCATTTTGTTTAAAATTTTATTTCCTTTTATTTAAATTTAAAATTATTTTAAAATATTATATATATTCTTAAATTATTATTAAAACAATTATCTTTTATTATTATTATTATTATTATTAAATTTATTATTTTATTTTTATTAATAAAATATATTTATTTATTTTAAATCAGAAAACCTTGTTTCAATTATTATTATTTATTATTTTTAAATATAGTTAATATTATTATTTTGAGTATTTTATAATTATTTAAGTAATTAAATATTTAAAGTATTTCATTAATAATTATTTAAACCTAATTTCAAAATGTTTCCTAAATAATTATATATTTATTATTTTGAAATTATTTTGAGAAAGGTTTAGTTTTCAATTTGAGATAATATAATGGTTATTTTTAATTATTAATTATTTCAAATCATTTAAAAATCCTTTTAACACTTTAAAACTTTAATAAATCACTATAATTTCATTTTAAATCTAATTTATTTGTATAATACCTCATTCTTTTTAAAAAATACCTACTTTCATTCAAAACTACTTTCAGATATCAAAACTTATTTTTTTTATCTTATTTTCTATATTATTTAATTATTTAGTTGTTTAAATATCATTTAAATAATTAGTGTGTTAAATATTTTGAAATTAGAATTTATTTTCAAATTATTTTTGAAACCTCTTTTGGGTGGCCAGTGGATCTCTCAAACATTTATAAATGGGATTATTTTTAATTATAATATTTTCTTAAAATTACATTTTTTTAATATTTATGTATTTTAAAATATTTTAAAATTATGTATTATTAAATCACTTTAATTTTGGGAGATCTATTTTTGGAATTTTAAACATAAGTTATACATGTGAATGAAATTCATGGGGAGATAGATTAGTGGGTGGTTGAGTTCCAATCATTCACTAATCTTACTGTTAATCTTGCTTAGTCATCTTTTTATCGTACTTTGCATGCATAAGACGCACGAGCACTTAGCCTAGACCCTCTTAGATCCTATGAATTGGTATGTTTACTATTGTTTATGTACTCCTTACATGTTTTTTTAAGGGTTAGTCCAAAACTTGATTTTAAATCCCTTTAACGTAGTGACACCCTAAGGAAAATAATTAAAGACCCGTCTAGTGAACTTAGAAAAATTATAGGAGCTAGGATAGATCCCTGATTGACTTGAAAATTCAACATTTAAAATAAATGACATCCTAAACCTCCGACAAAATTTTAGGATTTTTTAGGACCATTAATTAACAAACCCTAATTTATCTAATAATTAGGTCCCAATAACTTTAGAAAATTCTAATAAATCCATTTTAAATTAAAAAATTTCCCATAATAGCATGAACTCTTTAGAATTCATCCCTTAACCTTAGATAATTAGGTTCCACTAGTTGGACTTCAATCTGACACTTAATTCAACTTTAACTAAAAATTACCTTTTTGCCCTTTTTAGATAATTATAAATTATTAAAAATTTCAAATTTTCCCCAAACACTTGGAAACACTTCATTTTGTCATTTATAACCTTTAGGGGTGATTGCAATTAGTTTGGAACTAATTTGAATCAAAACCATAAAACCACCCCTAATTAAATAATTTTGATAATCCCTTAATTTATGAAACTTCTAAAATTCATATCTTGGCCTAGAGAACTCCAAATCTAGCAAACTCAAAGCCTAATTACTCCTTGTATGTCCTAATATTTAACTAAAATGCTAGAACTCCCAAAACTACCCTATTTCGCTTAGCGACGACCTTTTGGACCCCTTAGCCTAGAGCATAGGAGGACCCAGAACTTTCCAAAATTTGCTAATATAACTTAAACTTCAATTACCACTTCCTTAAGCATTAAAATGGATCAACAAACTAAATTAACTAAAATGGACCCCAATCCATTAATATTTGAACTTTAATTAATGTTTCCTTTTCAGACCATTAACAAATATGAACTTTAGGCAACTTAAACTAATTATCCTACATAGGACCTATCCAAAGCCACACAAGCCTACTACACACACATAAATATGCTAGGGCACCACTTCTAGCTCTAGGATTAGGGCCAATTTTACTTTTTTTTGCTTTCCTTTCTAATTTCTTTGATGATCTTGCTTGTGGCACGAATATTGATTTGTTTGATTGCTTTAACTTGTGGTGATGATTGTTCATTTCTTTATTTTGTTTTATACACTTTGATTATGTTGTGATTTATGTGTTTGACTGTCGATGGGCTAGGGCCGCCTTTACACTAGTCCAATCTTATGCATGTGGCCACGCTCATGCAACATTAAATAAAGGGGGCAAATATAATCATTTAAGCTTTAAATAACATTGTTTTTTCTAGATGCTCCAGAGACTATGCATCCCCCTTAAAATTAAAAGAGCGTGTCCAATCATGTTTATTTTTTGCACCATTATTAATTATTTATGATGTGAGATATTAAACTGCTTGGGATAATTTTTATTAGGATAACCATGTAGGAGTTTGAGTCTAGATTTTTCTTTTTCAAATGTAATATAATTTGTTGATATTGAGTTGTGAAAGTCTCCAAAAGTCTGGCATTTCAAACACTTGGTACCTAAAGATAATAAGAAAGGCCCCCTCTCGGGGAATTTCTTAGTCATTTGGGTGCCCTTCCGGAGGACAAATCAGATGGAGCCTGAAGGAGATGATCCAAAGGGAGATTATCTAGAGAAGGACCATCCACTCAAAGACGAAGACTTAAAGACAAAATGCATGGCTTTAAAGACTTGCATCATTCATTAGGATTAGAATCCAGATTGTTGTCGGTGAAACCTGGCCACCATACTTTTCTATAGACCATGGGTTATATTTATGTGGCACTTGCCACGAACTTTGGACTTTACTTTTTTTGTGGATTATTTATATTGAGTGTTTACTATTGTTTGCACAGTAGAACTTTCCTGCTTTTTATAGGTTTCTTTCTTATATGTGTATGACCTATTTTCGCTAGGCTCTTTAAGATAAAAATTATTTTTTTACTCGAAATTAAATTCTAAAATTTTAAGAATTAAATAACATAGAAACCCAATGACCTAAGGAACTGCCAGAACCATCTAGATAATCTGGCCTATGAGGATGAAGTGCAGGACTTGGGGAGGCTCAGTGTTTTCTAAATTTTTTTTTCTATAAGCCTATCTTTTGAAATCTCAAGCATTCATGATTTGGACTTTTAACTAGCACACATTGCATTAGAAACTCACTAAATTAAAACTTTAATTGCATTAGCTCTAAGAGCATTCACTCTATATAAGTCCAAGGCTAATTAGGAAAGTCTCTAAATATCGGCCCTACATCCAAAACATTCAAACTACCTACCTATCTTTCATAAAGATGGAATAACATGGATTTGAAGTGCTTAGGTTGTTAGCTGGCTTTCCTTTTCTGGTAGGATATAAGCCCAGGTGTATTAGCTAGGCACAGGTGTTAGAGTTGAGTATAATACTTAACCCATATTAGATTTAGGATTTGAGGCTACTACACTGGGTGTCTCATAGTATGCGTAAATAGTGGGTAAGTTCCCTATTCTTTAGGGACTATAAATCTTACTTATCCGCATCACATGGATGACACCACTTCCATCTTTTCTCTCTAGATGCATTGAGTGATTGAATTCTTTTCTCCACTTATTCAATGCCCTAGTCCCTCTGGATGACAGTGTGAGCCGTGCATGTTGGCTAAGCCATTTGAGACTCTTTCTTTCCTTTTGAGTAGGAATTTCCTAGTCCCCCATTCGTGTGCCAATCTCCCTTGTCCAGGAAGAATAATATTAGATCCTTAATCAAGAATTTTCTCAGGCCTTAAGCTTTAGATGTAATTAACCATAGGGGCTTGTGCCTGTGGGAAACGGAAGTCCACCATCAAATAAACCCCACTCGAGCTAATGTATCAGGTGAGGGAAACCTGTTATTACAATCAGGTCATATATATTACTACCCATCGGGGTGCGCTGGCGAGAACTGCTACCCTCAATAGTTAGTCGTATGTGTGATCTAATCTGCCCTTCCATTGGCCCATTTGCAAGGAGCGCGGAGGCCTACGATCGTCTCTATCCCTCAGGGTACGTGGTGCGGTTGTATAACCCTCTGCACTTTGCAGTGCGGCGTTATCCTTTTAGAGGTCCATAAAAGTTTTTGTAAAAGCCACACACCACATTCCATTATAAGGCAAGGTAAGAAGTAAACTTCAAACAAGATTATATAGTGAAGATGGTCAAACTAGTAATAAAGAGCAGTAAATTAGGTCAAAATAATAATAAATGGCCATCAATACTCGGAGATAGAGCCAAATAGCCACCTCAACCAAGTCAACCAAAAGCCTGACAAACAATAATAGAGGTACATGTAACAACATAATGACAATAACAATGGATGTCAAACATGCAATAAAGTACTATCCATATTATACAACACCCTAATTAAATAAATAAAACAAAAATTATTACAACTAGAAGAAGCAATAAATATGTACTCCATACATAGAAAATACATAGTAAATACACAATTTTATATATAGTGAATACACAATAAAAAACATAATAAATATAGTGTAAATTCTTGGTTCTATCATTCAATCCAAGTAATTTTTTTTTCAAATAATTTTATAAAATGATTTATTTAAACTTCAATCATTACAAATAAATTTAATCACAATTAACTGGACAACTAGTTCTGGTGTAGATAGTAAAGCTTAATTAACTATGTAGCAAAAAAAAAACAATATATATATAAAAGAAATGTCTCTATAAAGAAAACCAGGACTTCATTATAAGCATTAAATATAAAGCCAATATGCATTGTTTGGACTTTAAATAAATTAATTCAATAACGAATAATTTTTAAAATGAAGATAAGTTGAAACCTACATCCCTGTAAAGAAAACTTGAATTAAATTTTGAAATATAAATAATGACAATAGTGCTGTAAAGAAAACATGTAAGGAGGCAAACTTTACCGATAAGCTTAACTTTCCTAGTGGTCACACTAGTTTTAACTATTTTGCTTCATGGGAGCTCACTTCCTCGACATCTGCATACCAATTTTTGGCCTCTGCACCCTGTTAGAATATTGTATGCTCATAAAAATAAATGTCCTCCTCCAAATCAATCTTCATCTTCATTGGCATTTTTTCTACAAAAATTTTGCTAAAGGACTTATATATTACTGTGATTTGTGGCTAAAATTCTGAAAAAAAGAACACCAACCCTAAATTTAATGTTTGGCCTGATCGTACTGCAAGAAAAATGAATATCCACATAGCAAATCGACATCAACATCTTCCATATAGGAAAATCACGCATAATGATTTTATTGGCATCCAGACGTAGCTCTACATTTGAAATTCACACAGAATAATTTCATCTCCTTAGCCATCAAGACTATAAAGGGAAGCTTCTCTTTCCATTCATTATTCTTCCTCCTTGCATTGAAGTTCACCTATCTTTCCAACCTAAAAAAACCCGTAATCCATTTCATAAAAAATTCCCATGAATGAAAACCCCTGAATTAAACTCTTGTGTTGTGGCTCCTCCTCTCATCAAAAGCATAAGGAAAAGTTACATAAAACATTCAAAGAGAAAATCGAGCCGAGAAACTAGTCTAGAGGCATCGTGATTCTTCAAACAAAGGTGCGAAACTTTTAGGGCAATGGCATGTATTTTAAATTAAGTAAAATAGATGATTATGCTTTTAACATTACTCAGAAGTCTTCCTAATACTTCTTTGCTTTTTTTTTTTTATTTAAATATTTTGTGTTCCTAAATGTTAAAAATTAGATTAAAAACTCCAGTTGATAATTATGTTTTGCAGCATTCATTGAATCCTTATCACCTATAGCCTATACGTCAATGATATCACCATCTTTTGTATGTGAAGTATCCACACCAGCTCCTACAACAGCAAAATATAGTGAACTTAGTAATCTTATATCATCCTCATTTGCATAAGAAAATACATTTAGAATATTTTGGTAATAATTGTCACACATATGGGAAATCGATACTTAATGGAGAAGGAAGTATCATATAAGAAAAAAAAAAAGATCATCATCTATAACTAGCTTTGTTAATAGAATTAATGTTGTTTCACCAAAATGATACATCACCATAATTTTGGATTTAATTATCTCTTTTCAACATCTATTACTTTGCATATATGTTCAATAAGATTACTAAAGAAAATATTTCTTGATATTTTTATCATTTTCTCCATTTTTTTATTAAATATCCAACCTGCTTGCATGTCTTCTTTTTATTCTTCTTCATGTGATATAAGAATGTTGTTCCATGATTTAATTATAAAAATACTTTTTAATTAAAAACTTTACTGCTCTTTGAATAAAGATTAAAATTAATCGAATTATATTCAAATAAGTTTGAACATTGATTGAACATAATCTTGATATTTTATATAGAAGACATCTAGAGTATGAAATGGGCTTATCCATGTTCGTACCATACAAAGCATGATTTTATTTAACTAGATCGTATTGTATAATATAGGGTTTGACAAACGATGACTAGTATACGAAATGGGTTCGTACATAATTATACTGGATGAACCTATTCATTTTTTAATTATTCATACAATACGATGTCTGTTTGTATATACGATTGCCAAAATCAGTTCATCCAGGATCATACAAAGATTTTTTTAATTGTTCATATGTATGAATTATGATCGTCCTATACAATCCAAGTACACTTAACTTGAATTTTTTAGTTTTTTGGACAGTTTTATAGTCTTCCATATATAAGAGTCCTATAAACTATCTGTCTATGACACTTCTGTGAATTTTCTCTTGGGTGTGAGAGTGAGAGTGTTTGGGAGTGAGAATTGAGAAATATTGCAAGTGGAATTTATGAAGGGTTTATAAGGTTGCCTAAAGGCGAGGATCTTTTTGTATGTTTTTCTAATCTTTGCCCTACTTCTTTGAAGACTCTTGAGAGAAAATCTTTGGAGAAGATCTGATACACTACCGTCACCAGGAGGGTGAAAAAGGATGTTGGTACTCTGTCATCACCTGGAGGGTAAAAAAAGATATTATTACACAACCATCACTAGGAGGGTGATAAAGGACACTGGTACTCTACCGTCACCAAGAGGGTGAGAAAGGATGTCAGTTCTCTGCCATGACCAAGAGGGTGAGAAAGGAAACGGTACTCTACCACATGAGGGTTTGGTGAAAGAGAGGCAGGGTTTGTGAAGAGAGGTTATTGTAAGGGCTTCTCCATCTTGCTATCGGAGGAAAAGGGGAGTCACTTTGGTATAGTGCAATACCTGAAGAGGGAGTATTCAGGGAGTAGACGTAGGTCTCGTTGGACCGAACCATTATAAAATTTGGTGTTTCTTTGTCTTTACTTTTCACTACCTTTTATTTTCTGCACATTTACTTTTTATTTTTGAAAATTTTATATTGAGAAAAATTATCACTGTGCATAAAATCTTAAATCAATTTTTTAAATTAATTATTGATTGCTTACTAGTGAGGAGTGACTCAAAGATAGATTGATGCAGGTGACAAGCAGATGGAGAAAAATATTATGTTGAAAGTGGATAACTCAAAAAGTGAGTAGTCTCATCCAGATGATGAAGATGATATTTCCTTAATGGCAAGGCAATTTAGAAGTTTCCTTATAAGGAAGAAACAAAGACGTCAATAGAGAAACAAAGGTAAGTTCCACAAAAATTCAAAAGTTTCAAATGATGTGATTTGTTATGAATGCAAGAAGCCTGGATATATTAAATCCAATTGCCCAAATATCAAAGCTAATCCTAGCAAGGAGAAGTTTAAGGAGAAAACCAAAACTAGAAAAGGCAACAAGAGATTATAGAGACCAGTTTGGGCAGACTCAGCATCTGATTCTTCAGAAATAGAAGTTGAGGAGGAAGTCACAAACTTATGCTTAGTAGTAGACAATATTGATCACTCGGATCAAGAGGAGGAATGTGATTTATCTTGTGATGAGTTATTTAAAATTTTTGAGAAAATCCATCCTACATATGGAAAACTCAAAAAGCTGCATGCTAAGATGAACATAGAATTTTCAAATTTATAAAAAGACCATAAAATCATTAGGAAAGATCACACATTGATTGATAGCAACCACTTGAAATTATTGGATGAGTTTGATGATTTGAACAAACAATATGAACTATCAAAATCATCTCATATTGAACTTGAAAATGATTTTAAAGTATTTATGTATGAATTAAATCAAAGATAATATGAGTTAAGAGTTAAAAATGCTATTTTAGAAAGTGCTAACTCATATTTTAAAGAGGAACTGAAAGCTCTTGAGGAAAACTGGACACCCCCTACTCTTGAATAATTTTTTAATACTGATCAAAAGCCTAAATTTTCAAAACCTAGGAAAAGATAGTATAATTCACATATATTAGTAAATCCTTTTCCAGAAGTCAATTGTTTTCTTATGGAATGATTGATCATATCACTCATACTTGCATTATTTATAATAAAATATATCTAATGTGGAGACCTAAAATGCATAAGATATCAAACATACATCTAAATTATTATTTCCAAGAGGAGAACCAAACTTATTTGGGTTCCCAAGTCTAACATTTGATCATCTTATATAAATGCTCTCATGAGAGCATTTGGTACCTGGATAATGAATGTTTGAAGCATATGACAGGAGACATAATATAATTCATATCACTGGAAACCAGGAATAGATGCAAGGTTATATTAAGAGATAATATCATAAGGAAAGTGGTAGGTACAAGTATGATTGGAATCAAGAACAATTTTTTCATTAAAAATATCTTGTTGGTAGAAGGCTTAAAGCATAACTTATTGAGTATTAGTCAGCTTTTTGATAAAGGTTATAATGTTAAATTTTTTTTCCACAAGTTGCAATATAAGCCAAAATGGAGTTGATATGTTGCATGAAAAATCTTCTAATGCTTTTTGTCTCAAAATAATTACTGATGAATCTTGGTTATGGCATAGAAGAATTTGTCATGCAAGCATGAAAAACTTTAGGAAGATTACCCAGAAAGAGTTGGTTATAGGGATACCTAAACTAGACTTCACTAAGGATTACCTGTGTGAAGCATGTCAATTTGGAAAATATATGAAGTCCTCCTTTCATTCAATTAGGATCTTAGAACTAGAAAACCATTGGAAGTACTACACATGGATCTTTTTGGACCTATTAGCACTGTAAGTCTAGGAGGTAAAGTTTTTGGGTTTGTAATTATTGATGATTTTTTAAGATTCATTTGGGTTAAATTCTTATTTCATAAGAGTGAATTATTTGATGAGTTTAGAAGCTTTTCTACTTGGATTCAGAGAAAACTAGGGTATGAAATTTTATCAATTCAAAGTGATCATGGACAAGAGTTTAAAAATAAAAAAATTAAAAATTTTTATTAAGAGAAAGAAATTGATCATAAATTTTCAGCACCTAGGACCTTAGTAGAATGGGGTAGTCAAAAGAAAGAAAAGAACACTGATAGAAGATGCTAGAGCCATGCTGTAAGAATACTCACTTCTAAATTTATTTTGGGCTGAAGTGGTTAGTACGTCTTGTTATGTTTTAAATAGGGTGAACATTAGATCCAAATTGAACATGACACCCTATGAACTTCTTAAGGGGAGAACACCTAATCTTTCACATTTGCTTATTTTTGAATGCAAGGTGTTCATTCATAATAAAGGCCAAACTGCTTTAGGAAAACTTTATCCTAAATCTGATGAAGGAATTTTTTAGGATATTCTAGCATTGGCATATCCTATATGGTTTTTAATACGAAAATAATTATAGTTGAGGAGACTATACATATAGTTTTTGATGAATCTGACATTTTGAAAGAGCCAAGGTTGGAAGAAGTTTATATTTAAAATATCTCCCAAAGAATTGAATAGATAAATTTGAAAGAGAATGTTAGATAAAAAAACTCTTTGCCTAAAGAATGAAAATTTTTTAAGAGTCACCCTAAAGAATTAATTTTAGGTGAACCTAGTGAGGGTGTTAGAACTAGGCATAGGATTAGCAAAGAGGTAAACCATTCTATCTTTATATTGATGATTGAACCCACTAATATAAATCAAGAACTTTCGGATGAATTTTGGATATTGGACATACATGAAGAATTGACTCAATTTGTTAGAAATGATGTTTGGGAATTGATTAAAAGGCTTAAGAATCAAAGTGTTGCTGGAACTAAGTGGGTGTTAAAAAATAAAATGATTGATTTAGTCATTGTGATTAGAAATAAGTTAAGATTGGTGGCCAAGGGATATAATAAAATAAAAGAAAATGATTTTGAAGAAACTTTTTCCCATGTAGCCAGACATGAAGTGATAAGGGTTTTGCTAGCCTTTGCCCATTTTAAAGGTTTTAAGTTGTATCAAATGGATGTTAAGAGTATCTTTCTTAATGAGTTAATATAAGATGATGATTATATTTAGCAACCTTTAGATTTTAAAAATTCTAAATGCCCTAATCATGCATTTAAATTGAAAAAGGCATTATTTGGACTAAAACATTGACCTAGGACTTCGTATGAGAGGTTAATCCTTTATTATTAAAAAGATCGTTTGTTGAAAGAAGTGTGGAAACTACTCTCTTTTTAAAAAAGATTGAAGATATCATACTCAATGTTCAAATATATGTTGATGATATTTTGTTTGGATTTACCAATTAAAATCTTTGTGATGATTTTTAAAAAATTATGAGTATTAAATTTGAAATGAGTTTGATGGGAGACTTGAGTTATTTTCTTAGTTTTAGCATAAAGCAAAATGATAAAGGAATATTTCTTAGCCAGTCGAAGTATATTAAAGACTTCCTCAAGAAATATAAAATAGTTAATGCTAAATTAGTGATTACACAATTGAGTTTCTTAGTGTAGTTAGATAAGGACTCCAAGGAAAAATCTGTTGATCAATTGGAATTTAGAGGAATAAATGGATCATTGCTTTACTTGACTACTAGCAGACAAATATCATGTTTAGTGTTTTTTTGTGTGCTAGATTTTAATCTGATCTAAAGTATTCACTTTTAATAGCAGTTAAAAGAATTCTGAGATATCTTTTGGGAACTCAAAACTTAGGGATTTGATATCCTAAGAATAACTCTTCTTTTAAAATCATTGGATATTCAGATTCATATTTTGCAGGGTGTAGGGTTGATCGAAAAAGTACTTCTGGAACTTATCAATTCATAGAAAACTCTTTAGTTTCTTGGTCTAGCAGAAAATAGATTTAAATAGCCCATTCTACTTCTGAAGCAGAATACATAGCCTTAGGTAGTTGTGTGGCACAAGTTCTTTGGTTAAAATAGCAGCTGATTGACTTAGGATTTTTTATTGGCACTATTCCAATTTTCTTTAATAATACAAGTGTCATATACATTTCAAAGAATCATATTCAACATTCTAGAATAAAATATATTGATATAAGGCATCACTTCATTAGAGATCATGTGGCTAAAGGAGAAATTGAATTGCATCATGTTGCTATGGAGAATCAACTTGCAGACATTTTTTATAAAAACACTTGCTTTTGAAATGTTTAGCACCTTAAGAACCAAATTAGGTGTGATTGATCTTAATGCTTAAAATTATTCATCTGTAAATTTAATTTGTAATATATTCATGTTTTTCTTTATTTTCTTTGGTTGTTTGTTAGAGTTTATATGTTTGTGTTTTTTGTTTTATTTATTTTTATTTATTTTTAATACGCTAGTTTTTTGTTTTTAGTTTTGTTTTTCCTGGTAGCATGTCATTGGATCCTGAGTGATTGGTGTTTGAAAAGGTTCTCTATTTATCATGTCTTATTTTAAGAAATTTTTATACTGTATGAATTCTGTAGCATGTACATGGTATTTTTCTAACTTGAGTACATAAAACTGAGTTTTTCATTGCATTTCATACTATACAATGTTGTTATCATCTATATGATATTAATTTTTTTGTTTGTAGATTGGGGACATTTTTCCAAAAGGGTAGTTATTGATCACAGATCGTACATATGAAATCGTATTTCATTTATATGATCATGTTGTCAGTTTCTCATATGAATGAACCTAACCGTCATAAAATGATCTTTAATATTCTGATAATCCTAGACAAATATGTATTTTTCTGTTCTATCGTTCGGTTAAAAAGAATGTATGAAATAACACCTCAGTAATGAAATTTTATGAAAAGCCATTTCATTTTTGGTCATTTTTATTCGTATGTATGAAATTTTTTTTTATCTCGTAAGATTTCAAAATATTATGTACGATCATAATTTTGTAATGTGCGATATGTCATTTTTTATTTAAATTAAAAGGTCATGGATGAGTTTTTTTCTTCACATTCTCATTTGATTCCAAACCATCTCGAGTCAAATCCTTAGGAATGGCAGTAGTAGAAAATGTCCTAACACTTCTAAGGGCTCATCCTCTCACTCTTGTAGAGACAAGAACTTCCTTTCTAAGGAAAATGAGGAAGCTTTTGATTGATATGTTGCAGCCAAAATTACCCCTTCTCGAGTCCTTATTCAAAATGACATCTTCAATTCATTAACACTTTAGTTCATCGACACCTACTTGCTAGAGTGAGTTTGTAATTGATAAGCTCCAGAGCTAACTTGATTTTTGATGATATAGGGATCATCCC
Source organism: Dendrobium nobile (assembly GCA_022539455.1). Lineage (NCBI taxonomy): Eukaryota > Viridiplantae > Streptophyta > Magnoliopsida > Asparagales > Orchidaceae > Dendrobium > Dendrobium nobile. Next base: position 24,913,698 of record CM039733.1, read on the forward strand.
ATGTTAATTTGAGATAATAAAGTGCTAACTGATGAGATATTGCATTTACCTTTTTTAGGATTAAGTTGCCAAGGTGGAAGGATTTCCCCTTAACATTGACATTTTAGTAATTTTTCATCCTCCTCTTGAGCTCTTCCTACCTAAGTGTAGCTTGCCCTTGGTTCACTTCTAAGAGGTCGATTTTTATTTTTGTACCTTTGTGATTTTTTTTCTTCCTATTCACCTAGCTCATATTTTTTGAAGTTAGTAGCTATAAATACTAGTTGGCCTTGTAGTTCCAACTAAACTAGTAGGGACTTAGTTCTGTGTTAAAGTGAGAATGGTGTCTAAACTATCACTGAGGAAGGAGTTATTCTAAGCGCCCATAGGACTATTGGAAATGTCATGAAATCCCTTTCCTTTTGCTCCTCCACTTTCTTTTTTAAGAGCATTATTATATTCTTATCAGTAACTCAACTTGCTCATTGTACTGAGGTTATTAGATTGAGGAAAACATGAGGAAAATGCTTTATAATTGGTAGAAATCAATAATTTTATTACTAACTAATTGTGGGCTATTATTTATTATTATGATGTGGGATAAGACATACTATATATGATGTTGAACCATAGAAAGTTTTATGATGGCCTTAGTTATGTTCTTAATAAGTGTATTTGCTTTTATCCACTGAAGTAGTCTACCATTTCAAGCATGAAATTTCTTTTTCAACTCAATGGTGGGAATGGGTTGATGAAATCCATGTTCTGCGTGTTGAATGACTAAGTGATGTTGATATAATGGATCTTAAGATAAGTTTCCTACTATATGGGGGTAAAACTCTTACACTTGGGAACCCTCTTTGAGAAGTCTTTTACATCATTTCAAAGGGTTTACTCGAAGTGGCATTATCAGAGGACTTGGCTGGTGAGTGTCTTTCTTCTCAAGTGACTTCATAACTCACTTAAATTTACCTCTTTTAGTATTTTCTCATTCTTTGCTTCTCTGACATATTATAAGTGAGGGGGGTTCTCAAACTTATGAATAACTTTGTTATGAATTAAAATTCACTCGGTAATCTTTTGTTATTCACTTTTGATTCATGTCCTTCGGGCTTATTTTTTATTTTTACATATTCTATATACAACTCTATTCTTCTTACTTTTCATTTTTTGTCAACATGCATTAGTTCTTCATGAAATATGGGTTTTGAACTTTTTCATGGTGAGTTGTTCATCTAGATTATTCTTCTTTAGAGTAAGTTTACTAGTTACTTTTCTCCCTAAGGATTATGCGGGAATAAATGCCATATAGATTTAGTGTGCTCTCGTATTTTGGGATCTAAAATTGTATTAAGAATAATGTTCCATCTCAAGAGATGAACATAATAATTTCTTTTTCTATATATTTTAGATGAACACAATGCTTTTTTATGTTCTCACTAGACATTTGCAAAGAGGACGTACCTTGGTGTATGCTTTTTGCTGATGATATTCTTCTTGTTGATAAGACTAGAGAGGGAGTTGAAGGTAAACTCGAATTATGGAGGTCAACTTTAGAGTCTAAAGATATTTGCTTGAGTAGATCTAAAACTAAATATATGGAGTATAATTTTATTAGCAATAGACCTACTGATGGGATTATGACTTTGGGTGATCAAGTCATTAATAAGAGTACACTTTTTAGATATCTTGGATCTATTGTTCAGAGTGATGGTGAAATTGATGGGGATATTATCAGCAGAATTCAAGTTGGATGGTTGAAGTGGAGGAATGCATTGGGCTTATTGTGCTATAGAAAGTCCTCATCAAACTTAAGAGAAAATTATGTAAGATGGTGGTGAGACATGCATTGCTTTATGGTGCCGAATGTTGGCCATTAAAAGAGAAGTATAATACTAAGTTAAGCATTGCAGAGATGAGGATGCTTAGGTGGATGAGTGGCTTGACCCTTAGAGATAGGATACAAAATGAGCATATACGTGAAAATGTTGGAGTAGCTCCTGTGGAAGATAAGATTAGAGAGAGTCGCCTTAGATGGTTTGGTCACATTAAACGGAGGCCTTTCGATGACCAGGTTAGGAAAGTTAAGGTATTAGATTTTACTTATGTTTAGAAAGGTAGAGGTAGACCTAAAAAGACTTGGTTAGAAAATATTAGAAATGATCCTTCTTTATTAGATTTAAAAGAGAATTTAACTTTTAACCGGACACAATGGTGAAAAAGGATTCATGTAGCTGACCCCATGTAGTGGGACAAAGGCTTGATGTTGTTGTACAATGTTTTTTTTGGGCGTGGGGGGGGGGGGGGGGGGGGGGGGTGGGGTGGGTATACTGCGGTGAGGTATATGCATTAATATAAAAAAAAGGATACAAGGTCCTTTAAGGGGAATTTGAGCTCGCTAATGCTTGAAAAAGCTTAAAAAAATTCAAAATGAAACCTAAGAGTCAATGGTCCCATGTACCAAAAATTTCAAAATTACCTAATAACAATCTTGGGCTGCAAGTAAGCAACTTCAAAAAAAGGGAGATTAGAATAAAAGAATTCAACTCACTCTTCCTACAAAATAGTCCTCTTATCCACCAAGACTTTAGTCAAAAAAACTTGCAAAAGAATGTGTCTACAAAAGGGTAACAAGCATGATCTCACATGGAAAAAATAAGGAAGATTGTAACTTGATAGAAGTTGCAACCAATTATAATTATAGGAAGTAAAGGTGAAGATCTTCCAATCCAAAAGTAAGAACATTCCCTTGTTTTTGGGAACCCATTTATACATCATATAATCACATAACAAAATGGCCAAATAAGTACTAAAACTAATAGAGAATTGTAAAATAATCATATGAAAGCATAACCAGAAAGAGTAGTCATAAGTAACCTGAGCCATACAAATGCTAAACCCAAAACTGCAATAAAAAGTTCCTTTCATTATAGCCACAATACCTGTTGTTTGAAAGTTGAAGTAACCTAAAAGAAAGCTGAATCTAGGAAAAAACCAAACCATCCATTCAAATGCACCAGTCACCTCCTAGCCAAAGAGGAGGATTAAGCAACCCATCTCAATGAAAAATAGGAAAACCACAATCATATAAACCAAATCCTGAAGCAGAAACCAATCAAAAGCACCAATCCCCTCCTAAATAGAGAGAATGATAAAGTAATCAAACTGTTGGAAAAATTGGACAAGCGTAGAAAAAGATAAAGAAGCAAATAATTAAGAAAAGGATTAACCTCCCAGAATTGTCCAACTATAGTAATCAGAAAGTGATAATCCCTCCACCTAACCAAGTGAAAGGGGTAAAGAAAAACCATATCCATACTAAAGAGATCAGGGAAAATAACAGAACTAAATATGACACAACCATTAAAATAATTATAAGAGCCAAACAACCACTAAAAGAAAAGGGGGAAAAAAAACCACTAAAAGAAAAGGGACTTAATTATTTCTAACATAAGGCAACCCCAAACGTTCAAGCCTAGCCAAACCAACAATTTTGGTAGGAAGAGAAGACCCCATATATTCCATGAACTCCATCAAGTTGTAACCCAAATTGGCTAAAACATTAGCAGCAAAATAACCTTCCCTATGAATGCGAGTAATAGGAAAATTGATGAACAAAAGCCACTGCTTAATTTCTCTATTGGTATAGTAATACGAGGGGTTGTCATTAACTTGTTTAATAATGTATTGAATAATCACCATAACACCAACTTCAATCCAAAGATTAGTATTCCCTAAGAAACAAATAATTGTAAGCCATATTTTAAAGCCTCAAGCTCAACCCCAATGACATTATTGATAGGCAAGGGACCCACAAAAGCCATAATGTCCTGACTAGTAAAATCTTGGGTGAGACCACCACAACTAGCTTTAGAACATTTGAAAGATCCATCAGTATTGAGTTTATAACTACATTGGGGAGGCTTTATCCATTTAATAATAGTGTCTCTGTGGAAATGAGTGTTAGATGTAAATTTGAGATAAAAAGTTTGAGCAATTTAATGACCACCATTAAAAAAAACTCCTATTGATCAAGCTAGCCAAATATAACTGTCTTTCCTTCTCTTTAATCTTAAAAATAATGTTCATTTCATTCATATAAATGTTCTCATGTTTCAATTCATTTCTACTCTTCCAAAGGAACCAACAAATAATAATAGGTAAAATATTACGAATATGATTCTTAGAAGAAACAAGCCAGACTTTCATAATTCTCATAATAGTGTTATAATCCTTAAAAAAATGGGTACTAAAAACACTATATATAAAAAAAATTTCAATGTAATAGAACTATTATAAAAAATTTGATTCATGGCTTCAATATGATAACAACTTTTGCATTTGGAAATAATGTTAAAACCCTTCTAAATAAAAATAGTATCCATATGCATGTAATTATTAAATATTATCCAAATAAGAATAGAATAAGACACCGGAATACCTCTCTGCCAAATAGTAGATAAAATTTGATTTTTAGGATGACATTCTCTAAGAGAATGCCAAATTTCCTTGAATAAAAAGCTCCCATCCTTAGACTTATTAAAAAAATGCAATCACTTTAATCAAGTTGTAAAGGAAATTTTAGAATGAGAAAAAATGATAGAATCAAGCAAAATTTCAAAAAGATAAACCACATTACAATTCCTATTATGAATAAAATGAGAAACTTTACAGGCACTAATACTATGAGTGTTAAGCAAATTGTCAATAGAAGAGAAACCTAACCAATTATGTTGCCAAAAAAAGATGTATCCCAAACCCAAACCCTATTGAATGAAATTTTCAACATCCCATTTAATGGAGTACAACCCTTTTCAATTAGAAGAATCACCTTTTTGTAAAATAAATTAAGAGGATGTTTGCCAACATAGTACTTAGAGATCATAAACTTCGCCCACATGCTTTTTTAAGATCTTAAATTAAACCATAATTTATAAGAAAACTAAGAGCCATATCCCTGAAGTTCTTAAAATGAAGCTTTCCTTCATCTTCGACACCAGAGCAATTATCCCAAGAAGCCCAAATTAAAGTAGATTTACCCTCCTTGCTACCCCAAAGAAATTTTTTAAAAATTCTTTCCAGCCTACTACTAGCATTCACACTAGGATATAAAGTATAAAATAAAAAGACATAAATAAAACATAAAACACTTTTAATTAACACTAATCTACCCCAAAAAGAAAGAAAATTAAAAGCCCAGGGAGAATGCTTTTTCTAAAAATTAGAAAAAAAATATCACCAAATAAATGCAATCTCTTTTTGCCCTTGGAAAGAGGAGTGCCTAAATATTTAAGGGAAAGATGCTTGTGCAAAAAACCAAAATTCTGTTGGATAGAGTTAATTCGTTGATTGGAGATAGACTTAGCAGTGATAAAAAGCTTTTTTGAGGATTGAAAATTAACCCACTAGCATTTTGAAAAATACTCAGAAATTTTAAGAGAATATTAAGAATTTTTCTAGAACTATTAGTAAAAATGATAAAATCATCAGCAAAGCTTAAATGAGAAACCCAAAATCAACCAATAGCGCAATATTATAAAGTGGGATGTTTACTAAACAGATCATTAAGACCTCTAGAAAGAAACTCCACCACTAGAATAAACAAAAGCAGGGGATAAGGGCCCCCCCTGATTGATCCCATCAGCAAAACAAAAAAAAGCCATGACATTAGCCATTGATAATAATGAAAAAAAAATACTACTAAATACTATTTTTATTATGCATAATGAAGTTATTATTGAGACAAAATTTGTTAAGCATAATATAAAGAAAAGACCAATTGAGATTATCATAAGCTTTGGTAATATCAATTTTGAAAATAACATTACCACCAGAAACTTTAGCCTCTAAATCATAAACTAATTCTTGAGCCAGAAGAATATTATCAATAGAATGACCTTTAACAAAACCTATTTTCTCTAAAGAGAAGATATTAGGGAGAATTAGTTTTAATCTAGCAATAAGGAGTTTAACATTAAGCTTGTTAAAGAAAGAACAAAGACTAATAGGCTAAAAATCACTCCAAAAAATTATGGAATCATTTTTTGGAATGAAAACAATAGAGGTACCAGTAAAAAATTTAGGGTAATGGTTACCCTTAAAGAAATTAATAACTGTATTAAATAAATCTTCTTTAATAGTATGCCAAGACTTTTTTAAAAAATTTAGTAGTAAAATAATCAGGGCCAGCCACTAAATCTGAATTCATATCATTAATGATTAAACATATTTCCTCAATTAATGAAATTTTGGTAAGCATCTTGTTTTCCTCTTTTGAAATAATAAAACAAATAAAAGGAAATTCCAAATGCAAAACCAGACAAAATTTTTTTATTAAACACATTCTTAAAATAATCAATACCCGACTTATTAATCAAATTAGGTTTCAATGTAAAAATAGGGTTTTTAAAAATATCTTTTTTATAATCAAATGCAATTGAAAGAATAACATGTCATCTTGAAAGTTGAATATGAAATTCTATAGAAAATGTTTGAAAAGTGAAATGAGTTTTAAAAAATTAACCATTTCTTTAGTTAGATGCAATAAAGAGAATATTATATATTCTCAAGGGATGAACATAATACTCTACAAATGATCTAAAAGTAAGAATGTGTTTTAGGAGAAGTGCCATTTGTAAGATCAAATATAATAAGTAGAATATTGTAGTATATGGGAAGATAATAACGACATTCTACAAAGTATTTTAAAATAGAAATAGGTTTGAAAAAAAGGATATACATTTCCAAAAAATTTCCTCTATTTTATATGAATAAATATGGTTTATTTTAATATAAAGTTCTCAATTTCCCATAAGGGTAAACCCTTGTAGTTAGTTACATCTTAAGAGGAGTACTCTCAAGAACATCCTTGATTAAAGTAACAATTTCATACCCTTTGATTTACAATGTAGAAGATAAGTAATGAAATAGGAATTTTTTAAGGAGAAAGCTCATGATTGAACATTTCTTAGTTGATCAAAGAAGAAAGTAGGAGATGTCAGACTCTAAGAAGTTTAAAGGTAACCTTAACCTTTTATATGTTGGGTTTTACAATTTAATATGAAATTTATTATTTAAGTTGACATTTTGTTAGATAGGTAGGATTATATGCTCGGAGGGGGAGGACTTATGATTTTTGGTTAGCCTCAGAACCTAGAACTAAGGTGAACCATTATAGGGTAGTGATTCAAACCTAGTATAATGATATGTAATTTAATGAAATGAATCTTATATCTTTGATTCTTTTTGAAATAATTTTAGAAATGCACGACTCTTCTAGACTTATACACTCAACTATAAATGAATTATACTTTATAACCCCTCCTATTCTCTTTAAAGTCATGACACAAATCTTTATGAAAGATTGGTAAGCTGTTATGTATTTAAAAATTGGACCAAATTCTAAAATAAAATTCTAAATAGTCCTGAACCATGACTGATGGGATATTTATCTAAATTGATACAATCAAATTTTTATTTTTAAATTAGTTTATAATGCAATGCATGCCAATTAACTCTTATGTAATAAATCGTAATATAAAGTTTTTAAAAGGCTTTAAAAAAAGATTTTATCCTAAAAGAGCATAACTCTGTTGAGTCAAAACTGTACCCTAATAAGAAGGTGGTCTACTTCTACCCATAGGCAGGGAAGTGGATAAGAAGGAATGGAAGGAAATATTGTATATGACAATAAATGAGCTTTGGCATACTTCCTTAACTTTTTTTCTTGATACGTTATCCTAAAATTTTTATTAAGTTTGAGTAGAAAAAGTTTTAATTCCAAAGAGCCTAAGTAAAATCTAGGCAAAAAGCACATGAAGAAATAAACCTAGAAATGTAGGGTGACTAATCTGCAAGTAATGTAAACAAACACTCAATCAATCACTAAAGAAAAGAAAAAAATAAGAAAGTCTAGTTCATTTTCCAAGTGTCACTAAATACAAACAAAAGTTTACAAAAGTAAATGTGGTCAGGCTCCATCGACAATAACTAGGATTTCTAAACTTTTATGTGATGCAAGTCTTTTACAAAATAAATATATTTACTTATTGGTCTTTAAGTTATCTATCATCGATAATCCTTGAGAAAGTCTTCCAAAATAGATGAAATCTCCCAACTGGGGAAGAGATCTCTTAGCTTTTGGTTCTTTATCCTTGGAAAATAAACCAACTTTTAAAACATTCATAACTCTTGTATTTATATTTAATTTTAAAGTAAAAAGTGACTCTAAATTCCATGCATGGTTAGTATGAAAAATAATTCATATTCACAACAAAATAATTATGTAATCGATAAAAATATCATTTTTTATTTTTTGAGTAATTTGTATATATGCCAAACTTTTAATAATTAGGGGCTAAAGCAACATAAGCATATGTGCAAGATAATTTTAAAATAAAATTTTAATTATTAATTAACCCCCATAGTGCCCTACATAATTCTTTCCAAATCATTCTAAAGATAGAATGGAGTTAATTCTTTAGTATTCAGGATAGTCGATAGCAGCTTTAACATTTTAAGAAGAGTCAAAGATTTGTTATAACAATAACTGGCTGAAGAAAATAAAATTATAATCCAGAATTATTTTTTTCTAGTGGAGACTTGGAAAAGATGTTTATCCTACTAATAGCTAGCTTAATCATAGAAAAATGCTAAATTCAAATATTTGTCCAAGAGGTTGTCATCTTGAGGAAAATATTCTTTATATTGCAATTTCATACAAAAAGTTGATTAAAATGTTTGTTCTTCTAAATAAGTAAGGAGTTCAATTTTCAATTTTCATTTTAGTCTTAGAAATGTGGCAAAAACTTCAGTCTTTGTTTATTAAAAATCTTGTTCTGGTCTGAATTTATTTCTCTTCTATTTTCTATTGTTGGAAATACAGAAATGATATCAAGCATGGAAAATCTTCTTCATCATCTACATTTATTTCACCTGAAGTTCTATGAATTTCATTTAAGCCATATATAAATACTATTTTGGATAGCTAGATGAAAGTTCATGAGGGGAGTTAAACCCTAAAGAACTAGTCCTGAGGTTAACCAAGAGGGCGGGGAGGGGGTGGTGGTGAATTGGTTGTTTGAAAATTCTTAAATAAAAAGGAAAATCTTTTTGAATATTTGGAAATAAATAATTTATACGGAAGTAAAACTTATTTAATAATAACAAAGACCAGAGATTTCAACCATAAAATAAATCACAGAATAATGCAGAAATTAAATTCAAAAAAGTAAATAGAAAGAATACACCAAAATTTAAAGTGGTTTAGTAAACTTGACCTATGTCCTCTTCTGGTAAACTCCCTCTCCAAGTACTGCATTGAACTGAAGTGACTCTCTCTTTGCATCATCAGCAAGGTGAAGAAGCTCTTAAAATGTCTTTCCACTAACATAGTGGGGCAAAGAACCTTGAATCGTTTTACTCCCTCTTGGAGTAAGTAGAGAACCTAGAAATCCTTTTTCATCCGCCTGGTGAATATAGAGAACCTGTGAATCCTTTTACTCCCACTTAGTGTAGCCTAAGAAACAAAATCTAATGCCAGGAAATAACATAAAGATGATGATGAACACCTTGCTTGGAGCAATTTTTGTGATTCCCTCACAACTCCCCCTCACAAGGACCTCTATCTCTCAAGCTCTCCCTCTTCCTTCTCTAAGCTCTCTCTTGGATCAACTCTATAGAAAACAATTAACTCAAGGGTTAATACAATTGCTTAAATAGAGAGCCTTCAAAAGAAGCCCTAATTTTCAATTCTGCATAACTGATCGTCTAGTACAATCAACATATCTTCCTGTACGATTAGTACAACATAACCCTTTTGACTAGGATGATCACCTTTGCCCTATATAATCAATATAAGTATTTATGCACGTCATCCAGTACAATCCTATAATCATCTTAGATGATTAGTTTAAGATATTATATTGATCGTCCATTAAAATATAAGATAATGGGTGGCGATATTCATATCATCTCACAACCCTCTTGGGGCATTCAGTATGATTCTCCTAGATGATTAGAAAATAATTATGGTTTTTTTATCTTGGATGATAGGGGATTGTCCTATAAAATATATTGGATCATCCAATATGATCTTAGTGTATTGTCTTATATGATATGATTGATCAATCTAACCATAATTATTCCCCTAATCTCTGGGTCAATTTAGGCATGATTGTCATAAATTATTGAGATAGATGTATATCATTCTAAATAATTAAAAAAAAATTTGAAAATTAAAATAATACCAAAATTGTGATTAGCAGTTTTTTTATATTATATAAACTGATTATACTGGATGATATGGATTGTCCAATATAATTAGTTCAATCCCTTGTAATTAGCATGAATGCCCTAATTACAGTTTCTATTTTTAATTGATTGTCTAATATGATTTCAAATCATACTATGTTACTAGGTCAACAAATAGAAAAATATTCTAACTCATTAAATTTCTTCGCTTGAGTGTATGTGTGTAAGGTTACTTAGCATGGGGTCCACCTTAATTAAGATTTGACTCAACCTTAATCTACCTTATCTTGAGCTAATTTGCATTGCAAGTGATCCATGTAGACCGAAAAGGTTAGTAAGTAGGGCAAATAAAATAGATAAGCAATAATAATGGTGGTAAAAAAATAATAATGCTTATTATCATCAAAATCATAATATTTGAATCCAAATTTGCAACAATCTCCCTCTTTTTTATGATGACAAAAATTATAGTTAAAAATTTTAGATCAAGTAAGAAATAATTTTTTTTAATAAAGAAAAAAATGAAATAAAAAAAATAGTAGTAGAATAAAGTAAATTCCACTAAAAATAAAAGCAACCAATACACTACTCCCCCTTTTGAAATCACAAAAAGGAGAAAATAAGAAAAATGCTAAATAGAACAAATACAAAAAAGAGAACTACTACAAACACAAAAACAAACACTAAAAAACTAGTAAAAAGTGGAACCCTGATCAGGTGGAAGTGCTAGTGGTGGCTGTTGAAAGTATCGGTGAAGAAAGCAAACTGCTCGCCAAACCTGGCCATATTTTGGTCATGCATCTACTACGTATGCTTCAAACTGAGCTACATCCTGATCATGCTATTGCTGTTGATTGGTGATATGGGACTCAAATTTTACTTCCCGCTGGTCAAACCTCTAAACCAACTGATTTATCTAGGAGTGCTGGTGGATAGAGACAGGTGTAGGAATAGGTCCTTCCTTTTCTATCACCACCTCCTCATGTACAGGGTAATAATGAGAACTAAAAAGGACTTGGAAGGAGCTATTTAAGTAGAAAATAGGGAGGTGATCTGGTTAGCTTGGATATTGAAGGTTGTATTTTGATTTGAGAATATAGGCTATGACATGTCCTAAGGCTAGATTTGGCTTTCTTTTGTGGCTAAGATCCCTAATGTTGGTTAGATGTTCAATATAGAGAATTAGAATATTAGCGACATTAAAATCTCGATGAACCATTATGTATTAGGTGGTGAGTGACTGGATGTGGGTAATGTGGATCTGATCCATATCTTTAGGAATAATGGAGGTGCAAAGAATATGCTGAATAATTTAGAAATCTTTTACTAGGGTACTAGTTATGAAGTTTTGAAAGGGGGTATTGATTTCTCTAAAAAGGTTATTTGTAGGGCCCCAATTAAAGTTAGGATCTAAAGCCAAAATACAAAATTTGTCTACAGTGGTTGAAAGGTGGAGAAATTCTTAAAAATATTGATAGGTTATTTTAACTAGACATTTATTAACATGAGATTATAGTGCAGTGAATTTAAAATTTAGGAAGAGATTGGAAAAGAATTTGAAAATAAGTTCAAAATTAAAGGGGAAAGCAAGTGTAAGAATAAAGCTACGAGCGGTGCAAGTAAAGAGGTCTAGTACCTGACAGTTCAACACCTCTTGATTGATAACCTTTAAGGGATTAATCCCTGTAGATTTGTAGTGGGTGTAAGTAGATTCATCAACTGCTTCAATAAAGTGAGAATCGACATCACTCCTAAAAGATTTACTTGTGAGTGCATGTGATCATTTACCACCAGTCATATTCAAGAACTAAAAGCATGAGAAAGAGAGAAGATAATTGGAATTAATGGTTGGAGTGAAGAATAGGCTTGCGATTGGTTGTTTATATAGGATCAAGAATATCATCCAGGATGATTGTAAGATCATCCAGGACATTCAAGAACAATAATTTCATCTAGACAATCGATCAAAAAGATTGATCTTATCATCTAGGATGATCAGATATCATACTAGATGATTAGACACAGGGTGATTATCTCGAGGAGTCATCTCGTACGACCGTTGAATAAGGGATCATACAGGACAAACATGTATATCATCTGGGATGATTTGTAATAATGGGTCAACCTATTAGCATTCAAATCATTCAACTATTTTTGCCACGTGGATCATCTAGTATTATGTATGAATCATATAGGACATTCACTAATAATTGGTTTAGATTAGCCATTGCATGTGCTATGATCAGAGAGGTGTATCATTGTTCATATCTTACAGGACGATGCAGACTATCTTGGATGACGTGAGTAAAACTAAAAAATTTAGGACATGGAGTGCGATCAATATGAGTTTTTGAAGACATAAATAAAAATATACATAGAATATAAAATAACATAAAAAATAAACAAAAATCAATCATAAATCAAAAGAAAAGAATATTTTTTTTGAATCGATCAACTCTAATAAATGATAAATTTCTCTTATGAGTGGATTAAAAATTAGTAAAAATGAATTAACAATGTTGAAGTATGGAAAAGATAAAAAATTAATCTTGTTAACCCTAGCTCAGACTTCTTACATGTTAAAAATCTTTTTTAAACAAAAATCTAATTCAGAAAAGAAATTAGATAATAAACGTGATCTGTTCAAAACTGTATTTTAGAAAAATATTTGATGGAATAATATAGCAAAGTAATTAATCAAAATCATGAGTTTTAAAAATCAAGTGTTTAAAGATATCAGGTGGCACATAATTCTTCTAAGATTTAAAGATTTAAAAGAGAATGAAGCTTATTTTTGTGGGCTCATTCAATTATCTAGCACACTTTGCGTATCTTTTGATTTGTGATATATTTTGGTATATCTTGCAATTACTTGGCTATCATTAAACTTTTTTTTTTTTTAATTTTTTTAGGCTCATTTTGTGCCTCTTGTCAATTTTTGCAAGCAGGCTTCCTTTCAAAATCTTTAAAGACTCTTAGTTAAATATTATATTGAATATCCTTTTGTAGTATTTATATTTCCAAAGTTAGCCATGGATCTAAATTTAAAAGTTTTCTAACACTTGATCTTATGAATCTCGATATGATATTATTTAAAAGTTCATGAGTGGTGTTAAACCCTAAAGAACTAGTCCCAAGCTAACCAATAGGGGGGCGAATTGGTTAACTTTCAAGTGGCAGGAATGGTGAGGAAGTTAAAGAGATTGTTCATGGCATGAATGGTGACTCTATGGCTGGGCTGGATGGCTTAACCATTAAGTTCTTTTAGAAATCCTAGCATATTATTATTAATGATCTATATTCTATTATTTTGAATTTTTTTTGCTAGTAATTCTATTTCTAAATTTATTGCTTCTACTTTTATTGTTCTTATTAAAAAAAAAAAAAACTATTTTAGTAACTGGCATGTTTTTAGAACTATTAGTCTTTGCACCTTTTTTAATAAATTACTTTCTAAAATTCTTATGAATCATTTAACTTCTTTTTTGCCTAAAATTATCTTGCCTTTTCAAATGGGTTTTGTTAAAGGGCAGGATATTGCTGATAATATTCTTTTGGCCCAAATTTTTTTTAATACCTAGAAGTTAGGGTGAGAGGTGACAACATGATTTTGAAACTTGATATTACCAAGGCTTATGATAACATTAATTGGAACTTTCTTTACAATATTTTGAAGTTGTTTGGTTTTGATTCATTTTTGATCAATCTTCTTAAAAATTGCATTGAGGGATCTCATTTCTCTATCATTGTTAATGGTAAAAGCAAGGGTTTTTTAATTCCTCTCATGGTCTAAGATAGGGTGATCTGATTTCTCAAGTCCTCTTCATTATTGTTACTGAGAACTTATCTAAAGGCCTTGCCAACCTCTTTGAGAATTATCCTAGTCTCTACTTTAGATATTTGGGTGCTTTTCCTATCTCTCATTTATATTTTGGTGATGACTTTATCATTTTTAATAATGCTTATGTTAATAGGATTAATAAACTTATGGGTTTTTTTCATCAATTTGAAATGGTTAGTGGTCTTGCTCTGAATAAACACAAGTGTTGCTTTATTGCCTCCAAGAAAGTGCCTAATAATCGTATTTTGGCTATTATAGATTTACTTGGTTTTGTGCATGGTTATTTGCCTATTAAGTACCTTGGGGGTGCCTCTTTTTAAAGGTAAAATAAAACTTTTTTTATGATTCAATTACTTCTATATAGTACAAGCTTTTATCCTAGGATTTTAGTTTTTTTTTAGTTTTGGGGGTAGATTAATTCTCATCAGAAGCATTCTTTATTCTCTACATGTTTATATTTTTCAAACACTTCTTCCTACACAGGCAGTTTGAAATAGTATTGATAGGCTTTTTAATAAATTTTTCTGGAAAGGTGCTAGTAGAAATTCTAAGATTATTTGGTCCTCTTAGGACAAGTGTTGTGGTGTTCTGGAAGAAGGGAGCCTTGGGGTGTAAGAGTATGAATGATTTGGCTTATGCTTTTCCTTCAACTTATTGTACAACTTTCATGCTAAAGCGAGCCTTTGGGATTATTTTATGTTTGCTAAGTATTGTGTGGGTATACATCTGACTACTTGTTATTTTAGCAAAGGTAATTCTAAAATATGGCAGAGACTTCACAAAGTTAAAGTGGTTGTTGAGCCCTTTATGTCTTGGGAGCTTGGTGGTGGTGACATTTTCTTTTGGCAAGATCATTGGTTGGGTGATCAATTTTTTGATTCTATTACTAACACCTCTTTCACTGTGGCTATTAAGGTGAATTATTTCTTTACTAATAATTGTTGGGATTATGAGAAACTTGCTAATATTATTCATGACTCTATTATTCAACAAAATTTTGAACCTCCCCCGGAACATTGACTCTGATGATTTACTTTTATGTGGTTTGTCCAAAGATGGTGGTTTTAGATTAAAGGATGCTTGGCATGCCATTTAGATCTAAACATGAGGTTACTAATAATTTTTGTATGGTTTGGCATAAAAGTATTTCTTTCATGGTGGCTATTTTTGTCTGGAGAATTTTATATAATTTCATTCCTACAGATAATAACTTAATTAAAAGAGGATTTATTTAATCATGTATGTGCCAATGTTGTTATCATGTGGAAAATAAGCATCATATTTTTCTTTATGGTCCTTTAGCTGTTAAAACTTGGACTTATTTTGATGACATTTTCAAATTGAATTTCTTTAATGCTAAAATGTCTATTAATGCTATGCTTAATTCTTAGTTTATTAAGTCTGAATGCCATATCAGAAATGTTATTCCTTCTCTAATTTTGTGGCGTTTAAAGTTGGATAGGAATAATTCTCTTTTCATTGGTGTTGGTATGAACCATCATAGGATTATCCAGAATATGAAAGATAAGGTTTTGGCTCTTTATCATGTTAATTTGCTCTCTGTCAAGAATTTTAAAAATTATTACTCTATAGAGTCTGATTTAGGTCTTAAGTTGGAAGTTGATCATATTTCTAAAGAACCTAGGTTTCTTTATTGGACCAAACCCCCTAATAACTCTTATAAGTTGAATGTGGACGGTGCTATCCTTAGGTCCTCTTTAGGTTGTGGTTGGGTTATCAGGGATTATCATAGTAGTTTCATTATGGCTTTTGCTGGTCCGTTACAGAATTTTGATGTTAGCTATGCTATCAACTTGGCTATTCTCCACGGTTTAAGATTATGCATTTCTCTTAGCTTAACTAACATTAGTATTGAAGTTGATTCCAATTATTATTTCAATTTTTAAATTCTATTGAGGATACGGTGTGTAATTCTACTTCTTTTTATCTAGTGAGGGATATTAAGAACTTATTGATCTCTATGAACTATTCTTTCTCTCTTATTCTTTTTTTTTGAGGAAAATGCAATTGCATTAATAGGAAAAAAAAGACTAATTACAATCAGCAGGGGGATGATATTCTACCTTGATTAAATTAACCATCAAGGGAGGGATATCATCAAAAGAAAAACTATCAAAGTAAAAGCTATCATCTAGAGCCATAGTAGCACATAAGTTGGCTACCTTATTACATTCTCTATGAGCATGTACAAATACTACTTTATTGAAATCACTTACAAATAAAGAATCACTTACTAGCTTGAGGGTCATAGCACCTTTGTCTTGCTTCAAAGAATTTTGAATGTATTTGATAACATTCAAATTGTCACTTTCAATAATGACTCCTTTGTAATCTTTCATCCAGCTTTTGACATAATCTTTGACCGAGAGTATAGCATCCAACTCCAAATGAGCAATATCCCAATGTATCAATGTTCTCCCAAATGCAAGAATGAATCTCCCAAAGCAATCTCGGAAGATTCCACCAATACCAGCTAGTCCCGAAGGAGTTAATGAAGCATCAACATTGATTTTCATCCAATCTTTCGGTGGGGGGCACCAAGAAATAGAAGACTCCCTAAGGAGATTAGTGCTTCAGTAAGAAAGATAAGACGGAGCTTTAGTGATGGCTACAAATAAAGCATTAGCAGCTACAGCATAATAAGGAAGAGCAGATTTTCCATGCTTTATCTCGTTCCTATTCTTCCAAGAGAAGTAAACAATGGTACAATAAATCTGTACCACTCCCAGATTTTTACCAGAAATTTGTTTAAGTTCAATTAAACAATGATCCAAGGAGTTAAAAGTAGGAATAGGAATACCCCAAGCATTGAGTTGATTGATGATGTCCACCAAGTGTTTGCAATTGACACTAATATGCTCATAATCTTCCACCATATCACATCCTCTCGCACAAGCATCCTCATCAAAAAGCTTTCGGTTCTTAAGATATAAATTGGTTGGAATAGAAGCATTGCCAAGTCTCCACCAAAACGTTTCCACCTTTTTGCTAAGTTTGAGTTTGTTGAGCCACTTGTAATAACCTTCTTCCATGAAATTAAATCTTCTATTTAATACTTGTTCAAAAGCCAAACCCGAGATTGTTCTACCGTGACAGATTTTTTGCAGCTCCACCTTGTCAGCACAGTCAGGATGCACATGTATTTTGCTGATAGCATTCAAGAGTTCAGGATGGAACCACTTCTCTATAAGAGATTAATCCCATTGGCCATTCTTCATAAGATGATGAACACATTTTCCTTCCAATGCTGTACAGTCAATAAAAGTCGGCCATTGGTTGATACATTTGTCATAAATCCAAATGTCATTCAACACATTGATATCTTTGCCATTTCTAATGCTCCATCTAGAAATGTTCTTGAGAAACTTACCACCATCAAGGAGGATTTTCCAAGCTTTAGAGTAGTTCTTATTATTAGTATCCTTCAAGATACCATTGCCATATTTAGAACTCATCACTCTATGGAAAAGAGTATTTGGCTTAATAAGGAAATTCCAAGCAAGATTAGCTCTTAAAGGGCCCATTTTCATAATAGGAGAATGTAAACCTAAGCCTCCCATACTTCTTGGTTTACATAAATTTTCCCAAGCAATGTAGTGAATGCCATAACTACCATTTTGCTTATTCCAAATAAAATTTCTACAGATTTTTTCCATGGTGTGCAACACTTTCTTTGGAATCATGGAATGAGTAATAAAAAAATTAGGCATTGTTAAAAAAGAACTAGTGATAAGAGTGATCTTACCACCTAAAGAAAGAAATTTCCTTCCACAAGCATTAAACTTATCCATCATATTAGTAAGTACATCATGAAAATCTGCAGCTCTAAGTCAGTTAAGAGATAATTTGATTCCAAGATAGCTCATCTCCTTGACAGCTTTGAAGTTCAAAATTTTAGAGATCTTCTTCTTCATATGATTTTTAACAGCATTCCCAAACAAAATTTGAGATTTATTGGTTTTAATTCTTTGGCCGGTCCAACAACAAAAATCATCTACAATGTTTTTCACGTCTTTAGCAATAGCTTTGGAGACTTGAGAAAAAATGATAACATCATCCGCATATAAGATATGGGTAATATTTGGACCTCTAGGAGAGATATGAATACCAATGTTATTACCCCTTTGAAGAATAGCATTAGAAAGCAATTGGGAGCACAAAATATAAAGGTAGGGAGATAAGGGACATCCTTGACGAAAACCACTATGAGCCTTAATCCATTTGGAATTTCTTCCATTAATAATAATGGAGAATCTAACATCAATAACACATTCCAAAATGAGATTAGTAAAGTGAGAAGGAAAACCATACCAAATGAGGACTTTTTCAAGAGTTGGCCATCCCATACTATCATAAGCTTGTTCCATATCAAGCTTAAGAGCCATCAAACCCTTTTTTTTCTTGGAAATTTTAAACTTATGGATTATCTCTTGAGCCAAAAGACAGTGTTCAGAAATAGATCTACCAGGAATGAAAGCCATTTGTTCTTCAGATATCATCTTAGACATACAAGTCTTCAATCTATTGACTATCATGGAAGCAACAATTTTGTAGTTTGTTTGGAAAAGACTAATAGGGCGAAAATTGGATGGAAGCAAGGGATTTTTTATTTTAGCAATCAAAACAATAAGAGTATCTTTCCACTCTTTATTCATTTGCCCTTTAGTAAAAAAACTATTTACAACATTCCATAGTTCTTTCCAAGTAATATCCCAATAGTGCTTATAAAATGAGGAAGTAAGACCATCCATACCAGGGGATCGATTATTGCCTTGTTGGAAGACTGATTCCTTGAGCTCCATAGCAGTAAAATTCTGATTAAAAGCCTTTAGGTCATCAAAGTTGAGTTTCTGATTTTCAGAAATTTCAGGCCAACCCGTGAGCTGGCAATTCCTCTTCTTCCATTTTGATTCAAAATGTTGAATAAACACATTTTCAATTTCTTCCTCTTCAATATGCATATTTTTTTGAGTATCCTTGATTTGGTTAATTTTATTACCATTTCTTCTAGCTGTGGCAAAATTGTGGAAAAGCTTGGAGTTAAAATCACCTTCTTCAATCCATCTTGCCTTTGCTCTTTGATTCCACCAAGTAGAAAGCCTCTTCAAGGTAACATTGAGCTCATGTATCTTGCTTCTAAGCATAAGCAAGTCTTGATCCGTCTATCCACTCCCCAAGGCTTCTTTAGTTTGAAGATCCAGAATTTCCATCTTCAACTTAACTTTAAGATCATTAAGTTCTTTGCATTTGTTTCTACTCCAAAAAAATAATGCCTTTAGAGTTCTATTAATTTTCTTTTGAAGAATCAAACCTTCCTCTCCATCATCCTTCTTTCTCCAAGAGTGGTATACAATACTTCTCGCCGCTGGATATAATCTCCAAGTGTCCTCATATCTAATTATTTTGGAGTTCAACCGAACTTTATCAATCATTTTGAGGATGATGGGGCTATGATCCGAAGCCACCCTAGCAAGATGCATAGTAGTAGCAGTAGGAAGTAATCTCAAGGCTTTAGAGTTAAGAATACATCTATCAAGCCTCTCCCAGATTCTAGAATTACCTGCTTTATTGTTGCACCAAGTAAACCTTGGTCCAATGATACCCACATCGTGGAAATCATTGCTAGTCATGAATTCCTTCATATCTCTAGGTCCTTTAGAAAAAAGGAACCTTTTGCCACCTCTTTTCTCATCCTTGTTAAGCACACAATTGAAGTCCCCACCAATGATAGAAGGAGTAGAACTATCCATACAATTGTTGAGCAAGCTCCATAACCTTTCCCTTTCTTTGCAACATCTACTACCATAGACAGTAGCAATTCTCCAGGATCCCATACTAGGGATAGAAAGATCTCCCACCATCATTTGAGAAGAAGAATCATTAACTACAAAGTTAACAATTTTTGAGTTCCAAAGAACTAGGATGCCCCCAGAAAGTCCCACTGAGGGTAAATGACAGAAATCCCAATCTTTGCCAATGAGCATATCAACATCCAATCTATTGATACTATTGATTTTTGTTTCCATAAGACCAATGAAAAAAACATCTTGATCTTTAACCACTTCCTTTAAGTACAGAGCAGCTTCTCTTTTCCTAGCTCCTCTGCAATTCCAGAATAAAAGAGAAGACATTTAAATGAGTGAAGGGGAGTTAACCCCTCTTGTGGACACCAAATGTCCTTCTCTCTTCTTCTTCTTAGTATCATGATCAATCGGCCCCAATGACTTGAGTTCCTTTGCAAGTTTATTTTTAACAGATTTAGACAAAGATGGTTTACCTTCTTCCATAGCATTAGTTTGTATATCCTCCATCTTTTTATATAGCAGATTTCTGTCATCTTCCAATGGTTCGAAATTATCACAATCCTTCTCCTCACTAAGGATTTCAAAAGCATTTTTCAGTTGAACTTCCTCTCTATTAGATCTTGGACTGACTTCCATAGCAGCTTTTTCATTAATTTCTGTAATCTGTCCAGTAATAAGACAGTCTTTTGAATTCTGCTCAGAAATCTGCACTTGTTGCTCAACAGTTATGCTTTGTTTACCCACCTCTATCTTTTCTTTAATGTTGCTGCTTTTGTTACTTCTAAAACCATTAGCATTGTTGTAGTTCCGTCTGTTTTTGAACTGAACATGAATCCAGGGGCCATACTCCACCTTTGTCACAGCATTATGTTTCGTTCCAACCGAATTCTTTTCAGCAGATATGATGGTTTCAGGCGTGTTCTTAGACTGATCCTTAATACCTTGAGCAACTTTTTCAGGACATGTGTTGAGCTCATGTCCTACACAACCACAATGATAGCAAAGTAAGTTGATTTTTTCATATTCAACTCTTTGGAAGAATCTACCAGCAATACCATCAATCCACACACCATTTGGGAGTTTTTTTTCCAGATCAACTTTCACACAAATGCGAGCAAATTCTTTCTTCCCCCACCTAAAAGTATTTCCATCCAAATAGAGAGGTGTACCAAACCGAGAAGCTATACTAGCAAGGTTGCCTTCATCCCAGCAGTATAGAGGAAGGCATGGAAGTCTAATCCAAACTGGGGCAGAGATACCCTTGAACGAATATGGATCAAATGCAGGAGACCAACGATCCATTCCAACAATGAATCCATTAACATACCAAGGTCCACCATTTAAAATTTCATCCAGCACATCTTTGTTTTTAAAGGAACAAAGTATCCAATTCATTCCAATTAAAGTCATGTGAAATCCACCAAATTGGTTCCATTGTTTTCTCAAATCAAAACTGCATGTTGAATAAGGTACATTACCTCCCAATACTTTTAAAACAATGGAGTTCTTCAGCATCTCAGAATTTTTCCCTTCAGCCATAGGATTCAGTTTGATTGCAATGCCATCTTCCAAAAATTCAACTTGATTTTTTTGAAATCAATCTTGATATTCTTTGGCTTCGACCAAGCTCCATTGATCTCTTCAACTTCGTTTTGTTCTTTATTAATCAAAGGATCGCTCAAACGATCTTTGAAAGAACCAATAGCTCTATCTTCCACCGGATTTAAAGATCCCCTGTTCTGTTCTTGTCGGAATAACCCAGAAAAACCGCACACCTTCAAATTGGTCTCAGATGAATCCGGATTGCATTTCCGGATGTTTTCCGAGCGATCCACAGCTGCTAAATCAGAAGAATTTTCATCTACAATCCTCTTACCTTTGCCTTCAACCATCAATGGCTTGATTACCGAACGCGAGCCTTCTCTGATCATTAGCCCCCCTCTTTCCTTACCAACCAATCTGGGATAGTTGGGATGACGAGGAGCAATCATGGCGTCAGCCGAAGAAGCCGCGACGCAACCGGCGACGGCGCCACCAGCCGGAGGAAATTCTGCGGGAGTTGGAAAATTCAAAAACAAGAAGGGCTTTTCTCTCACTTGTGTCAACTTTCTCTCTTATTCAAAAGGAGGGAAATGTATGTGCTAAATAGCTTACCAATTGGGGGTATGGCTTGGATTACTTTTCTAATTTTATTGCCACTAAACTCCCTACTCTGCTTAAAGGTTTTTAAGATTAGATAAAACTAGTATGACCTATGTTAAAATTTATTGCTTGCTATTAGGTGGAGCCTTTGGTCCTATTTTCTTTGGTTCTAGGGGTTGGCTCTCCATTTTTGTCCTGGGAGTTATTCCTAGATTGTTACTTTTTCATGCTGCTCTATTTTTGTTTTGGCTACAACTTTACTACTCGGTCTAGTTTTATGACTTTTATATTTCATGGTCTTTGTAGCCCTTGCATATTTGGTTTTGAGGGTGCTCGGGTGGCCTTGTCCTGTTTCTTCTTTATTATTTTCTAGATGATTGTTTCACATTATAGTTGCCTTATCTCCCATGCCCAGATATATGTTTTTAATGGGTATTTTTGGTGCTTGGCTGGTGGGCATTTCTTGGAGCCTTTTTGTTGGTTTGGGGATTGCTTCTTGGTTGGTATCCTGGAGGTTATCTCTGCTGCTTTGTTTCTTTTTGCTGTTTGTTTTTGGTTGGGTGCTAGGATTTATTCTCTGTGCTGATCTATAATGTTTAAAATCCTTTATTATTGTATGCTTTTTTTTTTGGGTGTCTTTGGGGCTTGGTTGCTGGGCATTTCCTGGTGCCTTTCAGTCTTTGTTGATGCTGGGTTTTATGGCTCTCTTTTATGTAACTTTCTCCTAAACATTTTTGGGGGTCTTGTTTATACCTTAAGGTTAAGCATGGCTGTCTAGCTATGTAATATGGTTATTTTGAGCTATATTTGGTTCATGTCTGGTGTTCTGTTTGGGTTGCCTCTAACCTGGGCTGCCAGGTGGGGTATCTTTTATCTACCAACTATCCTTCTAACTATTTTAATTGGTTTTGCTTTCTTCCTGCTACTTCTCATGCTTGAATGCCTTGGATTTCTTACTATTGTATTGGGTTTAATAGTGCCTGGTGCTGTTTGTTATTTGATGGTATGGCTATCTATACTAATTTGGAGGTGAATAAGTGTTGTGTCCCTTCTACCATTTATTGTGTCTTAGCTAATACGGATTATGGGTTTGATGTTGTTTGCCCTGGTTGCTTAGCTTATAATGGTTTGGTTCTTATTATTTCCTCTTGTTGCCTCCTCTTTATTGTTTTATGAATATCTACTGGAACAATCAACATGCTAGCTGTTATTTTTATTTGTGCTTTTTCTATCATGGGCATCATCTTTTTTTGAAGAATGTTCTTAGTGCAAGTGTTTGAAGTGGTGCCATTTTAGGTGGGAAGTGAGAGCTGAATGCTATTTTTTTCTTTCTTCCTTCTTTTTTGGGTGCTCTTTCTTATTCACCATAAAATGTACCTAGGATTGATTGTATTTTTACTTAGTAGGGAACTCGAGCTCTCTCTTAGATTTTTTTTACTTTTTTTATAGCTCATTTGAGCAGTAGTGAGCTTGAGGTCCCTTTAAGGACTTCGTAATTTTTTCCTGAATTAACGCATAGGGCCCTCCATAGATTTTCCTAAAAAAGAAAGGGGGGGGGGGTGAATTGGTTATTTAAAAATTCTTAAATAAAAAACAAAATCTTTTTGAAATCTTTTTTAATATTAAAAAATAATAATTTATTAAGAAGCAAAACAAATTTTATAATAATAAAGATCAAAATTTTTGACCACAGAACAAATCACAAAATAATGCAAAAATTAAAATTGGAAAAGTAAATAGAAAGGGCACACCAAATTTATGGTGATTCGATCAACTTGACCTACATCCCCTCCTTGGAGACTCCCTCTCTAAGTATTACACTAAACTGAAATGACTCTCCTTTTGCTCCCACAGCAAGATGGAGAAACCCTTACTAAATCTTTTTACTAACATGGTGAGGAAGAGAACCTTGAATCCTTTTACAACTTCCTGGAGTAGGCAGAGAACCTGGAAATCCTTTTTCACCCACCTAGTGAAGGAAGAGAACTCAGGAATCTTTTTACTCCCACCTGGAGTAGGCAGGGAACCTGGATCTAATATTGAAGGAGATATCCTTACAGTAACCAAAGAACTTGAGAAGAAACTTGAAGAAGATGACAAACACCTTGCTTGGAGCATCCTTTGTGATTCCCTCATAACTTCCCCTCACAAGGATCTCTATCTTTCAAGCTCTCCCTCTTCCTTCTCTAATCTCTCTCTTGGATAAACTCCAAAACAAAAGATTTACTCAAGGGTTAATACAATTGCTTAAATAGAGAGCCTCCAGAAGAAGCCATAAATTTTTTCTATGCATCTAATAGTCAAGTATGATAGACAGATCATCCTATATAATTAGTACAAAATAGCCCTTTTAGCCAGGATGATCACTATGCCCTATAAGATCAATACAAGTATTTATACAAATCATCTAGTATGATCCTGTGATAATCCAAGATGATTAGTTCAAGATACTATATTGATTGTCTAGTATGACATGGGATGATAGGCGACAATCTTCATATCGTCCCGCAACCCTCTCAGGATGTCCAGCACGATTCTCCTAGATGATTAGAAGAAAATTATGGTTTTTTGTCTAGGGGATCATCCTAAAAAATATATTGGATCATCCTGCATAATCTTAGTGGATCATCTTCTATATATTATTAATCAATCTAACCATAAATATTCCCCTAATCATTAGATCAATTTAGGCATGATTGACATAAATAGTTAAAAAAGATGTATATCATCCTATATGAATAGAATAAAATTTAAAAATTAAAATATTACCAAAATTATGATTAGCAGCTATTTTTGATCATCTAAATTGATCATCCTAGATGATATGGATCTTCCAATATGATTAGTTAAATCACCTGTAATTAGTATGGATGTCCTAATCAGGGTTTATATTTTTAATTGATCATCCAATATGATTTCAAATCTTCCTGTATGATTAGGTTCAAAAAATAGAAAAATACTCTAACTCACCAAATTTGTGCCCCTGAGTGGGTCTGTGCAATGTTACTTAACATGAGGTCCACCATATTCAAGATTTGACTTAAGAAAGATAAAAAATATATTGAAATGAAATTACAAGCAGACTCAATCCTATTCTACTAGATCTTGAGATGATCTGCATTGAAAGTGATCTTTGTTGACCTAAAAGGTTTGTAAGTAGAGCGAACAAAATAGATATATAATAATAGTAGTGGTAAAGAAATAGTATGTTTGTTATCATCAAAATCATAGTATTTGAATCTAGATTTGCAACACTAGAGTGCTAACTAGTTCTGAGAACTGTATTATTAACTTTTGTATCCTCCACCTCCAAAATGGATTATAGTAAATGTAGATGCTTCTTTACTTAGTTCTAAATGTGCATGAATTGGTGGAGTAATAAGAGATGATAAAGGAAGATTTATACCAGCCTATGTAAATCAATTATATCATTGGGATGTAGCTCAACTTGAAATTATTGCTACCTTTCTTTCACAAATATTATTGAAGAATGGATGATTGAATTTGAAGGAATTTGGATTGAGGTGATAACATCAATGTTATCAAGCTTTTCCATAGACCTTTGACTCCTTAATTTTGGCTAGATGCAAATTCTACCTCTTTAGATTTATCTTTATTATAAGATTTTAAGCATAACATTTTTTATTATATTTCTAGAGGGGATAATAAGGTTACATATTTTTGCACGACCTATGACTTAAATGGTAGTTTCTATTGGGATTTTTTTCATAATCATCTTCCTTCCATGTTTATTTCTTTGTTGAAGGAAAAATGTGATAGTTTACCTATCATTTAGTTGCAATTTTCCATTTTAGTAATAAAAATTTCTATTTGCATTGTTTTTTAAAAAATAATCCCTACATAAATATGGCCACCTACATAAGATTGAATTAGAAAATATAAATATTTAAATCCTCTTAATTTAGGGGTGATCTAATATGCCCATGATTTATCATTAAAAACCATTACAGAGTTAATCACATCTCACACCCGCCAAGGTAGATGTTGTTTTTCACATTTCAAAAGTGTATAGGAAATAATAGTGTCCTAACCTAATGCAGGAGTTGATTTCACTAACAAATAATTCTAAGTGTGTGACAGGCTGTCCGGGTTTCAACCTATTAAGATTTAAGTTTTATTTTCTTTTTTGTTTGTTTAAAGTTAGGGTTTGTTTATTTAAATTTAATTATTAATGTCTTAAGATTTAGTTGAAGATTTTATGGTTTATTGATTAAAATGTTATTTTATGTTCTCAAGAATAAATTAGAGAATAGAGTCTATCATATGATAGCCTCCATTCACTAGTAAGTCCTAACATATAAACAAAATGCAATTATCCTACCCGAGAAGAAAAAAAATACATCAACAAATTTTTTGAACATAGTAAAAAACTTTAAAGTGTCCTACATATTTGACTAAAAATAGAATTATGATGATGAATTTTATTAAGGATTGCTCATGAGTTTTTCTAAAATGGAGTGACTAAGCCAAGAATAAACTTAGCTAGAATTTGATTTGAAAGTTTTACCATAAAAAAAAACTAAAAATGATGGACAAGGGTTTTAAGATAATGATGAGGTTATTTACCTTTATTGCATGCCTTAAGATCTGCCTTACATCAGAGTTAAATCAAATGGTAGAGGAAAAATCATCATATCCATATAATACCTTTAGGAAATAAAATTTTGAAGGCATTCCAAGTTCTAACTTATAAGAAGATTAGAAATAATGAAATTTTGAATAATTCTTTTTCTTGGAATTGATTTTTAATCTTTGAATTTGATTAAAAGTGATAAGGGCACTTATAAAAAAATTTCTAAACTTCAACACATCAACTAATAATTATACATTCCTAAGATTAGAAAAGTCATAATATGGTTGACTAGAGAAATTTGAAATACATCTTAATTTAATATAGATGATTGCCAGAAAGTTAGCAAAACAAGCTAAACTTTTATGCTTTAAGGTTTAAAGAATGAGAAGAAATGCATCTTCTATCTAAGGCATAAATCCACATAAGTGGTAGGTGGGAGGGAGGGAACATAATTTTCTTATTAGCATTGATAACCGTAAGCCTTTTTTTAAGGTGTTAGAGGAGTCAACCACAACCTACTTTCTATTATGTTTTAATGAAAATAGAGGTAAACTTCTTTCACAAGAACAAATCTGTCATTCTCTTTAATAAAAATTTCTTCATAGACTTGACTTGTGTTTCAACTTTGAAATTTTTCTCCAATTGAGTTTCCTTTAATTTTGAAAAATTTTCATATCATATTATGGACCATGACCCTGTAAAATATATCAAGCTACAAAGAAATATAAAACTATAAAATGGTGTTAGGATAAGAAGAAAGTTTTAGATATGAAGGTTTGATTTTTTGGACCATGTCTTACCACAAATTAAGCTATTAAAATATGTAAATGCAATATTTTGGTCTAGACAATAGAATTTTGGTTTAAAAGTTTATAGTTTCCTAAACACTATCCTACCACACATATCAAGTTTCATGAATATTTAACTGTAATATGCAAGAAGAAGATTTTTTGAAAATATATTCTAACTTTGAAGATTTGAATTTGTGGAGCCAATCCAAATGATACATTGATATACAAAAAGAAGTAGCTATAATATATTAACAATGACTGGGCAAACATTTTATTTTAAAATATTTAAAAATGAAAGAACTTTCTTTTTTCTTAAGAGATTATTTAAATCTTTTTTTAAAATGTTGTTATATGAAGAGGTCATAAAAATACATCCCATCAATAATTGATGGGGGTCCTTTATGACCTTATTTTATAAACTTTAGTAGACAATGATCAAATTATCCATGAATAAAATGAATAAGACGACCGACGAAAGAAATATAGTTAAAACCTATGGCAAGCACAAGTATACTAATGTTATAAGGGTATGAATAACTACTCAAGATAGAGAGAGAAAACGATCCTCCAATCGAGTCGCCATAAGAATTTGGTAAGGAATAAATGCCATATAGATTTAGTTTGCTCTCCTATTTTGAGATTGAATACTAAATTGACAATAATGTACCATCTTGAGAGATGGACATAGTATTTTATAATGGTTTTAATGTCAAAATAGGGTTTTAGAAAATATCAATTAATTAATTTAACAAAATTCAAAAATAACATGTCATCTTGAAAGATGAACATATAATTCTATAAATAGTGTTTTAAAAAAGAAATAAGTTCTAAAATTTTGACCATTCCTTCAATCAAATGCAATAAGGTGAATATATATTATCTGAAGTAATGAACATAATATTATATAAAGGATCAAAAAATAAGAATGCTCCCATTTATAAGATCAAATATGATAATGAGAATATTGTATTATCTAGGGAGGTAATATTAACATTTTAGAAAGTATTTGAAGGTTGAAATGGGTTTGAAAGAAGATTTATATTTTTTTGAGATTTTCCTCCAATTTTATAGGAATAAAATAGAATTTATTCTAATATGGAGCTCTCTATTTATTATAAGGGTAAGCCCCTATAGTTAATTTAATCTTAAGATGGGTTCTCCTAAGAAAACTCTCGACTAAAATTGTGATTTCATACCATTTGATTTATAAGAAGATAAGGATAGAAGTAGAAATTTTTTAAGGAGAAAGCTCAACATTGAATAGTTCATAGTGGGTCAAACGGAAAAAGGAGGCACTAAATTTTAAAAAGTTTAAAGACAACCCTAGTTTATCCCATATTGGGCTTTATAATTTCGGATAAAATTTATTATTCAAGTTCATACTATTAAAAATGGTTTTTTTGAACTAATCTTATAGGACAATCATACAGGATCATACTGGATGATATTTGACAATAGAATTGATTTTTTAGGGTTTTTGAAGCCCTGTATTTAAGCTTTCTCCAAAGACATTGTAAGTCTATTTGACATGCATTGAGTGTCCGTTCTTCTAGAGAGAACCTGAAGAGACTCTTGAAAGGGAGAGAGAAATGGGTGGAGTTTGAGAGGGAGAAGATCCTTGTGGGTTTTGAAGGAGTGTGGAGGGGGTTTTACATGGTTTCTTTGGCAATCTTGCACCATAATACCATCCAAATCAAGGTTTGTCTTTAGGGAACTTTTGGGAAAAAGAAGATCTCTTTAGTGTCAAAGGACTCAGCTACTCTGCCATACCGGGGAAGGTAAACGTGATTATTGGTTCTTTGCCTCACAAGAAAGGTGAAAAAGGAGTCAAGATTATCTACCTCAGCGGGAGGGTGGAAAGGAGCCAAGGTTCCTTGCATGTGAAAAGAGTACGGTCCTCTGCCACACAAGATTGGTGGAAGAGAGTTTGTAAGGACTTCTCCACCTGGCTGTGGGGGCTGAAGAAGAGTCACTAAAGAGTTTAGTGCAATATATGGAGTGGGTGACTCCAAGGTGTAGACGTAGGTTAGGTTAATCGAACCACTATAAATATATGGTATGTTTGTTCTTGATTTTTTTTTCCTGCACTTTATTTTTGCATTTATTTGTATGTTAATTATGTGGTTGAAAATATCTATTATTTCATTGTTGTGAAATTACTCTGCTTCCGCATCAAGGGATAAAATTATTTTTTTTTAGATGTTGAAAAAGCTTTAAAAGGGAGATTTTCTTTGTGTTTAAAGAAGTTTTTAAATAACCAATTCTCCCCGTCTTGGTTTGCCTCGGGCTAATTATTTAGGGTTTAACAACCCTCAAAAACTTTCAATTGACTCTTATACAATTAATCATAATGTAACATTTTAAAAAGTCCTAACAATAAATTTTATCCTAAAAGAGAAGAACTTCACTAGGTCAGAACTACACCTTCATAAGTTAGGTGGTCTGATTCTACTTATATGCGGGGAGGTACCTAAAAGGAAAGAAGGAAGGATATGTTTTATGCGACTCCAGACAAGCTCTGGTTCACTTTCAAAATCAATTATTTTTCTATATTATTCTAAAAAAATTATTAATTTTTAGTAGAAAAAGTTTTATTCCTTAAGATCCTATGCAAAATTCAAGCAAAAGCTTAAGAAGAAATTAACCTAAAAAGTAGGGGTGAGTATAAAGTAATAAAAATAAACATTTAATCAACCCCCAAAGCAAACAAAAAGTAAGAAAGTCCAGTCCACGTGGCAAGTGCCACTTTTTTTATAACCCATAGTCTACAATAATAAAAGTGGCAAGTCTCCATCGATAAAAATGTGGATTTTTTAAACCTATAAATGACGTAAGTCTTTTTATGAGTAAATTGGTTTATTTATTGGTCTTTAAGTCTCCTATCACCAATCATCCTTTAGAAAGGCTTTCAAAAGAGAGGAAATCTCCTAAGTGGGGAAGAGAACCGTCGAATCCTTACCATTTAAAACCTTCCAAAAATTGCCTTTCCATGAAGCTTTCCTACCACCATTGCACCCACAGAAGCAAGGAGAAGATTAATGGCCACTCCTCACCATTTCCTATGGAAAATGTATTCTTTTTTTTTTGGTTAAAACCCACCAACGGGCCTACACGTTAATAATAAAAATAAATTACAAGGTCCTTAAGGAGAAATCCAACCCTCTATTGCTTAGAAGAGCTACAAATAAATAAAAAAAGGTCTTAAGAGCTAGATTTTTCCATTAAGCATGAGTACAAGACAACCTAATAACATGCTATAAAGAGTAGAATTAAAAACCCGAAAGAGGAAATAAAAATGATTATCAGTAAGCATGGTGTTGCCACCCAAAAAAGAAGTATTATCATTAAGCTCGGTGTTATCACCCATAAGGAAGTCTTGCAAAAGAAGAATTAGAAGTCTCCACACATCTATATAGCTCATTCCAGTAGCTCAAAAAATCATTATGTCACCTAAAGGATGATTGAAAATTAACTACAAGTTACCACAACAGTTCAACTGAAGCCAAAAGGACATTAAGCAGATATTGGAAAGAAAATAAACCATAAAATTAATTCTGCCAATAATCCAAACCTGAGTATATAAAATTAATTACTGATACCATCTCATCAACCAAAAAGTGTGTAAGTAACAGACACTCAAAATATCGCAACTATAAGCAACACACCCCACATTAAAACACCAAGACAAATAAATAATGTAACAACAACAAATATTTCTATTGTACTAACCATGTTTGTCCTGACCAAGAGCAGAAAAAGCTGCATAGTTGTGAATATAACAAGAATAAACATACCAGAAATAATAAGACCCTGGAAGAACACATTCATCATCAGAAGATCCATCATTATTTATAGTCATTAATGCATACCAATTGCAATGATCTAAAACACCAATTAGCTAAAATGAAAAATAGTAACTAGGAAACAATAGGAAAAATAATAGTAAAAACGTCAGAACCATAAATGCTAAATTGAAAGGGATTGCCATAAAAGCTCAGGCATGTAGTATCAATGATGCTATCACACACAACACTAAAATTTCACTCCAATCTACTCCCAAACCCACCCAGGCTCACACTGATCCTGCATGGGAAGGACACACTATAATAGAAAGAAACACAGTTGAGGAGGTACAACTAGCTTACAGACATAAACTTTCATTCAAATATCCCAACAATTTATGAACAAATGATAGAATGACTTCATATCAATAAACTTGAAAATATCCTGAACATGGATATAACAAAGAGTCCACAACAAGAACAAAGATGGACCAACCCAACAAAAAATACTGTAATGAAGACTGACAAATTCCAATTTGAAAAAAACCTGGGAGTAGATGAGCAACAAAATGAGTGTTTAATAGCAAAATATATTCTCCAATCATAGCTCTAAATAGGTTAATCCCACCAATTAGCAAAAAAAATTTAGTCAAGAATGTTATTATATTGATTGTTAAACTAAGCTAGTAAGAAAACAACCATTTACAAATCTTACAAGCTTTAATAAAATAGAAATTAAGGATATGAAAACTCCAAACACCATAATCTAGAGAAAAAAGCCTGGCCCACTTTCCAAATGCAAGGACAAACTAAGATAGACAACACCAACCTGTAAAATGTTTTCTACAATGAATTAATGGACAATAATAAAGTTTTCAAAATGTTATTATTTTCATAGAAAAATACAAATAAAAATAACATAATATATTGAAAGATAGAAATGATATTCTAATATAATATTTAAGGACAAAAGTATATTTTTTAAAAATTATCATTTTTATATTCAAATATGACAGTGAGAATATCATATCACCTTAAAAGCTGAAAATGACATTTTGTAAAGGATCTGAATGCAAAAAATGAGTTTTAAGAAAGCTTCCATTTTTATAATCAAATATAATAATGAGCATATCAAAATATATTCTACAAAGGCATTTGAATATAAAAATGGGTTTTAATTAAATTTGTTTACTTTCTTAGAAATCTTTATCCTACCTTATAAAAATAAGATAGAATTTATTTTAATCTAAATTTATAGATTCTCTACAGAAGTAAGCCTCTATAGATAATCACACTCACAAGAGGTGAACCTCCAAAAAACACTATCGATTAAAGTAGTGGAAAATATTTTTTAGATTCAAATGTTTAAGATAAGGATGAGAGGTTCAGAGTTTTCAAATAAGATTGGATTAATTTTAAATAGTTCTTTCTAGGATTCAAAGCATGAAGAGTAGGGAAAACCTATGATTCTAAGACAACCTAGAGGCTATCCAATCTATCCTACATTTGACTTTAATATTTTAAAAAGAAGAGATTGTTATATTTGAGTTGATATAACATTAGAAATTTGAGATTACATTCATGAAGGGTGAGGAATTATGATTTGATATCTGCCTTAGAACATAGATATTTGTTGGGTACTACACACTAGTAACCTAAACCTATTCTAAGTGTAATGAATAAACTTTTGGACCTACATTTACCTAAAGTGGAAAGCCAATTAACCTACCTAATCGCTTCAAAACCATGTTATCTATTCTTTATGAAAGATGGGTGGGTTGTTATTTAAGTTTTAAGAATTCATAGCCGATATCTAGAGAAAATCCTATGTGGCCTTATATTTATGAATGGTTGTACACTTTTAGAATTGATGTGATTTAATTTTAATTTTATTATATATATAATGCAATGTATGATTGTTGAAGTACCACAAATAATGAATGCTTGATATTAAAAAAAAAAAAGCATAATTATTTTTATAGAAGATTATGTTTCCTCAGGTTCAACACCACATCCTTAAAGAATAAATTATCTGAACTTTACCCTCTATAGTGGTTTTGTTTCTATGTTATTTATTCCTAGAAATTTTTTTTTTTAAATTATGAGTAAAATTTTTTTCATTCCTTAGAGCCTAATCAAAATCCAAGCACATACACATGCAAAAAGAAATATATAAAAAATATGAAATTTTACTGTATAAATAATCTAAATAATTAAATTAGAATATAAATATTTGAAGTCCAAGTTACAAGTGCCACCCAATTACAACCTAGGGTCTACTAAAAGTAAAGATGGGCTAGGCTCCAAAAATAATAACCTTGATTTTACACCAACGAAATGACATAAATATTAAAATAAGGCAAATTTCTTTTATTCTTCATTTATTAGTTTTTTAACTTGGTTATTGTAATCAAGCCTTATGTGTGCTCATTTAATAAGATATCCAAATAAAAAGAACTATATAATAAAGGATATTTCTTTTCTGTTTGGATCCTGATTATTTTGGAAAAATGTCTTATTTTATAAACTTTTACAACTCTTTTATTGAATGAATTACATGATTAAAAATAAAAATGACTCAAACTCCCTTCATGTTAGTGAAGTAATTAAGATATAAATCTTAAAAATAAATTAGGTCATAATAGCATTTACAGATTTCTAAGCATCCCATAAGCATTATTGTGCTTCTAATGATTATGGGGCTAAGTAATAAAAGCTCATGCATAAAATTTTATTATCTTTAAATTATGATTAATTTTAGCCCCATTTTTATAGTATTGCATAAGTTTAACCACTGTAAAAAAATTGATTAATAATAGGCATTCAAATCGATCTTAACCTAGGGAAATTTAGATGCCCATCATTGATCATGTAATAAGCATGAAAATATAAGCATCATAGAATAAGCATCATAAATCATATCAAACCATAACAACCAAGATTCATTAACATGCAAGTTGCTTCAAACCTTAAAAAAACACTTGAAAGAATGATATCCTAGCCTAAAATAAGTGTTAATTATCATAATAAATAATCTACAACGAGTGTAACAAGTTGTGTTGTTTATATATAACCTAAGTTTATTGTTATTTGAAATCATCTTTATATTGAGTTTAGTTTGTTGAATGTCAAAGGAATTTTAATTTGAGTTTAAGTTTTACTATTTTTGATGTCTTAAGAATTATTTTAGGATAGATTTTGAATTGTTGAAGTTGACTAATGATTAGTTGTTTAGAGAATTTTTATTAGTCACTAAAGCTTTCAAACCAATACATACTTTCCTTCCTAAAGGGAGCTAAGCAAGGTCTGTGAAAGCTTTAATTTTTAAGTGTTTTATTACTATATTTTTAATGAATATTTAAGTTGAAAAGTAATTCTCTTTGTTAAACCAAGGTAATGATTGGTTATTTAGAGACTTTTGATTAGTCACTAAAGCTTTTGATCACCTAATTATTTAAGTTTGATTGCTGGTCTCTAATTTTTAATTAATTTAATTTATTAATTACCAATTTATAATATTTGTATGTCATCAAACCATTCATGGTGTTATCATAATGGTAATGAGGACCATGGCCTCCTATGGGTGCTAATATTTGTATTTAAAAATTTCTTAAAATTAGGAAAAATATAGAGCTATAGGTGCTAAATTGAATGAACAAAGAATAACAATTTATAATTTAAAAAGAATCAAACATAACTAAAAATTTTTTATCTATGTTAGTACTTCATTTTTTGAACTTCAATGCTATAGTACCTAAGAACTGACTAATTTAGGATCTCTTGAGAAATAAAGTTAATCCGATATCTAAAATCATTATTTTAATACTCATATGCTTCAAAAGAAAATAAATTAAATATAAGAAGATCAAAGTAATGAAATAAAAAGACAAAGAAAAATGAGTACTATAACATGAAAAATTGTTATCTAAGGATGTTGAATTCCTAAAGGATTCTAATATTTAATTTTAAAAGGAGAGTGTAAGTAAGCTATTACGTATGAATGTTTGTAAATGAATTATAAAATTAACTAATATAAGACTAATTTCTAAATGATAAACCCTTAAATCTAAATAAGTAGTTCAATTGCACTTACACTTATCGTTGAAGAGTTCAATTCGAATATTAATGAAGATGATTCCTTAGGATGCTTTTTTCATAATTATATAAGTTAAAATTGCCATCCTTTAATCATTACAATTCACATCAAAATATTGGAGTATTATCTTATATTTTAATCATATTTAGTTTACAATTTCTTCTTATTTAGAATAATGAATTGATCAAAGGTGCAAAAATAATTGCTTGAGGATAAGCAAGAGCTTAAGATGAAGTGAATTTCTTAAGTTAAATTTATGTTTATTTTTATTCTATAAAATTTCAATAAAGATGTGTGTTTTAGTTAATGTTATGCATGAAT
This sequence comes from Dendrobium nobile, assembly GCA_022539455.1. Classification (NCBI taxonomy): domain Eukaryota; kingdom Viridiplantae; phylum Streptophyta; class Magnoliopsida; order Asparagales; family Orchidaceae; genus Dendrobium; species Dendrobium nobile. The sequence goes on from CM039733.1 coordinate 24,949,320, forward strand.
GTTTTAGAAAAAGGATGAAAATTACAAAATAAGAAAACACCACAATGCAAAAACTCTCAGCTTTGTTGTATATTCAACACCACTATAACAACCAAAAAATAAAAATAATATAAAATAGGACATTTTAAATTTATATTTGAATTGGAGTGCTTCAACACTATACTTGTGAGCGTTCTGATGCTAGGGTTGAGAGCACAACAGTGCAAGAAAATGTTGCTATGATTGATATCAAATTTATGATATTATAACCATATGTGATATCCAAAAGATTCAAGAGATCCATAAATGAGAGTCATAAGGAGTTAGAGATTGATTGGGAGTCATAAGGAGTAAGGGTGACTGTCATGTAATTCAAGCGGAGTTTTAAGTAGTTCATTGATTAGGAGATAGAAGGGACGACTAAGTGAGAGTCATAAGTGGAGCAATATATAAGATACCCTCAACTGAATATCTGATAAAATATTAATTATTGCATGGATACAAATTACTTATACTAATTATTAATTACTGAATATGAATATGGATTACTATTACTACTTATCATCGTTGAATATATATACTGAAACTTCTGTATAACTGATGGATTGAAAATGATGATTGAATAATATGACCGAATGAAATTAATAGTATGATAAATACAAAATGATTGGCTGATATAGTTGATCAGTACAGAGAGCATATATATTGATTTATAGATTTCCTTATATGATTTAAAGTATATTATCTTTCTTTTGCATTGCATTGATTTCAATTGTAAGATTTTGATTACTTGTTGGGCTTTCATGCTCAATATAGAATTTTATATGATTTCAAGTAAAAGTAAGGAGTATGTGGATTGAAGCTTAGTTGTAATGATATTTTAGTTTTCTTTCAATTATTCTGATTTATGTATATTCTTTTGCAGCCTATGAAGGCTATTGTATATATTATTTTTGATTCTACCAACTTGATGATGTACTTATGGGATATAGTAGTGAGAATTATGATTTATGTTCTTTATTATATTTCTTTGATGCATTTTATTAACTAAAGATGTTTATTGATATAATTAATAAATGAATAAAATGATATTTTAGATCACTGTGCATGATAAACTCGATGCCAAAATTGAACATTATAGTGCCATAGCCTAGAGAAAATTTTATTTAATTCAACACACAGATGGAATAATGGTCAAGGCCACAATGTTGCGCAACACCATGAGTGAACATTGCAACACTAAAGTCCTAAGAAAATTATAAAAAAATGAATACATGAGAGATAATCTCAGAAGTATCACATCATTGATGACATATGTAAGTGTCGTAGTGCTCATCTTTTCTTAGTGCAAAGGAGGAGCAATTAGAGAAAAGAAGCATCACGCTAGATTAATTGAGAATCATGTCTAATCAATCAATAGTCATGCTAGGTCAGCCCAAAGCCATAGAAGAACACATTTAGCAGTGCCGAGGTGCTAGTTCATATTGTAATGCCATTATACCACCTTATCTAGTGCCACAATGCTTAAGTTCCTTCATTTTAAGAATAAATAGTTTTTTTTTACTCTTTTTTTTTTGTAAATGAGGAACTATAGGGTAGTGGATGATATATAGTGGAGTGGTTTGTCATCCTTGTAGAGAGAAAAACCATCCTTAGTAGTGGGAAGCATAATGGAGAGTGAAGGTGTAAGGGCATAATCACTACGTGAAGAGTTTATATGCATGATCTATTTAGGATTTTTTCTTGGTGCTATTTTCTTTATCTTTTCTATTTGTAATTTGTTCTTGATAAAGTAACAAAAAGTTTTTTGTTCAATTTAATTTCTATGACCGACTAAACTCTAATTTTGGACTACAACATCAAGCCTTTATCCCACTACGAGGGGTTGGCTACACGAATATTTTTCTCCATTGTGTCCTATTAAAGGTCAAATTCTCGTTTAAATCTAATAAAGAAATGTCATTCCTAATATTTTCTAACCAGGTCTTTTTAGGACTGCCTCTACCTTTCTTAACATAAGTCAAATCTAATACCTCTACTTTCCTAACCAGGTCATTGGAAGGCCGCCGTTTTATGTGACCAAAACATCTAAGGAGACTCTCTCTAATCTTATCTTCTACTGGAGCTACTCTAACCTTTTCACGTATATGATCATTTCGTATCCTATCTCTAAGGGTAAAGCCACTTGACCTTTGCATCCTCATCTATGCTACACTTAACTTAATATTATGCTTTTCTTTTAATGGCCAACATTCAACACCATAAAGCATTGCAGGCCTCACTACCATCTTATAGAATTTTCCCTTAAATTTGAGGGGTACTTTTCTATCACACAATAAGCCCGATGCATTCCTCCACTTCAACCATCCAACTTGAATTCTGCTGATAATATCCCCATCTATTTCACCATCACTCTGAATAATAGATCCAAGATATCTAAAACATGTACTCTTATTAATGACTTGATCGCCCAAAGTCACAATCCCCTCACTAGGTCTATTACTACTAAAATTACACTCCATATATTCCATTTTAGATCTACTCAAGTGAAAACCTTTAGTCTCTAACGTTGACCTCCATAATTCAAGTTTACTTTCAACTCCCTCTCTAGTCTTATCAACAAGAAGAATATCATCAGCAAAAAGCATAAACCAAGGTACATCCTCTTGTAAATGTCTAGTGAGAACATCCATGACTAAAGCAAAAAGATATGGGCTTAAGGCTGATCCTTGATGTAACCCAACTGAAATAGGGAAATACATGGTCAAACCACCTTGTGTTTGAACACAAGTAATCGCTCCTGCATATATATCTTTAATGATTTGAATATAAGCATTATAACTCCTTTCTTTTCAAGAACTCTCCATAGCACTTCTCTTGGAACTTTATCATATGCTTTTTCTAAATCAATAAATATTATTTGTAGATCCTCCTTATTTTCTCTATATTTCTCCATCAAACCTCTTAATAAATGTATGGCTTCCAAAGTCGACCTACCCGACATGAATCCAAATTTATTTTGAGAAACATTAGTATCACGCCGCAACCTATGCTCCATAACTCGCTCCCATAGTTTTAAAGTATGACACATTAACTTAATTCCTTTATAATTTGCACAATCTTGTTCATCACCTTTATTCTTAAAAATAGGAATTAACACACTCATTCTCCACTCATCTGGCATCTTTTTAGTCTTCAAAATAGTATTAAAAAGTTTAATAAGCCAAGAAATACCTTCATCTCCTAAGCATTTCCACACCTCTATATGAATATCATCAGGTCCATCAACTTTTCCATCCTTTATTTTTTTAAAAGCCTCTCTAACTTCAATTTTACTAATACACCAATAAAAATAGAAATCTTTATTTTCATTTAGGGTGCTAAGGTCACTATAGTCAATCTTATTTTCATAATTTTCATTAAAAAGTTTAGCAAAATATCTCATCCACCTTTGTTGAATATCATCTTCTAAGAAAGTATTTTTTGATCTTCATCCTTAATACACTTCACTTGAACTAAATCCTTACTGCTCCTATCTCTTTGTTTGGCTAACTTATACATATATCTTTCTCCCTCCTTAGTATCTAATCTATTATATAAATCACTAAAAGCTAAGGTCTTTGCATCGCATATTGCTTTCTTAGATTCCTTACGAGCCTCTTTATATATTTTCCAATTATCAGAATTTTTAAAATTAAACCAATTTTTATAACAAATCTTCTTATTCTTAATCTTTTGTTGCACATTTAGATTCCACCACCAACTATTTTACTATTAGGAGCTTTTCCCTTTGATAAACCAAGCACATCTTTTGCAATATTCTTAATATCACCAGCCACTTTATCCCACATAATATTAGCATCCTCATGCATAGATAAATTCTTAAGATCTAAAATCTTACTCTCAAAAATATTTTTTGTTAATATTCTTTAAATGCCCCCATCTAATCCTAGAATATCATTTTAATTTATTTTTTCTTATATTCCCTTTTATCTTAAAGTCCAAAAGTAAAAATCGATGTTGGGTACATAAATTTTCACTCGAAATAACTTTACAATCTTTGCAATCTAACCGATCTAATTTTCTTATAAGAAAATAGTCAATCTGGGTTGTACTATATCCATTTTTATAAGTGATGAGATGCTCATTCATTTTCTTAAATAAGATATTAGAAATTGAAAAATCATAAGCTAAACAAAAATCTAAAATGGTCTTGCCACCTTTATTTGTTGTTCCAAAACCATAGCCACCCTGAATGCTTTTAAAATCATCTACCTCTCTACCAATATGTCCATTTAAATCTCCTCCAATAAAAACTCTTTCTTCTAGAGGTATCTTTGTAATAATTCTTCTAAGTCATTTCAAAAATTTAATTTAGAACTCATATCCAAACCTACGTGAGGAGCATAAGCACTTATAATATTAATAATCTTATCATCAACAACAATCTTTAAAGCTATAATTTTATCTCAAATCCTATTAATTTTTATAACATTATCCTTCAAACTCTCATCTATAATAACACCTACACCATTTCTAGTACAATTCCTACCCGAATACCAAAGTTTAAATCCTAAACTATCAATTTCCTTAGCCTTCTCTCCAACCCTTTTAGTTTTTTGAATGCACAAAATATTTATCTTCCTATGAATCATATTATCTAATAATTTAATTAATTTTACAGTAAGGGAACCTATATTTCAAGTTCCTATCCTAATTTTAGTTTCATGGACTAGCTTCTTTTGCCCATATTCGTCCTTGATGTGGGAACCCTTGCCTATTTAACATTGCACCCGGGTGCCGGTGCAGCGGCCCTTGCACACTTGTCACTATATTTAGGCCATACAGCACGTCGCTTCCAGGGGACACCCTAGCATTTACACAATTTCTTAAAGGATTCATGTCATTATTATTCGACAAATTTTATGTTGGCTGTCGACTACCTAACGTAACCCTTCACTTTTCTCATCCAAGACTTGGGACCAAGCTACGGTAGTGTTGAACTAATGTTGGACTAATGATGCAAAATTTGGGTAAATCCTAAAGTATACTCTTATGAATAAATACAAATTATTATATTGAATATCTCCCATGCTTAATTTAGTTTGTTCAATGACTATGTATAAATTTAGGATCTAATGTGATACATTATCTTGATGAAAGAATATTGGTATAATTAGGTATATTAAAATGGAATGCTTTCATACTGAGACATAAATGATTAGAATTATAAGATTTATGGAGATATATATCTTTAAAGAGGACATAAACCTTTCTTTACACCTTTATATGGGTGTCAAAATGGGTTCGAGGGTCAGTTCTGGGTCTAGCATAGATTGAACTTGGTCTAAATGGGTTGACCCTAAATTGACCCATTTTTGCAAATGGCTTAGGAAATCAAACCCAGATTGGACCCATATGGGTTACTGGGTTGACCTGACTCGATCAAACCCAACCTTTGAACTCATGGACGAGCTGTACAATTTGAGGACAAAAAAAGAGTTTTGAGGGTAGAGTTTAGGGTGTGGAGGCAGACCACAGAAGTCAAGATGTGCTCATTACATGTGGTAGCAGGCATATAAGTAGATGTAGACATGCTCATGAGAAACAAGCGCCTCAGCCTAAGAGATGGTGGAATCACAGAACCTGGATGGCCGGACGAGCTGTGCGAGTAGATGGACATGATTATATTGAGGAAAAACTTCATTACATGAGCAGTGTAGGCACGTGAATAGGAGGAACCATGGAACACCTACTTCTGGGGTTTTTTTTAAATGGGTAATTGGGTCCCTTTGGGGTTTTTGGGTCAAACAAAACCCAACCATGTTTTTGAAATGGTTTGACTTGCTGAACTTAAAATTAAAATTTTCTAGGTTAGGTTTTGGGACTTGTCAAATATTGGCACCCCTACACCTTTATAATCTAGTCAAAAATTTAAAGTTGCAAGAACTTTGATTCACAACTATTATAGATGAGTCTACTTAGGAGAACATAAGTTCATTAACCATCATTAGTTTAAAACATATTTATTCTTAGTTATCTTATCTATTTTCTTTATTTTTCAAAAGTTTGAATAATTATCTCTTAAATTCATTGCATAAAAAAATTAGTAGTTTGAGTAGACAATACTAGAGTCAATTATGGTTCACTTATTTCCTTGTGGGTTCGACACTCTCTCCTAACACTTTATTACTTTATTAGCACATAAACTTGAATTAGATGTGAGCATTTAGTATTTGAATTTATAGTGACATTCAATTTCATTATCATATAAGTTAGCCACTAAAAAAGTATTAACTTTCTCAAACATAAAGTATAAATCCCCATTAGTGACCTCATAAGGAGAATTCCCCTTGAGGAAGTCCTCCTATTAATCAATTTTTTTTGGGGAAGTGCACTCCTTTGATTGTGTTTCAAAGGTGAGTATCTCCTTGAAGAGCTCCCTCTTCAAACTCAGTTAAGTTCTCCTCTAGCAAGTTCCCTCCTTAAGCTTGGGTATATGCTCCTCTGGCGAGTATCCTCTTTAAGTTAGAGTCGCTAACTAATGTTGTACATCCTTACACTATTCAACAAGCCTAATTTATCATTTAAATTTGTAGGATCCACATTTTGAGTTGTACTAATACAGTCATGAACTAGGAAACAAAGTTTGGAAATCAATTTTTGTAAAATCTATTAAGTAAAGCTATAAATAACTTACATCGATCATATACAAACACTAAGGAAATATATGTTTTTTTACATTGTCTTCCATTTTAAATGAGTGTCATTATATTACCTGAATCTTTCTTCATAAGAGAATGGAAGTAGAACAGTGAGGGATGTTGACCCCTATGCATCAAACCACATGCAAAGGGAGCAAATTATGATTAGCAGCTATGTAGCTTATTATAACAGATCATCTTCTATGAGATAGATCGCACGATATGATGTGTTTAAATAATTTTAATTAATTGAGGTTCCTTAATTAGGGATTTTTATTTTAACTGATTGTCTACTATGATATAAATAATATTATATGATTAGGTCAAAAAATATAAATTTTCTTAACTCACCAACTCACTCCCTTGGGTATGTGTGTGCAAGATTACTTAGCTTAGTATCCAACATAGATATATGACTTGACTCAAGAAAGGTAAAAGTACATTAAAGTTGAAATTATAAACAGACTCAACCCTAGTCTAGCCAATCTTGAGTTGATTGAAATTGCAAGTGAGTTGTGGGCATAAAATGTTAGTGAGCAGGGAAACAAAACATATATTTAATGGTAACAATTAATAAAAGATAGTAGTATGGAAATAATAATGTTTGTTGTCACCAAAATCACAGTGCCTGGGTCTAGATTTGCAACAATGATGAATGTTTGCTTTAATGTGTTGATTTTCTATTTCACCTTGTCGAGACACTTGTTCGTTTCTTTAAAAAGTATGTTTATGTTAAGGGCTTTGGAAGGCTGGCCTTGCCAAGAATGTTAGAACTCGTCATATCACAATATCTTTTCAAGGTTGTTCCAAAAGAATCTACAAAGATGGTTGAATTCGAGAATATTACTAGGAGCACTTCTGAGTTTGAGAACTCTTTCAAGGAAATGAATTTTATCTCTTTTGACGATAAAAGTGAAGAAAAGTTGAGTCATTTTATTCATAATGTTGAGTTTCATTTTGCTTCTAAAAAAAAAGAATAAAATCCTAGCAATAGTTTGCAAAATAATTCTTCAGTTTTGTTCTTTGGAAACAACCTCAAATAGTGGAATGTTGTTTGATGATGCTTATGAAGTTCCATCTTTTCATGATGTTGATTTGCTTTTGAACCTAGAAGCTGTTTTGCATCAAGTACGTTGTGCCAAGTCATAATAGTGCATGAAAATACTTAAGGATGCTTGTTTTTCATATATAAGAGCAATGAAAGAGTTATACCATGCTTCTAGGGATGTTCTATTATTATACAAAGTTATCATACTAATGAAGATGGTGAAGAAGCTGCATAATGTAAGCCAGCAAGCAAGAATTGTGCATAATGATTGCTATTAATTATCTCAAGTGATTCTTGATCATATATATATATATATATATATATATATATATATATATATATATATATATATATATATATATATATATATATATATATATATATATATATATATATATATATATATATAAGAGGGAGAGGGAGAGAGGGAGAGAGAAGGAGAGGGAATTTCTTTAATTTGTGCTTTATACAAGTTTTCATCACCGTCGTTGCCACTTCACGCATGTATAATCTTGCAAACTCAAAAACACCAAAGTTCTATTTTTGGTGCATGCAGCTTGACGAGCAACCATGCATACACCCTTTTCTTAGTACAATGGGAAGAAGCTTTCCATAATTCTTGTGGAAACACGAGAGAGCCTCTACGTGCTTTTCTTAGCATGATGGGTAAAATATAAGTACTCATATGTACCTCAGTGTCATTGGGAAAATAATTAAATTTTTAAATAGGTACCTTCAAAGACCCATACATGCCTTTCTTAGTATTGTGGGGATGAAGACTACGACTGTAGTGTCATCCAACACCGATCGTACACATTTTTCTTGACATGGAAGTCAAGCTAACACTCCTGTAGCTTCCCTTAAATGGGAAGATGTCAGGAGGATACAAAAATTCAGTTTCAAAATGCACAAGAACTTGAACAAAAATAGGGGACTTGAGTTGGATAACATGGAACTCGAATTTGACATATAACTAATGACATTGAACTGAATTTGAATTTGGACCTAATTGAATTACTTGGAACATAATTTAACGTCTAAAATAAATACTTATAATTTAACCAAAAGAAAACATTAATCATGCAAAAAAGGATCAAGTGGAGAATACAATGACAGTCTTATAATTAACAACACAATATTTTCAAGGAATATTAAGAAAATCATCACTTTAATTGGAATGCAAATATTAACGAGAAAAGAACAAGAAGACGATGATAGAGATGACTTAGCTACAAAGCCATGTTATGAGGGCTTTTGGATCTCGATAATTGATTTGTAATGTTAGACACGACTCATCCCTAAGTAACAATCGACATAAATTTTAAGAAATGTGGCAAAGTGCTTATAAGAAGCAGTACAAAACTATGAAGAGCATGTAATGAACAAGTCTTCAAACATAAGCATGCAAGTCAACATGCAAAACTCTTGCAAGTATAAATCACACAAAAGTGATAATGACATTCCATGCAATTGAGTGATTTAGAATAATTACAATGACTACAAGGATATGAATGCAATAATAATGAAAATCTATATGTACAAAGGCTGGTGTAAATCTACATGTGATGAAAATTTAAAGGTATATGCAGTTGATTACAAGTAAATATCAACAATGCAAATTAACCATGGAAGCTAGGAATTATTTCCAATGAGGAATAATGACTTGTCATATTTATCATAACCTACAAATAAGAAATAGAGCTGTAAGGTGAGTAACCATGATGAAATGCAATATTATCTCTATCGTTGGAAATGACCAAACATCCAAAAAATATCTTAATAAAAGAGATCAACACATAGTGAGCATAACAAATTGATGATAAAGGAATTTTGAAAAGGCTTTAAGAAAATGTAATTCACAAATCATCAATATCATTTAACCCTTTCACAAACATGCAAAATCCTTGCACATGTCCTAAAATTCCTATGGATAATGATAGTGGATTCATAGTATTCACGTCGAGCATGCAACAACTACATTAGTCTCCTTGTGATGTTACCTTACAAGCAACATTGGTCCATGGCAAGGGACACATATGTTGCCTATAGGCAAAGATAAAAGTATCTTAATGCATACAACCATTTGCTTGTAGATCAAAGTAGATTTACTTGCAAGTAATGGTAAGTGATCTATCATAGGTGCATTAATGATGAATGCAACTAATCCATCAATCAACATCAATTAGCTCATAAATATGTTAATCCACCTATAAGCAGTGAGGGTAGATGTGTTGCAGAACTTCATCACTACAAGCCACTATAAAAGATCAATCTATGGATGATGGCACGTAGAATGTAAAATGAGCGCATTAAATAGGAACCCCTACAAGTTTCTATAGAAGACCCATCATATGTCCAAAAATGCCCCATCATATATATTAGAATAAATATACCCACAACACAAAGAAATGTATATACATGTTAAAACACGCATTGATCTCGGTGAGCATGTTAAGGGTATACATGATGTCTGAGGATGCTGTGCGGGTTAAATAATGAATCCAAATTTGATCCTGATCCTTCCATGTTAGTAGATGGGAGTTAATACGACTCAAGTTATTAGACAATATATGGTCATGTTGTTGATCAAGATATTTGTATTATACATTCATATTAGGCCTTCAATATCTATAGGAAGAAAAAATCAATAATTAAAGGCATAAAGCTAGAAATGAACATGATCCTTTGGTCAGTAATTTGATAGAGTCGACAAGGTTTGATTTATAATTATAAAATGCTACCTAAATACTCACATGGGCTATAATGAGTGTATTCTAGGTACATACAAGGCATATGAGGATGGTGTATTGGTCAAAAAATGAACTAAAGTTTAAGTCCAATCCTCCTTAAAAGGATGTGAGTCAACTTGACTTGAACCAATGAATAAGTATACGGTCGCGACGTCGACTGAAATATTTAATCTTTACATTCATGTTAGGCCTTCAGGCTTTTCCAAACCCATTCAAACCCATAGGATAACCTATTAGATCTTTAGGGAAGCCACCTTGAGATCTTAAGGATTTGAACCCACTTGGGTTAGCCATTTGGCTTGACCCAAGTGTCCAAGGAGGGTCTCCTATGAGCCAAATCTCAACCCTAGCCAAATCATATCAAACCAATGGCTACATTGGGTCCCCCATGACCCAATACACCTACCTTAGTATACCTAACCCTTGGGTCAACCTAGGTTTGGAAATAGGTTAACCTCAAGTGGTCAAAACCATTATAGGTTGAACTATCTCTCAACCTAGGCCGCACTTTATTTAATCAACACTTGCACTGGGTGACCCTAGACCCATGGAACCTACCCTAGTTATATGATCCCTTGTGTTGACTTGGGTCAACCTCTCTATTAGCCCAAAGTGGTCAAAACCACTTTGACCCAAGCCATTTCTCACCACTAACCATACAAAGCTCAATTGCCACTTCCATTGGATGCTCCTTGACTAAACACACCTCCCCCATCAATCCCATGACTTGACTTAACCTACGTTGCACCCAAACTGACCCAAAACATATAGGTTTGGGTCAACCTGAGCCTTCTTATTGATCCAAGCTTCCCCCTACCCAATTGACTCTTCAGTAGAGCTCATTGGACTTTTAGACATCTTTCCACCTCAGCCTAACTCAGCCAGTATTGGGAGAAACTTTCGGTGGTACCCTCTATCTTAAGCCTCATCCAAGGCTACCTAGTGGCTTACCCCTTGGCTTTGGGCTCACAGAACTCTAGGATGATGTACCCTCCCACTTGGAAGCCATCTAGTCATCCACGAACACCATCTTAGCCATCCTTGGGCATAGGAGCCATTTCAATAGGGCACCTCAACTCAGACATTCTGATTCACATCCAAGCTTTTAAAATCCTCCCCCAACCTCCCCAGGTCTTCCTCCCTCATTCCCAGCTTCCCTACCTTCTCCAACTAGTGGTTTGAATGAGCTACGATAAAATCCTTCCACTTCCCACGCAAAGTTCTATCTCTGACCATCCTCCATTCTCAGTGTTTGAAGAAGAACCACTTACCTTCATCCCCTAAGAATTTAAGAATTCTCAAAAGAAAATCCATTTTTGGGGGCAATTTACACGAGAAGAACCCTTTTCTGAGCTCCTTAGCTAGGTCGTCTAGTCAAGTGTAAAGAAAACTATCAATCCAATAGATTTCCATGGTTAGATTGAAGACTTTCATTATCATGATCCTTCCTATGACAATTTAAAGAAGTTCAATAGTGGGACATCTCAAATCACATCGAAGAACATCTATGACTCTGGGTTCATGTGGGAGTTTGAAGACATAATCCTAGTCATTGATTTCAATTAACGGTTCGGATAATATCCAATAATTCTAGAGTCCATCTAATTGCAATAGTTTGATCAATGATCCAATGACTGTATTTAATTCCATATTTATACACTCAGCTGTAATGATTGGCTGGCCAATTAGATGACACACATGTTAAAAGCACAGGCTGACTGTACAAATTTGGATTTAATTAAAAAAAAAGAGTAGAACTTTAAAAATTTGTTATTAAGATAGTGATGAATGATGCTGAAGCCATCAGTAATTCAATCTCATGCAAACAAGTCCTCTTTAATTCTTTCATGATCATTTGCTTCTCCTTTTTCTATAAGCAAAGCAACCAATGTTGTCTTAAATCCCTACCTCCACACGCAAGTCTCTACCTGCCTCGTAGTCTCCTCTCAGATCTGTCAACTTCATCTCCCTCAAATAACTAGATTCTTTCACAACTCACTCCCATCATGACATCTGGCCGAGTCTTGAGCCTTCTTCCTAAACCTCATAGCCGAACCATTTAAGACCAAGCCGACTGAAGTCCCATTTTACTTCTTGCCTTCAAATCACCCAGACATAATGCCAATTCCACTTAATCTAATGCCCCTAGACCCACAACACCTACTTTCGATGCTAATCTAGCTTACATTTAACCTTTCCCTATAGCCAAACATCTTACATACTCAAAACCACTGAACTCCCTCATTTGACACCTCTAAATGACCCCTAGGCATATATATTTTTATTTATTTATTTTAATTTTTAATTATTATTTTTGTTATTAGTATATTTAGTATAAATAGTATATATATGAGATTGGTGAAAAAATAGTTTCAAAAATAAAAAATATAGAAAGAGAAAAAAGAAAAAAAGGTGGGGAGAAAAAAATTAAAAGAATAGAGAAAGGGAGAAAAAAAGAGAAGAAGAAAAATATGATTTTATATATTTGCAATAACGTCGCCACTATCATCAACACGTCGCCAAGGTATAAAAAATCGAAAAACCCAATCCTCGGTGCTTGTAGCATAGCAAGTAACCACCCATGTGCTCTTTTTTAGCACGATGGGAGGAAGTTTGTCGTGGTGCTCGTGATGAGGCATGAAATCCTCAAAAGTTTTATTTTCAATGTTTGTAGCACTCACAATGCTCAGAGGGACCCCATATGTATGATTTTCTTAGCGTGGTGGGATGGAACTCAGTGCATCACTTACGATGAGGTGGGAGAGCCTTGTGCGTGCTTTTCTTAGCATAACAAGGAAAAATATAAATACCCTTAAGCATTTATCTGGTGTAACGAGGGAAAGCAATTATATTTTCAGACATGTACTTCTGAAGACCCATGCACACCTTTCTTGTCATGGTGGGGATGAAGAATACTACCATTATGTCCCTCGACAGTAATCATGCATGTCTTTCTTAATGTGGAGAGCAAGCTATGACTCCTGAAATTTATCCTAAATAGGGGAGTGCTGGGAGACTACCAAAAGTTTGTCTAAATTAACATGACTTGGAAAAAAATAGGGGATCTACAAACTTGTACATGAATCTGATTTGAACTAAACTCAAACTAAATAAGGTCTTGAACTTGACTTGGATCATAGAGAGTTGAATTTGAACTAAATCCATGAGAATTTAGCTCAATAGGACAACATTGAACTTATGAATTTGAATCTCAATGAATAAATAAGGAAAAAATTTCTTGATTTATAAATGCACAACTATAATTTAGATGCAAATTAATATATGTAAAATTGGTCAACCAAGTAATTTTCAAATGTAACTCACTTATATTTGATGACAACATAATATCTTCAGTGAGTTATATAATTAGTATGCAATCGATGATGATCATCTAATAATAATTATGTTAATCATGCAATTAGATAATATGAAATGAGTAGAATGATTAATAAAGATGTGTGACTTAACCACAAGCTAATACATGAGAGTGTCCTAACAAGCATTATGAGCCATATACAAATGATAATGACATTCATAGTGGTCTTGCAAGAAGCCACAATGGACAATGCGTGAGTTGTGCAGTGATGCACTTACAAATAATGTTTTTAGATACAACAACCTCTTTATAAATTCAATATATAAGAAAACATATTAAATGATAAAGGACTTGATAATGCACATGATGAATCAATCATGAATAGTGATAGGAGACATGTGCAATCAATATAATGACTTGAAAAAAGCAGCCAGTGTAATAGTCTCCCTACACTCAACATCATATAGTTTCCAAGGGAGTGCACTAGCCTTTTTGCAAGGAATAATGGAACCAAGAGTCTAAAGCAGATATAAACACCTTCGACCCAACTTCATCCATCTTTTAGGTGAATGCAACAGTTCCCATGAACATTAAATCATATGCAGGAAAATATAGCAGTTCACTGATCAACATACTTAATGAATTTGATGACAAATGTAGCCATTCATAAATCAACATGTATGAAGGAGTCGCTGATGGATATAACTCTCCCAGCGATTCAAGTGAACATGAAACCAACCTTGTAATATCCTTGCAGTTAACAACAACTAGATAGTGAAAGAAAATGACAATCGTCTACAAACAACTATGGGAGACTTGTGAGTATTCATGAACAATAGTGACATGCATCCAAATGAATATCATGCAAGCCATATAAAGATGATGATTATCGATGCATGTGTTAATCACATAAATAAATGTATCAAACCTTGTAAATGAATTAAATTAATATACATAATATGGTTCTCATAAGTAAGTATCAACATGCGATATTTTTATGTCTATTGTGCATATTGTAGATTGTTTTCAAAGATAGCAAAGAATTTATCTTCAATCATGGATTTACAGGATAATATGTCAAACTCTTGCAAATAATAGTAGAAGCCATGTTTTGATTAAAAAAATATATTTTTTGTATTTAAATATATATAGTTTTGAAAATATTTAATTATTTTTGGGAATATTGAATTTCCCAAAGATAATTAATTGAAGTTTTAAAAGATATCAATTTTAATTTTGAAAAATTAAATCTGAGTTACTAAATCTCCTACGAGCGCAAGCCCTCGTAGTTAATTACATCGTAGGAAAATTAGAGATTTTCCTACGAAAACTCTCGATTAAAATAGCGATATGAATTTTATTTAGAATTCAAAGTTAAATATCAAAGGAAGTTAAGGTTTGAATTTCAAGGGGGATTGGTTCAAGATTGAACACTTATTTTCGGAGCCAAAGGAAGAGGAGTAGGGAATGTTTTTGAGATTCTGAAACAATTCATAAAAAACACTCCAACCTATCCTAAGTGTTGGGCTCAAATTTGATTGAAAGATCTTTTAATTTAATGATCAATTTTATTAGAAAGTTGGGACTTATATTCTCGATCACTAGATCGGGAGAATGCCCACGAAGTAAGGGTGAAGACTAACCTACCAAGTGGGTATGACGTCCCTGGTCAAGATCCCATGGTTTTCCATCGTCCCAGGTTCGTCAATATCCTTAGCCTACTTAGTCGAGTGCCGACCAGAGGATCCTTGTTAGCAACCATGGGTTACCTCATCCAAGGGAACCTTGTAGGCCAAGGGGCTAGGGACCTAATCCTAGGCTGACAAACAGGAAGTGCACGGGTCTGTGGACAGTGAACCTATGTCTACGTTATCTAACCTAGGATGCCACTCTCATTTGTATGCATATCAATCTATCTCAAAACCAGAAAGAAACACCGGCCTAACCTAAAGCTAGAGTCCGTGTCCTGATGGGCCAATCTAGGTGTGTGAGCAAGCTGTGTGGTTTGGATATATCCTAAACCGGGTAATTAGTTAAAGTTGCTTAATGTTCTGATTGGTTGAAAGGCTTAAGGGGAGATTTTGATTAAAGTTTAAGTCTTAATGATTTAAAATTTATTTTAAGATTGATCAATGGTTTTGAAGTTAGATTGAGATTTTCTGGAAGGTTTTAAAGTTTAATTAAGGTTTAAATTTAAGGGGTTCAGAGGGTTTGAATTTTAGTGATAACTTTCCCTAGAGTAGGGAAGATCACTAAACTTAAAGAGTTTAAATTTGATTTGCTTAATTAAGGATTTAATTTTAATTAGATCAATTAATTGGTTTAATGATTAAAAGAAAAGATAAATTTTTTTTAAAGGTTTAAGATGTCATTAGGTTCAAATTGTTCAAGTCTTAAGTTAATAGGAGATATCTCCTAATCTCTAAAAATTTTCTAAGTTCTCTAGAAATGTCCTTAATTATTGTCCTTAAAGATGTCACTAGGTTTAACAGGTTTGAATCAGTGTCACTAACCCTTTGGACATGCATATGAATGTAAACAAGCTGTGTCGATGGGTTTTGAATTTGTAAAGAGAAGAAAGCAGGTATTAACTAAATGCAAGATTATTGCAAGAATTTAAAGCTGGGAGAAATAGCTTAACAAGTAAATCTAGAAGCCTTATACACTTCTAAGTTTTAAGAAAACTTACCTGGTCACCGGAGCTAGTCAACGGTGACTCTGGCCATAGCACCCCGTTTAGAAGAAACGGGGCGACTGAAGCTCCTTGACTCAGCCCCCAATCAACTCCATAAGTACCTCGCAAAAAGGCGAAGAGAGAAGGCGGTGTCAGAATATCGTGCTTGAAAATATAAGAGATACTATGAATTGATATGTAAGTAAATATATGGAGCGTTGAGATTGAAACATCTAAATTCTATCCATAGAACCATCTATTCAAAATCAGTGAATCATGGAAAATATTATTAGCCCAAAAGCAACATTCTCAACCAATGATAACTTAAGGCAATTAACTTAAAAAAAAACAGTTTATATATCATTCAAATACAAGAAACAACATCCTGTAAGAGGGTCAATGGTATTGCATGCATCTATTAACTTGCTTGAATTGGCCACTTTTTTTTTAAATGACTTAATATCCTTTACGGGACAAGGACCATCAATGAGATTTGATGGCTTTACTAAGCAAAGTTCAGGTATTGTTCTGTTTACTCCTCTGCTTGTCGATATACTAATGATATCTGAAAAGAATTCATGGCAAAGAAAGATTGAAAAAGCCAATTCTTAACTAGTTGGGACAATGATCATATGATCGTAACTTGGAGATAAAATTTACTAAAGCGCCAAAAGCAACACTCAAATATTTCTGAAAATATAACAAGCAATCCAGGTGGCATAAGATATCAATTTGTTTTGTGTCAATTCTATTATTAACTAAATAATAACAGTTTTGAAACTGTTCATTACAGTACGACTGCAATACTTCAATAAAACAATAAAAGGTGCTTGGTAATTGATTTTGCAACTTCAACGTTGGTATACTAATAAACTCATCACCGTCAATATCCTTCCCAACTATTTGAGCTCGGATAATAAATCCTTCTCCTCAACAAAATTCAACAGGTAGAATCTCTAATAAATAAAAAAATAACACACCCAGTTAATTGAGAATTGGAAGGATCGGGGAAGGATTGAAATTTAACTAATTAAGAGCATCTAAATACAAAAAAAACAGGACAACAATCAGGGGTTTCCGTTGACATATAACCAAATTTTCCAAGTCTACACATTTTTATAATAAAAAAATCTCTAAATTGAACTAGATAGATCACGCAGACAATAACTTTTAGACATGTGAATAACAACATGTTAAGACTGATCTTAGATGAAATATTAAGATCATGAACATGACTTCAAAGTCATACTTTACTAAGTCAATGAATTGAACACCATGAAAACTTGTTTAACTTCATCAAGGAACTACTTAGCATCTAAGCAAAGAATGGAAAATAACCAACAAATTTATTTAAGAAAATGAGGACTGAAAAATGCTTTAAGCAATGAAGGCCCACCATTGTTTGCTTTCCTCAAAAAAAAAAGACAACATAATGGTCTTGTATACTCTCAAATTTTGTGAAAGTAAAGTAAAGAGAAGGAGAAAAGATATACAAATTCACATAATCCTCAATGCTCAGAAGTACTTCATGAAACTCAAATGAATAAATCAAATAGGAAATTCCCATCAATATAAAAGGAACCTTATGTTTGCGCAAGTAAATTCTTACTCATGTCAATAGTATTAATCATACTCCTCCAGCATGCACGTGGGAGGCTTATGGAAGAAATACATATATTATTTCCACATGTATTTCTAACATCAAGCCTTAGAGAAATGAATGTTAGAATGCAAAACGGCACACAACAAGTCTACTCATTTTTACAATAACTAAAAAAAGTTAATTAACTCATTATCTATGAGATAAAATATCACTCATAGAAACATCATTGACGGAAGAGAAATACTTCATATCACTCTTATTCTCATTCGAACTTAACGCTTATGCCCACAATATAATAATGAGAAAGCAATTTTATTGATGGCATTTCATCCTTTCCAAAGACTCATACATTTTCCTAACATAAAGCATATAACCTTGTCCTTGAACACCACATTTCCAAAACTGAAACATGAAGCATATATAGAATTCCCAACAAGCTCACAAACCTCTCTTAATGTCAAATGCATACAATCACTACTTGCCGAGAATTTAAATTCATCATAATATTATTGGAAAGGGGGAAGACAACTCCACTTACTTGAATTAATCAAACCACTTATTCAAATATTCTCTAGCTCTCAAATAAATGACATTAAACAGAGATTGTATGTCAAGGTATTATAACATATGATTATAAAAAGAAAACAATGAATGATATTAATCATCAAACTTCCAAAACTATATCAATTACTAAATGGTTATGCAACCAATCAATAAAATATCATATATATAAAAAAAATGTAATTATAAACACGAATAATTTCGTCTCGTAGAGATGGGTATTCAAGCCATTTAAATGAGCTCATGATCAACACTGGGCAATTTCAAGCACGACATCATCTATCTCTTAAGAATTTCTTGTAAGCCTCTTTTTCCATCAAGATAATCAAGAAGGTAAGAGATATAGCCATATAAATATGATCAGTATTGAAGTATATAAAAGCTTCTTTATTTCAGTCAAAATTCATTTAGTATAAAAGAATTTTCTAAGAACTAAATCAACACCATGATTCGTAACTGGACTAATAGAAAATGGTAAATTCTGCAACAAATATTATTGTAAAGAGCCTTTAAAGTAAAAGGAGACAACTAATAAACCTCCGATTAACATCTGAAATGATGAAGACAAAGCAACATCACTTTAATTTTCCATCTCGTTTGATAAGAAACTAGCAATTAAAAATAAATATCCTATAAGATGTATTAGCAAACTGTTTACAGCACTTCAACCAAATGGTTTCCATTATATTTGTACAAATTGATGTACCAAACCTTAATCATCAATTAACAGGAAAGTGATAGGAACACTAATACAAACAATTAGTGAATCACAAAAGCTGCTCTATAGAAGCAGCTATTTGTATCGGTTTACTGTCCACCATTTATTTCCAACAAATTACTGCATCTAAGCCATCTGGTTCAAACATTCTTCTCTCAAGAAGACCAAAAGCTACAAGCCGCATAAGTAAAATATATAAGATTTGATTAATAAATATTAAAGATGAGCAGAGAAAGAGCTATTACAGCCTTATGTTGTGTTACAACGATCATAACGGATGACAACAGCAAAGTACAAGCCCTATTCACATCTCTTGCAACAAATGACTGGAAATACACATATTAACAGAGATAAGAAATATATATATATATGGCTGGATTCGAGAACTTTTATGCAAAATAATTTTAACTCCCAAGGACATTTATATTCATTCAATCTACAAGGATAGAAGAGTATTGCAGCCATCTGATTTTTTGATAAACCAAAAGTGTAACGTTTGATTTAAAAGAAAGAAATGATTCTTACCGTCACTGTTCTTGCATGGGCCGATTCATCCTTCATGAAGCCATATGGATTGCTCCATCCTTCATTCCAAAGACCCATAGTTTTGGTCGGCCCCTCCAGCCCCACGTTCTCATTTCGGTCCTCTGGAGATTTCACTCCTAGAGACGAAATGTTGCTGCACAAGAAGGGTAGTGGCTGGAATCTTTGGATAGATCTTCTCTCTTGAGCATAATATCCAAACATCAGCTCTCTACCATAACCGAAATCTACTGCAACTTGCTTGGTTGGCTTTAGCGAGAGCACGGAGAAACCAGATGGTATGTGAGCTGCTTGGAGACATCAGCAGGAGGCTGGACCGTGAGGTGTATGGCTCCCTTTGTCTCTTGGCCGGCCCTAGTAGCTTTAAGAACGGATGAGAGAGAGGTCTCTCGTGAGAAAGGGAGGGAGATCCATACCAAAGGCCGGCTGCTTCTTTAAAATGGAGGCGTGAGGGAGAGATCATCTCTCTTTAGCCGGCCCTAATAGCTCTAAAAAAAAAGTAGAAGGAGCGGCTGCTTGTGTGAATGAACTCATCGTGAGTCCCTCCAACCCTAACTCTATTAGAAATGAATTAAAAAAAAAACATCAAACCTTCAAATCTTAATCGGATGGTTGGTATTAAAGGCTGAAATTAATATGATTTAGAGCTTCAATAGCAATGAAATAAAAGCTAAAATTAAGAACCCAATTAATTATGCAAAAAAAAATCCTTATTTAAAAGGGTCAAATTAGTTTGCATTAATCAAAATTGATTTGACTCGAGAGAAGTTAAATTGAGTCGATTAGTATTAATCAAGCTAATTTGCACTTGAGACGAGTCGGGGCAATTTAAATTAAATTGATCAAAGCCACCAAGGTGAGTAAAATTCAAATTGATTTGAACAAATTCGACGTCATCAAATCTAGTTCGTATGATTAAATTAACTTTAATTAATTAGTGTGCGGTTCAATTTTAATTTTAAGGAAGATCGACGAGGTCGATTACGAGCTAGATCAAATGATTGATTAAAGTGTAGATTGATCAAACTGTAGATCAGAAGTTGGATTACAGTATGATCGAAATTTGATTCAAAAGTGATTGAGGGTTGATTAGTCCAAGTGACCTCATACAAAAATGAGGTCAACAAATGGACCCCCAATATGTGTAATAGAATAAAATTCTATTGCACATATTGGCGTTGACCGAGCTTAAAGATCAAGTGTGGAATTTTAATCCTAAGGGGCTGAAAAATTCATCCCTAGGGAATCAAGATTTAAATTGATAAGGGTAGTACCACGAAGGGCATATTCTACCACTAATTATCAAGTCAAATGCTAGGGTCAGGCCACGAAGGACATGTTCCACCACTAGCGGATTGAATTAGGATGGTGCCACGAAGGGCATACTCCATCACTAATCACTCAAATCAAATGCTAGGGTCATGCCACGAAGGACATGTTCCACCACTAGCGGATTGAATTAGGATGGTGCCACGAAGGGCATACTCCATCACTAATCACTCAAATCAAATGCTAGGGTCATGCCACGAAGGACATGTTCCACCACTAGCGGATACGAATTAGGGTGGCGCCACGAAGGGCACGCTCCACCACTAATCGCTCAACTTCAAATGTTAGGGTGGCGCCACGAAGGGCATGCTCCACCACTAACGGGCGGTCTTGTGGAGAGGAAACTTGCTCTACACAAAGAATCAGGTCTGGATGATCATATATGGAGGAAACTTGATCCACATAGAGGATCGAATTTAAATTTTGAAATTTGAAATTTGAAAGTTTTAAAAGTGAATTTATTTGATTTTTGAATTTTGAAATGTGTTTGATTTTGAAGTTTGATTTTGAATTAAGAATTTTCTTTAATCCAGGAAATTCAAAGACTTTGAATTTGACACTCATCTGGCATGGTACTTCCTGAAGAGCCTCCCCAACATTTAAAAATATCAAGTGGCATTCTCCAGGGTTGATCAATTAATGTTTGAAATTTTCTCAAAGATCGTCTCAACGACAGGAGGACACTCTTAAGTTGGCTCAAGCTCCTCCACCGATTTCTCGGTAGGCTAAGATATGCATCCAAAGAATCTAGACCAAGTCTCCTCCTTGGAAGGTTCTAAGTTGCTCTATCTTATCATGAGCTTTAACCACTCAGGTTTCGGACGATTTTAAGTTTTATTGAGCCTTGAAGACAAGGCTCTACAAGGCCTCGAACTCTTCAAAATGGAGTCGGGCACTCTACTCAGTCGTAGTTTGATTTTGAATGTCAATTACCAGCATTACAAAATACTCCTCTAGTAGGGTTGATTTTGGACCCAGTATAGAGTGTAGTTTTGTTAAAAAAAGCTTTAAAGGAAAAGATGCCTACCCGTAAGGACTTACACATTCTTCAAGGACAAGATTTGAATTTTTTTCAAGAGTGGAAGATTCGTTCTTTCTATTAAGAAATTTCCTCTTAACCATTTGGACCCTGTCGGAACGACATATGGGAACAAATTTAGAAGTGCAGTGAGAAGTAGTGTTGACTCCAACTACCCTTGAAAAGGCTTAAGGATTTAGGTTTTGTTGGCTCAGACCAAGTTTCGTAGAAACTGAACTGGGGTCTCCCTTGTATAGATTTTGAATTAAAATTAATTTCAAAGTGTTTAAGTTGAAGAGAGAAATTCAATCTTTTCAATTCTCTTGCCTATGTTCTTCTATCTGATAGAAAATTCAGGCATGTTGAAGAATCTGAATTCAAGATTTTCAAAGTCAAGTGCTTGAAGGTGATCAAGTATTTTGAGATTTAAGGATTTAAAGGAAGGAAGCCATCTTACTCTTCTTCTTTTTTTTTTTGATGACGCAGTTTGCGTATCTTTTGACTTTTTGTGCACTTCGTGCACTCCTTGATTTTTTGGCGCATTTGCGCATCTTTTGATTTTTAGCGCATTTGCGCATCTTTTAACTTCAATTGAATTCGAGAAGAGGCTCCACTCTCAACAAATACCTTAAATTGATTGATCTTTTTATTTTGAATGTTGGGATTATATCTCAAGTATTAGAGAAGAAAATTTGTTCTCTTATACAAGGAAGAATAATCCTCAAAGCACATCCAATCTTTTTTTGAAAAGGGGATCGACTTGACTTTTGAAAATCATTGAACAGATTTTAGACTTGCGTGAATCTCTATTAAGATAGAAGATTGCTAGAATACTGACAAGATATTCATTTCTAGAATCAACCTAAATTTGAAGTAGATCTCAATTCAAAAATTAAATCAACCCACAAAAGCGGTGGGAGGGAGGGGTATTCAAACATTTGATGGAGTCAACTACAACTCTCTCCTACTTAAGACTTAAGGTAGAGGTCAATTTTCATTAAAAAGAGGAATCAACTATCTCGAAAATTCGAACCCGTTACACTTGAGAAATTGAAAAGTTTTCCTTAAAGATTGCAAGTCTAGGTGGCAAGACCCTTGTCAACATGGAATTGAATTCCTACAATCTCTTAAAGGGAAAGATTGTTATAAGGTCTGCAACATCCCTAGAAAGCACGACATTTTTATAATCAAAAGATTAATCGCGATAGGACCCCGTTAAATGTTAAATTTTAACGATATCACTATCTGACACAATCTTGGATTATTTCCTCTCTCAAATTATTACTAGACTAATAGTTAAGAGAGTGGCACCCCGAGTGGTTTCTACTCCTCCTCCTCTGCAGATGATGTAGTGGGACACGTGTAGTAATGTGCCTTAACATCTTCTAGTAGAGTGGATGGATCATAACCCTCAATTGGGGGCCTATGGCCTATTGCTGGTGATCGCTCTTTGTCGATCGTTATTGACTTAAGATTTTAATCCTCCTAAGTAGAGGATACTGTGGGTACAAGGGCGACAACGACCTCCATCTTGGGGATGTGGGAGAGTCAACTCCTGACCCTAAAGTAATCTCAACTAAAGGAGACTTTCCTAGTATCGTGGCAGACAGATCATTCAGTTCTACTCCATTGACTGACAACTTGAAGTTTTGAAATTATAATCCAAACTGGATTGAATTACCAGAGGTGATTTCTTCTACTATCAAGTTTCTATCTAAGGAGAGAACGATTTTCCCAGCCATTTGAGTGTTCAATTTCTTGGAATTAAGAAAGTGATTTGAATTAATGTTTTGAAGTGACATTTAAGTTTTGAATTTGATTGATTTATTCAAAATTTTATAACTCAATCGTGTTTAGTTTACACTAAACATGGTGGTTCATAAAATTGACGAATGAAAATCAAGATTTGAATTTGACTCTTTCGCCACACCAATTGACTTGGGGCAAAATGTCAAAATTTTAATTTGATTTGCAATCAAGTTAAGATTAAATTTAAAGTTGAGACTGAAGTTGAGTTCAAGTTTTGAAATTGATTTTGAATTTAAGGTTGAAATAGAATGGATCTTCTTTAAACTTTGAAACCCAACATATTGAATCGTATTCAAATACGTAGGTTTACAAAAATTAAAAAGAAAATCTCAGAAATTTGGCTCGACTCTTTGATCCTGCCAAGTAGCTTGGGGGATAAATGTTGGAACCTGGATTTGAATTTGAAACCAAATTTAAAGTTGAATCTGGAATTGAAATCAATCTTGAATTCAAGGTGGAAGTTAAGTTCGGACTAGAAGTTGAGAGTAAATGGATCTTCTTAAAACTTTAAGACTCAACAGATTGAGTTTCACTCAAATGTGCAGGTTCACAAAATTATTTGAAAATCCAACAAAGTTAGGCTTGACTCTTTCACCCCACCCAGTGATTTGGGGGTAAAATGTCAAAGCCTAGATTTTGACTTTAAAATCAAAATTGAAATTAAATTTAAGGTTGAAGTCAAACTTGAATTTAATGTTGAAATTAAATTTAGACTTAAGAGTGAATTTGAATTTGAGGTTGGAACTGAATGGGTCTTTATCAGATTTTGAAACTCAACATTATTGAATGATGTTCAAATATGTAGGTTTACAAAATTAATCTAAAGATCCCAAGATTTAGGCTTAACTCTCTCATCCCAACAAGTGGTTTAGAGGTGAAATGTTAAAGCCTAAAATTGGCTGAAGAACTTTAATTGTGTTGCATGTGTTCAACTACAATAAAATGTTATAGAAGACACATAGCACTGATTTTTGAAATCGATTTGAAAGACTTTTAAAGAGATTTGAAAGATTAAAACTCCGGCAGCATCTCCCTTTATTTTGAAACTCAATGTGTTGAACTCGCATTCAACATAAAGGTTTACAAATTTTGGGGGAAGATTCTTAGAAGTCGACCCGACTCTTTCATCCCGTCAAATTGTTTAGGAATGAAATGTCAAAGATAGACTTTACCGGAAGAATCAATCGAATTTAAAGGTATTTATATTCTATCACTTGTATTGAATTATAAGAGCTACAATTCTGCTTCTAGTGATAGAATATAAGGATCAATTATGATCTGGAAGAAATTGAGATTTCACTTAAAGAATTAAAATCTTGAGTTTGAGATTGAAAAGACTTTTGTAAATTGTGAAACTTAGCACGCTAGTTAATTACTCGCATGCAAGTTTGCAACATATGCAAAAGGATTTGGCTTGACTCTTTCACTCTACCAATTAGCTTGGAGGCAAAATGTCAAAGCCCGACTTCAATAGAGGATTCCTACGCTCACCTCTCTCTTCACATGTCTTAATTGAGTTGGCCACACTCACCCAAGGAAGAAATGGGAGAGGGACCAACGGAGAGAAGGGTAGTTAAGACTACCGATTCAATAAAATTCATACCACTATTAAAGATGGAGAGAGAGATTTTCCCCAGCGGAGTCGCCATTTTTTGTTTTGATTAAAAAAATATATTTTTTGTATTTAAATATATATAGTTTTGAAAATATTTAATTATTTTTGGGAATATTGAATTTCCCAAAGATAATTAATTGAAGTTTTAAAAGATATCAATTTTAATTTTGAAAAATTAAATCTGAGTTACTAAATCTCCTACGAGCGCAAGCCCTCGTAGTTAATTACATCGTAGGAAAATTAGAGATTTTCCTACGAAAACTCTCGATTAAAATAGCGATATGAATTTTATTTAGAATTCAAAGTTAAATATCAAAGGAATTTAAGGTTTGAATTTCAAGGGGGATTGGTTCAAGATTGAACACTTATTTTCGGAGCCAAAGGAAGAGGAGTAGGGAATGTTTTTGAGATTCTGAAACAATTCATAAAAAACACTCCAACCTATCCTAAGTGTTGGGCTCAAATTTGATTGAAAGATCTTTTAATTTAATGATCAATTTTATTAGAAAGTTGGGACTTATATTCTCGATCACTAGATCGGGAGAATGCCCACGAAGTAAGGGTGAAGACTAACCTACCAAGTGGGTATGACGTCCCTGGTCAAGATCCCATGGTTTTCCATCGTCCCAGGTTCGTCAATATCCTTAGCCTACTTAGTCGAGTGCCGACCAGAGGATCCTTGTTAGCAACCATGGGTTACCTCATCCAAGGGAACCTTGTAGGCCAAGGGGCTAGGGACCTAATCCTAGGCTGACAAACAGGAAGTGCACGGGTCTGTGGACAGTGAACCTATGTCTACGTTATCTAACCTAGGATGCCACTCTCATTTGTATGCATATCAATCTATCTCAAAACCAGAAAGAAACACCGGCCTAACCTAAAGCTAGAGTCCGTGTCCTGATGGGCCAATCTAGGTGTGTGAGCAAGCTGTGTGGTTTGGATATATCCTAAACCGGGTAATTAGTTAAAGTTGCTTAATGTTCTGATTGGTTGAAAGGCTTAAGGGGAGATTTTGATTAAAGTTTAAGTCTTAATGATTTAAAATTGATTTTAAGATTGATCAATGGTTTTGAAGTTAGATTGAGATTTTCTGGAAGGTTTTAAAGTTTAATTAAGGTTTAAATTTAAGGGGTTCAGAGGGTTTGAATTTTAGTGATAACTTTCCCTAGAGTAGGGAAGATCACTAAACTTAAAGAGTTTAAATTTGATTTGCTTAATTAAGGATTTAATTTTAATTAGATCAATTAATTGGTTTAATGATTAAAAGAAAAGATAAATTTTTTTTAAAGGTTTAAGATGTCATTAGGTTCAAATTGTTCAAGTCTTAAGTTAATAGGAGATATCTCCTAATCTCTAAAAATTTTCTAAGTTCTCTAGAAATGTCCTTAATTATTGTCCTTAAAGATGTCACTAGGTTTAACAGGTTTGAATCAGTGTCACTAACCCTTTGGACATGCATATGAATGTAAACAAGCTGTGTCGATGGGTTTTGAATTTGTAAAGAGAAGAAAGCAGGTATTAACTAAATGCAAGATTATTGCAAGAATTTAAAGCTGGGAGAAATAACTTAACAAGTAAATCTAGAAGCCTTATACACTTCTAAGTTTTAAGAAAACTTACCTGGTCACCGGAGCTAGTCAACGGTGACTCTGGCCATAGCACCCCGTTTAGAAGAAACGGGGCGACTGAAGCTCCTTGACTCAGCCCCCAATCAACTCCATAAGTACCTCGCAAAAAGGCGAAGAGAGAAGGCGGTGTCAGAATATCGTGCTTGAAAATATAAGAGATACTATGAATTGATATGTAAGTAAATATATGGAGCGTTGAGATTGAAACATCTAAATTCTATCCATAGAACCATCTATTCAAAATCAGTGAATCATGGAAAATATTATTAGCCCAAAAGCAACATTCTCAATCAATGATAACTTAAGGCAATTAACTTAAAAAAAAAACAGTTTATATATCATTCAAATACAAGAAACAACATCCTGTAAGAGGGTCAATGGTATTGCATGCATCTATTAACTTGCTTGAATTGGCCACTTTTTTTTTAAATGACTTAATATCCTTTACGGGACAAGGACCATCAATGAGATTTGATGGCTTTACTAAGCAAAGTTCAGGTATTGTTCTGTTTACTCCTCTGCTTGTCGATATACTAATGATATCTGAAAAGAATTCATGGCAAAGAAAGATTGAAAAAGCCAATTCTTAACTAGTTGGGACAATGATCATATGATCGTAACTTGGAGATAAAATTTACTAAAGCGCCAAAAGCAACACTCAAATATTTCTGAAAATATAACAAGCAATCCAGGTGGCATAAGATATCAATTTGTTTTGTGTCAATTCTATTATTAACTAAATAATAACAGTTTTGAAACTGTTCATTACAGTACGACTGCAATACTTCAATAAAACAATAAAAGGTGCTTGGTAATTGATTTTGCAACTTCAACGTTGGTATACTAATAAACTCATCACCGTCAATATCCTTCCCAACTATTTGAGCTCGGATAATAAATCCTTCTCCTCAACAAAATTCAACAGGTAGAATCTCTAATAAATAAAAAAATAACACACCCAGTTAATTGAGAATTGGAAGGATCGGGGAAGGATTGAAATTTAACTAATTAAGAGCATCTAAATACAAAAAAAACAGGACAACAATCAGGGGTTTCCGTTGACATATAACCAAATTTTCCAAGTCTACACATTTTTATAATAAAAAAATCTCTAAATTGAACTAGATAGATCACGCAGACAATAACTTTTAGACATGTGAATAACAACATGTTAAGACTGATCTTAGATGAAATATTAAGATCATGAACATGACTTCAAAGTCATACTTTACTAAGTCAATGAATTGAACACCATGAAAACTTGTTTAACTTCATCAAGGAACTACTTAGCATCTAAGCAAAGAATGGAAAATAACCAACAAATTTATTTAAGAAAATGAGGACTGAAAAATGCTTTAAGCAATGAAGGCCCACCATTGTTTGCTTTCCTCAAAAAAAAAAGACAACATAATGGTCTTGTATACTCTCAAATTTTGTGAAAGTAAAGTAAAGAGAAGGAGAAAAGATATACAAATTCACATAATCCTCAATGCTCAGAAGTACTTCATGAAACTCAAATGAATAAATCAAATAGGAAATTCCCATCAATATAAAAGGAACCTTATGTTTGCGCAAGTAAATTCTTACTCATGTCAATAGTATTAATCATACTCCTCCAGCATGCACGTGGGAGGCTTATGGAAGAAATACATATATTATTTCCACATGTATTTCTAACATCAAGCCTTAGAGAAATGAATGTTAGAATGCAAAACGGCACACAACAAGTCTACTCATTTTTACAATAACTAAAAAAAGTTAATTAACTCATTATCTATGAGATAAAATATCACTCATAGAAACATCATTGACGGAAGAGAAATACTTCATATCACTCTTATTCTCATTCGAACTTAACGCTTATGCCCACAATATAATAATGAGAAAGCAATTTTATTGATGGCATTTCATCCTTTCCAAAGACTCATACATTTTCCTAACATAAAGCATATAACCTTGTCCTTGAACACCACATTTCCAAAACTGAAACATGAAGCATATATAGAATTCCCAACAAGCTCACAAACCTCTCTTAATGTCAAATGCATACAATCACTACTTGCCGAGAATTTAAATTCATCATAATATTATTGGAAAGGGGGAAGACAACTCCACTTACTTGAATTAATCAAACCACTTATTCAAATATTCTCTAGCTCTCAAATAAATGACATTAAACAGAGATTGTATGTCAAGGTATTATAACATATGATTATAAAAAGAAAACAATGAATGATATTAATCATCAAACTTCCAAAACTATATCAATTACTAAATGGTTATGCAACCAATCAATAAAATATCATATATATAAAAAAAATGTAATTATAAACAGGAATAATTTCGTCTCGTAGAGATGGGTATTCAAGCCATTTAAATGAGCTCATGATCAACACTGGGCAATTTCAAGCACGACATCATCTATCTCTTAAGAATTTCTTGTAAGCCTCTTTTTCCATCAAGATAATCAAAAAGGTAAGAGATATAGCCATATAAATATGATCAGTATTGAAGTATATAAAAGCTTCTTTATTTCAGTCAAAATTCATTTAGTATAAAAGAATTTTCTAAGAACTAAATCAACACCATGATTCGTAACTGGACTAATAGAAAATGGTAAATTCTGCAACAAATATTATTGTAAAGAGCCTTTAAAGTAAAAGGAGACAACTAATAAACCTCCGATTAACATCTGAAATGATGAAGACAAAGCAACATCACTTTAATTTTCCATCTCGTTTGATAAGAAACTAGCAATTAAAAATAAATATCCTATAAGATGTATTAGCAAACTGTTTACAGCACTTCAACCAAATGGTTTCCATTATATTTGTACAAATTGATGTACCAAACCTTAATCATCAATTAACAGGAAAGTGATAGGAACACTAATACAAACAATTAGTGAATCACAAAAGCTGCTCTATAGAAGCAGCTATTTGTATCGGTTTACTGTCCACCATTTATTTCCAACAAATTACTGCATCTAAGCCATCTGGTTCAAACATTCTTCTCTCAAGAAGACCAAAAGCTACAAGCTGCATAAGTAAAATATATAAGATTTGATTAATAAATATTAAAGATGAGCAGAGAAAGAGCTATTACAGCCTTAT
This sequence comes from Dendrobium nobile, assembly GCA_022539455.1. Taxonomy (NCBI): domain Eukaryota; kingdom Viridiplantae; phylum Streptophyta; class Magnoliopsida; order Asparagales; family Orchidaceae; genus Dendrobium; species Dendrobium nobile. The sequence continues at coordinate 24,979,728 of CM039733.1, forward strand.
GTTGTGTTACAACGATCATAACGGATGACAACAGCAAAGTAAAAGCCCTATTCACATCTCTTGCAACAAATGACTGGAAATACACATATTAACAGAGATAAGAAATATATATATATATATATGGCTGGATTCGAGAACTTTTATGCAAAATAATTTTAACTCCCAAGGACATTTATATTCATTCAATCTACAAGGATAGAAGAGTATTGCAGCCATCTGATTTTTTGATAAACCAAAAGTGTAACGTTTGATTTAAAAGAAAGAAATGATTCTTACCGTCACTGTTCTTGCATGGGCCGATTCATCCTTCATGAAGCCATATGGATTGCTCCATCCTTCATTCCAAAGACCCATAGTTTTGGTCGGCCCCTCCAGCCCCACGTTCTCATTTCGGTCCTCTGGAGATTTCACTCCTAGAGACGAAATGTTGCTGCACAAGAAGGGTAGTGGCTGGAATCTTTGGATAGATCTTCTCTCTTGAGCATAATATCCAAACATCAGCTCTCTACCTTAACCGAAATCTACTGCAACTTGCTTGGTTGGCTTTAGCGAGAGCATTGAGAAACCAGATGGTATGTGAGCTGCTTGGAGACATCAGCAGGAGGCTGGACCGTGAGGTGTATGGCTCCCTTTGTCTCTTGGCCGGCCCTAGTAGCTTTAAGAACGGATGAGAGAGAGGTCTCTTGTGAGAAAGGGAGGGAGATCCATACCAAAGGCCGGCTGCTTCTTTAAAATGGAGGCGTGAGGGAGAGATCATCTCTCTTTAGCCGGCCCTAATAGCTCTAAAAAAAAAGTAGAAGGAGCGGCTGCTTGTGTGAATGAACTCATCGTGAGTCCCTCCAACCCTAACTCTATTAGAAATGAATTAAAAAAAAAAAACATCAAACCTTCAAATCTTAATCGGATGGTTGGTATTAAAGGCTGAAATTAATATGATTTAGAGCTTCAATAGCAATGAAATAAAAGCTAAAATTAAGAACCCAATTAATTATGCAAAAAAAAATCCTTATTTAAAAGGGTCAAATTAGTTTGCATTAATCAAAATTGATTTGACTCGAGAGAAGTTAAATTGAGTCGATTAGTATTAATCAAGCTAATTTGCACTTGAGACGAGTCGGGGCAATTTAAATTAAATTGATCAAAGCCACCAAGGTGAGTAAAATTCAAATTGATTTGAACAAATTCGACGTCATCAAATCTAGTTCGTATGATTAAATTAACTTTAATTAATTAGTGTGCGGTTCAATTTTAATTTTAAGGAAGATCGACGAGGTCGATTACGAGCTAGATCAAATGATTGATTAAAGTGTAGATTGATCAAACTGTAGATCAGAAGTTGGATTACAGTATGATCGAAATTTGATTCAAAAGTGATTGAGGGTTGATTAGTCCAAGTGACCTCATACAAAAATGAGGTCAACAAGCCAATAGATAGAAAATAATCTATAGACCTTTGAACAGTAATTACTATGCCCACATTCAAGCAATGATAGTAGTAAAGTTATATATAAATAATATAGTTGCCTATGTATGTTGAAAGTCAACATACAACGAACAAGATGCAATAAATTCCAGGATGTTTCTAAAGCCAACAATAACATACATATTACATAAATAGTTGGCCTCGAAGAATACAAATATACATACAATGTATCTTCATTAAGCAAAGGTACTTGTCTGAAACACACATATGGTACCTACGGTTGTTTCAGCAAGGGACATTGAATACTTCAACATCTTCAAAGTCAGTAACTTCTATATATTAGTCAAATACATCAGCCCTCTACAAAACATAATGATCATGTATGAAGTGGTTACAAAGATACCTTCACAATCAGTATGGAGGAAGAGGTTGATGAAAAAAGCAAGCTCCTACGAGCTACCATAGGAGCCCATTATGCGTCCAATATATTATCTACAAATATATGCAAGGAGAACTATTCTAAACATGGACACCTACAAATGAAAATGGAATATTCACCAGAATCATATTGAGCCCCTATGAACTATCATAGAAGACCAATCAAATGTCTAAAATTGCCCGAGCACATGCCCCATAATATGCATAAACAATCACAAAGAAATGAATGTGCAATCTCACACCAATATGGTCCCCAACGAGCGTGTTGTAATTTACACAAATGATTTCTAGGGATGCAGTGCAGGTAAAATAATAAACTTAAGCTCAATACCGATCCTCATATGTGGGCAAATAGCTGTTAACATAGCTTGAACTGGTGGACAAATATACGGTCATGATGTCGACCGATAGATTTGTTTTTATATATTTATATTAGATCTTTAAGGTCAACATCAAAGAAAATTCACCAGCAAAGATACAAAACAAATGACAAACTCAATCTTCAATTTATAAATTGATATAGTTGATAAGGTTTAGTTAATGAAATATAATTCCCCATTTATCCCATTGATGGTCGTGTTGAACATAATCTCAGTTGAAAGGGTCAATTCCAAATATTTCAAATAACTCCCAAATTCTCAAATGCCCATGAAATTCAAAAAACTCTAGCAAAATCTCAAAATACAAAATATTTAAATTTGACATTCATGAATCAAATGCTTAAAGTAAAATCTATCCACTATCCACTATATTTTGTTGAGGTAAAAGAATTAAAAACTACTTTAGCTTATAAAGAGCTAATGTCTGGTCTAGAATTTATTTTTAATTAGTCTTTTACAGTTTGGACATGGCACATGTCCTCTAACTGGTGGTTTTTCCACCAAATAGTACTATAGGTAAATGGTTATGATCGGAGCCCTTTGAACCCAGTGGTTTGCCGCAAAAAGGCACCACTAAATTAGTGTCATGATCAGAGTCTCTATGCTCCCCAATGGCATCAAATCCTTGAGATATGAATCAATAAGATATGATCGATAAAGCATAAATCCCTATATTAGCTAAGATGGAATCCAATTTGTCTCCTTAGAAAAATATCCACCCCAGGTCTATAAGGTACCCTTGAACGAAGCAACCCATAGCTGCTGACAAAGATTCTTCTATTAGGCTGGGTTTACTACCTCCTCTAACAAACTAGACTAGGGATCATGATGGTCTGAGATGAATGAACCATGGGATCTTGATTGGGTCAAACATCCATTCCCCCACCACCCATTTTAAGTGCAACATGGTGAAATTTCTAATTTTAAATATCAAAATTTCAAAATACCAAACCCATGCTGCTACTTTATGCCTAATAACACATATTTATACATATCTATTTGATGATTAGCCTTAATCAAATGTTCTCACTAGTTATATTGAGGGGAACTTAACTATAGGGGCATGAGCCTATAGAAAACATGAACTAAGATATAAAGTTCTTGTAAAATGAGGGTGAAATCTCTAGGAGTCTCTTATCTACAAACCCTATTTATCTTCCCAAAATTTACCACGGAACTTAATCCATTAAAACTCCCTCAAAAGTGGGGGTGGATGGGGCACAAATTTTCGGAGCCCACATGCTGACAATAATCCTTCTATTAGGTTGGGTTTAAAAGTTTATAAAGATTGTTAAACCTTTAAGAACTAGCCTAAGGATAACTAAGAAGGGTGGCGGTGGGGGGGGGGGGGGGCATGAATTGGATATTTAAAAAATTCTTTAGGAAAAAAGAAATTCTTTAAAAAAACTTTTCAAACACACACATATGATAATCTACATAGTGGATGTGAAAAAAAGCAGTTTCATAACAACAAAATAAATCAGAGTTATCAACAACACATAGAATTGCAAAAAAATAATGTGTGGAAAATAATCATAATGAACACACCATAATTTATAGTTATTTGATTAACTTAACCTACACCCACTCCTTGGAGACTCCCTCTCCAAGTATTGCACTAAACAGTAGTGACACATCTTTTGCTCTCATAGCAAGGTAGAAAAGCCCATACAGATGTTCTTTCACAAACTTGGTGCAGAAGAGAACCTTGACTCGTTTATAGATAGAAAATAATAACTCTATTTTTTTCCCTCCATGTGATGGTCAGAGAACCACAACTCTATTTTCACCCTCCAGGTGATGGTTAGAGAACCACAACTCTATTTTCATCCTATAAGAGATGGTCAGAAATCACATTCTTTGCTAAAAATCTTCTTCTCTAGAGCCATAGAGAATCCAGGTAGATGCTTGTAAATACTAGGCAAGTTTCTTTCTTAGAGAAACTTTATGAATGCCCTCACAACTTCTCCTTAACAAAATCTCCCTCTCTTCTCTCACAATGCTCTCCTTCTCTCCGTCAATACTCTCTCTCTTGAAGTCTATATAACCAAAGATTTTCTAATAAGAGCATTAGAAATCTTAAGTAGTGGGCTTTAAGAAACTCTAATTTTTAGTAGTTCCATCTTATATTCATACAGTATGATACATGTATCGTATATTACGATCAATGTAATTTAGACTCATCCAACATGTTCGTGCAATAAATTATTTAACCTTTATAACACTTCGTATAATATGATTAAAAGATTGTCTAGTATGAACTATAGAAATTTCTTCTATTCATTTGGGATGACTCTTGTGATGGCCAAATTGGTACACTATTGATTATCTAGCATTGTGGACATCATACAATATGACCAGTAAAAAAATTATGGATTTCATTTACTACAATCTTTGGGATGACAAATTTTATATATGATTAATCATATTATATGAACATTATCATACAATATGATTAGTGATAAAAATTATCCATGATTTGATTGCCTGATATCAAGGGATTAATTAAGAAATATTTTAATTAGGGCATAAAGTACGAACCAAATCATACCGTACGATTAACACATAATTAGTATCTTTCTTAACCTGTGGAAGCTAAGGTTTTGATAAAGCATAATAGATTGTACGATATGAATTAAAGTTATACAGTATGAAACAAAGGTGTATAGTTCAAAACAAAAATTATACAGTAAGTTTTAGAGTAAAAAATTCTCTCAAAACATTTTTTTCTCTCTCCCCTTGTGTGTGTGTGTAAGGTTACTCATCAAGCGATATCCACCCAAAAAATATGATGCAACTCAAGAAAGGAAAAATATAGAACAAATTGAATAAAGCAAGACTATAATCCTAGTCTACCCAATCTTAAGCTTATCAAAATTGCATATGTATGGTGGTCTAATTTTTTGAAATGTTAGTACACACAAAACAAATCATAATAATATAGAATCAGGAGAAAGTAATTGCATACACAATAATTTTTTTTTAACAGTGCTTAGATCAGATATGCAATAATTTTCCTCTTTTTTATGATGGCAAACATGATTGTTTATGGATTTTCAAAAAGTTTCTTTCCTCTAAACTCCCCTTTAGACAATAACCAACTGTAAAAAAAAAAAGAGTGTAAATAATTTTTTAATTTAATATGCAAAGAGTAACAATTAACAAAATACTACTCCCCCTTTTAACATCACGAAAAAAAGGAGGCAAAATATGGAACATGAGAACAAAAGAAATATGCATGAAAAAATAACGACCTACAAATTTAGATAAAACATAATAGAAGGAAGCATAACACCAAAACTAAAAACACAAAAAAGTATGAGAAAAATAATCAGAAGTCAAAATCAAATGACATTTTTAATCAATTTGCTCTAGTAAATGATGAATTTACCTTATTATTAGAAAACAATTAGCAAGAAATGAGTAAATGCTGAAATTTAGAAAGGTTAGAAAATCATTATTGTCAATCATAGCTCGGACCCCTTATAGGTTAAAATCCTTTTTGAACAAAAATTTAATTTATAAAAAAAATTAGATAGGAAAAGTGATCTTCTCAAGCTTCATTTCAAAAAAAAAATATATAGTAGAATAATATTGCAAAGTAATAAATCAAAAATACTAATTTTAAAATTCAACTGTAGGAGATATCAATTGGCACAAGGAGTTTCCTAAGATTTTAAGGATTTCTAAGAAAAGCAAGCTAACTCATAGTGGGCACATTTTGTGCCACTTTTATTCGCTTTCGGCGCATCTTGCGCAGCTTTTGATTTTTTGTTGCACTATGGGCATCATGCAATTCTTTGGTGGTCATTGCACATTTTTGTAGTTTTGGACTCATTTTGTGTCTCTTTTCATTTTTATATGCTTTCTTCCTTTCTAAATCTAAAAAAACTTAGTTGTGAGATTATAATCCAAATATCAGATAAGACAAACTCACTTTCTTATAGAACGAAGAATAAATCACAAAATAGATTCATATTCATATGATAAATGCAACTAACTTGATTAAGAAAACTAGAAATAGATTCATTTACTTGGAATATTATTCATATGAGATAAATTACTGTAGGAAGATAAAATAGATATCTATTTCAAAGTCTATCATTTAATTTGAAATAATTTTTTATTCAAAAAGAAAAATGTACCACTAAAGGAGTTAGAGCTAGATAAATAGTCATCAATGTTTCTTCCTTTAACTATTTTAGTGGAGTCAATCACTACTTACATGCTTCTAAATAAAGGCAAGGTAAAATATCATTTAAAAAAATCAACAACAGAAGTGAGCAGAGATCTAGTTCTTAAAACTTTGAAGGAAAACAATAAAAAAAAAAAAACTTAAAACAAAAACTGATAAACAGAAACGAACATAGAAATAGAATAAATAAAAAAATAAAATAGAAACATCAATTTCAAACATCAATGTCTATCGCACCTAATCTAGTTCTTGATATTGAAGGTTTCAAAGGCCAATGATTTTGTATTGATATCAGTATGTTGATTTTTAGTGGATACATGGTGTATCTCTATGTTTATTTTAGTAACATGATTCCTAATGAAATGGTTCCTTATATCTATGTATTTTATTCTAGAATGTTGGATTAGATTTTTTGAAATGTAGATGACACTAGTGTTTGAAAGTTTGAATAGGTTATTATTAGACCTAATACAACTATCCCAATGCTAACCAAGAGGGGTGTGAAGAGGTAATTTAAAACTTCTCTTGGATTTTAGAAAACTGATTTAATATTTTTTAACATAATAATTATTTTTTTTAAAAAAAATTTCAACCTCAATAAACACAAATGTAGAAAAATAAAAAAACAGTAAAAAGTAAAGATAGAAGAACACCAAACTTTATAATGGTTCGGTCTAATTTGACATACGTCTACTCCCTGGAGACTCCTTCTTTAGGTAATGCACTATATCAAAGTGACTCTCCTTTTGCTCCCACAGTAAGGTGGAGAAGCCTACAATAACCTCTCTTCCTCCAATCCTAGTGTGATAGAGTATCAACATCCTTTTTCACCCTCTTAGTAATGGCAGAGTACCAATATCCTTTCATACCCTCTTGATGATGATAGAGTACTAATGTACTTTTTTTCCCTCATGGTGGTGACACAGTACCAAAATCCTTTTTCACCCTCCCGATGATAATAGAGTACCAATATCCTTTCTCACTCTCTTGGTGATGGTAGAGTACCAACATCCTTATTCACCCTCCTGGTAACCACAATGTTCCGTGATATTCTTTGAAAGTCTTCTCTTAAAAGCCTTTAAGAAAGTTGGGAGAAACTTGAAGAATAAACAAGAGATCCTTACCTTTGAGTAACCTTGAAAATCCCCTCACAAATTTCTCTTAAAAAGATCTCTTAATCTTCACTCCTAAAACACTCGCCTAAACACTCTCCTTTTCACTCCTTCAAAGAAATTCATAGCAATAACTCTAGAAGAATACTGAACCCAATTTTTTGGACTTTTATATATGAAAGACAAGAAAATCAATCCAAAAAATTAAAAATTTCAAGTTGAACATCTTTAAATTGCACAATATAATCATACTTCGTATGTACGAATAGTTCAAAAATTCATGTATGATCCCGTATGAACCTTATTTCATACTCTATTTTTCATATGCACGAACTGACATTGTATTATACGAACAATTCAAAACTGAATAAGTTCATTAGGTATGATTATGTAAGAATGTTTTTTATATACTTGTTGTAGTCTATACGAACCCTACATCATAAAATAAGAATAGTATAAACAAATCATGATTAATATTGTATGAATATGGACGAATCCATTTTGTACTTTGGACATCATCTGTATGAATCCAACTTTGTACAGTACGAACCATTAAAAAAAATGTGTTCGTATGGAATGAATTGGTATAAACCTATTTCATACTTTGGACGTCATCTGTATGAATCAAACATCGTACAGTATGATCAGTTAAAAAAATGACGAGTTTATTCAAGACAAATTGGTATGTATCTATTTTGTACTCTGAACATTATCAGTATGAGTCCAATTTTGTATAATATGAATAGTTCAAAAGATAAATTTTCAAGGCATGATTTGATTAACTTCGTTTTAGAGAAACTATCATGATAGATTGTCAAGTTATTTTTGAAAATTATATAATATAATTATTTTTAAAAATCAAATTTGACCCAGTCCCCTAATGTGCGTGTGTATGATTACCTAATTATAATCAAACTTTCTCAGACTCAAGAAAAATAGAAAAAGGACATACTTCAATACAAGAAACCCTAATCTAATCTGTCTTGAAGTCTTTGGTAGTCTAGAGAATAATTTTCCAGAAATATTAATACACAAAAAACACAAAAAAAATAATATCTAATGTATATTAAGAGAAATAATAATCAACACAATAATATTTTGGTATCATTAAAAACTCATATGATATAAAAAATGTAATCTTGAAATATAAGTTGCAACAATTTCCCTCTGTTTTATGAAGGCAAAATAATTATTGTTTGAGTAAACACTAAAGACAATTTTCCTCTTAAGCTCCCCCTCAATGAGTAATCAATTTAAAAACAAGAGACCATAACAACAAATTAAATAGAAACAAAAACTTAAACAAAAACAAAAAATACACAATAAACTTCACAAAAATCACACAACAAATAATCATACAATAAATAATCATAGACATATATATCAAAGAACATCAAATAATACATCAAACACACAATATATCAAATAATAAATAATGATCCCCCCTTTTCAAAACAACAAAAAGGGAAGTATCTCTTGAAAGGATAAGTTTCTATGGATAAATTAAAATAGATGATGAAGAAAAAGATTTTAAACTAATTACAAATACACTATTAACATCCTAATGCTAAAAAGAAAAGCTAAAATTTTAAATCAAAGAACTATTAAGATAAGAAAAGTCAACCATATTCACTGTTCGTTTTAGACATATAAAAGAAAAATAATTAATGCAAAATTGATGAAAGAAAGATTAATTAGTTTCTAATTCAATAGTGAAGATTTTTGCAGATTATTTGGATTTTTATAAGAGATAGAAATATAAAAGAAAGAACAATATAAATTTTTTAGTTGGCGATATTGCACAGCTTTTCAATTTTTGTGGCAAACTTTGTGTATCTTTTTAGTTTTAGCTAATTTTGTGATTTTTTTTCATTTAAGTGAACATTGGCATCTTTTTTAAATTTGTTGCACATTTTATGCATCTTTTCAAGTCTGGCATGCTATGTTCATCATTTTACATTTTCGATCTTTCCAATATCAATAAATTATAAAACAAATTCCAATAATTAACAAAAATAAATACATTAAAAAAAGAAATAAACTAAAATTATGACATCTATTTTGCATTAATTATAACTAAGTAATATTTTTCGATAAGAACATGAAATTGATTTTCTAATCTATATCCAATCAAAATTTAATTTAAAGTTTTGAGAGATTAAATTTTGAAATTAAATTAATTTATAGAGCAAAGTAACTTAAAAATTTATTCTAGACATCGATTAGAAATGATTTGTCTATAAAAACTTAACCAATTCAAGAAGAGTACTTTTAACATAAGTAAGAACATCATTCCATTGAACACTTATAATACATACAAACAATACATCAATCTAAAAATGAAAGAACCACAACATGAAGAAACCAATATATGATATCACAAGAAACACCTCAATAAAAAGTATAAAATCTTAATAATAAGTACAATACATAAGTAACAACTAAAATCCTGAGGGGCATTGGTCTGGAGGTGGCTGAGGGGTGAACATTATAAAGTAGCTATTTAACATAGCTACTTACATATTGACAGAGTCGAATTGTCCTCTAATCCACCCCATATCTTTATTATACCTCGCATCTTGCTAATTTAGGTGATTCTCAATTTGATCAAAACATTGATAAAAAAGAGATTCCAATCTATCAAAATGCTAGATCATTTCTTGATAGAAATTTTGATTAGGTTCAGGTGCAGGTGTAGGTGATGGAGTAGGAGCTCCTTCATGTCCCTTAGATTCTTCTCCCTCAGATCCTTGATCTCGATTGAAAAGTGTACGAAAAGAAGCATCCGTAAAGTAAATAGGAAGCTAAATAGGAGGGTTAGGATGGATCATGTTGTACTTCTTTTATAAAATGTTGGCAATTAAGTGATCTAAGGCCATATTTTTCTTCCTCCTATTATGAGGAAGTCTAATATCATAAAGTTTATATATATAGTCCATAATTAGTTAGGATTTATCAATAGGAGTATTGGCCATGATAAGGTATGTGACAGTAAATAAAAGAGGAGTCAGATTATATGATCACCAACTTTAGATATTATAGAAGTTCTCAACACATGCTGGATGATCCTATCATTCTAGTTAAGGGTATACAATTGAGAAAGATGATTTACTTATGCAACACCTCTAAGAGTTTGGTTAACTTCAGACCAATAAAAATTCAATTTAGAGGTCATGGTGTGTGCCCTAACCCCTTGAGTCCTAAAATGGAGAAAGTTGCATAAATTTTCCTCAGTTATTTTTACTCTCTACTTAAAGACATATAAAGTTAACCTATTATGATCCTCATTCACTTTCATGTTTGCAAGAAAAATTTGGAAGGTTTCTTGATGATAGGTATAGATCAAAGTGAGGATAAAAGAGAATTGAGTAGAGGCAGAAGAGGCATAACAGAGAAGTTTAAGACTCCTTGAATTAGGAGACGAGAGGGGGTAATATTAGCATCAACAAAATGTTCGTAGGCTTCCGCATTATCCTTAGAAAGAAAGTTCTCATCAAGTCTCCCTAAACGAGATGAAGAGGCTTTTGAAGTACGTGGATGCTTGCTGCTACTGGACATTTCTATAGAAGGACACAAGATGGTTTGAGAATAAAGACAATTATGAAGAAAACCATCAAATACCTTTCAATTTAAAGAGAAACAACCTATCGTACAGTACAAAATTGCGATCATATGTACGATTTTAAAATCGTACAGGATGGAAATACTTTCGTACATACGAATGGAAATGGCTAAAAATGAAACAACTTTTCATAAACTACAATTCCTGAGATATTATTTCATACAGGCTTTTTGACCATACAATCGTATAGACGAACACCTATTTATATAGAATTGTTAGAATAATAATGAACGTATCTAGCAGTTAGGTTCATCCATATGAGAAACAAACAATAGTATCACACAAACAAAGAAAAATTTTGTATGTACGATCTAAAAAAAAATAACTACCTTTGGAAAATGTCACCAATCATACAGATAAAAAATAATGGATCATATAGACGATGATGACATCATACAGTATAATATGCATTAAAAATTTTAATCTAGTATACTCACTCAAAAAAATATCATGTATATGCTATAGGATTCATACAGAATAAAAAAGTTTGTATAGCATGAAAGAAAAAATATTAAAACAAGATATGATAAACAAAAACTTTTTTAAAAAACCAATCACCCAAGATTCATGAAATGCAACAATGAAAAAACAAAACCAAAAACTTAATACTAACGAAAGAAGAACAAAACACAACTAACAAAATAAACAAACACTAATAAACAACCAAACATTAACAAACAAACAAAGAAAACAAACAAACACATCAATACATTACAAATCCAATTTGCATAAATTTAATTTTAAGCATTAAGATCAATAGCACCAAATTTGGTTCTTAAGGTGCTAAACATTTCAAAAGCTAGTGGTTTTATGAAAATATCTACAAGTTGATTCTTAGTAGCAACATGGTGCATTTCAATTTATCCTTTTGCGACATGATCTCTAATGAAATGTTGTCTTATATCTATATGCTTGGTTCTAGAATGTTGAATAAGATTCTTTGAAATGTATATGACACTTTTTATTATCATAAAAAATTGAAATAGTGCCAATAGAAAATCCTAAATCAATAAGTTGTTGTTTCAACCAAAGAACCTGTGCCCCATAACTAGCTAAGTTAATATTCTGCTTCAGTAGTAGAAAGGGATACTGAATTATGTTTTTTGCTAGGCCAAGAAACTAAAGAGTTTCCTATAATTTGGTAAGTTCCAAAAGTACTTTTCAATCAACCCTATATCCTACAAAATCTGAATCAGAATATCTAATGATTTCAAAAGAAGACTATGCTTAAGATACCAAATCCCGAAGTTTGAGTTCCCTAAAGACATCTCAGAATTCTTTTAACAGTAATTAGATGTGATTCCTTTGGATCAGATTAAAATCAACCACACAAATAAATACTAAATAAGATATTTGGTCTTCTAGTAGTCATGTAAAGTAATGATCCAATTATTCCTCTAAATTTCTTTTTATTAATAGATTTTCCCTTATAGTCCTTATCTAATTGCACTAGAAACTCATTAGTATACTCAATGGTTTTAGCATTATTCATTTCATATTTTTTAAGAATATCCTTAATGTATTTTGACAGGCTAAGAAATGTTCCTTCCTCATTTTTTTTTATGCTAAAACTAAGAAAATAACTCAAGTCTCCCATCAAACTCATTTTAAATTTACTACTCATTATCTTTGAAAAATCATCACAAAGATTTTTATTGATGTATCCAAATAAGATATCATCAACATATATTTAAATAATGATTATGTCATCTCCAACTCTTTTAAAGAAGAGAGTGGAGTCAACACTTTGTTTAATAAATGATATTTCTAATAGGAAAGTGCTTAATCTCTCATACCAAGCCCAAGGTGCTCGTTTTAGTCCATACAATGCCTTTTTCAATTTAAACACATAACTTTGGAATTTTGAATTTTTAAAACTTAGAGGTTGCTCAACATAAACATCATCTTATATCACCCTATTAAGAAAGTCACTCTTAACATTCATTTGAAACAATTTAAAACCTTTAAAATAGGTAAAGGCTAGTAATACCCTTTTCACTTCAAGTCTAGCTGCAGGGGCAAAAGTTTCTTCAAAATCAATTCGTTCTATTTGATTATACACCTTGGCCACTAATCTTATCTTATTTCTAATCACAACACCTGAATTCATTTTATTTTTGAACTCTTACTTTATTCCAACAACACTTTAATCCATAGACCTTTCAATCAATTCCCAAACATCATTTCTAATAAATTAATTCAATTCGTTTTGCATGACCAAAATTCAAAATTCATCAAAAAGTGCTTGATTTATATTAGTGGGTTCAATCTTTGATATAAAGGTAGAAAGCTTCACTTCTTAGCTAAGTCCATGCTTAGTTTTAACACCCTCACTTGGTTCACCTAGAATAAATTCTTTATAAGCAAAGTGTTTTCTGTTCCAATATTTATTCCAATTTTATCTTTTCAATTTTTTGGGAGATATTTTCAATACATTTTTCCTTCAATCTTGGCTATTCCAAAATACTAGATTCATCAAAAACTAAATGTGTAGTCTCCTAAACTACCAAAATTCTCTTGTTAAAAACCTTAAGGGATTTTCCAATAGTAAAATCTCTTAGAAAAATTCCTTAATCAGATTTAGGATCAAATTTTCCTAAAGTAGTTTTACCAATATTATGAATAAACACCTTACATCTAAAAACATGCAAATATGAAAGATTAGGTGTTCACCTCTTAAGAAGTTTATTAGGTGTCTTGTTCAACTTGGATTTAATATTCACCCTATTATGAATATAACATACCATACTAATCGTTTCAGCCGAAAAATATTTTGGAAGTGAATATTCAGCCAACATGGCTCTAATGCTTTCTATCAAAGTTTTGTTCTTTCTTTTAACAACCCCATTATATTGAGGGGTCCTAGGTGCTAAAAAATTGTGATCAATTTCTTACTCTCTATAGAAATCTTCAAATTTCTCATTTTTAAACTCTCCTCCATGATCACTTTAAATTGATATAATTTCACACCCTAGTTTACTCTTAATCCAAGTAGAAACATTTCTAAATTCATCAAATGATTCATTCATATGAAATAAGAATTTAACCCACGTGAATCTTGAAAAATCATTAACGATTACATAGCGAAAAACTTTACATCCTCGACTTACAGTACTAACCAATCCAAAATAATCCATGTGTTGGACTTCCAATAGTTTACTAGTTCTAAGATCCTTAATTGAATGAAAGGACTTCACCTATTTTCCCAATTGACATGCAACATACAGGTGATCCTTAGTGAAGTTTAGTTTGGGTATCCCTTTAACCAACTCTTTAGGGTAATCTTCCTAAAATTTTTCATGGTTGCATGATAAAGTTTCCTATACTATAACCATGATTCATCAGTGATTATTTTGACACATAAATTATTAGAAGATTTAACAAAAGTTAAATCAAGCATGTAGACATTATTTACCTTATTTTCATGTAATACATTAAATTTTGGCTTAATATGTAGCTTGTTGGAAAATTTTGTTGAGATAATTGCTACTTAGTTCTTGATTGTTGATATTCTTGCAACTTATATGTTTTTTATAATTCCAAATATTATTGCTTTGATTATTATTTCTCTTAACATGTTTTAGAAGAATTGTTTTGTTGCTGGTGTGCACTAACATTTCAGGGAAATCATACTCTGGATTGATGAAGACTTCAAATTAGATCAGTTTAGGGGTTATTGTAATTGAAGTCTATATTTTTCATTTTATTGAGTCAGAGAGAGTGTGATTGTAATTGAGTAAATGTGCATACATATACTGGTGGAGAGTTTCAAATCTATAATTTTTAAATTGATCATATTGAACGATTTCATTTCGTATATAACAATCTGATTAGTTATTTTTCCTTCGAGCAATCAAACGAATAGGAAGTAGAAAATTTTTCTAAGTATGGATCATACTATACGATATACCATTCGTACATATCTTCTAGAGTATGAATTGGATGGGTCCCTTTTCATCCTGACTTTTTATCCATACAAACCTAAAAAATTTCTAAATGATTTGTACCTACGATGTCATCATCATACGTACATCATCCAGGGTACATATTAGATGGGTCCCTTTTTATCCAGACAAACCTAAAAATTTTTTGAATGGTTCCTACCATATGATTTCATCATCATACGTATGCCGTCTAGGGTATGAATTGGATGGGTACCTTTTCATCCCAATGAACATGAAAATTTTCATAACTAATCGTACCATATGATGTCATCATCATATGTACGCCACCTAGGGTTCGAAACTGTTGGCTTCCTCTTCGTCCTGGAAAAGTGGAAAAATTTTCTAACTATTTGTACCAGACAAACTAGGTTCATACCAGACATTCATCATGTTCGAATTGAATTCATACTGATTCACAATAGGTTCGTACACAACTATTTTTGAATTGTTCATATGTACGAACATACCATTGTAATATACAATTGTATATGCTAAAAATTGAAAATTTCTAATTTTTTGATGGTTTTTAAAACTAATGTGAAAAAGTCTTGTCTTCTTGATTTTTTAAGAGCAATTAAAAGAGAGAGTGTCGGAGAGTGTTTGAGAGTGATTTCTTTCAATTGGAGTGTGAAGGGTTTACAAGGTTACTCAAAGGTAAGGATCTCATTGTAATTTTGGTGATTTGACTTTTTTTCTTCTTTCTAGTTTCTCGTGAGAAGAGTTTTGGAGAAAATCTAGTACTATGCCAATACATGAAGATTATGAAAGGATGAGGGCTCTCTGTCGACACTTGAAGAGTGTGAAAGGATGACGATTCTCTGTCGACACTTGGGGAGTGTGAAAGGATGACAGTTCTCTACCGACACTTGGAAAGTGTGAAAGGATGATGATACTCTGCCGACACTTAGACGGTGTGAAAGGATGATGGTTCTCTGTCGATACTTGGAGAGTGTGAAAGGATGACGGTTCTCTACCGCACCGGGGATTGGTGGAAGAGAGGTTTTTTGTAAAAGCCTCTCCGGCTTGCTGTGGGGGATAAAAGAGAGTCACTTTGGTAATAGTACAAAACCTAAAGAGGGAGTCTTCAGGGAGTGCATATAGGTCATGTTTGATCAAACCACTATAAATTTTTGTGTCTTTTAAATTTCAGCATTTTATTTACTACAAGTTATTTACTGTGGTTAAAAAGTTTTATTTTGAAACTTAATTAATTTGCTATAAATTTTAAAATCAATTTTTTATTTAAAAATCTAAGAGAATTTTTTAAATTACCAATTCACTCCCCCCCTCCCCTCTTGATTAGCCTTGGGACAATAGCTTAGGTTTAACAACATATAAGGAATAAAAAAGTGGTATCAGAACATTATTTCAAAACCCTAAGTTTAGAATACTTTTTAAAAAATAAGTATAGCTACTTTTGGAAATTAAAATACATTTGAAGGGTATTCTATCACTATAACTTCGTTATTTGATAATAGTCCTTTCAATTTTTAGAAAACATGCATATTTACTTTTTTGAAATCACTAGATTATCGTATGTGGAATTTAGTTCAAGAAGGGTATACTAGGCCAACTAGAATAATTGATGGTATTAGAGTTGAAACACTCTTTGCTCACTAGACTGTAGAAGAATGTGACTTAGCACAACTAAATGCTAAATGCTTAAATATTTTCTTTTATGCACTTGAGTCATAAGATTACTGCATGTTTTCACTTGCAATAGTGGAAATGATAGTTGGTATAGACTTTATATTACTTATGAAGGGACTAATGAAGTAAAATAATCTAGATTAAATATCTTGTTACATAATTATGAATTGTTTCACATGAAATCAAATGAATTTATTTCTAACATCTATACAAGATTCACGCAGATAGTCACTTTTTTGCATACATTAGGTAGGGAACTAATGAATGCTGAAATGATCAACAAAATACTTTGTTATTTTCTACTGCTTATGATGTTAAAATAACTGCAATTATAGAGTCTAAAGATTTAAATATTTATTCTATTGATAATCTTCTTCGATCACTAATTACTTACGAGCAAGGAGTGAGTCAAAAGAAGATTGATGCAGGTGAACAATGAAAGGAGAAGAACATTGCACTAAAATGAAGGACTAAGAGAGTGATCAGTCACAACCTAAGGATAAAGATGACATTGCCTTAATAAATAGGCAATTTAGAAGTTTTTTTAAAAGGAATCAGAGTAGACGCCAGTAGTGGAACAAAGGTAAGTTTAATAAAAATGTTAAGGTTTCTAATGATGTGATTTTCTACTAATGCAGGAAACCTAGAAATATAAAATTGGACTGCCCAAATCTAAAAGCCACTCCTAGCAAGGAGAAGGTAGAAGAGAAAGAAAATGTGAAGAAGGGAAATAAGAGATTTTAGAAAGCTTTTGGGTGAACTCAGCTTTGAATTTGTCAGAAAAAAAAAAAGGGAGAGGAAGTCACCAACTTATGTTTAACAGCCAAAAATCTTGATCAATCAGATCAAGAAGAGGTATTTGACTTGACTTATAATAAATTATTAGAAGTATCTGAAAGAATTCATGGCGCATATAGAAAACTTAAGAAAATGCATGCTTGTCTAAACCTAGAAACACAAGAATTGCAAAAAGAGCACGAAATCCTTATGAAAGATCACACATTGATAGATAACAACAATATGAGCTTACTTGATGAATTTGATGACTTGAATAAAAAGAATGATCTTTTGAAAACATCCTCTGCACAATTGGAAAAATAATTTAAAGAGTACAAGGATGAATTTAAAAATAGAGAGCACTATTTGAAATATGATAACACTATGTTAGAGGATGTAAAATCATTTCTTAGAATAACAGTGAAAGCTCTTGAAGAAAAAAAATACCCCAAACACTTCAAGATTTTAGTAATCCTATTTTAAGGACAAAAATTTTATAACCTAGAAAGAGATAGATTTATTATAGAAAATTAATAAACTCATTTACTAGAGTTAAATGTTATACTTGTGGAATGATTGGACATATTTCACACACTTATACCTTAGAAAAACTCATTTACTGTGGAGACCTAAGATGCATAAACCTAGCATATCATACATGCATCTAGTTTTATTTTGCCAAAATGAGAACCAAAACTTATTTGAATTCCCAAGTCTAATGTTTGATTCTCTTGCAGGAACTCTCTCATACAAGGCCTCATGAGAGCATTTGGTACCTAGACAGCAGTTGCATAAAGAACATGACTGGAGATACTACACAATTTATAAGGCTGGAAGCCAGGAATAGAGGTAGGGTTATATTGGGAGATAACACCACTAGGAAAGTGGTTGGCATAAGTATGATAAAAAATTTACAAAAATTTTTGATAGAGAATGTATTTTTTTTAGAAGGCTTAATGCATAATTTGTTAAGTATAAGCCAGCTTTGTGATAAAGGATATAATATAAAATTTTTCCCTCTTATTGTATATTAAGCCTAAATGAAAATGATGTTTTACATGGAATTAGGATAACATATATTTATATGCTAGATTTTAATTGTATTAAAACTCTTAATGCTTTTTGTTTAAAAAAAACTCTGATGAATCTTAGTTATGGCATAGGAGACTTTGTTACGCTAGCATGAAATATCTTAGGAAAATTACCCAAAAGGATTTGGTTAGAGGCATACCAAAATTAGACTACTAAGGTTCACCTTTGCGATGCATATCAATTAGGAAAACATTTGAAGTCCTCATTTCATTCCAATAAGGATCTTAGAATAAGTGAAGCATTGGAGATTATTCATATGGATCTTTTTGGACCTATTAGCACTGTTAGTCTAGGAGGAAAGGTATACGAATTTGTGATAGTTGATGAATTCTCAAGATTCACGTGTGTTAAATTTTTATTTTATAAGACTGAGTCATTTGAGAAATTTAAAGATTTTTTAACTTGGATTAAGAGGAAATTAGGGTGTGATATTTTAACAATTTAAAGTGATAACGGCGGTGAATTTGAAAATGATAAATTTGAGGTTTTTTATAAAAAAAATAGGAATTGATCACAATATTTTTGTACCTAGAACCCCTCAACAGAATGGGGTAGTCAAAAAAAAAGAATAGAATATTAATTGAAGTCACTAGAGCCATGTTGGCTGAATATTCAGTTTCTAAATATTTTTAGCTTGAAGCAGTTAGTAATGCATATTATGTTCTAAACAGGGTGAACATTAGATCTAAATTAAATAAAATACCCTATGAGCTTCTTATGGGGAGAACATCTAATTTGTAACATTTGTATATTTTTGGATATAATGTGTTCATACATAATAATGAAAAATCATCCTTAGGAAAATTTGATTAAAAATTACATGAAAGAATTTTTCTTGGACACTCTAATATTGGAAAATCTTATAGAGTATTTAACAAAAAACTTTGATAGTTGAGGAGACCACACATGTTGTATTTGATGAATCTAGAATTTTAGGAGAGTCAAGTTTGGAAGAATATGATTTAGAAAATAACTCTCAAAGGATTGAGAAGATTAATTTGGAAGAAAATTTGGAGATAGAAAACCCATTGCCTAGAGATTTAAAATTTTCCAAAAATCACCCTAAGAAATTGATTTTAGGTGAACCTAGTGAAGGTGTTAGAACAAGGCATAGAATAAGTGAAGAAGTCAATCATTCTGCCTTTATTTTAATGATAGAACCCGCAAATATAAATCAAGTACTTTCAGATGAATTTTGGATTTTGGCAATGCAAGAATAATTAAATCAATTTGTAAGAAATGATATTTGGAAATTAATTACAAGGTCAAAAGATTAAAGTGTAGTTAAAACTAAGTGGGTATTTAAAAATAAAATGAATGGCTCAAGAGTTATTGTTAAAAATAAGACTAGATTGATGGCTAAGGAGTATAATCAAATTGAAGGGATTGATTTTGAGGAGACTTTTGCCCCTATAGAAAGACTTGAAGAAATTAGGGTTTTATTAGCCTTTTCCTATTTAAGAGGATTTAAATTATATCAAATGGATGCTAAAAGTGCCTTTTTGAATGGGGTGATACAAGAGAATGTTTATGTTAAACAACCTCCAGGTTTTGAAAATTCAAAATAGCCAAATCTTGTTTTTAAATTGAAAAAGGTATTATATGGATTGAAATAGGCACCTAGGTCTTGGTATAATAGGTTAAGCACTTTCCTACTTGAGATATCTTTTAAAAACGAAAGTATGGATACCACTCTCTTTTTAAAGAAATTGAGAGAAGATAAACTAATTGTTCAAATTTATTTTGATGATATCATTTATAAATCTACAAATAAAAATATTTGTTATGATTTTTCTAAAATAATGAGTAGTGATTTTGAGACGAGCCTAATGGGAGATCTAAATTACTTTCTAGGATTTAGCATTAAGCAAATTAAGGAGGGAATATTTCTTAGTCAGTCTAAGTATGTTAAGGATATCATCAAGAAGTATGAAATTGATAATGCTAAACTACTTAGTACACCATTGAGTTCCTTAGTTCAGTTGGATAAGGACTCTAAGGGAAATTCTGTTGATCAAAAGAAATTTAGAGGAATTATTAGATCTTTGCTTTATTTGACAGCTAGCAGACCCAACATTATGTTTAGTGTTTATTTGTGTGCTAGATTTTAATCTGATCCAAAAGAATCATATTTGGTAATAGTAAAAATGACTTTGAGATATCTCTTGGGAACTCAATACTTAGGAATTTAGTATCCTAAGTTTAGCTCTTCACTTGAAATTATTAGATATTTAAATTCAGACTTTCCAGGTTGTAGGGTTGATCAAAAGAGTACATATGGAACTTGCTAATTTATAAGAAATTCTTTAGTTTCTTGGTCCAGTAGAAGATAGAATGCTATAGCCCTATCTACTGCTAAAGCTGAATACATAGCCTTAGAAAGTTATGTGATACAAGCTCATTGGTTGAAATAATAATTAATTGATTTAGGATTTATAATAGGCATAATTCTTATTTATTGTGATAACACTAGTGCCATTTACATTTCAAAAATTCCTATTCAACATTTTAGAACCAAATATATAGACATAAGGTATTATTTCATTAAGGATCATATATCCAAAGGAGAAACTGAATTGAACCATATTTCTACTAAAAATTAACTTGCATATATTTTACAAAACCACTAGCCTTTGATACTTTTAGCATATTAAGAATAAGGCTAGATATGACTTAATGCTTAAATAAATTTTTTTGTAAACTTGATATGTTTCTTTGTGTATTTTCTATTTCATTTTCAATGTGTTTGTTTGTGTCAGTGTTTTTCAATTTTTGTTTTTTTTTTTTATAATTTGTGTGTTTTTTAGACAGGTTTTCACATATCTATATTCCTATTTCTGAACATTCGTACTGAATTTTCTAAGTGTTCTATTTGTATTGTACAAAATTTTTTTGTCCCGTACGAATTCTTTAGAATGTCAATCATTGTTTTGGACTGAATATGTATAGTTTTTATTTTCTAATACATATCAAACTATAAGATATTTATATCTTCCCAGACGATTTATGATAATTCATCTATATGTATGCAGATGATTATTTGGGCAGAATCAGTTATTATAACTGATTGTACGTATGAAACTTTATGTCATACATACAAACCATGTGTCATTCAATGTGGGGGAAAACCTAACCATTATTAAAAGAATCTTAAATAACTGATCATCACTGGCAAACACCTATTCATCTGTATGATTGTTGAGTCAAAATGTTTGCACAAAAGGACGCTTTGTAACTTGCGTGATTATGAAAAGTCATTTTATTTTGAATGAATTCATTCGTCCCTATGAAATTATTTTTTTCATCTATGAAATAACTATCGTATAGTACAAATTTGTTTTCGTACGTACAAAGGGTTATTTTTCTTTAAATAGGAGGGCTTTAGAATTTATTTTCATTCACTTCAACTGCCTCCTTTAATCCTTCTCATCTTAGAAATGGCTAGTTCGAGCAAGTGTGGTAGAGTCACTAAGGGTTCGTCGTCCAGGGGTGGAGACGAAAACTTTCTTTCTAGAGCAAATGAGGATTCTTATTATAGGTTTGTCGTTGCTAAGATTGCCCCATTTATACTCCCAATTCAAGTGGATATTCATTTTCAAGTCACGCCTCTTTTTACTTCAACTCAATTCGCCTTTATCTTGACTTTAGTCCATGCCTATCATAAGGAGATCTTCCACTACGTTTTAGCGAACATGAGTTTTTGTGAGATGAAAATAAGATAAGATCTTATGTCCAAAAGAAATGGGTTGAAATCACTAAGGAAGATCTATTAACTTTTCTGAATTGATATCAAAAGTGCTTCAAGGTATTTCATCTTTAAAAATTGACATCAATAAAAAAATGCCTTGTTTTGATTAGTTGCTTTTGTTTGTTGTCTGAAATATAAGTTTGCCTTTGTATTAATCTTGTCTTAATTGATCTAAAAAGTATTATAAATTAAACTGCAATACAAAATTAATTTCATTATGAAATCTAATTTTTCAAAAATTTAAGTTTACTTATAACTCCATCGAGTTAAGGCTATCAACCTCATATTCTTTTTAGGCAAACATAATTTAAATATTATTATTACAATTTTGATGTCTTCTTATTTTTTATTTTTATTTTCAATATAATTATATTTGTAATTAGAGAATTTTGATTTTATATATTATTGATTTTAGAAAGATCAATTTAAAAAAAAGTATAAAAAAGAAATGGACAATGTGTAAAAAAATTAAAAGAATGCATAATAGTTCACAAATTGAAAAGAGGTACAAAATTAGCCCAAATACAAAAAGATGCATAAAGTGTACAACAAATTTTTGAAAAAATATGCAATATCGCAAATTGAATATGTTCTTTCCTCTATCATTTAATATTCAAATTTAAATTAATCTAATGTTCAATTATATTTTGTATTGAAAATTGAATTTAACTAATCTTTATTTTGTCACTTTTATAGTAATTCTCTTTATCTAATTATCTAAAATGCTTCATGATCTTGATTGATTATTCTTTTCTATATTATACTTTAATTTAAATATTTTGAATATTTTTATTTTATCTAATGGCTATTAATTTTGTTATTGCAATTATAGTTGAATCTCTTTCAAGATCAATTACTAAGGATTCTCATATAACTTCTTCCAGTTCAACCTTCCTTTTCCCTTTTTGTTGTTATCAAAAGGGGGAGTAATATTGTTTGGTGTGTGAATGTTGTTTTGGTGTGTTAATTGTTATGTGTGTTAGTGTTGTTTTGTTTTTGTGTTTATTGTTTTACGTTCTGCTTTTGTGCTTTATCATTTATGAAAAAAATTTGGTTTGTCTTAAAAGAATTCTCTTATATTCACATATTTATTCATTTAGGGGGAGTTAAGAAGAAATTTAGGGTATTCAATTTTTATTCAAACAATAATTATTTTGCCATCATAAAAAAGGAGGAGATTGTTGAGATAATTATTACTTAGTTCTTCATTATTGATATTCTTGCATCTTATATGTTTTTGATGATTCTAAATATTATTTCATTGATTATTATTTCTCCTAACATGTTTTGATAGAATTGTTTTGTTGTTTGTGTGTATTAACATTTCAGGAGAATCATACTTTGGATTAATGAAGATATCAAATCATATCAGTTTAGGGGTTTTTATAATTGAAGTATATATTTTTCATTTTATTGAGTCAGAGAGAGTGTGATTATAATTGAGTAACTATGCACACATACATTCTGGAGGAGAGTTTAAAATCTATAATTTTTGAACAAATCATTTTGTATTTTACGGGATAATCTGATCAGTTATTTTCCCTTCGAGCAATTAAACGAACAGGAAGTATGAAATTTTTTTTAGTATAAATCGTACTGTATGACATACCATTCGTACATACCTTCAAAAGTATGAATTGGACAAGTCCATTTTCATCCCGACTTTTCATCCAGATGAACCTAAAAATTTTCTAAATGATTCGTATCGTACGACGTAGTCATTATACCTACGCCATCCAGGGTACGAATTGGACGAGTCCCTTTTCATCTCGATGAACTTGTAAAATTTCATAATGTATCATACCATACGACGTTATCATCGTACGTACACCATCTAGGGTATGAAATTGTGGGGTTCCTCTTCCTCCCGATGAAGTGGAAAAATTTTCTAACTATTCATCCCGGACGAACTTGGTTTATACCAAATGATCATCATTTATGAAATGAATTTCTAGCCATTCACAACAGATTCATACGCAATAGTTTTTAAACTATTTGTATGTACAAACATACAATCATATTGTATGATCATAAATACTCAAAATTGAAAATTTTAATTTTTTGGATAGTTTTTTATACTTTTGATATAAAAGGTCCACTAAAATTGACATGAAAAAGTCTTATCTTCATGATTTTTCAAGAGGAATTGAAAGATAGAGTGTGGGAGAGTGTTTGAGAGAGATGTCATGCAATTGGAGTGTGAAGTGTTCATAAGGTTACTCAAAGGTAAGGATCTCTTTGTGATTTTAGTGATTACTATTCTTTTCTTCTTTCTAGTTGCTCATGAAATGATCTTTGGAGAAGATTCAGTGCTCTACCGATGAAAGTTCGTTAGGGATGTTAAGCCCTATAGAACTGGTCCAAGCTAACCAAGAGGGGGGGGGTGAATTGGTATTTTAAATATCTTTTCAACACAAGACAATAATATCAAACCAAAATCACACTACGAGAAAAATAAATGCGGAAATTAAAAGTGTGGAAGCAAGAAACAAGAACACAGATAATTATAATGGTTCGGTCAACTCGACCTACGTCCACTCCCCGGAGGCGCCCTCCGAGTATTGCACTAAACTTGTGACTCTCCTTTAGCCCCCACAGCTAGGAGGAGAAGCCCTCACAAAGAACTCCTTTTTGCCACCCCGGCAAGCCAGAGAACCTATCTCCTTTTGCTTCCTCCTGAAGCTGGCAGAGAACCACAACCAGATGCTGACTCCTTACCTCTACCGACCCTTCCACGGATGAGAAACTCTAGACGAAGAAGAAGCAGAGCGATCCTTGAAGCAACCCTTATGAATCCCCTCACAAGCTCCCCATCACAAGATCCTCTCTCTCTTTCTCTCCTCAAGGCTTTCTCAGGTCAAGGCAGCAGCACATAAGTTGTTCAAAATGTTGAACAAGAGCTCTTAAATAGAAGAGCTTCAAAGGAGCTCATTAATTGCAAGTTGCCGACTATATCGTCCAGGCCGATATTGACATCGTCCTGGCCGATCAGTACAAAACTCTGAAGATCGGCCTGGGCACCGCCCTGTTTTGGGTGCTGGACGATTAAAAATTGGCTTGATCGTCCTGGCCGATCTCACGATTGTCCAGGCCAATTAGTTCAAATCAGATGAAAATCGTCCTGAGCACCGCCCTATTTTTAGGCTTGCCGATCCCAATCGTCCAGGAGTATCTAATGTTTTTGAATATATCGTCCTGGCCAATCCTGCGATCATCTAGGATGATGTGATCGTATCAATTATTCTTAATTACTTTCCTGATTTGTCTGATTAATTAAGGCATAATTGTGAATATCGTCCAGGCCGATCAATGATTGTCCTGGCCGATTATTTAAAAATAGTGTACCTTAATTGTCTATGGCGGCAACTTCTTTCTGTTTTGAGCTTATCGTCCTGGCCGTTACACGTATCATCCAGGATGATCTGTTAATAATGGATGCCTTAATTAAGAATCCTTATTTAGACTTTCTATTTTAAGCCTGATCGTCCAGGATGATGTAAATATCGTCCTGGCCGATATGAGTAAAAACAAAAATTCTAAGTCTCTCAAGTGTGTGTGTGTGTAGGGTTACTTAGCATCAGTCTCTTTGACCATTACAAATAGACTCAAGAAAAGAAAAAACAAATTACAGACTGACTCAACCCTAGACCTACGCAATCTTGAACTGGCTTCGTTTGTTTGTCCGATCTTCGATTCCTGAAAAGTTAGAAGTAACATGCAGTTTAAGAGAATCAATAGTATTTGTCAATCATCAAAACATAAGTTATGAAAATATATTTGCAACAACCGATAGTTGAAGCGTGTGAAAGGATGATGGTTCTCTACCGACACTTGGAGTGTGAAAGGACTACAGTTCTCTGTCGACACTTGGAGAGTGTGAAAGAATGACAGTACTTTACCGACACTTGGAGGATGTGAAAGGATGATAGTTCCCTATCGACACTTGGAGAGTGTGAAAGGATGATGGTTCTCTACCACCGGGGATTGGTGGAAGAGAGGTTTTTTGTAAAGGCTTATCCGCCTTGCTGTGGAGGTAAAAGGAGAGTCACTTTGATAATAGTGCAATACCTGAAGAGGGAGTCTTCAGGGAGTATATGTTGTTCATGTTTGACCGAACCACTATAAATTTTTGTCTTTTAAATTTTCGTATTTTATTTACTACAAGTTTTTTACCGTGGTTGAAAAGTTGTATTTTGAAATTTAGTTAACTTGCTACAAATTTTAAAGTCAATTTTCTATTTAAAAATTGAAGAGAATTTTGTAAATTACCAATTCTTCCCCCTCTATGTTAGCCTTATGACAATAGCTTATGTTTACCAACCTATAAGGAATAAACAAAATTTAACACTATAACATTTATCACATAGTTGACTAATACTCAACAAGTTATGTTCTAAGCATTCAACCAATAATACATTTTTAATGAAAAATTTATTCTTATTTCTAATCGTACATGTACCTATCACTTTCATAGTGGTATTATCTCTTAGTGTTACTTTTCCTTCATTCTTGGCTTCCAGTTATATAAATTGTGTTGTGTCTCCAGTCATATGCTTCAAATATCTATTGTCTAGGTACCAAATGCTCTTATGAGGACTTGTAAGAGAGCATTTCTACAAAATGATCAAATATTAGACTTGGGAACCTAAATAAATTTGGGTTCTCTTCTTAGCAATAATTATCTAAATGCATGTTTGATATGTTATGATTTATGTATCTTAGGTCTCCACACTAGATGTGTTTTGCTATGAATCATGCAAGTATGAGAGATTTGAACAATCATTCCACATGAAAAACATTTCATACTAGGAAAAGTATTTATCAATTTATGTGAGTTATAATGTCCTTTCCTAGGTTTTGAAATTATACTCCTTTGATCAAAATTGTAAAATTAAACGGGGGTATCTTACCTACCTTAATGACATTCAATTTTTCTATAAGATATGAGTTTGCATTTTTTAAAATCAAATTATCAAATTTCAAATCATGTTCTCTTTGATTCGATTCAGCCTTAAACACTTTAAAATTGTTTTCAAGTTCAGTGTGAGATAATTTTAATAGTTCATGCTTTCTATTCAAATCATCAAACTCATCCAGTAATGTAATGTGGTTGCTATCTATTGATGCGTGATCACTCCTAAGGATTTCATGCTCTTTTTATAAATTTGAATATTCTATATTTAACTTGGCATGCAATTTTTTGAGTTTTCTATATGTAATATGGATTTTCTTTGAAACTTCAAATAACTCATTATAGGATAAATCACATACCTCCTCTTGATCTGATTAATAAAGCTTGTCAACGATTCAGCACAAGTTTATGACTTCCTCTTCTACTTCTAATTTTGTGGAATATGAAGCTAAATACACCTAGAATGCTCTCTATAGTCATTTCTTACCCTTCCTAATATTGGTTTTCTCCTCAACTTTCTCCTTACTAGGATTAGCTTTGAGATTTGGGCAATAAGATTAATATGTTCAGGCTTCCTGCATTCATAACAAATTATGTCATTTGAAACTTTTACATTCCTATTGAATTTACCTTTGTTCCACTGCTGATGTCTTTATCGCTTCCTTTAAGGAAAATTTTAAATTGCCTTTTAATTAAGGTAATATCTTCTTCATCCTCAAGTAAAGATTGATCAATGTCTGAATCCTCCACTTTCAACACTATATTATTCTCCCTTTGCTTGTCACCTGCATCAATCTATCTTTGAGTCACTCCTTGCTCGTAAGCAATTAGTCTAAGTAGTTATCAATAGAATAAATATTTAAATCTTTTGACTCAATTATGATAGTTATATTTGCATCATAGGAAGTAGGTAAACAACATAAAATTTTATTAACTTTCTCAAAATTTGTTAGTTCCTTACATAAAATATGCAATGAAGTAATTATCTGTGTGAAACTAGTATACATGTCAGTGATTGATTCTTTTAGTTTTAGGAAAAAAGGATTTTAGTCATGTAAAAGAATGTTCAATCTGGAATATTTCACCTCATTAGTTCCTTCATATGTTATACAAGTCTATCCCAAATTTCTTTTCCAATTTTATAGGTTGAAACATACATATAGTCCTTAGATTTCAGGGCATAAAAAAAAAGTTTAATTATTTTGTATTTAATTGAGCTTGTTCTTTTTCTTCTACTGTCTAATATGGAAGCAGTGTTTCAGTCCTAATTCCATCAGCAAATCTAGTGAGTCTAGTGTAGCCTTCATGTACTAAAATCCACATGCAAAAGTCATGTGATTGAAGAAAAGTAGACATACAAGTTTTGCAAAAGTTGAAAGGAATGTTAACAAATAGTGGTGGTCTAGTGATTTAATAACCCTCACGAGTGTTATGATTTCCAAAAGTAGCCATGATCATTTTCAAAAAGTTATCTAAACCTTAATTTTTGAAATAGGCTCTAATACCACTTGAAAGTTCAAATAGGTTATTAGACCTAATATAACTATCCCAAGGCTAACCAAGAGGGAATGAATTGGTAATTTTAAGATTCTCTTAGATTTTAGAAAATTGATTTAAGATTTTTTAGCACATTAATTAATTTTTTACAAAAATATTTTTTAACCATAATAAACTCAAATGCAAAAATAAAAATGTAGTAAAAAGTGAAGAGAGAAGAACACCAAATTTTATAGTGGTTCGTTCCAACTAGCCCTATGTCCACTCCCTGAAAACAACTTCTTCAAGTATTGCACTATATCAAAGTAACTCTCCTTTTTCTCCCATAGCAAGGTGGAGAAGCCCTTACAACAACCTCTCTTCCCTCAACCCTAGTACGGCAGAGTACAGACATCCTTTCACACTCTCATTTTGATGGCAGAGTACCAACATTATTTCTCACCCTCTTGGTGTCAGCAGAGTTATAATGTCCCTTCTTTCCCTCCTGGTGACAACATAGTACCAAAATCTATTCTCACCATCTTGGTGACTGCAGAGTACCAACATCCTTTCTCACCCTCCTGGTGATGGTAGAGTACTAACATCCTTTCTCACCCTCTTGATGATGGTAGAGTACCAACAACCTTTTTCACCCTCCTATTGATGACAGAGTACCGCGATCTTTTTAAAAAGTATTCTCTTAAAAGATTTCAAAGAAGTTATGTGAAACTTGAAGAACAAACAAGAGATCCTTACCTTTGAGTAACCTTGTGAATCCCCTGACAAATATCTCTAAAAGATCTCTCAATCTTCACTCCAAAAATACTCTCCCATGCACTCTCCTTTTTACTCTTTGAAAACAATTCATAGAAATAACTCTAGAATAATATTGAACCTAGTTTTTAGGACAATTATTATGAATGACAAGAAAAATTGTCCTAAAAATTGAAAATTTCAAGCTAAATGTCTTCAAATCGTACAATATGATTGTACTTCATATGTATGAATAGTTCAAAAATTCATGTACAGTCCTATATGAACCTATTTCGTACTATGTTAATTATTTATAATAACTAACATTATATTATATGAACAGTACAAAACTAAACAAGTTCGTTCAGTACGATTATGTATGAATACATTTCATACTCTAGTCATCATCTATATGAACCATATATCATACAATATAAATAATTTAAACAAATCATCCTTCGTATGGTATAAACATGGATAACAATTTTATACTCTAGATGTCATCTATATGAATACAACTTTGTACAGTACGAACCATTCAAAATAAAATTATGTGTTCGAATAGGAAGAACTCGTATCCACCCAATTCATACTCTAGACATCATCTGTATGAATCAAACTTCATATAGTATGATCAATTAAAAAAATGGTGAGTTTGATAAGGATAATCTAGTATGTATCCATTTTGTAATCTAGATGTTGTCTATATGAATCTAAGTTCGTACAGTATAAATAGTTTAAAAGAAAAAATTTTAACGCATGATTTGATTAACTTTATTCTGGAGAAACTACCATGAGAGGTCATCCAGTATAATTTGAAAATTATACTATATGATTAGTTTTAAAAATCAATTTTGACTCACTCCCCCAATATATGTTTGCACGGTTACCCAATTATAATCACACTCTCTTAGACTCAAGAAAATAGAAAATGTACAAACTTCATTACAAGAAACCCTAATCTAATCTATCTTGAAGTCATCAACATTATAGAGTATGATTACCTTAAAATGTTAGTACACATAAACAACACAAAGAAATCAATGTATGTTTGGAGAAATAGTAATCAACACAATAATATTTTTGTATCATAAAAAAATCACATGATTTAAAAAATATAGTATTGAAATCTAAGTTGCAATAGCATTATCACTTAAGATTTAAATCGTTATTGCAGGTAATCATAAATCTAGTATTTATTGCTATAATTAATGAACTTGGGCCACACAACTTCCTAAGTATATGTATTCAGCTTCAGTAATGGATGGGAAAACTGAGTTCAATTTTCTACTTGACTTAGAGACTAAGAACTATCCTACTAATTGACATGTTCCAGAAGTGTTTTTTCTATCAACTCTACATCCTATAAAAATTTGAATCAGAATATTCTGTGATTTCAAAGTAAGTGTTATGCATAGAATACCAGATTCCTATATTTTGGGTTCTTAAGATATATCTAAGGATTCTCTTCACAACGGTCAAGTGAGACTTTTTTAGATCAGCCAAAAATCTAACATAGAGAAAAACACTAAATATGATATCAAGTCTGCTAAAATTCAAGTAAAGAAGTGATTTAATTATTCCTCTATATTTATTCTAATCAACTAATTTTCTATTTGAATCCTTATCTAACTAAATAATGAAACTCATGGGAGCATTTATTGCCTTGGCTTTATACATTTCATATTTTTTAAGGATATCCATAATGTATTTTGATTGACTAAGGAAAATTCTATCATCCTTTTATCTTATACTAAATTCAAGAAAGTAGGTCAATTCTCTAATCATACACATCTCAAATTCCTTACTCATTATTTTTAAAATTCATCACATAGATTTTTATCAGAAGATCAAAATAGAATATCATCAACATAAATTTGGACAATGAGTAGTTTATCTTCTACCTTTTTCAAAAATAGGGCGGTGTCTACACTCCCCTTAATAAAGGTTCTCCCTAGTAGGAATGAGCTAAGTCTTTTATATCATGCTCTGGGTACTTATTTTAGTCAATATAATGACCTTTTTTATTTGAACACATAATTAGGAAATTATAAATTTTTAAATCCCAGTGGTTGTTCAACATACTCATCTTCTTTTATTACCCCATTCAAAAAGGTACTTTTGATATCCATTTTGTATACCTTAAAACCCTTAAAGCAGGTAAAGGCTAGTAGCACCCTAATGGCTTCTAATCTTGCTACTAGTGCAAAGGTCACATCAAAGTCAATACATTCTAGAATTGAGCTCAGCAGAGTTAAAGAGGAGAAGATCCCAGTTTTTAGAGTGAGGAAATAATTTTTCAAAATTTGAATTCACATGATTTCTACTTTGGAATGATGTCGGTGAAGGGTCACCGACCTCTATCGATGGGATGTCCTTTTTATACCCACCATCTCTCTCTTGCTAGTGTTTGATTCCAACCTTGGTTATCAACAAAGGTGGTTTATTGATCCCCAAAAAATTAGTTGAGTATATAAGGAAAGGTAAGAATATTTTGTCTGATAATTTGGCTAATAGCCCAAAGTTGGCTGGAATTCTTTCAGTTTTTAAGATTCATTACATATTAAATAATAATGAATCTTTGGCTTCATATTGAAAATCTATTTTGAATGGTGAAGTCGATGATAATGATATTATTGCGGATTCTATTACTCTGAAGGCTTTGGATTTTATTTAAAAAGGCTCGCAATTTGTGAATTTTGTATCTAAGGAGGTAAAAAAGGTTTCTGATGGCTACAAGTTGGATGCTAATCCAAATCTTGAAGGGAATAACATAGGCCAATTGTTGAATGATTTGGAGAAGGTCCATAGCTATGAGTCAGGTGACTTGGCCAATTGCAAAGATAAGAATCAGGAGATTATTCCTATTAAACATTTAAGCAATGTCTAAATATATGGAGCAAAAAATTGAATATCAGAGCTATGGATCTTTATTTTGGGGACTATTTTATTGAAAATGGATTAGTGGTGAAGCTGTATCAATAAAATGAATTAGAAAATTCTAAGAAATTGAAGAATTCATTGGTGATCAAGGTTTTTTGTGAGAATGTGCCTTTTCATGTGATTAGTATGGAATTGAGGAGCCAATAGTCCCAATTCGGCAAATTTCATTTAACATTGCTTGGAATGGGGTGGGTTCTTTGTGCATTTCATGAGGAAAAATCTTTGGAATTGCTATTGTCTAGTGGACCTTGGTATGTCAATAAACAAATCATTGGAATGGATAGGTGGTCATCATCATTTTCAATTACTTCCTTGAAGGGGTTATAAGCTCCTATTTAGATTCAGATGGCTAACCTCCCTTTATAATATTGGGATGAAATTAATGTATGTAGGACTTTTTCCATGGTTGGCTCTCCATATATGATTAATGGGAACATGTTCTAATGGGGAAGAAGGGAATTTACGAGGATTTGTGTTCGGGATAAACTTGATGGTAAGCTGCCTTCGGGTGTTTATGTGGAGGGACGTTTCGGGAAATTCTTTCAAAGAATTGAGTATGAAAGAATAACTAATTTCTGCTTCAACTGTGGAAAGATAGGGCATTTAAAGAAGAATTATATGGATATTCATTTAGAGGCTAATTTGGCTTCTAAGTAATTAGAGAACTTGGATAGTATTGATGCTCCTGCTTTGAAGGAAGACTCAAGAGCTATGGATAGAATGGTGGTTGATATAGAAGAGGCTAATAAAGCTGATTATGGACCTTGGACTCATGTGAATTATGGTAAAAGAAGACTCAATAACTCAACTTTCAAGAAAAAAGGTTCAAGTGTTGTGATTATGGAAGTTGTGAAGATGTCTAGACTAAAAGTGCTCTTATGGCACTAGAAAGTTCGTTAGGGATGTTAAGCCCTATAGAATTGGCCCAAAGCTAATAAAGAGAGTGGTGAATTGGAAAAGAAGAAACTTTAAGCAAAGCACAAACTAAAATCACCACAAATAAACAAAAGTGCGGAAATTAAATGTGGAAGTAATAAAGAAAGAACACACCGGATTTATAGTGGTTCGATCAAACCTTGACCTGCGTACACTCCTTGGAGGCACCCTCCAAGTATTGCACTAAACTAAGTGTCTCTCCTTTAGCCCCCACAGCTAGGTGGAGAAGCCCTTACAAAATCACTTCCACCTTCCCCAGTGCGGTGGAGTCGCCGGGTCCTTTGACACCAAAGTGAACTTCTTCTTTGGTGAACTTCTCTCGAGACAAGCCTTGAATCCAACGGTATTAAGATGCAAGCCTGCCGGAGCAACCGTGTGGAATCCCCTCCACACTCCCTTGAGTCCTCCCTCATAGGATCTTCTCCCTCTCAGACTTCACTCGTTCTCCACTCCCTTTCAATCTCTCTCTTCAAGTCTCCCCCACAAGAATGAAGCTACAATGGCTGCCAAAGACACTTAACAAGTGCCTTGATAAAGCTTAAATAGAAGATCTGAAAATAAGCTCATTAATGCAAGTTGCCGACATTATCGTCCAGGACGATAGGTATATCGTCCTGTACGATCAGTACAATTTAAGCCAAATCAGCCGGAGCGATTTGAGATGATCAGAAGAAGTTTTTTCATATCGTCCTGGATGATATTATATAATCCTGGACGATCAGAACAAATCGTGGAATATCGTCCTGAAAATCGCCCTAAAAAATAGCTATCCGGTGACCAATCGTCCAGCATATCGTCCTGGACGATTTTGCGATCATCCAGGATGATTTGATCGTGAAATCAAGTCATAATTGCTTTTCTTAAATTCTAGAGAAATTTTGAAAATATTGACCTGCATCATCCTGGACGATATTTTATAGTCCTGGACGATCCACCTGGATGATGTCCAAAAATAGGTTATTTCTCAATAGATCTGGCGGCATATTCTTTCTGTTTTGAGCCTATCGTCCTGGCCAATACAAAATCGACCAGGACGATGTGTTTTGCATAATGACGGCTTCTTTAATGAGGATGCCCTAATTAGGGTTTCTGCTTTTGGATAGATCGTCCAGGATGATATAAATCATCCCGGACGATGTTACCAAAAATAGAAATCTTTATGGAGCAATAGAAAATCTTCCAAGTTACATAACATCAGGTGCCACACCAAATACAATAGACTCAAGAAAGAAAAAAATGTTCAAACTGACTTAGACCTAGTCTACCTAATCTTGAGCTAATTCCAAATTGCAGTCCGATCGTGTGAACCTGAAATGTCAGTACATAAGGGAATCGTAGAGAAATAAGAATGTTTGCTATCATCAAAATCATAAACCATTGATCCGCAACAATCTCCCTCTTTTTGATGATGGCAAATAATTCAATTTGAATTTTCAAAAAAAGCAATTTCTTCTAATCTCCCCCTCACTAGAATAAACCCTTTTAAAATAATAGGGGAGATAAAAAATAATTTTATTGTTTTTAATTTTTTGAAAAGAAAAAAAGGATACAAATTCAATATTACGTTCTCCCCTTTGACATTATCAAAAAGAGAGGAGGCACAAAAAATAAAATGAACAAAAGAAAAAAAAACGTTCCCTGATCTAGTGAAAAACAAATATTCTTAAAATGAGAAAGTTACCTCTTGGTTTTAATGAAAAACTTAGTAGAATTGGATTAACAACGCATAGTCCAGAAAAGGTTAGAAATTCATAATTTGATAATCCCAACTCAAGTTCTTTTAAAGGCTCAAAAAACTTTTTAATCCAATATCCATATCAAGAAATAAACGGAAAAAAGAAACATTAATTTTTCAAAACTTCTTTCATAAAATATATCTAATAGAAGATTAATGCAAGAATTATTGAATCAGGAATCATGTTTTTCAAAATCAAGTATCGAAAGTATCAAGGGTTTTCTTAAGCTTTTAAGAAGTACAATAATGGTAAGCATTAAATTTGGTGGGCTCATTTTATGCCTCTTGTCAATTTGAATGGCGCTCTTCATGCATCATTTGATTTTTGATACACTTTTGTGTATATTTTTTAATTTGGCGTCATTGCACATCTTTTATTTTTGGCATCATTGACCATTTTTTTTTAATATGCTACCTTTCTGAAATCTTAAAAACAAAAGTAAACCCATTCTATTGATAAAGCGAATTCTTGATTAAGAAAATTATGAGTTAGATTCAACAACTTACAAAAAATTCCTATACGATAAATAAAATATAAGAAGATAAAAAATTTAGTTTAAAAAACCAATTTTTTTTATGAAAAAGATTTTAAATCAAAAGTAGAGTAACCTCTTTTAGGAAATAGAGATTGAGAATCAAAAGCATGAGTTTCCTTCCTTTGACTGTTTTAGGGAAGTCAAACACAACTTACCAAAGATTTCAAGAAAAAACAGGAAGTAGATTTTTCATTTTTAGAAAAGTGAATGTGTGTGTTGATCAGAGAAAAACTTTCACAAAAACAAAAATTTCAAAGAATAAGCAAAACTAAAATACAAAAATAAAAAAGAAAAACACAAAATACAACACAAAAACACGAAAGGCTTTTAACCATTATCTCTATCCTGGTCCGATGCTTCAGAAACTAGATCTGCCCATGAGATTTTTTGCCTTTCATTATTTCCCCATTTTAAATTTTGCTTCGCCTTACCCTTTTCTTTCGTAGGAAGAATTCTTAAATTAGGGCACTGATTTTTCATATGTCTAGGCTTCCTACATCGAAAGCAAATAACGTCAGAAGAAATATGGACATCCTTACCACTTTTACCTTTTTTCCACTTTTGCTTATGCTTTGGTGAGATTTGTGATTTGCTTGACAAGTCATTGCATTCGTCACCAACTAAGCAATCTTTTTTCGTATCTTCAGCTTTTAGAACAATCATTTCACCTGCATCCAAAAATCTTTGACCCAAACTTTGCTCGTAGGAAATGAGTGAGCCAATCAAATTATCAATAGAATAATCTTTCAAATCTTTTGATTCACAAAAAGCAACAACTTTGGCATCAAATTGTTCAAGTAAACAACGAAGAATTTTATTAACTTTTTCAAAATTTGAAAACTCTTTTCCTAAGGCATGCAATGATGTTACAATTTGAATGAACCTAGTATACATGTCTAAGATTGTTTCATAAGGTTTCATGGAAAAGAATTCAAAATCATGCATTAACATACTCAACTTGGATTGCTTGATTTCACTAGTGCCTTCGTATATGATGTGTAGTTTATCCCAAACTTCCTTTTCAGTAGTGCACGTGGATACTAATATAAAATCTTCAGAATTTAAAGCACAGAAAAAGTAATTTAATGATTTTGCATTTAATTGAGCATTGATTTGTTCTTCCTTACTCCATTAATTAAAAGGAATATCAATTTTAATTCCATCTAAAACTTGTGATGGTGAAGAATAACCATTTAAAATCATATGCCACAAACGAAAATCTATCGATTGCAAGAAAATAGACATGCGAGTTTTCCAAAAATCAAATGACATATTTTCAAATAAAGGATGTCTGGTGATTGAATATCCTTCCGTAATATTATGATTAGCCATGGATCGAAAATTCAAAAGCTTTTAAAAACTTATTTTATGAAACAGGCTGTGATACCACTTGAAAGTGCTCTTATGGCACTAGAAAGTT
This sequence comes from Dendrobium nobile, assembly GCA_022539455.1. NCBI lineage: Eukaryota > Viridiplantae > Streptophyta > Magnoliopsida > Asparagales > Orchidaceae > Dendrobium > Dendrobium nobile. The sequence continues at coordinate 25,016,820 of CM039733.1, forward strand.
TGTTAGGGACGTTAAGCCCTATAGAACTAGCCCAAAGCTAATAAAGAGAGTGGTGAATTGGAAAAGAAGAAACTTTAAGCAAAGCATAAACTAAAATCACCACAAATAAACAAAAGTACGGAAATTAAATGCGGAAGTAATAAAGAAAGAAGACACCGGATTTATAGTGGTTCGATCAAACCTTGACCTACGTCCACTCCTTGGAGGCACCCTCCAAGTATTGCACTAAACTAAGAGTCTCTCTTTTAGCCCCCACAGCTAGGCGGAGAAGCCCTTACAAAATCACTTCCACCTTCCCCGGTGCGGCGGAGTCGACGGGTCCTTTGACACCAAAGTGAAATTCTTCTTTGGTGAACTTCTCTCGAGATAAGCCTTGAATCCAACGGTATTAAGATGCAAGCCTGCCGGAGCAACCGTGTGGAATCCCCTCCACACTCCCTTGAGTCCTCCCTCACAGGATCTTCTCCCTCTCAGACTTCACCCGTTCCCACTCCCTTTCAAGCTCTCTCTTCAAGTCTCCCCCACAAGAATGAAGCTACAATGGCTGCCAAAGACACTTAACAAGTGCCTTGATAAAGCTTAAATAGAAGATCTCAAAACAAGCTTATTAATGCAAGTTGCCGACATTATCGTCCAGGATGATAGGTATATCATCCTGTACGATCAGTTTAATTTAAGCCCAATCAGTCAGGATGATTTGAGATGATTAGAAAAAGTTTGTTCATATCGTCCTGGATGATAATATATCATCCTGGACGATCAGAACAAATTGTGGAATATCGTCCTGAACATCGCCCTGAAAAACAGCTATCCGATGACCAATCGTCCAGCATATCGTCCTGGATGATTTTGCTATCATCCAGAATGATTTGATCTTGAAATCAAGTCATAATTGCTTTCCTTAAATTCCAGAGAAATATTGGAAAAATTGGCCTGGATCGTCCTGGACGATATTTTATAGTCCTGGACGATCCACCTGGACGATGTCCAAAAATAGGTTATTTCTCAATAGATCTGGCAGCAGATTCTTTTTGTTTTGAGCCTATCATCCTGGCCGATACAAAATTGTGCAGGACGATGTATTTTGCATAATGACGGCTGCTTTAATGAGGATGCCCTAATTAGGATTTCTGCTTTTGGACAGATCATCCCGGACGATGTTACCAAAAACAGAAATCTTTAGGGAGCAATAGAAAATTTTCCAAGTTATAAAACATCAGGAGCCACACCAAATACAATAGACTCAAGAAAGAAAAAAAATGTACAAACTGACTTAGACCTAGTCTACCTAATCTTGAGCTGATTTCAAATTGCAGTCTGATCGTGTGAACCTGAAGTGTGAGTACATAAGGCAGTCGTAGAGAAATAAGAATGTTTGCTATCATCAAAATCATAAATCGTTGATCCACAACATAGACCGTTAAATATTCCTAATGCCGAGAGAGTACAGGTATTGCTGGAAAATTATTGAAGTCTCCAGGGATTGTAGGAGGTAATTAATTGTTTGATAAAGATCTGGTAGAAGTGGATCGTGTTCAAAATAGTTCAATACTTCTGCCTGCTTTGGGTACAAGAGAGGGTATGATTTCCAACTCCTGTAACTTTCCCGTCAATGATAATAAATTTGATATTATGGATATAATTGTGGAAGAAGGGGAGATAGGTTACCTGGATAATGATGTGGTGAATTACCCTAATAATTTTGTTGGAAAGGGAGGGATTGGTGATGGGTTATTGGACAAGTATTTGATTATTTTGTACTGTGAGTTGGGCTCTCAAGAAGGTGGCATTTCTACTATTAAAAAAAAGTTCGAAGCAACTTAAAGGCTTGGGTCCTATAAACTTGGCTCCTAAGAGTAGGAGGTTGGATGGTGATCAAAAGGATAAAGGGGGGAATTCTTCCCCTCGTATATTATTTTCTTGAATTGTAGAGGAGCTAGGAAGAGGAAGGCTTCTTTATATATTAAGGTGGTGATCAAGGATCATGGTTCTTTTTTTTTTTTTGGGTTGTTAAAAACCAAATTGACATCCATTGAAAGGAAGGATGCCAATTCCTTAACTAGTCATGATTGGGATTATTTTCAAGTACCTTCAGAAAGGCTGTTAGGAGGTATTTTGGTGTTATGGAATTATAATATAGCTACATTTTTTGTATTGGAATCTTCTCCCCAACTTGTTATTGGAGAGTTAGAGGTTCTTAACAAAGGTAGATGGAGAATATACACCACTTATGGTAGTAAGGATGTTTATAGAAGGAGGACTCTTTGGGAGAAACTAGAGTTATACTCAGTTAGAGACTTACCTATGGTGATGGGTTGTGATTTCAACTATTTGCTTACTAAGGAGGACGAAAGGGGAGGGAGAAGATTTATTTTTTTATAAGGACCTACATATTTTAAATATTTCTAGATTTGTAATAACCTTTATGAAGTTTGATGTGTTGTGCCAAAGTTCCCTTGGTGCAACAATAAGACTGGTGATGATCGCATCCTAGAGAGATTGGATAGATTTTTTTGAACTTAGTAGCCTTAAGTTCTTCCAATTATATGGAGGTGAGGCATTTGCCCAGGATAGCATCAGATAACTTCCCAATTCTTTTGAATATGCTAGAATTTAATCTTTTGGCAAAAAGTAAAAATCAAATTTGAAGAGGTCTAGGATTCTTTCCCGGCTTCTATTTTAGTGGTGAGGGAGGCTTGGAGAAAGAATTCTCATGGAAACATACCTCAAATTCTGAATTACAAATTGAATAGAGCTTTAAAGGCTTTGTTTTATTAGAGTAAAGCCAAATTGAACAACTTTAATCCATTAAAGGAAGACCTCAAGAAGGAGATTTTAGAGCTTCAAGTTAAAGAAGCATAATTGGGAAGTCTTTCCGATGAAGATAGCTGGTCCCTTAAAGTTAAAGTTAATGAGTTGAATACAACATTAGCTCGGTTGAACACTTGGTGGAAGCAACGTGCAAAAGTCAAATGGATGGAAGAGGGGGATAGCGATTCCAGATTTTTTCAATCTTTTGCTAGCGCAAGGAGGAACTCTAATTACATTTTTAGTATTAAAGATGAGGATGGACTTTTGGTGGAGGACCAACACCAAATTGAGGATGTTCTATTTCAATTTTTTAGGAACAAATGGAAAGAATGGAGTTGCAAGTTTGTTGGTTGGCCTTCTTCGAGGAATTTGTCGAATGAAGATGACACGGGTATGTTGAATAAAGAGTTATCCTTAGAAGAGGTGGAGGTGATGATCAAGCATACGGGTGGGCATATTACTCCAGGTAATGATGGAATCTCTTACACTTTTATAATATTCTATTGGAATATTATTAAAGTAGACTTCTGGAATGCAATTAATCACTTCTTTCACATGGGAGAAATGTGTGATGCTTGGTAGGAGACCCTTATTATGCTAGTCCCTAAGGTGAATAACCCCAATTCTCCATCTAATTATAAACTGATTTGTCTATGCAACACTATTTATAAAGTGGTTTTCAATGTTCTTTTGAATAGACTATCATTGGTTATTCCAAAGCTGATTTTTGAAAAGCAAGTGGCCTTTTTAAAAGGAAGGTCACTATCTGATCATGTTCTAGTGGCTCAGGAAGTATTGCATAAATTCAAGTATTCTATGTCTTTTAAAGGGCTGGTATCTTTCAAGATTGATATGGAACAAGCCTATAATTCTATGGGATGGACTGCATTAGGGAAAAATTTGGAATATTTTGGATTTATTTACAAGTTTTCTAAATTAATTATGGAATGTGTTCAAAATCCTTCTTTCTCTTTGTTGATTAATGGCAAATTTTCTAATTGGATCAAGGCTAGGAGTGGGTTTCATCAAGGATGTCCTTTGTCTCCATTTCTGTTTATTGTTTGTTCCTAACTATTGACAAATGCTTTTTTACAAAGAGGTGATTCAATTGGAATTCAAATTAGTCCTAAAGGTCCAAGGATTTTGCATTTCCTTTATGTAGATGATATCATTATTTTCTCTGAAGCTAAATTGAAGGCAGTTAAGGAGATCAAAGATATTCTGGTGGACTTTTGTGACTGGACAGGACAAAATGTTAATGTTAGTAAATCTATGATCTTGTTTGGTAATTTGGTAAGGAGAAGAAAGGCTATTTCTCGTGTTATGGGGTTCAAATTAGTTAAGGAATTCTTCTACCTTGGAGTTAAATTGGCTTTGAGGAGGCTTGTAAGAGTAGAATTTTAGTTTATTATTGATAAAGCCTTGAGGATGCATAATGTTTGGGGTGGTAAATTCAGTTCCTTAGCGGGAAAAATAAGTCTTGTTAAAACAATTTTGTTATCTTACCCTACATTACATTCTACTCATTTTTTTATTCCAAAAGGTGTCTTTGATGAAAATGATAAGTTGTGTAGAAGCTTTATTTGGAATAAAATGAATGGTGGATTTGGACTACATTATGTTAGCTGGAATATGATGTGTAGAACTTTAAAATGTGGTGGTCGAGGGTTACATTCATGTTCTACCAAAGCTGGGCCTCTAAGGGCTAAACTTGCTTGGAACTATGTTCAAGACAAAAACTCTTTTTTGCACAATACTTTATATCTGAAGTATGGTTTATTATGTGATGTTGATGCTCCAAAAAAGATAGGATCTACAGCTTTGAAATTGATTAATGATGGTGGAAGATTTCTCAAACAAATAGCTAGATGAAACATTACTAATAGAAAATCTATTGATGTTTTCAAAGACACTTGGATCATGGATAAAAGTATTAATTTGTGGCCCACATTTGTGCATCCTCAATCCAGCAATGTACTAATAGTTGATATGCTTATTTTTTAGGGAAGCTGGAATGTAAGTGGACTTAGTAAGTTCTTTGGGGTTGAACTTATGAACCTCATTTGTAATATCCAAATTTCGCCATAACAAATGGAAGACTGGTTGGAACTAACTCATCAGAAAATAGGGAAATTTATCTCAGCTTTGGAATTTAATGTAGCGTATTAAGTATTTCCTAATTTTCGAAATTGGGATTGGATGAAAAAAGATAAACTACTTCCTCGGGTAGAAAATTTATGGTGGAGGATTTTTAATAATGCCATTCCAACCTTTCAAATTTTGTCTTATAGGTGATTAGATGGTAGAATACTTTTTCCAAGAGGTTGTGATGAAGTTGAAGGCATTGCTCGTATTGTAATCAAATGAAAGAAGCTAAAGGAGGTATTTCAGCACTTAAATAAGTGGTCTTTGAAATTCAAACATTTGATTCTTCAGAAGGATGTTGTAGATGGCTTGCGGATCAGAAAAATTTGGTTATCAGACTGTTTTGTAATCTAGTTTATTTTTCATGGAAGACTAGGAATGAGCTGGTTTATAAAGGTAGTGAGGAAAGCTCTAAAAGTTTGTTAGGGATGTTATGCCCATAGGAACTAGTCCCAAGGCTAACCAACAGGGTGGGTGAATTGAATTTTTAAAACTTCTTTAACTAAAAGAAAAATCTTTTTATATATTGCAGCATAAATGAATTAAATCAATAATAAAAAGATTAATCAGAGATTTCACCCAAGTAGTTAATTGCAGTAAAAATAAAGTGCAAAAAAATAATAAGAAAGAACACACCAGATTTATAGTGGTTTGGTCCAACCTGACCTACATCCACTTCTTGGAGGAACCCTCTGAGTACTGTACTAAACCTTTAGTGTCTCTCCTTTAACCCCCACAACTAGGCAGAGAAGCTCTTAAAAAATCACTTCCACCTTCCCCAGTGCGACGGAGTAGCCGGGCCCTTTGACACCAAAGAGATCTTCTTCTTCCAATCTGATGGTACTAAGGTGCAAGCTTGCCAGAGCTACCATGTGGATCCCCCTCCACACTAGAAACCCCCTCCAAGGATCTTCGCCCTCTCTCAAAGTCCACCCTTTCCTCTCTCCCTTTCAAGTTCTCTCTTCAAATTTCCTCCAGAAGAACGAAACTTCAATGGCTGCAAAAGATACTGACTTATAAAAATAAGAGGTCTTAAATAGAAGATCTCCAAAAAAACTCTTAATAACAACAAACCAACTTTATCATCCAGGATGATATAAGGACCATCCTATACTATCAATACAAATCATGGAGTATCATCCAGAACATCGCCCTGAATGTATACCTGGATGATGGAAAAGTAAACTGATCATCTGGGATGATATCACGATCATCTGAGATGATATCATAATTTTTCAAGATGACTAGCACAAAAAGGTACATATCATCTAGAGCATCGCCCTGAATGTAGCTTGGACGATTATAGATCGTCTAGAAAAAACTAACGTTTGTGAACTGATTAACCCGGATGATCCTATGATCATTCAAGATGATATGATCGAGCAACCAAATCTTTATTATTTTTCTTAATTACCAAATTAATTTAGATATAATTACACTTCATCATCTAGAATGATATCTTGGACGATGTCCAAAAAAAATATATGCCTAAATTGATCTGGCGGCATATTCTTTTTGATTTGAGCCTATCATCCTAGACGATGATAATATCATCTATGATAATTTGCTTAATTGTGGCTGCCTTAACCAGGATACCCTAATTAGGGTTTCTATTTTTACCTGATCGTCCAGGCCATTTTTTGATTGTCTCAAAAGATGTGACCAAAAACATAAAACTTTAAAATAGTCAAAAATTTTCCAATTGTGTGTGTGCAAGGTTACTAAGCAAGCATACACCCCTATAGGACATGACTCAAGAAATCAAATTATACATTAATGAGTATTATAAATAAAACCTATTCTCCTAAATCTTGAGCCTTGAAAGGTGCAATGTAATCCTAAAAAGTTAGTATACCAAAAAAAAAATTACAAATACATGTAGATAGTAGAAAGTGAGCTACAATATTTATTATCATCAAAACATAAACTCATAAGCTTGAATTGCAATAATCTCCCCCTTTTTATAATGGAAAATATTACTGGTTGAATTTACAAAATTGAAAATATTTTTTTCTAATCTCCCCCTCACTAGAATAAAAATTTAAAAATAGGGGAAATCAAAATTTTTGTTATTTTTCTTCTTTTTTTTTCAAAAAAGATACAAATACAATAGTACGTTCTCCCCTTTTGACATTATCAAAAAGATGAGGGGCACAAATAATAAAAAAATGATTAAAAATCAAAATGATCCCTAATATAGTAAAAAAATCAAAAAAATTCTTAAAATAAGAAAGTTACATCTTGATTTTATTCAAAAGCTTAGTAAGAAATGTATTGACAACGCATAACCCAGAAAGGTTAGAAACTTAGAAATTGTTAATCCAAGATCAAGTTCTTTTAAAAGCTCAAAAACTTTTTAATCCAATATCTAAATCAAGGAATAAATTAGAAAAGAGATACACAAATTTTTTCAAAAATCCTTTCATAAAACATATCTAATAGAAGATTAATGCAAAAATTGGTGATTTAGGAATCATGATTTTCAAGCTCAAGTATCGAAAATATCAAGGATTTTCTTAAGCTTTAAAAAGTATAAGAAAAGTAAGCTTACTTTTTATGGGCTTATTTTATGCCTCTTATCAGTTGTTTGGCGCACTTTGCACACCATTTAATTTTTGATACACTGTGTATCTCTCTCAATTTGGCATCATTGCGTATATTTTGATTTGGCATCATTGGCTACTTTTTTTTCAATCAAATATACTTCCTTTCTAAAATTTTAAAACTAAAGAAAACTCATTCTTTTGACAAAATGTAATACTTGATTATGAAAATTATGAGATGGATTTAATAACTTACAAAAGATTCCTATGCAATAGACAAAATGTTGGGAGCTGAAAAAGTTTAGTTTCAAAATCCAATTTATAATAAAATGAAGATTTGAATCAACAGTGAAATAACATCTTTAAGAAAAGAGATAGAGAGATAAAATCATAAGTTTCCTTCCTTTGACTATTTTTAGAGAAGTCAACCACAACTTACATAAGAATTCATGAAAATTAGGAGGTAACATTTTTCTTTTTCATTTTTTGAAAAAATGATCTTTAAAAAAGATTTGATTTTCTAAATTTTATACGAAACAAAAAAGGTGATATGTATGTGTTGATCAGACAAAACTTCACAAAAAAAATATAAAGACTAAATTAAAATTATAATGAAACAAAAAATAAAAAAATAAAAAATAAAAAAATACTAAGAAAAAAAAATAAACCTAGGGAAAACACAGAAAATAAACAAAAAATAAAAAACAAAATAAATAAACAAACCAATAATGCTTTAAATATTATCTTACTCCATTGATTGAAAGGAATATCAATTTTAATTCCATAAATAACACGTGATGGTACAGAATAACTAGTAAGAATTATATGACACATTCGATAATCAATTGATTGCAACAAAATAGACATGAAAATTTTTCAAAAATTAAAAGTAATATTTTTAAATAAAGGTGGTCGAGATGATTGAATAACCTTCCAAGATATTATGATTACAAAAGTTAACCATTAATTGAAATTCAAAAGTTTTCAAAAACTCAATTTTATGAACCTGGCTCTGATACCACTTGAAAGTTTGTCAGGGATATTAAGCCCTTATAAACTAGTCCCAAGGCTAACCATGAGGGGGGCTGGGTGAATTAGATTTTTAAAACTATTTTAACTAAAAGAAAATTCTTTTTATATCTTACAGCATAAATGAATTAAATCAATAATAAAAAGAATAATCAGAGATTTCACCTAAATAGTTAATCGCAGTAAAAATAAAGTGCAGAAATAATAAGAAAAAAACACACCAAATTTATAGTAGTTCAGTCCAACCTGACCTACATCCACTCCTTAGAGGTAGCCTCTGAGTATTGCATTAAACCTTTAGTGTCTCTCCTTTAGCCCCCACAACTAGGCGGAGAAGCCCTTATCAAATCACTTCCACCTTCCCTAGTGCAGCGGAGTAGTCGGGTCCTCTGACACCAAAGAGATCTTCTTCTTCCCAAAACTTCCCTCAAGATGAATCTTGAATTCGATGGTACTAAGGTGCAAGCTCGCCGGAGCAACCGTATGGAACCCCCTCCACACTCCCTTGAAACCGCCTCTAAGGATCTTCTCCCTCTCTCAAACTTCACCATTTTTTCTCTCCCTTTCAATTTCTCTCTTCAAGTTTCCTCCAGAAGAATGAAGTTTCAATGGTTGCCAAAGACACTAACTTGTAAAAATAAGAGGTCTTAAATAGAAGAGCTCCAAAAAAACTCTTAATTATAATAAACCAACTTTGACAATATAAGGATCTTCCTATACTATTAATACAAATCGTGGAGTATCATCTAGAATATCGCCTTAAATGCGTGCCTAGATGATAGAAAAGTAAACTAATCGTCTGGAATAATATCATGATCTTCCAAGATGATTAGCACATAAAGGTACTTATCATCTAGAGCATCTCCCTAAATGGAGCCTGGCTGACTATAGATCATCTAGAAAGAACTAAGGTTTGTGAATTGATCATCCCGGATGATCCTACGATCATCCATGATTTTATGATCGAGCAATGAAACCTTAATTGCTTTCCTTAATTACCAAATTAATTTAGGCATAATTGCACTTTATCGTCCAAGATGATGTCCAAAAATAATATATGCCTAAATTTATCTGGTGACAGATTCTTTCTGATTTGAGCCTATCATCCTGGATGATGATAATATTATCCAAGATGATTCACTTAATTGCAGCTGCCTTAATTTAGATGCCTTGGCTAGGATTTCTATTTTTAATTGATCATCAAGGCCTATTTTTTGGATTGTCCCGGACGATATGATCAAAAACAAAAACTCTAAAATAAACAAAAAATTTTCAATTGTGTGTGTGCAGGGTTACTAAGCAAGTATACACCCTTATAGGATATAACTCAAGAAATCAAAAAGTACAACAATGAGTATTACAAATAAAACCTATTCTCCCAAATCTTGAGCCTTGAAAGGTGCAACGTAATCCTGAAAAGTTAGTATATATAAAAAATATATATATTTTATATATAGGTAGATAGAAGAAGGTGAGCCATAATATTTATTATCATCAAAAACATAAACTCATAAGCTTGAGTTGTAACAAGCTCTATGGAAATGGCGGCTAAATCTGTCAGTTATGCTGCAGTTTCTCCTTCTTATTTTAATTATAGATTGGTCAATTGGGATGCTAATCAGCTTTCTAAGTGTTAAATAATCATTGGCATCCTCCTCCACCTGATTGGATCAAAGTGAATGTGGATATATCATTATTATCTTCTTATAAAACTAGGATTGGTGGGGTGTTCCGTGACAGTAAAGGAAGATTTCTCTTGGCATTTGGAAAGGCTTGTATTCATTGGGATGTTTCATGTTTTGAACTTTTTTCTATTCAGTCTATTAATAAATTTGTTAAAGACGGGATGTTCTCTTATAAGGGTATCATTGTTGAAGGTGATAATGTCAACATAATCAAGTATCTCCATGATGCATTAAAGAAAGGTGACGAGGAATTGGAAGTTCTTTCTTTTATTAAGGAATTCAATCATGTGATTTTGAATTATATAGATAGGAATAGTAATATGTTACTAGATTTACGTGCTAACTATACTATTTTTAGCTCTTTTATTTGGGATGACATTAGTACGAATAAGGTTCCTCCTTTATCATGTTGTTAAAGGAGGAATCTTATGTTAGTTGTTTGTAGTTTATTTTGGTTATTTTTTTATTAATGCAATTATTTTCTTCTTCAAAACAAAAGTCAATACATTCTATCTGGTTATACCCCTTAGCCACTAAGCTTTCTTTATTTCTAACCACTAATCTTTCTTTATTTCTAACCATAACTCCATAATCATTCATTTTTATTTTAAAAACCCATTTAGTTCTAACCACACTCAAGTCCATAGGTCTTTCAACAAGTTCCCAAATATCATTTTGTCACAAATTGATTTAACTCTTATTGTATATCTAGGATATAGAATTCATCAGATAGGGCTTGATTTATATTAGTGGGTTCAGTCATTGATATAAAGATAGAGTGATTTACTTCTTTTTTAATTCTATGTCTAGTTCTAACACCTTCAAATGGGTCTTCTAAGATCAGTTCTTTAGGATGACTTGAAGAATATCTCCATTCTCTATGCAATGAATTTATAGTTTCTATACTTTCCTCCAAATTTGCAAATTCTACTCCTTCGGTGATTTCTACAACTTCTTCTTATTCTACCCTATATCCTTTAGAATTATCAGATTCATCAAATACAATATGAGTGATCCTGTTTACCAATAGTGTCCTTTTATTAAAAACTATAAAGAATTTTCCAACATTTGAGTACCCTAAGAACACTCCATTAGATTTGGGGTCAAACTTTCCTAGTAGAGATATATCATTATATAGAATGAACACTTTAAATCTAACGGCATGATGGTGAGAGAGGTTGGTTGTCCTGCCCTTAAGAATTTCAAAGGTAATCTCGTTCCTCTTAGATCTAACATTAACCTTATTTAGAATATAATAGGTTGCATTCACCACTTCTGCCTAGAAGTATTTGGAAAATGAGTATTCAACTAACATGGCTCTAGCAGCTTATACTAGGGTTCTATTCATTCTTTCAGCAACCCCATTTTGCTGAGAGGTTTTAGGAGCTAAAAAATTATGATCTATTCTCTGATCCCTACAAGAAGATTCAAATTTCTCATCTCCAATTCTCCACCATGATCTTTATAAATTATCAAAATTTTATAATCTAGCTTCCTCTAAATCAATGTAAAAATGATCTAAATTCCAATTATTCACTTTTATGAGACATGAATCTAACCTAGATAATCCTCGAGTAATCATCAACAATCACATACACAAAGAATTTCCCTCTTAGGCTTGCAGTGCTAAAGGTCCAAAGAGATCCATGTGAAGGACTTCTAAAGGTTTGCTAGTTTTAATGTCCTTGATTGAGTGGAAGATGAATTTAACTTGCTTTCCTAACTAATAGGAATCACATAGGTGGTCCTTAGTGAACTCAAGTTTGGGTATGCCTATCATTAAGTCTATTTGGGTGATTTTTTAAGAATTTTATGCTTTCATGACACACTCTCCTATGACATAATTAGGACTCATTAGCAATAGTTTTTAGGCAAAGAGAAGTAACAGGTTTAACACAGTTTAAATCAAGAATGTAAATATTATTAACTCTTTTTCCTTGCAACATAGTAATTCCATTTTAGTTTATAATGCAGCCGGTAGACAAAAATTTAATGCTAAAGCCTTTATCATAGAGCTAGCTTATACTAAGTAGGCTATATTTTAAGCTATCAACTTGTAAAATATTTTCAATGAGGAAATTTTTTGAGTTGTTTATTATACATGAGCCCACCACTCTCCTGATGGTGTTATCTTCAAGTGTCACCTTTCCTTCTACCATGGCCTCCAACAAAATGAATTGATTTACATCTCCGATCATGTGCTTTGAATATCTACTATCCAGGTATTACATGCTTTCATGAGCCCTTCTATGAGAATACCCCTAAAAAATATCAGTTGTCAGATTTGGGAACCCAAAAAAGTTTGGGTTCCACCTTATGGAATCTGATATGAAATGCTTACATGCTATAATGTGAATTATTCAATTTTGGTCTCCACTTTAAATGTGTTCTATGGTGGGTAGGGCAAGCATGGGAGATGTGTCCTAGCATGCCACAAGAGAAACACCTAACTCCATGAAAAGGGTTTACTAATTTATGTTGGTTATGGTACCTCTTCTTAGGTTTGAATGTATTTTGTGATGGTGTGTTATGAAATTGTGCAAGTGTTGGGGGTATTTTATTTTCTTTATATTAATTGAACTTGTAAAGAACTATTTTTAGTTTCAAGCATTGAATTTTCAATTTTTAATACATGCTCACTTCCAGCTAGTTAACATGCGAGAGTTTCTAATTCCTTGAATGCATTTTCTAATTCAACATGAAATGTTTTGAAGGAATCACATTCAACAGTTAAATCAAGATGTATCTTACTTAAATAGTCAAATTCATCAAATAAAGCCATATCATAACTATCTAAAGTGGAATGGTCTTTCCTAAGGCATTCATGCTCTTTCTGTAGATTTGGAAAGTCAGATTTAAGGCTTGTATGTACTTTCTTGAGCTCCTATATGCAGTATGAATTTTTTCAAAAACTTCAAACAATTCATGTTTTAAAAGCTCACATACCTCCTCTTGATCAGAATGATCAAGATGATTATCTTCCATTAAGCAAAAGTTTGTGACCACCTCTTCTGCTTTAGTTTCAGATGAATTTGAAGTAGAGACTACCCAGAAAGACATCTGAGTCCTTTACTTGCCCTTCTTGAATTTATCCTTTTCCTCTCTTTTCTCATTACTTGGGTGAGCTTTAAGACTTAGTCAATCAGATTTCTCATACCTTGGTAACTTATATTCATAACAGATAATATCATAAGAATCTTTAAATTTTTTATAATTTTTACCTTTCCTCCACTACTAATGATGTTTTTGCTTTTATTTAGAAAGCTCCTGACTTGTCAGGTCATCAGTGTTATATCTTCCTCTCCTCCATTTGAGGAACTATCTGAATCATTAGCCTTTAAGTCTATATTTTTCTTCTTTCTCTTTTCTCCTACATCAAGCTGTCTTTGGCTCACTCCTTGCTTGTTGGCAATGAGTGATCCAATTAAGTTATCAATGGAGTAAACATTTAAATCTTTAGATTCAATAATAGTAGTAACTTTTGCATCATAGTAAGAAGGTAAACAACACAGAATCTTGTTAAATTTTTCATAATTAGTGAGTTCTTTTCCTAAAGCATGTAGGGAAGTAACAATCTGAGTAAACCTAGTATATATTTCAAAAATAAATTCACTAGATTTCATACAAAAACATTTACAATCATGATGTAGAATATTCAACCTAGAATATTTAACTTATTTTGTTCCTTCATTTGTTATACTGAGTTTATCCCAAATCTCCTTACTAGTAGTATAAGTAGAAATGCGCATGTAATCTTCAATTTTTTTAGCATAGAAAACATAATTCAAATATTTTGCATTCAATTGGGCTAAATCTCTATAATATGTACTTCATTAAAAAAAAGATATTTTAGTTTTAATGCCATTTACTAAACATGAAGGTGCAGAATATGCTTCATGAACTAACATCCACTTGCGATAATCAATAGATTGCAAGAAGCTAGACACGCAAATATTTCAAAAATCAAAAGGGATATTATCAAATAAAGGTGGTCATATGATTTAAAACCCTTCCATAGTAATACAATTTCTAAAGTTAACCATTGATAATTTTTCAAAAGTTATTAAATGCTTAATTTTTGAATCCCGCTCTGATACTACTTGAAAGTTCATGAAAGTTGTTAAATCTGTAATAACTAGCCCGAGGCTAATTAAGAATGGGGGTCAATTTGATATTTAAAAAATTCTTTTGGAAAAAATTTCTTTAAAAAACTTTTCAAACCCACACTTGATAATCTACACAGTTGACACACAGATACAAAATTTCATAATAACAAAATAAATAAAAATTTTCAACCACACATATAATTATAGAAAAATAAAGTGCAAAAAAAAAAAGAATGAACACACCAAAATTTATAGTGGTTTGGTCAACTTGATACATTCACTTAGTAGAGACTCCCTCTTAAAGTATTACACTAAACAAAAGTGACTCTATTTTTGCTCTCACAGTAAGGCGGAGAAGCCCGTACAAATCATCTTTCACTAATCCAGTGAGGTAGAGAATCGTGACTCTTTTACAGGCGGAGAACCCCAACTTTATTTTCACCCTCCAGGTGATGGTTAGAGAACCACAACTCTATTTTCACCCTCCAGATGATGATCAGAGAACCACAATCTTTGCTGAAGAACATTCTCTTCAGACCCATAGAGAATCCAGATAGATACTTGTAGATATTAGGCATGCTTCTTACTTGGAGCAACCTTATGAATCCCCTCACAACTTCTCTCTAATAAAATCGCCCTCTCTCCTCTCATAAAGCTCTCATTATTCTCTCCCTTAAGGCTTTTTCTCTTGAAGACTAAACAACCAAAGATTTTCTAATAAGGTTATTAAAAAACCTTAAGTAGTGGGATTCAAGAAACCTTAATTTTTAAGAGTTTCATTTTCTGTTCGTACAACATGATACATGTATCGTGCAGTATGATCAATGAAATTTAGACTCATCTAACATGTTCATGCAGATGAATTGTTCAACCTTTATAACAATTTGAACAATATGATCAAAAGATAGTCCAATACAAACTGTAGAAATTCTTTCTATTCATTTGGGATGACTCCTGGGATGGCTAACTTTGTACACTATCGATCGTCCAGCACTGTGGATATCATATAATAAGATTAGTACCAAAATTATAGATTTCATTCGGTATGTTCTCTAGGACAACCAATTTCATACACTATCAATCATATTATATGAAAAATATTGTATAGTATGATCAATTATAATATTTATTCATGATTTGATTGTCTGATATCAAGGGGTTAATTAAGAAAGATTTTAATTAGGGCATATAACATGAACCAAATTATACTATACGATCAGCACATAATTAGTATCATTATTAACCTCTGGTGGCTAGGGTTTTGACAAAGAACAATAGATAGTACAGTATGAATTAAAGTCATACAACACAAAATAAAGTCATATAATACAAAGTCAAACTTGTACAATATGATTTACTTAAAAAAAATCTCTAAAATATTTTTCTCTCTCCCTCTGTATGATATCCACCAAAAAATATGATACAACTCAAGAAAAGGAAAAAGTACAAAAAAAATTAAAAAATATAGATTATAACCCTAGTCTACTCAGTCTTGAGCTAATCAGAATTGCAAGTGAAAGGTGGTCTGATTTTCTAAAACATTAGCATATATAAAATAAACTAGAATATCATAGAATCTGGACAAAGTAGTAACATACCCAACAATATTTATTATCATCAAAATTATAGTGCTTGGATCAGATTTGAAATAAGCTGTACTACCTCCTCTAACTAAGTAGACCAGATATCACGATGGCCCGAATGACGGAACCGTGGGATCTTGATCGCATCCATCATACATACCCCACCATCTACTTTAAGTGCAAGATGATGAAATTTCTAATTTTAAATATCAAAATTTTAAAATATAAAACCCATGATGCTACTATATGCTAAATAACACTTATTTCTATGTATCTGAATGATGACTAATTTTAATCAAAATTTCTCTCTCATTATCGGGAGGGGTAATTAACTATAGGGGCTTTCACCTATAGAAAACCAGAATTCAGATATAATTTCCTCGTAAAATGAGGGAAAAATCTCTTGGTAGTATATTATCTACAAATAAAATCTACCTTCTAAAAATTTGTCGTGGAACTTAATCTATTAAAACTCCGCTGAAAGAGCGGAGACTGGGCCGCGAATTTTTGGAGCCAGTAGAGGTCTTAGAAAAAAAATGCTTTTATCATGAATTTCTAATTAAATTATCTATTTTTAAACTTTACTTGAATAAATTGAATGGATTTTGCGATTATGCTTTCTCCCAAAGTTTGTATGCCAAGTTCTTGGCCAAGAGAGATGATATGCAATGTAGGAGAGAATTACTTGGTGAAGAATGATTTATATAGAGAAGCAGCTCTTGAAATGGCTTTAGGTTAGCTTTTGAGGAGAATCAGCTGGTTATGCTTTTTATTGCAAAAAAATTGCATTTTTTTTAATAAAACCCTACATAAGAGGTCTATTCATTAATTAAAAAAGCAATATTACTAGTCCTTAATGATTCCAAAGCTCGCAAAAAAATACAACATTTGAATCAAAACCTATCAGCCTCAGAATCAACCTAATTAAAAAACCAAACAAAAATAAAAGAAAACTAGCCAAAATACTAAAACAAACTAGCAAATAGTAGAGGTTCAAAACAACACAAAGTACAACAAAAGTCTAGGAAATAGCACCTACTAAGAACCAAGAACACAAGACTCCAAGCTAAGGTTCAACTCGTTCTACATCAACATGAACAGCCAGTTGCAGACCTGTAGGAGGAAAGGCACTAACCCATGAAAAGGAAGGAAAAATGAAAAACTAAAACCCAAAACCCAGAGCCACAGAACACAATAACAGCTCAAGAATGGGCGTTAGACCTAATAAAATTGTCCCAAGGCTAACCAAGATGGGGGTGAATTGGTAATTTAAAAAACTCTTAGTAATTTAGAAAATAGATTTAGATATTTTGCACAAGAATTAATTTTCTCAAAATATTTTTCCAAGCACTAAAATTTAAATGTGTACAAAAATAAAAATATAATCAAAAGTGAAGATAGAAGAACAAAGAAATTTATAATGGTTTAGTCCAATAAGACTTACGTCCACTCCCAGAAGACTCCCTCTTCATGTATTACACTATACTAAAGTGACTCTCCTTTTGCTCCCAAAGAAAGGAGGATAAGAACTTACAATAACTTATCTTCCACTAACCCTGGTGCGGTAGAGTACCATCATCCTTTCACAACCTCCTGGTGATGGTAGAGAATGGGCAACCATTCTCACCCTCATGGTGATGGTAGAGTACTAGCATCCTTTCTCACTCTCCAAGTGATGGTGGAGTATTGACATCCTTTAACAAAAATAACATGAACAAACATACACGTATAACTCACAACAAAAATAACACGATAACATGAACAAACATACACACATACATACATAAAACAACATACATCTAACAACCAATGCATCAAACAATCAAAACATCAAACAATAACTAATAACTCCCCCTTTTTACAACAATTAAAAGGGAAGTACATCTTTAAATGAAAAGTTTTTATGGATAAATCAAAATAGTTGATGAACAAGAAGATTTTAAATTAATTGCAAATACAACATTAACTTCCTAATGCTAAAAAGAAAAAATTCAAATTTTAAATCAAAAAATAACTAAGATAAGAAAAGTCAACCATGTTTACTGTACATTTTAGAAAAATTAAATAAAAATAATTATTAAAAAAATGACTAAATAAATATTAATTAGTTTCTAAATCAATAGTGAATATTATTATGGATTATATATATTTGTATAAGAGATAAAATAATAAATGAAAGAATAGTATTAATTTTTCAATTGGCGACATTGTATATATTTTCTATTTTTGTGGCATATTTTGTGCATCTTTTCATTTTGGGCAAATTTTATGCGTCTTTTCACTTTGGCAAACATTACGAATCTTTTTAAACAAATGGCACATTTTGTGCATCTTTTGAAATTTGGTATGCTTTGTGCATCTTTTTATACTTTCAGTCTTTTTATTATCAATAAATCTTAACACAAATTTCAAAAATAAATATATTGAAAAAGAAATAAAATAAAAATAAAACATCTATCTTGTAATAATTATAGCTAAGAAACACTAGTCTATAAGAATATGAAATTGATCTTCTAATTTATAACTAGTCATAATGTAATTTAAAATTTATAGAGATTAAATTTTGCAAGAAAATTAATTTGTAAAGTAAAGTATTTCAAAGTTCCATCCTAGAGATCAACTATAAGACTTCTCTCTAAAAACATAAACATTTTATGAAGAGAAATTTCAATCCATGTCAAAACATCATTCAATCAATCCATTCATTAATTAAAAACACATATAAATATTACATCAACCTAGAAACTAAAAAACCACAATAATAACACATGAAATCACAAACAAACAGAACATCGGCAAGTACAACATAGAAGTATATCTAAAATCCAGAGGGGCCTTAGTCTGGAGGTAGTTGAGGGTTGAACATTGTAAAGTAACTACTGATTGTAGCTATATTAGTGTTGATCGAGTGAAATTACTCTCGGATACACCACATATCCTCATTATACCTAGCATCCTACTGGTTCAGGTGATTCTAAATTTGATCAAAATATTAATCAAAATGACTTTCCAATATGTCAAAATGTTGGACCATTTCTTGATAGAAATTTTGATCGAGTCCAGGTGCAGGTATTGGAGCTGCAGCTCCTTCTTCTCCCTCTGAATTTTCTCCCTCAGAACTTTGATCCTGACCAAAAAGTGCAAGAAAGAGGCATCGATAAAGAAAAAGGGAAGTTAGGTGGGAGGATAAGGATGGATCATGTTGTACTTTTTCTCTAAAACATAGGCAACTAGGTGTCCTAAGGCCACATTTTTCTTCCTCCTATTATGAGGAAGTCCAATATCAAAAATTTTATAGATGTAGTCCATGATAAGTTGGGCTTCATAAATAGGAGTTTAAGTCATTATAAGGTATGTGACAGTGGAAAAAATATGAATCAAATTTATATGATCACAATCTTTGGGAATGATAGAAGTTCTTATGACATGTTGAATGATCCTAGCATTCTGGTTAAGGGTATGCATACAAGAATGATGGCTTACTTGTGCAACACCTCTAAGAATCTACTTTATTTCTGACCAATCAAAATATGCTCTAGAGGTCAAGGTGTGTGCTCTAACTCCTTGGGGTCTAAGGTGAAGAAAGTTGCCTAAATGTTCCTTAATTATTTCAACATGCTGCTTAAAGACATAAGAGGAAATATTGGTGTGATCTTTTTTCACCTTCAAGTTTGTAAGAAAAGTTTGGAAAGTTTCTTGATGGTAGGCTATAGACTAGGGTGAGGATAAAAGAAAACTGGGTTGAGACAAAAAGTGGCATAACATAGAATTTTATGTCACTTTGAATGGGAGTCAAGAAGGGGTAATTTTGGCTGCAACATAATGATCAAAAGTTTCCTCATTTTCTTTATAAAGGAAGTTCTCATCTCTACTAGAGTGAGAAGACAAACCCTTGGAAGTACAAGGATATTTGCTACTACTGGCCACTCCTAAAGTTTGGACGTGATGGTTTGGAATTGAATGAGAATGTGAAGAGAAACTCATCCACCACCTTTCAATTTAAAGAAAAATAACCTATTCTGCAATACGCAATTGAGATCATATGTACAATTCTAAAATCATACGAGATGAATAATTTTTCATACATATAAATAGAAATGGCCAATAAGGAAAAGGGTTTTTATAAAATACCATTCTCGGGGTGCTATTTTATACAGGCTTTTTAACCAAACCATTATACAAACGAACACTTGTTCATCTGAGATGATCAGAATATTAATAATCATTTTATGACTGTTAGGTTTGTTCACATGAGAAACTGTTAATAGGATCGTAACGACAAAATGTGATTTCATACGTACAATATGAGAAAGATAACTGAATGTCTGGAAAATTATCCCCAATCATACAGACAAAAAAAGACTGATCATACAGATGACGATGACATTATATAGTAAGATATGCAATAAAATTTTTAGTCTTGCATGCTTAACTAAAAAAATATCATGTATACACTATAAAATTTGTACAGTACAAAAAATTTAATACATTATGAAGAGAACACTCAAAATAAAAGATGATAAATAGAGAATATTTTCAAACACCAATCACTCAAGATCCAATGACATGCTACCAAGAAAAATAAAATTAAAAACATAAAACTAACAAAAGAAAAACAACAAAAAACAAACAAAAAAAAACACATAC
Organism: Dendrobium nobile; assembly: GCA_022539455.1. Lineage (NCBI taxonomy): Eukaryota > Viridiplantae > Streptophyta > Magnoliopsida > Asparagales > Orchidaceae > Dendrobium > Dendrobium nobile. The sequence goes on from CM039733.1 coordinate 25,037,369, forward strand.
AAATATACAAACTCTAATAAATAACCTAAGAAAATAAATAAATACACCAATACATTACAAATAAAATTTATAGATAAACAATTTTAAGCATTAAGATCAATCACACCTAATTTGGTTTTTAAGGTGCTAAGCATTTCAAAAGCTAGTGATTTTATAAAAATATCTGCAAGTTGATTACCAGTAGTAACATGATGCAATTCAATTTCTCCCTTAGTCTTATGATATATAATTAAGTGATGTATAATATTAATATACTTTATTCTAGAATGTTGAATAGGTTTCTTTGAAATGTATATGATACATGTATTGTTATAGGAAATTAAAATAGTGCCAATTAAAAATCTTAAGTCAATCAATTATTTTTTTAACCAAAGAACCTGTGCCACACAACTACCTAAGGAAATATATTCTGCTTCAGTAGTAGAAAGGGCTACTAAATTCTATTTTCTACTAGACTAAGAAACTAAAGAGTTTTCTATGAATTGAAATGTTCCATAAGTACCTTTTTGATCAACTCTATATCCTATAAAATCTGAATTAGAATATTCAATTATTTCAAAAGAAGAGTTGTGCTTAGGATACCAAATCCCTAAGTTTTGAGTTCCTAAAAGATATCTCAGAATTCTTTTAATTGAAGTCAAATGTGATTCTTTCAGATCAGATTAAGATCTAGAACATAAATAAATACTAAACATGATATATGATTAATTAGTAGTTAAGTAAAGTAATGATCCAATTATTTTGCTAAATTTCATATGATAAATAAATTTTCCCTTAGAGTCCTTATCTAACTACACTGAGGAACTCATTGGTGTACTCACTAGTATAACATTATCCATTTCATATTTCTTGAGGAAATTCTTAATATACTTTGACTGGTTAAGAAATATTTCTTCCTCATTTTGCTTTATAATAAAACCATGAAAGAAACTCAAGTCTCTCATCAAACTTATTTCAAATTCACTACTCATTATTTTTGAAAAGTCATCACAAAGATTTTTATTGGTAGATCCAAATAATATATCATCAACATATATTTTAACAATGAGTATTTCATCTCTTATCATTTTCAAGAAAAGAGTGGTGTCCACACTTCCTTTAACAAATGATCTCTCTAATAGGAAAGTGCTTAACCTCTCATACCAAGCCCTAGGTTCCTATTTTAGTCCTTATAATGCTTTTTTTAATTCAAATACATGAATATGAAATTTTGAATTTTCAAAATGTGGAGATTGCTCAACATAACATCCTCTTATATCACCCCATTAAGAAAGACACTTTAACATCCATTTGATATAATTTAAAACCTTTAAAATAGTCAAATGCTAGTAAAACCCTTATTGCTTTAAGTTTGACAAAAGGGGAAAAAGTTTCTTCAAAATTAATTCCTTCTATTTGATTATACACATTGGCCGCCAATCTTACCTTGTTTCTAATCACAACACATAAATCATTCATTTTACTTTTGAACACCCACTTAGCTCCAACAATATTTTGTTCTTTAGGCCTTTCAATCAATTTTTAAACATAATTTCTAACAATTGCATGACCAAAATCTAAAATTCATTTAAAAGTGCTTGATTTATATTAGTGGGTTTAAGCATCAATATAAAGGTAGAATGATTCAATTCTTTGCTTAGTCCATTCATAGTTCTAACACCCTCACTAAGTTCACCTAAAATCAATTCCTTAGTGTGACTCTTCAAAAATTCTTATTCTTTAGGCAAAGTATTTTGGTTCCTACATTCTCTTACAAATTTATCTTTTTAATTCCTTGGAAGATATCTTCAATATAATCATCTTCCAACCTTGGCTCTTTCGAAATGTCTGATTCATCAAAAACTAAATGTGTAGTCTCCTCAACTACTATAGTTCTCTTGTTAAAAACCCTACAGGATTTGCCAACATTTGAATATCCTAGAAAACTTCCTTTATCATATTTAGGATCAAATTTTCCTAAAGGGGGTCGCCATTATTAAGAATGAACACATTACATCAAAAAATATGCACATGTGAAAGATTAGATGTTCTACCCTTACGAAGGTCATAGGGAGTCTTATTCAACTTCGATATAATGTTCACCCTATTCAGAATATAACAAGTCATACTAACTGCTTTAGTCCAAAAAATTTTCGGAAGTGAATAGTCCGCCAATAGGGCTCTAATGGATTCTATCAAAGTTATGTTCTTTCTTTCGACTACCCCATTCTACTGAGGGGTTCTAGGTGCAAAAAAGTGTCATCAATCCTTTATTCTCAACAAAAATATTCACATTTCTCATTTTTAAACTCTCCTCCATGATCACTTTAAATTGATAAAATTTCACATCCTAGTTTCCTTCGAATTTAAGTAAAAAACTTCTAAACTCATCAAATGATTCACTCTTTTGAAAAAAGGATTTTACCCAATAGAATCTTGAAAAATTATCAACTATTATAAACCCAAAAACCTTTCCTCCTAGACATACAGTTCTAACCAGTCCAAAAAGATCCATGTGTAATACATCCAACAATTTCCTAGTTCTAAGATCCTTTATTGAATGAAAGGAGGACTTCACCTATTTTTCTAATTAATATGCATCACACAGGTAATCCTTTGTGAAGTCTAGTTTTGGTATCCTTCTAACCAAATCTTTAAAGGTAATCTTCCTAAGATTTTTCAAGCTTGCGACAAAGTCATCTATGTCATAACCATGATTTATCAATAACTTTTTTGAGATAAAAAATATTAGAATATTTAAGAAAATTTAAATCAAGTATGTACACATTATTTTTCCTATTTCATTTTGTCTTATAATACAGCTTATTGGAAAAAATTTAACCCTATAAATTTTGTTGATAGATCCAAATAAGATATCATCAACATATATTTGAATAATGAGTATTTCATCTCCTATTGTTTTCAAGAAAAGAGAGGTGTCCACACTTCCTTTAACAAATGATCTCTCTAATAGGAAAGTGCTTAACCTCTCATACCAAGCCCTAGGTTGCTATTTTAGACCATATAATGCTTTTCTCAATTTAAATACATGATTAGGGAATTTTTAATTTTTAAAATGTGGAGGATGCTCAACATAACATCCTCTTGTATCATCCCATTAAGAAAGACACTTTAACATCCATTTGATATAATTTAAAACCTTTAAAATAGTCAAATGCTAGTAAAACCCTTATTGCTTTAAGTCTGACTAAAGAGGCAAAAGTTTCTTCAAAATTAATACCTTCTATTTGATTATACACATTGGCCACGAATATTACCTTGTTTCTAATCACAACACATGAATCATTCATTTTATTTTTGAACACCCACTTAGTTCCAACAACATTTTGTTCTTTAGGCCTTTCAATCAATTTTTAAACATCATTTCTAACAATTGCATCGCCAAAATCTAAAATTCAACCCAAAGTGCTTGATTTATATTAGTGGCTTTAACCATCAATATAAAGGTAGAATGATTCAATTCTTTGCTAAGTCCATCCATAGTTCTAACACCCTCACTAAGTTCACCTAAAATCAATTCCTTAGTGTGACTCTTCAAAAATTTCTATTCTCTAGGAAAAGTATTTTTGGTTCCTACATTCTTTTCCAAATTTACCTTTTTAATTTCTTGGAAGATTGCTTCAATATAATCTTCTTCCAACCTTGGCTCTTTCGAAATGTCTGATTCATCAAAAACTACATGTGTAGTAGTCTCCTCAACTACTATAGTTCTCAGTTAAAAACCTTATAGGATTTGCCAACATTTGAATATCCTAGAAAACTTCCTTTATAGTATTTAGAATCAAATTTTCCTAAAGGGGTTTACCATTATTAAGAATGAACATATTACATCCAAACATATGTACATGTGAAAGATTAGATGTTCTACCCTTATGAAGTTCATTGGGAGTCTTATTCTACTTGGTTATAATGTTCACCCTATTCAAAAAATAACAAGTCATACTAATCGCTTCAGTACAAAATATTTCAGAAGTGAATATTCAGCCAATATGTCTCTAATGGACTCTATCAAAGTTATGTTCTTTCTTTCGACTACCCCATTCTACTGAGGGGTTCTAGGTGTAAAAAAAATTGTGATCAATCCCTTGTTCTCTATAAAAATCGTCACATTTCTCATTTTCAAACTCTCCTCCATGATCACTTTAAATTGATAAAATTTTACACCATAGTTTCCTTTGAATCCAAGTAAAAAAACTTCTAAACTCATCAAATGATTCACTCTTTTGAAATAAAGATTTTACCCAAAAGAATCTTGAAAAATTATTAACTATTATAAACCCAAAAACCTTACCTCCTAGACTTACAGTTCTAACCGGTCCAAAAAGATCCATATGTAGTACATCCAACGATTTCCTAGCTCTAAGATCCTTAATTGAATGAAAGGAGGACTTCACCTATTTTTCTAATTATTATGCATCACACAGGTGATCCTTTGTGAAGTCTAGTTTTGATATACTTCTAACCAAATCTTTCTAGGTAATCGTCCTAAGATTTTCAAGCTTACGACAAAGTCATCTATGCTATAACAATGATTTATCAGTAAATTTTTTGAGATAAAAAATATTAGACTATTTAACAAAATTTAAATCAAGTATGTACACATTATTTATACTATTTCATTTTGGCTTATAATGCAGCTTGTGGGAAAAAATTTAACCCAATAAATTTTGTTGGTAGATCCAAATAAGATAGTATCAACATATATTTGAACAATGAGTATTTCATCTCCTATCATTTTCAAGAAAAGAGTGGTGTCCACACTTCCTTTAACAAATGATCTCTCTAATAGGAGAGTTCTTAACCTCTCATACCAAACCCTAGGTTCCTATTTTAGTCCATATAATGCTTTTTTTCAATTTAAATACATGATTAGGGAATTTTGAATTCTTTTAAATGGAGAGTTTGCTCAACATAACATCCACTTGTATCACCCCATTAAGAAAGACACTTTAACATCCATTTGATATAATTTAAAACCTTTAAAATAGTGGAATGCTAGTAAAACCCTTATTTCTTTAAGTCTGACTAAAGGGGCAAAAGTTTCTTCAAAATTAATACCTTCTATTTGATTATACACATTTTCCACCAATCTTACCTAGTTTCTAATCACAACACATGAATCATTCATTTTATTTTTGAACACCCACTTAGTTCGAACAATATTTTGTTCTTTAGGCCTTTCAATCAATTTTCAAATATCATTTCTAACAATTGCATGGCCAAAATCTAAAATTCATCCAAAAGTGCTTGATTTATATTAGTGGGCTTAACCATCAATATAAAAGTAGAATGATTCAACTTTTTGCTAACTCCATCCATAGTTCTAACACCCTCACTAAGTTCACCAAAAATCAATTCCTTAGTGTGACTTTTCAAAAATTTATATTCTCTAGGCAAAGCATTTTTGGTTCCTACATTCTCTTCAAAATTTATCTTTTTAATTACTTGGAAGAGATCTTCACTATAATCTTCTTCCAACCTTGGCTCTTTTGAAATGTCAGATTCATCAAAACTACATGTGTAGTCTCCTCAACTACCATAGTTCTCTTGTTAAAAACCCTATAGGATTTTCCAACATTTGAATATCCTAGAAAACTTCTTTTATCATATTTTGGATCGAATTTTTCTAAAGGGGTTTGCCATTATTAAGAATGAACACATTACATCCAAAAATATGCACATGTGAAAGATTAGATATTCTACCCTTACGAAGTTCATAGGGAGTCTTATTCGACTTGGATATAATGTTCACCCTATTAATAATATAACAAGTCATACTAACCGCTTCAGTCCAACACTTTTTTGGAAGTGAATATTCAGCCAATATGGCTCTAATGGATTCTATCAAAGTTATGTTCTTTCTTTCGACTACCCCATTCTACTGAGGGGTTCTAGGTGTAAAAAAAATTGTGATCAATCCCTTGTTCTCTATAAAAATCGTCACATTTCTCATTTTCAAACTCTCCTCCATGATCACTTTAAATTGATAAAATTTTACACCATAGTTTCCTTTGAATCCAAGTAAAAAAACTTCTAAACTCATCAAAAGATTCACTCTTTTGAAATAAGGATTTTACCCAAACAAATCTTGAAAAATTATTAACTATTATAAACCCAAAAACCTTACCTCCTAGACTTACAGTTCTAACCAATCCAAAAATATCCATATGTAGTACATCCAACGATTTCCTAGTCCTAAGATCCTTAATTGAATGAAAGGAGGACATCACCTATTTTTCTAATTATTATGCATCACACAGGTGATCCTTTGTGAAGTCTAGTTTTGATATACTTCTAACCAAATCTTTCTAGGTAATCGTCCTAAGATTTTTCAAGCTTACGATAAAGTCATCTATGCTATAACCATGATTTATCAGTAAATTTTTTGAGATAAAAAATATTAGAATATTTAACAAAATTTAAATCAAGTATGTACACATTATTTATCCTATTTCATTTTGGCTTATAATGCAGCTTGTGGGAAAAACTTTAACCCAATAAATTTTATTGGTAGATCCAAATAAGATATCATCAACATATATTTGAACAATGAGTATTTCATCTCCTATCATTTTCAAGAAAAGATTGGTGTCCACACTTCTTTTAACAAATGATCTCTCTAATAGGAAAGTTCTTAACCTCTCATACCAAGCCCTAGGTTCCTATTTTAGTCCAAATAAAGCTTTTTTTCAATTTAAATAATTGATTAGGGAATTTTGAATTTTTTAAATGGAGAGTTTGCTCAACATAGCATCCACTTGTATCACCCCATTAATAAAGACACTTTAACATCCATTTGATATAATTTAAAACCTTTAAAATTGTGGAATGCTAGTAAAACCCTTATTGCTTTAAGTCTGACTAAAGGGGCAAATGTTTCTTCAAAATTAATACCTTCTATTTGATTATACACATTGGCCACCAATCTTACCTAGTTTCTAATCACAACACATGAATAATTCATTTTATTTTTGAACACCCACTTAGTTCGAACAACATTTTGTTCTTTAGGCCTTTCAATCAAATTTCAAAAATCATTTCTAACAATTGCATGGCCAAAATCTAAAATTCATCCAAAAGTGCTTAATTTATATTAATGTATTTAACCATCAATATAAAGGTAGAATGATTCAATTCTTTGCTAAGTCCATCCATAGTTCTAACACCCTCACTAAGTTCACCTAAAATCACTTCCTTAGTGTGACTCTTCAAAAATCTCTATTCTCTAGGCAAAGTATTTTTGGTTCATACATTCTCTTCCAAATTTATCTTTTTAATTTCTTGGAAGATATCTTCAATATAATCTTCTTCCAACCTTGGCTCTTTTGAAATGTCAGATTCACCAAAAACTACATGTGTAGTCTCCTCAACTACCATAGTTCTCTTGTTAAAAACCCTATAGGATTTTCCAACATTTGAATATCCTAGAAAACTTCTTTTATCATATTTTGGATCAAATTTTTCTAAAGGGGTTTGCCATTATTAAGAATGAACACATTACATCCAAAAATATGCACATGTGAAAGATTAGATATTCTACCCTTACAAAGTTCATAGGGAGTCTTATTCGACTTGGATATAATGTTCACCCTATTAATAATATAACAAGTCATACTAACCGCTTCAGTCCAACACTTTTTTGGAAGTGAATATTCAGCCAATATGGCTCTAATGGATTCTATCAAAGTTATGTTCTTTCTTTCGACTACCCCATTCTACTGAGGGGTTCTAGGTGTAAAAAAAATTGTGATCAATCCCTTGTTCTCTATAAAAATCGTCACATTTCTCATTTTCAAACTCTCCTCCATGATCACTTTAAATTGATAAAATTTTACACCATAATTTCCTTTGAATCCAAGTAAAAAAACTTCTAAACTCATCAAAAGATTCACTCTTTTGAAATAAAGATTTTACCCAAACGAATCTTGAAAAATTATTAACTATTATAAACCCAAAAACCTTACCTCCTAGACTTACAGTTCTAACCAGTCCAAAAAGATCCATACGTAGTACATCCAACGATTTTCTAGTTCTAAGATCCTTAATTGAATGAAAGGAGGACTTCACCTATTTTTCTAATTATTATGCATCACACAGGTGATCCTTTGTGAAGTCTAGTTTTGATATACTTCTAACCAAATCTTTCTAGGTAATCGTCCTAAGATTTTTCAAGCTTACGACAAAGTCATCTATGCTATAACCATGATTTATCAGTAAATTTTTTGAGATAAAAAATATTAGAATATTTAACAAAATTTAAATAAAGTATGTACACATTATTTATCCTATTTCATTTTGGCTTATAATGCAGCTTGTGGGAAAAACTTTAACCCAATAAATTTTGTTGTTAGATCCAAATAAGATATCATCAACATATATTTGAACAATGAGTATTTCATCTCCTATCATTTTCAAGAAAAGAGTGGTGTCCACACTTCTTTTAACAAATGATCTCTCTAATAGGAAAGTTCTTAACCTCTCATACCAAGCCCTAGGTTCCTATTTTAGTCCAAATAAAGCTTTTTTTCAATTTAAATAATTGATTAGGGAATTTTGAATTTTTTAAATGGAGAGTTTGCTCAACATAGCATCCACTTGTATCACCCCATTAATAAAGACACTTTAACATCCATTTGATATAATTTAAAACCTTTAAAATTGTGGAATGCTAGTAAAACCCTTATTGCTTTAAGTCTGACTAAAGGGGCAAATGTTTCTTCAAAATTAATACCTTCTATTTGATTATACACATTGGCCACCAATCTTACCTAGTTTCTAATCACAACACATGAATAATTCATTTTATTTTTGAACACCCACTTAGTTCGAACAACATTTTGTTCTTTAGGCCTTTCAATCAATTTTCAAAAATCATTTCTAACAATTGCATGGCCAAAATCTAAAATTCATCCAAAAGTGCTTAATTTATATTAATGTATTTAACCATCAATATAAAGGTAGAATGATTCAATTCTTTGCTAAGTCCATCCATAGTTCTAACACCCTCACTAAGTTCACCTAAAATCACTTCCTTAGTGTGACTCTTCAAAAATCTCTATTCTCTAGGCAAAGTATTTTTGGTTCATACATTCTCTTCCAAATTTATCTTTTTAATTTCTTGGAAGATATCTTCAATATAATCTTCTTCCAACCTTGGCTCTTTCAAAATGTCTGATTCACCAAAAACTACATGTGTAGTCTCCTCAACTACCATAGTTCTCTTGTTAAAAACCCTATAGGATTTGCCAACATTTGAATATCCTAGAAAACTTCCTTTATCATATTTTGGATCAAATTTTCCTATTAAGAATGAACATATTACATCCAAAAATATGCACATGTGAAAGATTAGATGTTCTACCCTTACGAAGTTCATAGGGAGTCTTATTCAACTTGGTTATAATGTTCACCCTATTGAGAATATAACAAGTCATACTAACCGCTTCAGTTAAAAAGTATTTCAGAACTGAATATTCAGTCAGTATGGCTCTAATGGATTCTATCAAAGTTATATTCTTTCTTTCGACTACCCCATTCTACTGATGGGTTCTAGGTGCAAAAAAATTGTCATCAATCCCTTGTTCTCTACAAAAATCTTAACATTTCTCATTTTCAAACTCTCCTCCTTGATCACTTTAAATTGATAAAATTTCACTCCCTAGTTTCCTTTGAATCCAAGTAAAAAAATTTCTAAACTCAACAAATGATTCACTCTTTTGAAATAAGTATTTTACACAAAAGAATCTTGAAAAATTATCAACTATTATAAACCCAAAACCTTACCTCCTAGACTTCCAGTTCTAACCGATCCAAAAAGATCCATGTGTAGTACGTCCAACGATTTCCTAGTTCTAAGATCCTTAATTGAATGAAAGGAGGACTTCACATATTTTTCTAATTAATATGCAACACACAATCCTTTGTGAAGTCTTGTTTTGGTATCCTTCTAACCAAATCTTTATAGGTGATCTTCCTAAGATTTTTCAAGCTTGCGACAAAGTCATCTATGTTATAACCATGATTTATCAGTAATTATTTTGATATAAAAAATATTAGAATATTTAACAAAATTTATATCAAGTATGTACACATTATTTATCCTATTTCATTTTGGCTTATAATGCAGCTTGTGGGAAAAAATTTATCCCTATAACCTTCATTATAATGATTACTAATACTCAATAAGTTATGCATTAAACCTTATGCCAATAAAACATTTTTAATGAAAAAAAATTTCTTGTTTCAAATCAGAAATGTAATTACCACTTTCCTAGTGGTATTATCTCCTAATGTTACCTTACCTCCATTCCTAGCTTCCAATGATATGAATTGAGTTGCATCTCTAGTCATATACTTCAAACACCTATTGTTCAAGTATTAAATACTCTCATGAGGACTTGTATAAAAATATTTATATAAAATGATCAAATGTTAGACTTTGGAACCCAAATAATTTTTGGTTCCCTGCTTGACAATAATAATCTAGATACATATTTGATATGATGTGATTTATGCAACTTAGGTCTCTAGAATAAATATGTTTTACTATGAATAGTGCAAGTGTGAGAGATATAATCAATCATTCTACAAGAAAAATATTTAACTCCAGAAAATGGAATTATCAATCTACGTGAGTTATACTGTCTTTTCCTTGGTTTTAAAATTTTAAGCTTCTAATCAGGATTAAAAAATTGTTATTTTCCTTAAGAGATTTCAGTTTCTCTTTAAAATATGAGTTAGCATTTTCTAAAATGACATTATCAACTCTCAACTCATGTTCTCATTGATTTGTTTTATATATATACACCTTATTTTAATTTTCAAGATCAGTAATTATTTTTAATAATTTATGCTTCTTAGTTAAATCATTAAATTCATCCAATAATTTCATGTGGTTGTTATCAATTGATGTGTAATCATTCCTAAGGATTTTATGCTCTTTTTGTAAATTTGAATACGCTATATTCAACTTAACATGCAGTTTTTTGAGTTTCATACATGTATATGGATTTACTCAAAAACTTCACATACCTCCTTTTGATCTAAGTGATCAAGATTGTTAGCCATTAAGCACAAGTTCATGACTTCCTCGTCTACTTCTATTTTTGAAGAATTGGATGTTGAGGCAACCCAAAATGCTCTGCAGTCTTTTATTGCCCTTCCTAACATTGGTTTTCTCCTAACTTTCTACTTGCTAGGATTAGATTTGAGATTCAGGTAATCAAATTTGATGTTTTTAGGCTTCCTATATTCATAACAAATTACTTTATTAGACATTTTTTTCATTTATGTGGAACTTATCGTTATTTCACTATTGACATCTCCTTTGCTTTCTTCTCAGGAAAATTTTGAATTGCCTGATCATGAGTGCAGTATCATCTTCATCCTCATGCTGTGAATGATTACTTTCCAAGTCATTCACTTTCAAAGTAATGTTTTTTCTCCTTCTGCTTGTCACCAGCATTAATCGGTCTTTGTGTTACTCCTTGATCATAAGCAATCAGTGATCCAAGCAGATTGTCAATAGAATACATAGTTAGGTCTTTAGATTTTGTTTTGATAGTAATTTTTGCATCATAGGTTGTAGATAAATAACTAAGTATTTTATTGACTTTCTCATAATTCATTAGTTCCCTACCTAAAGCATGCAATGAAGTGACACTATATAAAATGAGTATACATGTCAGTGATTGATTCATTTAGTTTCATGCAAAAAAGTTCATAGTAATGTAATAAAATGTTTAATCTAGATTGTTTCACTTCATTTGTTTCTTCATAAGTTATACCAAATTTATCCTAAATTTATTTTCTAGTTCTACAGGTTGAAACACGTATGTAGTACTTAGATTTAAGTGCACAGAAAAAACTGTTTAAGCATTTAGCATTTAACTCAGGTAATTCTTTTTCCTCTACTATCCTATCAATAAATGGCATTTTAGTCCTAACATCATTAATAAGTCTAGTGGGTCTAGTGTAACCTTCTTATACTAAAATTCACATGTGATAGTAAAGCGATTGAAGAAAAGTGGACATATATGTTTTCTAAAAGTTGAAAGGGATGTTAGCAAACATTAGTGGTATAGTGATTGAATATCCTTTAGGAGTGTTACAGTTTCTAATAGTAGCCAAGATAATTTTTAAAAAAGTTATCTAAACCTTAAATTTTAAATATAGGTTATGATACCACTTAAAAGTTCGAATATGTTGTTAGACCTAATACAATTATGCCAAGGCTAATGAAGAGGGGGGTGAATTGGTAATTTAAACACTCTTGATAATTTAGAAAATCAATTTAGATATTTTGCACAAGAATTAATTTTTCAAAATATTTTTCTATCCTCTAAAATTTAAACGTGTAGAAAAATAAAAATGAAATAAAAAGTAAAGGCAGAAGAATGAAGAAATTTATAGTGGTTCGATCTAACTAGACCTATGTCCACTCCTTGAAGACTCCTTTAGGTATTTTACTATACCAAAGTGACTCTCCTTTTGCTCTCATAAAAAGGCGAAGAAGTTGTTACAATAACATCTCTTCCACCAACCCAGTGAGGCAGACTACCATCATCCTTTCTCACCATCTTAGTGATGGTAGAGAACTGACGTCTTTTCTCACTCTTTTGGTGATGGAAGAGAATTGACATCCTTTCTCATCCTCTTGGTGACAACAGAGTACCAGCATCCTTTCTCACCCTCCTAGTTACTGTAAAGTACCAGCATCATTCCTGTGATGGCAGAGAACATGAATCTTTTCTCACCCTCCTAGTGATGGTAGAGTACTGGATCTTCTCCAAAGATCTTCTCTCAAGAGTCTTCAAAGAAGCAGGGTAGAGATTTGAATAACATACAAAGAGATCCTCAATCCCAAACACTCTCACTCTCACTCTCAAGAGAAAATTCATCGAATAATCTTTGATAGCCAGTTTTTAGGACCCTTATATAGAAAGGACAAGAAAATCCATCAAGAAAACTAAAAAAATCAAAATTAGACGTTCTTAGATCATGTAGTATGATCATACTTCATACATACAAATAGTTCAAAAAATCCTTGTGCAATCATGTAAGAACTAATTTTGTACTCTGTCAGTCGTATGTATGAACTGATATCATATAGTACAAATAATTCAAAATTAAATAAGTTCGTCCGATACGATTTCATATGAACCCATTTCATACTCTAGTCATCATCTATATGAACCAAACTTTATAAAATAATAACTTATTAAATTAAATTAAGCTTCGTATGACACGAACATGGACGAGCCCATTTCGTACTATGGACGTCGTCTTTATAAAACTAATTTCATACAGTACAAACAGTTTAAAAATTTTACTTATTTGTATGGGACAAACTGATACATACCCATTTCATCTCCAGATGTCGTATGTATGAAACTAATTTATACAGTATGATGAGTTTAGAAAATGGTGATTTCATTCAGGATGAATTGGTATGTATCCATTTTGTACTATGGACGTCGAATTAATGAATAAATGTTTGTATAATATGAACAGTTCAAAAGAAATTTCCAAGGCATGATTCGATTAAACTCTTTCTGGAGGAACACTTATGTCAAATCATCCAATACGATTCCATAATTATACAATACAATTAGTTTAAAAAATATAAGTTTTGACTCACTCCCCCAATGTGTATGTGCACGATTACCTAATTACAATCACTCTCTCAAGCTCAAGAAAAATAAAAAAAGTACATACTTCAATTACAAGAAACCCTAATCTAATATGATTTGAAGTTTTCGGCATTCTGGAATATGATTTTCCTGAAATGTTAGAACACACAAACAACACAAACAAAATTTTCTCAAAATTTCTTAGGAGAATTAGTAATCAACATATTATTATTTTGATTTCATCAAAACCTCATGATATAAAAACATACTTTTGAAAATAAAGTTGCAACACACAACAACATAACAAATTAACCACAACAAGAAACCAATCAAGCGTAAAATAATAGTAAAATAGGAACACCCCAGTGCTCAGACAACCAAACAGAAGCTGAGACAAGCCACATAGAATATAGAATAGCAGAAACCAATAAAAGACACAAGCCACATAAAGAATTACTTTTTTTATCTTTCTTTTTAATTTTCCTCCTGTTACATTTCCCACCACCAAGATTGAAAGCATCATCATCAATACAAAGAAACTTTAAACTATACAAATCATCCATAGGCTCAACCATATCCTCCCCATCACCACGACTAGCCAAAGAAGAACAATCATCCAGCCATTATGAATGATCCACACAAGAATCCTTCAAATTTAAAGCTAAAGGAGCATTCATATCATCCTTCAAAATAATAAAGATAGGCAGATCAATAACATCCTCTAGATTGACCATATAGGTGATATGCATCACCCCTAGGGCACCCATGGAGTCACCAGAAGACAAATCATTAGAGGAACCATTTAAAACATCCCTGTTAGTATCACACAAAGCCAGAATATCCACATGTAAATTATCCACACAAGGAGCATTATGCTTAATATCATTTGCAACTTCATTAGGGGCAACAACAAGTTGGTGATTACAATCAAGAGATACAATAGGGCTATCACCCAAACCAACACAATCCCCTTTCCCTATAGGGGAACTACAATGAGATTGGATCAAATTAATTATGGGAACAAGCACATCATTGCCAACCAACTCATTACTGATACGATTAGTAATCACAATGTTAGAGATACCAATATCCTTAACAGGAGAAGTGTTAGGGATGGACAAAACAACAGGCCCAACTGAATGCAAGGCTCATAATACAAATTATTTGTTGTTAAACTAGCATCAGTAGGAGGGAGCAAAGCATTATTAATCGTAGTGGTTGGTAGAACAGTAGTGTCATTCCTTCCTAAATTAACTTTCTGAGAATTCCTATCTAAATGTGGATGCAGAACATGACAATTAGATTTATTATGCCCCAAAGACTTGTAGTGACACAAAATGGAGGAAAATCCTCCATAACAACTAATTGAACATAACCTAAAGTATCCGGCCCTATTGAAACAGCCTTAGGATAATTTTTGGAGATATCCAATTCAACAAGAATCCTAGCAACAGATGGTCGTGAACAAACAGCAGTGGTATTATCGGTTTTCAAAGGGCGACCAAAAATGGAACCCAGACCATGAAGATGTGGGGAAAACATATGTGGCCTAAGATTAGCAAACGAAACCCAAATAGGAATGATCGGAGATTCGACAGTTAAATCCAAAAATGGAAACCACTTGACTAATTTCATAAAACAGTTTGAAACAAAGGAGGAATTACGAGAAAAATACGACTATAATCCAAATCATTCACCATCTTTGTAAGAACATGCCTCAGATCTAAGATAGTAACTGAGCATTCACCGATCAATTTAAGGTTAAAGAAGAACTTATGAATTGCCTCAAGGATGGGTCTGTGAGAGGGAACTTTGCCTACCAATGCAAACGTGAAAGGCTTCGCAAGAGCATAGATTTCAGCCTTGGAGATCCATAATGACAGAAGCCCCAGATGCGAAGAAGTTCTAAGGTCCAGAAACTCGCTCAAAATGAAAGCACCATACAAGGCATCCAAAAAAGAATGACAATTCATTTGCCCAGAGAGAAAGACAGGATCACTCAATCGATTTGCTGCCATTTTGGTCGAAAGACGACCGGAGGTGGCACAATCGATAAAATTGAACTAGGAAAGAGAAATAGAAGAAGAAAAGTATATCGGAAGATGGAGACCAGGGGAGTCATGGGATCCCAAAAGGTGCTAGGGCAGAAACCCTAGCAGAGCCAACGAGAAAACAAGCACCATGGCTTCAGAAAAATATTGCATTTGTTGAACCCCTTTATCCATTTAGGGCAGTTTTTTGGCTGTTAGAAAAATTTGCTAAAATATCTTGATGCATTAGGAAATTTAGAAAATCATTAAATAGACGTTAAAGGACTTAGCACTTGGCCTTTTCAGCTGTCGAGCCGGTGAAGCAGTGCAGTTTTTGGATTTTAGTGAGCAACTGTTTGTCCACAAAACTGAACTAGTCAGCCAGGTCCAAATGGACTCCAATTGATGTTCCGGGTTCAAAGGAAATGAATTAAGTGCTAATTCTGAGAATATAAAAATTTATGATTTTTGATTGAAAAATAAGTAAAAATTCAAATAATCATAGAAAATTTTAAATATGTCCAAATTATATTCTAATTTTGGTAAAAGTTTCTCAGCCATAATTTCAAATATGATTTTGATTTTATTTGGAAAAAAAATTTATTGCTTTCTAAAATCGCTTTTCAATACAAAATTTTTAAATAAATAAATAAAAAATTTATATTAAAAAGATGGCTTAAAAAGTAGCAAAAAAAACTTTCACAAATAAAACCATAACCAATTGAAAACCATTGATTTTCAATTAAGGCCACATCTCGTAGTGGCAAACACTTCAGGCCTGCTTAGACACCATCATTATAATCTAAATCATCATGAATCATGATGTTTGCTATATCTTATTTTATCTTTAATTAATATCAATGATTGCTATAATTTGATTAATTTGTTAATGCACTTTGCCAATCATTAAACTACAACAAATAAAATGTCATCATAAAAATCAAATAGTGAGCCAAATAGGCACATACTTGATAAAATATGACCTATTTAAAGATTTTTGGAGGGAAAATGTTGATCATTTATGCCAGGATAAGGTTATTCCATACAATTATAGGTGTTTTATTGCATTTGATCATTTGTTGATTATTGAATATCTCAGTATCTTGTTAATCTTTGAATTGGTAGATATTGAGCTCAAGAGATTTTTTTTTAATTTATTATTATTATTATTATTTTATATTGAGCTCAAGAGATTTATTTCGTCATTCAAATATAAAAAAAAGCAAAAATTGACTGTCATTTAATGCCTCAAATGATCTCATTAGACTTTCAATTATATTTTTCAGCGTCGGATGCAGAAATATACATCCTTGTTATTATTACATTTGTTTCATCAAGAGATACTTAAATAAATTATAAATTTATTAAAAACAGATTACATATGTTGTTAAAATCAACTTATAAAATTTTAATTCAAAAGCTTTGTGATTTAAAAGTTATAATCAAATTTTTATGATTTTTTTTTTTATTTTATGAAATGTTAAATCACAATCCTTAACTTTCATAAAACACAAATATGAATGAAAATGTTATTGTTATGAGCAATGTTTCAAATTGTTTGATAAAAAATTAGACCTAAACTTTTTGTCCACCTTTCAAGTGACTTATTAAGTTGTGTTGTTGAGATGAGGATGCTTAGGATGAGTGGATTTACTCTTAGAAACATGATACGAAATGAGCATATCCTTGAAATAATTGGAGTCTCTCCAGTGACAGCTAATATTAGAGAGAATACCCTTAGATGGTTTGGTCATGTAAAATGATGGTCTTTCGATGATCCTATTAGGAGAGTAGATGTATTAGATTTGACACATGTTAAAAAAGGTAGAGGTAGACCTGAAAAGACTTAGTTAGAAAATATTAGAAATGACATTTCTTTATTATATTTAAACAAGAATTTGACTCTTAACATGACACAATATAGAGAAATGATTTATATAGCCACCCATGTAATGGGATAAATGTTGTTGTTGTTGTTGTTTTAAGTGACTCATTAAAGGTCACCGAGGCCTTTTTGTTTTTATGAGAAATTTTAGGGCATAGCATATACCAAGCCTTTTTTTTTAAGAGGAACATTTAGGTCAATAAAGACAAACTCACATACATCACATACAAAATTTGAGCTCAAGATCTCTTTGTTGGAAGCCAAAGCTCTCAACCAACAAATCAAAATGAGATGTGTATACTAAGAATTTTTTTTTCCTGGACATATAGGCCAATGTTAAACTCACAGACATATCATGTACATGAGACTCGAACCCAAGATCACCTGGTTGATAGCCAAAACTCTTAATCAACAGACCAAGTGAGTTGCCTACTAAGCCTAATTTCAACTGCCGAATCTTGACCATTAATACCCAAATTTGAAAGCATAAAAAGTTGTGAAAGTACTGACAACAAAAGAACATTGTGAAGTGATATTCAAAAAGTCTAGAACTGTTATACATCACTTCGAACGCCTAATTAATAATAATTTATAAGCCTTAATTGAATTGATCATTGCCTTAATATTATTTAATTGACAGATTAGGCTTAAGTTAACTCAATTTTATTAAATAATTCAATGTTGATAGGGGTAATTTCCGGTTTGATTTCACTATTTGGTTTACTATTTGATTTCTGATTTCAAAATCCTTCTGGTTGTTCTTTCAGGTTTCAAAAATCAAATAAAAAGTTTGCTGAAAAGTAATCCTTATCGCTTTCACCCTTTAATTTTCAGGAACAAAAAATCAAAATTATCTGATGGCCGAAAAATCATCCTGACAGTAAGGAATATGCCAATATCACATTACTTTTAGAAATTTTAAAAATTCCTTCCAAAAATAAAAAATAAAAAAAGGCCTGTCCAAATATTTTTGCAATATATTTCAAAATTTTGTTTGCATTCGATAGGATTAATATTAAAGTTTAGATAAAATCTCTTATTTTATATTTAAGATGATTCTTATGTTCATAACATATTTTATAATTTTGTACAATATAAAAAAATTATAGAATCTCAAATATAAACTTGTGTTTCAGAAAGTAGTTCCAAAAAGAAAATTTTCTTAAAATTATGGGCTAAATTCTATTATAATCTGAAGTAAAATAATAGGAAAAGACAGTGCAAATCACTCGATAAATTTATTGAATAATTTATCTGCTGCCCGAAGCTTCCTTCGGCTAACGAAAACTAGCTCGTGATTCATTTCCTGGAAGAAACTATTCGATCAAACGAACTTTATTCTTCAACACAGACCTGATCCATAAGCTTATTATAAAATGATGGTGAATAAATTCAGTCGCAGAAAAATGCTACTCTTATTATATTTAAACGGCAAAGAGAATGTGAGACCTCTGAATTTGGTTGGCAGAGTTCTCTTTTAAAACTATCATTACTAAGCCATTATCCCTTCCCCAAGCTATTCGATAAGTACGCTTTTTTCTTTCTTTTTTTTCTTTTTGTTTTGGAAAAAGATAAATGGATTCTTTTGTACGGCGTATTAGGTTTTGAATAGGGTGAATATTAGATCTAAGTTGAACAAGACATCATATAAACTTCTAAAGGGAAGAACACCCAACAATGGTAAAACTCTTTTAGAAAAATTTGATCATAACACTATAGGAAAATCATTCATTACCGGCGGATTTTTCCGGCGGCTTGTTTTTCGGTTGCTTTCTGCCAGCTTATTGGTGGCCTAAATTTTCAGAAAAAATTTCCGGCAACTTTCCAGCGGTTTTGTTTCCGGTGGAGTTTCCGGCGGCATTTCCGGCGGTTTGTAATAATTTCTGAAAAATTATATATACGTAATTTAATTAATTAATAATTTATAGTTTAATACATTTATTTAATTTAATTATTTAATTATTTAATTATATACTTTAATATTTTCTTTTGATTGATTTTTTTTACAATTAATTATTAATTTTATATTTTAAATAATTTGTTGTAAAATTAAAAATTAATTAATTTTTAATTTAATAACATTTTTAGCTAATTATTAATTCATTTTACCATTTTATTTTATTTTATTTTTACATATTATTTTTTGAATTTGTATTATTTAAATATAAAAGAGTGTTTTATGACACATTTTACTCCAAAGCAAAGTAGTTGAATGTTTGTACTTCCACGGGGAGTTCGGATCTTGGGAAGCACGGTCGAGCAGGCAGGTGCGCAGGTGATTAGCGCGGTCGAGGGCTAGCACGCCAGTGCGGGCAGTCGAGTGGCCAGTTGGGTGGGCAACTAGCGCAATTGGGCAGGGTTTAAGCAATCAGATGGCAAGTTGATGCAATTGGGCGGGCAAGCTGGCCTATGCAGGTTATATGGCCGGCATGCATCATATTTTTTAAATTAATTTTTTCAACTTTTCGGCAGCCTTAGTATGCCAGAAAACCTCAGAAAATATTTTATGTTCGAAAAAATGGCTAGAAATATTTTTCCTACACTGGTTTTACTGGCGGAAATTTTACTGCCAGAAAGTTGTCGGTAAATTTTCAATCCACTGAAAAATGATCAATTTTCACCAAAAATTGCCACCGATAATTGAAGATTTTTCTGTAGTGTAAATCTGATGAAGGGAATTTTTCTGGGATATTCAAGTGTTGGCAAATTCTATAAAGTTTTTAACATAAAAACTTTGGTAGTTGAGTAGATTACCCATGTAGTTTTTTATGAAACTAACATTTCAAAAGGGTCTAAGTTGGAAGAAGAAGATGTCGAAGAAATAACCCAAAGTGTTGAAAATGCAAGTCATTATGAAAAGGTTGAAAGAGAAATTGTGTTGCCTAGAGAATTAAAATTTCCTAAAAGTCATCATAAAGAATTGATTTTAGGCGACCTAAGTGAAGGCGGTTATACTAGGCATGAACTTCGCAAAGAAGTGAACCACTCAACCTTTATTTCAATGATTGAACCCACTAATATAAATTAAGCACTTTCTCATAAATTTTTGTTTTTGGAAATGTTGGAAGAATTGAATCAATTTATTAGAAATGATATTTGAGAGTTATTTGAAAGTCCTAAAAATCAAAGTGTTATTGAAACTAAGTGCATTTTCATAATTAAGATGATTGATTTTGGTGTAGTGGTTAGTAATAAAGCAAGATTGGTGGCCAAGAGATGCAATCAAGTATAATGGATTAATTTTGAGGAAACATTTTCCCATGTAGGCAACTTGAAGCGATAAGGGTACTACTAGACGTTAGCCGTTTAAAAGATTTTAAATTATTTTAAATGGATGTTAAAAGGGTCTTTCTTAATGGGGAGATATAAGAGGATATTTATGTTGAGCAATATCAAGGTTTTAAAAAATCACAATTCCTTAAATATATATTTAAATTGAAAAAGACATTGTATGGACTAAAAAAATGCATTATATGAATTAAAACATGCACCTAGGGCATTGTATGGAAGGCTAGCTCGTTCATACTAGAAAGATTATTTATTAAAAGAAGTGTGGATATTACTCTCTTCTTAAAAAGAGTAGTAGTTGCTAGTCTAATTATTCAAATGTAAGTTGATGATATCTTATTTGTATCGCCTAATAAAAATCTTTATGATGATTTTTAAAAATAAAAAGTAGTGAATTTGAAATGAGTTTAATGATAGACTTTAGTTAATTTTTTGGCTTTAGTATAAAGCAGAAAGAGGATGGCACATTTTTTAGACCATCAAATATATTAAGGACATTATTAAGAAATATCAAATGGATAAAACTAAACCAATAAGTACACTAATGAGTTCCTCAATGCAATTCTATGAGGATTCTAAGGGTAAATCTGTTGATCAAAAGAAATTTAAAGAAATAGTTTGATCATTACTTTATTTAACTACTACAAGACCAGATATCATGTTTAGTATTTGTCTTTGTGCTAAATTTTAAGCTGATCCAAAATAAGTCCATTTGATTGCTATTAAAAGAATTATGAAATATCTTATGGAAACTTAAAGCTTAGGGATATGGTATCCAAGGCACATCTCTTCTTTTGAAATATTTGGATATTCTGATTTAGATTTTGTAGGATGTAGGGTTGATCAAAAAAATATTTTTGGAACTTACCAATTAATTGAAAACTCTTTAGTTTCTTGGTCTAGTAGAAAAAAAATTAAGTAGCCATTTTACTGCTGAAGTTGAATACATTACCTCAGGTAGTTGTGTGACACAGGTTTTTTGGTTAAAATAGCAACTTATTAATTTAGGATTTTTTATTGGCACTATTCAATTTTTCTATGATAATATAAGCGTCATATGCATTTCAAAGAATCATATTCAACACTCTAGAATAAAACATATAGATATAAGATATCACTTCATTAAAGATCATGTGACTAAAGAATAAATTGAGTTACATTATGTAGCTACTAAAAATCAACTTGTAGTCATTTTCACAAAATCACTTACTTTTGAAATGTTTAGCACCTTAAGAATCAGATTGAGCGTAATTGATATTCATGCTTGAGAATTGTAATTTTGCAAATTTCATTTGTGTTGAACTCATTGTTGATGTTTATGTTTTCTTTTTTGTTTGTGATTTGTTTCTGTTTGACTTTTTTTATTTTCTCTATTTTGGGTTTGATTTCTCTTCTGAATTATTTTTGTTTTTATTTTTTGTCTCATGGATCTTTTTTGACTTATTTTTGAAAAAGAGTAATGATTATCATGTACAAATCTAAATATTCCTTTTTCAGTCGGACTGTACAAACCACTTTTATATTATACTATATCAATAGATTCTACATGATAATTTTTCTAAGTTTATAAGATGAAAATATATTTTTGTAGACAGAGCGTACTATATGAACATGTCATCATACTATACGAATACTTCATTTTTTGTCTGTACAAATAGGGAGGAATTTGAGTGTAGTTATTTTTGAAGATCGTACCAGACGAACACCTGTTCGTTTTATGATCTTGTTGTTATTCTGTATATGGACAAACCTAAATGTCAGAGTATGATCATTATTGTTTGATCATCCTAGAAGAACACCTGTTTATCAATACAATTATTTTGGTCAAAATGTTGTACAAAACGACTCATAGAAAATGGCAATTTAAGAAAAGCCGTTTCATTTTTGGTAGTTTTCATTCATATGTACGAAAATATTTTTGTCTCATATGAACTCATAATTGGACGTAAGAATCCAGTTTGATATTGTAAGACCATGCCATTTTTCTTTAAATTGGAAGGTATTCATTGATTTTTTTCTTCTCAATCTCTATCAATCTCAAACCATCTTGTGTTCAAACCCTTTAAATGGCAAGCAGCAGTAAGCGGGCTCGAACTGCCAAAGACTCTTCCTCTCATTCTAGTCAACTAGATGAGAACTTCCTTTCCAAAGAGAATGAAGAAGACTACTTGCATTTCTTTGAGACGAAGGTGACTTGATCTCATCTCCTTATCCAAAGAGACATCAACTTTTCTATAATGCCTCTTTTTGATTCTACCAAATTATCTTTCATTCTCACCTTAATCTATGCTTTCCATCATGATACATTTCACTATTTCCTTGCCAATCTATGAATGAATGAAAACCATACCAAGTTATCATCTTATATTTTAAAATAAAGAGTAGAGATCACCAATGAAGATTTAGGCACTTACCTACACCTTAGAACTTAAGGGGTAAGGGCACACAAAATGACTTCTAGGTCTGATTTTGATTGGTCTACCATCAATCCAACCCTTTGAGGTGTCACTTCAGTCAATCATCTATCTCGTATGTACACCTTGAATCAAAATGTCAGGATCATCCAACATGTATTAAGAACTTCCATTATTCCTAAATCTGGTGATCGTATCAACCTAACTCCTTTTCTTTTTATAATCACATATCTTATTATGACAAATATGAAAGTTTGTTAGGGATGTTAAGTCCTTATGAACTAGTCTAGAGGCTAACTAAGAGGGGGGTGAATTGGATATTAAAAAACTTATTTAAAAAAAAGAAAAATCTTTTTATATTTTACATTGAAAATAAAATAAATCAATAATAAAAAAGATTAATTAGAGATTTCACCCAAGCAGTTAATCGTAATAAAAAATAAGTGTGAAAATAGTAAAGGAAAGAACACAACAGATTTATAGTGGTTCGGTCCAACTTGACCTATATCCACTCCTCGGAGGCACCCTCTGAGTATTGCACTAAACCTTTAGTGACTCTCATTTAGCCCCCACAGCTATGCAGAGAAGCTCTTACAAAATCACATCCACGTTCCCTAGTACGGTGGAGTAGCTAGATCTTTTGAAACAAAAGATATATTCTTCTTCCCAAAACTTCTCTCAAGATGAACCTTGAATCTGATGGTACTAAGGTGTAAGCTTGTCAAAGTAGCCATGTGAAACCCCCTTCATACTCCCTTGAAACCTCCTCTAAGGATATTCTCCCTCTCTCAAACTCTACCCTTTTCTCTCTCCCATTCAAGTTCTTTCTTTAAGTTTTCTCCAAAAGAATGAAGGTTCAATGGCTGCCAAAGACACTTATCAAGTGCATTGACAAAGCTTAAATAGATGGCTTTAAATAACCCTAAAAGTTAATCTTGGTGGAAAAAATCATCCAGAACGATCGCAGATTCGTCCTGTACGATGTGCTTAAAAAATGACTTCAAAAAATCCTAAAAATTCAATTTTGATGTCAAAAAACATCTTAGATGATCGTAGGATCTTCTAGTACGATGTGCATAATTTGACTTGATAGTTCCGGACAATATCAGGATAGTCCTGGACGATCAGTTCAAATTTGTACAGGCCATCCAGGATGTTATTATGGATCATCCTGGATAATTAAAAGAAAAATTATGATATATTGTCTTATATGATTTAGGAAAATCATGTATGTTGGTAAACATCACCAAGCAAGCATATACCCTTATAGGACTTTACTCAGGAAATCAAAAATACATTAATGAATATAATAGACCCTTTATAGCAAAACCTTATTCAACCAAATCTTGAGCTCTGATTCTTTGTTTGATGTTACATGGTGTTCCTAAAATGTTAGTATACACACAAATAAATATTGAATGAAAAAACTATGATATATAAAGATGTATGTTATCATCAAAATTATAAAACTCGTGAGCTCAAGTCGCAACAAAACACTCCAATAGATGAAGCCTAATTAATTCAAGATTACATTTATAAACTTATTAACATTGGACTTCCTAACAATAAAGGAAAGACGAATGTGGCTTTAGGACATATGATTGTCTATATTCTTGAAAAGAAGTATAAATTGATTCATCCCAATCCACGTACTCAGCTTCCAATCTAATTCACTGATGCTTCCTTCTGTTCTCTTTTTAACTGGGACCAAGAGGATTAGGGAAAAGATTTTGATAAAGGAGAAGGACCAACACCAACACTTGCACCTGCTCCTGAACTTGAGCATCATTTCTATCAAGAAATGGTCCAGCGATTTAATAGACTTGGATCTTATTTTGATCAATGGCTTGATCATACTGAGACTTGCTTGGACCAACAAGATGCAAGATATAATAAAGATACATACTCGATTAGAGGATAATTGGATTCTCTAAGCACTAAAGTAGCTACAATCAATAGCTACTTTTCTATGTTCACTTATCCTCAACCACTGCCAGATCAATATCCTTCGGCATACTAGTTTTCATTTTCCATTGTACTTGACATTTGTTTTGTTTCTGTTTGTACTCATGTGATCGCTTTGCGATGTTTTATTTTTTTGTATTGGTTGTACTTGGTTTATATGTTTAATGAAATAATTGTATTGTATTTTTTTAAGCATCTTAAATTATTCTTAAGTTTCTATTGTGCATATTATTATTATTGATCTAATAGAAAATTTAAAATATTTTGCATTACAACTTAGTTTCCTAGCAAAACTATTTTTTTTTCCCAAACTTTAAATCAATTTACAATTTAGATTTAGATAATAAGATCATTTAAGTGTTTTAATAGATATGTATCTTATAGTTATAATTGTTGCAAAATTAGTGACTTATGTTTTTGTTATTTTCTTAAACAATGTGTTAATTCTATACTTGACAATATAATTTTGTTTTGTGGATTATTCTTCTTTATACGAGAAAAGTTTTTATTTTATTTGGAAGATAATCACATAAGCTAAGATTTACTGAATTAGGATTTGGAAAGAATGAAATGTTAAAGATGTACAAAGTGTGCCAAATTTGAAAAGAGGCATAAAATAAATCAAATATAAAAGATGTGCAATCTCAACAAATTTGAAAAGAGGCACACAATGAGCCCAAAATAAAAAGATGTATAATGTTCGTCACTCAAATATTTCTTATTGATAAAGAGACATAAAATGAGCCCACACTATATTTAATTCTTTTCGCTACTTTAATTCTTAGAAAAATTATTGCATTAAATGATAATTTTAACTATTGAGTTTAGAACTATAAGATTTCTATTTAACTAATTTTGTGATAATTATTCTATTTGATATTTCTGCTTCCTAAAGCGAACACTGAATATGTTCAACTTTTCTTATCTAAATTGTTCTTTGATTTAAAATTTGAGTCTTTCTTTTTCTAATAAGGTTTTTAATGTTGTTCGTGCAAATAGTTTAAAATTCTTTTTATTATCATATAATAGATTTGTCTATAGCAATTTATTTTTTTTAGTAGATTATTTTTTTCTAGAGACAAATTAGGGGGTGGTTATTATTTGTATTTTGGTTTGAGTTATTAATTGTGTTCTAATATTTTATTTGAAGTTTTTTGGTTTTGTGTTTTAATTGTTTTGATTTATTTTTTCTTGTTTTTATTTTAAGTTAATTTAGAATTGATGTTCTCAGGGGGATGCTGTTTATGAATTTTTATTTTCTTGTGTTTTCTTAGGTTTTATTTTTTATGTTTGTTTATAAAACCAAAACAAAAAAAAATGGGTTAAAATTTTTATCATCCTTATGTTATTTATTTTTAACTTCATTGATGGGGAGTTTAGGAGAAATGAATTTTATTTGTAGTCCAAATAATAATTATTTTTGTCATCATAAAAAAGAGGGAGATTGTTGCAACTCAGGAATCTAGCTTGAGAATGTATGTTTTTATGATAGAAAAATTATTATTATTTTGTTAATTTTATCAGTTATCCTAACATGTACTGGACAATTTCTATTTATTGTTTGTGTGTACTAACATTTTTAGCAAAATCATGCTCCAGACTGGTGAAGACTTCAAAACATAGTAGATTAGGGTTTCATGTAATGAAGTCAATAAAAAAAAAATTTCTTGAGTTTGAGAGAATATGATTGTAATTGAGTAACTATATATATATATATATACACACACACACACACTGAGGAGTGAGAGACAAAAATTAAACTTTTAAAACTAATTGTATTGGATGATTTGTTATATTTTTTCCTCCAAAATAAAGTTAATGAAACAATGTCTCATATTTTTTTATTATTCATATTGTATGATGTTAGTTTGTACATACGACTAATAGAGTATGAAATCAAGTGCATACCAGTTCATCCCAAATGAATTGATTTATTTTTGTGTTGTTATATTATACGATGTAAGTTCATACAGATGACTAATAGATCGAATATGAAATGGGTTCGTCCACATTCATACCAAACGAAGCATAATTTGTGTTAATTATTTGTACTATATGATGTCAGTTCGTAAAAATGACTGATAGAGTACGAAATAAGGTTTGTTTAGGATCGTACCAAATGAATAGGTTAAGCTTTGAATTGTTCGTACAATATGATGTCAGTTCGTATAGATAACTGACATAGTACAAAATAAGCTTTGTATAAGATCATACATGAATTTTTGAACTATTCGTACAGATGATTCTCATTCGTACTATACAATATAAAGTCGATTCAGTTGTAATTTTTAGTTTTTTTGATGATTTTTCATGTTTTTTTATATAAGAATCCTAAAAATTAATAATCAAAACCTTTTATGCAATTTTTTCTTAAGAGTGACCATCGAGTCTGAGTGTTTGGGAGAGATTGTGAGACTAAAGAGTGAGAGATCAAGTGAGGGGGAGTTGTTTGGGATTCACAAGGTTGCCTAAAGTGAGGATCTCTTTTTCTTCTTCAAAATTTTGCCCATCTCTTCTGGAGGCTTTTGAGAGAAGATCTTCAACATTGTGTCACGCTACTCTATCGTCACCAGGAGGGTTAAAAAGGATGAAGGTTCTCTGCTTTCACTAAGAGGGTGAGAAAAAATGTCGGTACTTTGCCGTCACCAGGAGGATGAGAAAAGAAGAAGGTTCTCTGTCATCATTAGGAGGGTGAGAAATGATGTCGGTACTCTACCGCACCAGGTTGGTGGAAGATAGTTTATAAGGGCTTCTTAGCCTTGCTGTGAGAGCAAATGAAGAGTCACTTTGATTTATTGTAATACCTGGAGAAGGAGTCACCAAGAAGTGGATGTAGGTCGAGTTTAGACTGAACTACTACAAATTTGATAATTTTATGTTCATTTTACTTTTTCAGTATTTTTATTTTTCTTCCCTTTAAAATTTTGTGGTTGAAAAAATTATTGTGATAATCAGTTTATTACACAAATATATATTTTGGGATTATTGTGAAAATCCAAGAAATTTTTAAAATTATCAATTCACCCTCCTCTTGGTTAGCCTTTGGATAGTTCAATAAGGTCTAACAACCTACTCGAACTTTTAAAAAGATTTGATTAAATCGTATTAAAAATGTCATTTTTAATTACATTTTAAAGAGACTTTAAGCCTAATAGGACAAACAAAACTGAGAAAAAAATTTCATGGTGCAAACCTCATGTAGTGGGATAAAGATGTCTTGTCATTGTTATTATCTAGAGACAATTATTATTATTATTATTATTATTATTATTATATTATTTGGAGGAATCATTCTAGACTGTTGTTTTCTATTTGGACACTCCATGAGTTATTCCTTCTAAAAACCCACTTAAAATTATCATTAAGAAAAATATGATATTATGATCATAGTCAAGTAAGGAATTTATATCAAATCAAAGAATGTATTCTGATTTGATTGAATTCTTTTTGGAATGAACTTTGATCAGAAACTTAAGGAATCATTGCATTCATTGTATTCCGATTGAAGGAATTTGATTAACATCACTTTATTCCATATATAATCTACTTATTAATAAATGGTTTCTAAAGAATTTTGTGAAATGTTTCTACAGCTGGTTTGTAACTAGTTTTTTATCCCAACATTTCTAATTTTATCCAAGACGAATAGCAATATGGTTCTCAGCTTATTAAGTATAAAGCAGAAGTCTTTATATTGGTGTATATTTCTTAAAAAAAAAAAAGATAAAATATAACCTACTTGCAGTAGAATATTTTTATGTTAATTTCTTTTCTTAAATTCAATTCCTTCACCTTTTTGTTTCCACTCTCTTCTAATTCCTTGGAAACCCGGCACATGTTAATTTGCTTTCCAAGCATTCTAAAATGAGTAATTTAGCTTAAAAGCATTGTATTTTTATTCATTCTAGAAGGATACTTTCTGCAAGTAATTGGTGTATTATCTGACCATGGATCCTTCTGAAGACTTTCAAAGATTGCGAGAACATTTATAGCTAAATATCACTGTTATTTTATTGTTACAGTTCGAATCTTACACGTATGAAAATTTAAATCTGTAAGATTTTAAATGAAAGGCACGTCATGCATATATAGAATAGTTGAAAGCAGATAAATTGTCTGCTTATGCGTTCTGTAGAATCGCCAATATATATATATATATATATATATATATATATATATATATATATATATATATATATATATATATATATATATATATATATATATATATATATATATATATATATATATTACCACTTTACGTATATCATTATTTATTTAATATTAGCATGTGCATGCGATTGTGTAATAATTTACTGTATGAACGAAGAAAGGAATCCATGAGAGCATGACCTCTTTAGATAAGAAAGTTTCGAGTGGATTAAGGGGGTCCTTTTACGGAATAGTGAAATGAGATACCTTAGTTGTTTGAGGCGGGAGAATCCCTCACGTTTCATTGACTGTGCTTCTAGTCAGTAATTCAGGAAATTATAATATGCACCAAAGGAATAAAAATGTTTGATCAATTTGTAGAAAGTGTTTGATTAATATGGTAATTCGTGAAGGATTGTCATTTCTTGAGAATTTCTTACCAAACTGTTATCCATGTTGAAAATTTGTGTTAGGATCTATTTAGGGCTGCTGTAGTTTTTTATGAAATTAGTTGTTAATTTATTGTGGGGAAATAATTTAACTATTTTGGTAATTGATACGTCACCAAATATTGTCTTGTTCATGCACGAATCTCGATGTGTATTCAAGTTGGAAACTTTCAAAATTAAATACGGGATCATCTGAACTCCAATTTATGCAAACTTATAGTCAAAAATAAACGTCTCAAAGAGATGAACCTAACTACACCGAAATTGGTCCAACCCGAGCCTAAATGGGTCCAAATCAGGGGCTCGAACCACATTTGGAAGGATCAAAGCATTATTTGCTTGACAAAATAATATTCAAATATGACATACTTATAGTCAAATCGAGGGGCTTGGCGAGATGAATTAATGAACCCATGATCTTTGAATTCTGACATCTTTAAGGAACTTAAACAGTTGAAAAACTCTCTATGATCGGGGGAATCAATATGAGCCATTTGATGGAGCACTCCGAACATGCCCAAGATCTTTTTCATATTTACAGGATATGCCACTCATGAAAATCTATAAATATACTTTCACTCTCTACATGAAGGAGATATTGGGCTAGAGATTGGAGAGAGCTCAAAGTTTTAAAGAGCTCCAGCACCATCGCTGGCGATACCCCATAGACTGCAGTCGGACCACAGCTTGTCCGCCGACAGACTTTCACCCGGCCACCAACCATCATCAGACTCCTACATGGCCGCCAACCGCTATCATACTCTAGCCCGACCTTCGTCGGACCACCGCCCAGTCGCTGATCGCCGCCAAACTTCCACCTTCCATCTACAGCCACCGAACTTTAGTTTAACCGTCGTGGGACAATCGCTCAGCCGCCGACTGCTGACCGTCCCCGAACTTTCACCTAACCATACCATCATAGAACTTCCACCCGGCCGCCCACTGCTGCCGAACTTCTGCCCCACCTTCATCGAACCTCCGCCCGGCCGCCGGCCACAGCTGGACTTCCACCAGCTCACCGACTGCCAACAGACATTTACCTAGCTTCCAATCGCCGTCATACTTTATCCCGACCTTCGTCAAACCACCGCTCGGCCAACGATTGTCGCTAGACTTCCATCTTGCCACCGACCACCGTCGAACTTTAGAATGACCTTCATAGAACCACTGCCCAATCGCCGACCTCCACTAGACTTCTATCCGGCCACCGATCGTCGCTGGACTTCAGCCTGACCTACATTGGACCATAGCCCGATGGCCGATCACTGCCAGACTTTCACCCGACCGCCGACCACAACCGGACTTTAGCCAGACCATCGTCAGACCACCACCCCATCACTGACCGACTTTGTATATCCACTTAGTAGTCACTGAACTTTAGCCCAATTATTGTTGGACCACCGACTAGTAAGCCACCACCATCAGACTTCTATTTGGATGGCGATCATGTCTGAACTTCAACCCGACCTTTGTTGGAGTACCGCCCGGCCACCGATCACCGTTAGACTTCCACCCGGCTGCCGATAGCTGCTAGATTATAGATTGACCATCGTCAGACCACTGCTGCATCACCGACCGCAGTCGGACTTCCAATAGACCGTCGACAGCCACAAGACTTCATCCATATCATCATCCTACCATAGCCCGAGTGCCATTTATTGCCAGAATTCCACCCGGCCACCGGCCACCATTGGACCTCCTCTAGCGACCAACCATTGTTGGTCCTCCACTAGTCTACCAATTACGATCATTCTAACATCCATCGCTAGACAATGGTATTTTTTATCTCCACCGCCCACCAACTACGGTCCTTTTGACCTTTATCGCTCGTTGGCAATGGTCCTTTTGACCTTCATTGCCAGATAATGGTCTTTCCGACCTCTATAACCCACTAACTATGGTCCTTGCAACCTCTGTTGCCTATTATGGTCCAACCGACCTTTGTCGCCGATTATGGTCCCTCTGACCTCCCTCGCCATACCACGGTCCTTCCAACCACCGTCAAAAGACTATGATCTTTACGACCTTCATTGCCTGTTGAATAAACAAATATTTCAATACGAATTCTTATAATTCCCACCATGTAATATGATGTACATTTTCTATATAAGGCTAAGAACTCCCCCCCCCCCCAAGGAAGGGCCCATTTGTAATTGACTGCAAATAATAGTGGATTCATTTAAATTGGGTCAGGCTTGTGATTTTTCCCCCTTTTTAGGGGTTTCCACATAAAAACTCTTGTGTCTCTTATGAACACTACACCCTCTATTTTATCTGCTTGTGTGCTGGATTTTCATACAAAGTTAAGACATTAAACTTTATATTTCTCTACCGCCGCTAAATTCTAGGATGCAACAGTCATAAAAATTAAAATTTCATCAAAATTTTTTGAAAAGCAATGAGAAAATAATATGAAAGCAGTAGCAAAACTAAATTGTGATTGCTACTTGAAAAATAAATAAATAAGAATGCCATCCACATAGACCCTTAAAGAGATATAAAATTTACATATATCGATAGGTGAGCTAATAGTGAGCTATAAAAGTGTTCATACAAAAAACTTATAAATGAAAAAAAAATGTAGCAGGTTAACATAAATATAATAGGAGCATTTTAATTCATTAAATCTCCTTTATTTTTCTTTTTTTTTTTATATATATTTTTAAGTAAGAATTTTCATTTTACTTATTTATGTTCTTAAATTATATAGATTTGTATGTTAGAATATAGTGCAAACTTAATTACCGCAAATGCCATAATTTTTTAAAACAAAACAATAGTTTGGTTATAAGAAATTCTCAAGAAATTGCAATCTCCATTGATTAGAACATTAATTAAGAAATTTCTAAAAATTAATAGAACATTTTAATTTTGTTCTGATAAATCTTTTTTTTTTTTTTTGAGAAACGCTAAGAAGCAAATAATAGAAAAAAGAAAAACCTAGATATAAACTAATGAGACACTAACCACCTATCACACTCTTCCTTTAAAATATGATTAAAGGTAGAGGGAAGGTTGCTCTCCAAAAAAGTGTCCCAAACAAAATCAAAAGACAAAGCTAAGTTAACGCAATAATCCGCTAACCTATTACAATTTTGCCCCACACAATTAAAAATCACATTATTACATTTGTTCAAGAATAAGAGACCTTCCTCAACATTGTTCTCGCTGGATTTCCTCTGTTTGTTGTACACTTGTTGAAGAAATTTGAGAACATTCTTATTATCTCCTTCTACTATAATACCTTTAGCCATATAAATCCAATCTTGCATCACCTCCTTTACAAATTTGAAAGCTGAGAGTTCCATGCGAGCTATGTCCCAATGTCTTGTTTTCCTTCCAAAAGCAAGAATAAACCTCCCTTTATCATCTCTTAAGACCCCTCCT
Source organism: Dendrobium nobile (assembly GCA_022539455.1). Lineage (NCBI taxonomy): Eukaryota > Viridiplantae > Streptophyta > Magnoliopsida > Asparagales > Orchidaceae > Dendrobium > Dendrobium nobile. Next base: position 25,070,570 of record CM039733.1, read on the forward strand.
ATACCAGCATCATAGTTCTCTTTAAGAGAAGCATCCAAATTGAACTTTAACCACTCAGATGGAGGGGGATGCCAATAATTTGAGAACAGCCCTTCAGACCGATAAGCATCCCAGTGATCTGAGCGATAAACACCTTGATTAGAAGAATTATAAAAGATAAGAACAGATACCACAATCATCACAGCACTATTACCAGAATTCCCATGTTTCACCTTGCATCTGTTATTCCAAACAAACCCTAAACCCTAAAGCATATATCTTTGGCGTGAAAACATCCTTCTCAACCAAATTTTGAAGTCCCTTAAAACATTCTGTAGAGTTACTGAATTCAGGAAATCTGAGCCACCAACCCCTTAAAACTTTACTCACTTTCAACAGAAATAAATAGCTGGCTGTAATATGATCCAGATTTTCAGTCTCCTCACAACCCATGGGACAAAGAGTATTCCCAGAAATCCTTCTCCTGAACAGAAAATTTTCAGTTGGTATGGCATCATTATAGATACTCCATAAAAATAGTTTCACTTTGGCATTCATCTTCAGCTTATGGATCCAGGTAATATCAACCTCTGTCAATGCATCTTTACATGTGCTTTCCATTAATAAAGCAGATAAAGATTTACCCGTCAATTGTAGATTCAGTTCCATTTGATCTTCATGCATGGAATAAAAAATCTAGACATCTCCAATCATATTTACCAAATCTTCACCGAAGCAATGTCTCAGTTTTGAGAAGTCCCAGTTGCCATTCTCAATGAAATAACTCAACTTAATGTCTTCATATTCAAAATTACCCACAAAAGTTGGCCAATTCAATAAGCTCTTATCCATAATCCAGGCATCCTTTAAAACTTCAATATTAGCACCATTAACCACCTTCCATCTTAATTTTTTTTTTAAGAACTTTCCACCCACTTATCATAATCTTCCATGAAGTAGAACCACCTCTAGACACCTCTCTTTTCCACCAATTTCCACCATATTTAGCCAGAAAATTCCTTTTAAATAGAAAATTAGAATTTTCCACAATATTCCAAGCAAATTTTGCTCTAAGCGGTCCAATTCTTTCTAAAGAATAATGAACACCCCAAACACCACATTTCTTCGATCTACACAACACCTCCCAGCCCACATAATGCTTGCCATGGCTTCCATCCATCTTATGCCAAATAAAATCTCTACAATATCTTTCTAACTCATATAAGATCCTTTTGAGAACTAATGAATGAGCAGTCAAGAAAATAGGGAGAGCAAGAAGAATAAACTTCACCAAGACAAGCCTACCAGCTAGAGAAATAAACCTATTTCCCTAAGCATTAAGCCTTTTCAAAGATTTATCGAAAAGCATTTGGAAATCAGCTTTTCTTAACCTTCTTATAGCAAGTTTAATCCTAGATAATCCAGTTCTTCTTCCAATTTGATCCCAAGCAACTTTGAAATTTTAATCTTCCTTCTTCTTATAACTGCCTTCCCGTTAATCAAAACATATTTTTGCTGATTAATGGTCTGCCTTGTCCAATTGCAATAGTCTCTCACAATGTTCCACATCTTCTTAATATTATTTAGTTTGGCATCTAAGAACAATAACACATCATCTGCATAAAGCATATATGTGATCTTGGGAGCCTTAGCACAAATCCTGATTCCCAAATTTGGTCCTTTCTCAAAGAAAGCATTATATAACAATTGTGAGCACATAATAAACAACAATGGAGAGAGTGGACATCCCTGGTGAAATCCACTTTTACCTTCAATCCAATTCGAATTATTCCCATTGATCTCAATAGAGAATCTAGGATCTGATAGATAATCCATAACTAGCCCAATAAAACTGACCGAGAATCCAAATTCCATCATCATCTTCTTCAAAGTTAACCAGCAAATACTATCGTATGCTTGTTCCATGTCCAATTTGATAGCCACATATCCATTACAAGCCTTTGAAAATCTTAATTTGTTGAAGACCTCTTGAGCTAATAAAAGATTATCAGATATTTATCTCCCCTTCACAAAAACAACCTGTTCCTCTGAAATAATCTTTGGGATCACCATTAACATTCTGTTTTAGATCACTTTTGCAACAATTTTATATATAGAGTTACATAAACTAATAGGTCGAAAACTAGAAGGAGAAAGAGGATTGGAATACTTAGGAATCAACACCACTAAAGTGTCTTTCCACTCTTTACACATCTTGCCCGAAGAGAAGAACATGCTGACAGCCTTGCAAACGTCCCTTCCAATAATCTCCCAATAACCTTTGAAAAAGTAATGAGTCTGCCCATCATAGCCTAGAGCTTTGTTATTTTCGAACCTTATAACAGCCTCCTTAACCTCTTCCACCGAAATTTCTTTCTCCAACAATACCTTGTCTTCATCTTCCAGAACAACCCACAGTTTCGGCCAGCTAACCAAACTGCAGCTTCTGTTTCTCCAGGTGTTTTGGAAAAACTTGAGAAAAATTTCTTCCACCTCTCTGGGGTCTTCGGAAAGCTCACCACAAGAATTCCTCACTTTATAGATCCAATTAGCATTTCTCCTTCCATTGGAAAAAGCATGAAAAAATTTTGTATTAGAATCCCCCTCTTCAACCCATTTCACCTTTGCTCTTTGCTTCCACCAAGTGTTTGAGAAACTCCCATTTCTAGTGAGAGAAAAACGTTCATTTTTTTTCAAATTTCTGTTCCCGCAATTTCCGTTCTCCATTTGATGACGTGGAGGGCCGTCGGCCTCCACCTTCCGACACCGTTGATGGTGGTCGGAACTCTATAGGCAATGATCGGAGTGGAAAAACTACAAACAATGGCCGGCTTTTTACGCGAACGGAGATCTCAGAAGCAGAAGACCTTCTTTCATTCAAATGTTCTGTGGTGATGGACAATTCAAAACTATTGTTGGTAGAGAAGGATTCCAGTTTAAGATAACCATCTCTTTTTCCTGAAAGAAAGCGTCAAGGAGCACTGGTGATAATGGAAGTAAATGAAACAACTCCAAAATTAATCAAGCATGTGGAAGGAAAAGGTAAGGCTTTATGTGAAACTATGGAAATGGTTACTCCAAAAACTCGTAAATCTTCTGAAATGGCATCGAAGAATACAACTTCTACTTCAGGAATGAAAATTTTTATTAACCGGTTTGGGAATTCGAATGCAATCCCTGGACTATGTCATAGCGTGATAAATGAAAATTTCCAGAATTTGGTTAACAACAATTTACATTTAGTTTAAGACAAAAAGAGAGTCTCAGTGGAAGGAAAGGTTTTTGATGAATTGCCTAAAAGCACGGTAGACTTGGGTAAGGTGAATCCAAGGAGTAACAAACCTTACATAAAATTGAATTTTAATGAGCAAGATGTGGTTCTATCTGAAGATGGGAAAGCAGTGAAACTAAATAAGGAAATGGAGGAATTGAACTCTAAAAAACTAAAAAAGTCAATGGTGATTAAAGTTTTTAGAAGAGATTTACCATCACACATGGTAGCTTGGTAGCTAAGAAGGAAATGGAATCAATTTGGTCAATTCCACTTTCCTACATTGGGTGGAGGATGGTTTTTATGTTCATTTTCCTCTGAAGAAATGACAGAAGCAGCCCATTCAGGAGGTCCTTGGTTTGTTAACGGACATATAATAGGAATGGAAAAGTGGTCGCCAGAGTTTACTACAAATTCTAATAAGGGCCTTTCTTCTCCAATTTGGATAAGAATGCCCCACTTACCTTTACAATGTTGGGATGAGAAGAATGCAGCTTGTATAGCTTCAAGGATTGGAAAACCACTTATGTTGGATGGTAATATGTTTCATTGGGGAAGGAGAGAGTTTGCAAGAGTTTGTGTAAGAATAAACCTTGATCAACCTCTCCCATTAGGAGTTTGGGTGGACAGTATTTCAGGAAGATTCTTTCAAGTGGTGGAATATGAGAAGGTTTCAAATCTCTGCTTTGGTTGTGGGAAGATCGGGCATATGGAAAATGAATGTGTGCTGAAAGTTAATAATCAGAAATTATTGAAGATTTCTGACGACTGTATGAGTAAGAAGGATATGGGAAATATTTAAGAGGTTATTAAAGAACCGAATTATGGTCCATGGATAGTGGTTAATAATAAGAAGAGAAGAAATTTCAAAATCGGAAACAACACAATCAAAGCAAATACTACCATATTTGTTATTAAATCTGTACTTCTTGGTAATAAGGAACAGAAAGAGAAGGTTGGTATGGATAATGACTGCAGTAAAAGCTCTAATCTGGAATTCCCAAGGACTCTAGGTGAGGTGGCAAATCAATAATCTGGAAGGAGAGTTATTTGAAAAATTAGAATAAGGCAATGTTCCAGTGGATCTTAATAACCTGGATAACAGTAGCATATTATGCTCGGATCAGGGTATTTTACAGAATAATCCAACTATCAATTATTGGAAGGGTTGCTTGCGAACTCAGGTAGATCCTTTGGGATTATCTACGAACTCAAGTACTCCCTATCAATCAAAGGAATTTAAAGTTCAGAAAAATTCGAATATAAACTCTGCAGAAAAGCTGGATCATAATGATGTGATCAGAAATACTTAGGCAACTGAAAGTGGTACAACAGTGGATGTTCCTGTAAGTAATGTCAATTGTAATATGTTCTCATTACTTCTTTCTGTTGATGAAGAGGGAAAGGAAAACAAGAATAATAAAACTGTAAATGGCATGGAGGATACAGAAGAAGGGGAACTAATATAAGAGATAATAATTGCTGATAAAGAAGTGGTTAAAAATGCTGGGATGAATAAAATAAAGAAAGAAGGCAAATGTGAGGTGATTCAGAATGAAGTGGATGGAGATATTATAGAAAAGGCTGTTCCTGCTAAACAAAAACAGAAACTCTCGAAAGAGCTTAAACACTTGGGGCCATTAAGCAATTCAACTAAATCAAAAAATCTGAAGCATTTCTTAAAGGTAAATGTGGGGGCCCTTCCCCACCTTTATCAAAATGACTTCCCTTACCATTTGGAATTTTAGGGGGGCTAATAAGAGGGAAGCCTCCCTTTATTTAAAAGATTTTGTGAAAGATTGGGATGTCTTCTTTGTTGGAGTGGTTGAAACAAAAATTTCTTCATTTGAAAGATATGAAGTAAATAAATGCTTCGGTGATGGTTGGGATTATTTTCTCGGTTGGAGATTCGGGAGGTATTATGATTTTTTGGAAAAACAACATTACAAATTTTACTCTCATAGAAGCTTCTCCCCAATATGTGATTTGGGAGTTAAGTTGTTTCAATAATAATAAGTGGTTGATCTTTACTATTTATGGCAACAAAAATTCAAATTTGAGAAGAAATTTGTGGGAAGTTTTAGAAGAGAATAGCAATAAAAATATCCTATGGTAGTGGGAGGGGATTTTAATTGCATTCTTTCACAAGAAGAAAGAGAGGTGGAAAGAAGTTCCCCTTTTCTCAAAGTCCTCAAGAAATGGCTGCATTTATGGCAAGGAATGACCTTCATGATGTGGGAATTATAGGCACCAAATTTACATGGTGCAACAACAAAAGTGGAAATGCTCGCATTCTTGAGAGATTGGATAGATGTCTCTTAAACTCAAAAGCCTTAAATGTAATTCAGAATCAAGTGGTAAGACACTTGCCAATAATTGCTTCCGATCATTGTCCAATAATTCTTAAAATTATTCAGGAGAGATTGTACCAAAGCAAAATAATTTGTTATGAAGATGTCTGGTCCTCGTTTCCAGCTGCCAAAGGGATTGTTTTAAAAGCTTGAAACAAACCTGCTAAAGGGAATTACATGGATATTGTGAATTTAAAGTGTAAATGAACTATAAAATCACTGCACTTCTGGAGCAAGAAGAAATTACAAAACTTCAAAGAATGCAATTTTCGTTTGAAAACTGAGATTGCAAATCTTCAATTAGAAGAAGCTAATGGTAATGGCTTGGAAGTAGAGAAGCTGAAATTGCTTAGAGCTAAAATTCATGATTATAATATGAACTCAGCTCGGTTAAGCACATGGTGGAGACAAAGAGAAAAGCTAAAATGGATTCAGGAGAATGATACAAACTCTAAATTCTTTCATTCTTTTGCAAATGGTAGAAGAATGGGAAACTTTATCCATCAACTGAAGAATAAGGAAGGAAATTTAGTAGAAGACCAAGAAGCTATTGAAGAAATTCTATTGAAAATTTTTAACAACAAATGGAGAAATAGATCAGGATACGTGAAGGTTTGGCCTCCTGTTTTAAAATCCTTAACTGAGACGAACTGCAAAATGTTAGATAAAGAATTCTCATTTGCTGAACTTGCTTCTATCATCCATGAAAGTGGAACTAGCATTGCTCCTGGAATGGACGGTACAACATATTCTTTCTTCAAAAACTATTGGTATATAATGGGTAATGATGTTTGGAAAGTAGTCCAGCATTTTTTTTGTAACTGGCCATATTTGTTCAAGCTGGAGGAAAACGCTTGTTACCATCATCCCAAAGGTACTGAATCCAAATTCTCCATCAGCTTTTAGACCTATAAGCATGTGTGGTACATTATATAAGTTCATAGCCAAAATGATCCTAAACAGACTTATGAAAGTGATTGATAGTCTTATCTCAGAGGAGAAAACAGCTTTTATAAAAGGTAGATCATTATCAAACCACATTCTTTTAGCTCAAGAATTATTTAATAAGCTCAAAATTTCGAAATCCAAAGAAGGTTGGGTAGTTATTAAGCTTGACATGGAACAAGCTTATGATAGTATGGCTTGGGATACCTTGAGATATATTTTGAAGGAAATGAAATTTCCAAACAGATTTCTGAATTTCGTCATGGAATGTGTAGAATTTCCCGAATTCTTTTTAAAAATAAATGGTAAGATCTCCAAAGGGATTAAAAGCTTATAGTGGATTTAGACAAGGTTGTCCACTTTCACTTTATTTATTTATCCTTTGCTCTCAATTATTAACCAATGACTTTTGGTTCAGAGGAAGGAACTTGGGTATCAAAATATCGGCCAATGCTCCTAAAGTGTCTCACCTTTTATTTGCTGATGATATCTTATTATTCTCCCAAGCTAACATGAGAAGTATGAGAAGGCTCAAGGAAATTATCTCAGATTTTTGCAATAGATCTGGGCAGAGTGTAAATAATCAAAAATCTGTCATTGTTTTCGGGAATTCAGTCAAAAAAAGGAAGAAAAAAGCCATATCTAAAATGTGGGGATTCAAAATGGTGAAAGAGGTTTTTTATCTAGGCATCAAATTGGCCTTGAGAAGGTTGGTAACCTCAGATTTTAACTATATCATTGAGAAGGTAAATTCCAAGCTTAATATATGGGGTAAGCAAATGATTTCCCTAGCTGGGAGAATCGTTCTTACGAAATCTATTCTAGCAGCTTAACCTGCATTTGCGGCTACACACATTTTAATTCCTAAGAGAATTCTTTATAATATTGATAAAGCTGGTAGGAATTTTATTTGGGATAAACAAGGAGGTCTTCATAGACTACATTATATATCATGGGAAAATATGTGTAAATAATGGAAGGATGGAGGTTGTGGCTTAAAATCGGTTAGTGCTATAACTAGTCCTCTTAGAGCAAAATTTTCTTGGAATTACTTAAAAGGAAAAGACTCATTGCTCAATAAAGCGTTGAAGGCTAAATATGGTTTGAATTTTGGGGATAATACAAACAGAGCAAATAAATCAGCTACCTGGAAGATTTTGAATGAGGGTGCTTTGGCTCTAAGACCAATCACAAGGTGGAAAATATCTACAAGAAAGTCAATAAACATACTCAAAGATGCTTGGATTCTAGATAGGAGTCTAGATAAAAGGCCTACATTTATAGCAATAGAAAATACTGAATTCCCACGGCTAGAAAGCGCTTTTTCAGATGGATGCTGGAAAATAGATATTCTTAATAAAAACTTTGGGAAAGAGCTAGTGAATATTATTGTTCAAATTGAAATTTATCCTTTTCATTCAAATGATAACATTGAGCTAAAGAAGAACATCTTAGGAAAAAGCATTACGGCTTTAGCCTCTTCGTATAAGTCTGGGCTTAACAGAACTGTGGATTATGGAGAATGGCTAAAAAAATTAAAGCTCACTCCTAGGATTGAATGCTTTTGGTGGCGACTTCTCAATGAGGCATTTCCAACAAATGATTTCCTGATGAATAGAAGATTACTGAGACATAATTCATGTCCTAGAGGATGTGTTGAACAAGAAAATACCGATCATGTCATGGTTCATTGCTCTAAACTGCAGCAAGCAATTGGAATTCTCAGAAAATGGGGTTTCTTATGTCCGTTGTTCTCCTCTGCTAATGAATGTAAGTTTCATTTGAAAAGATTATTTGAGGAAAATAGATCTATGGCAAATTTATATTGTTCTATAGTTTATTTTTCATGGAAGAGTAGAATCTAATAAAGCATGGTAATAATGAATGGAGTTTGAACTTCATTGCCTGCAATGCTATTAGTTTTGCATCAATTTCTTCTTCCTGTCTACTCATGGACCACTGGGATGCTAACCAGCCATCATGGCTAATTTCTTATTGGCACCCCCCGTCCAATGAATGGATAAAAGTTAATCTTGATGCTGCTCTAACTAGTAGCAATAATGGAGGGATTGGTGGAGTTTTTAGAGACTGTAAAGGCAGAATTTTACTAGCTTTTGGAATCAATAGCATGCATTGGGATATTGGTACTTTGGAGCTTATAGCTATCCGTTCTTTAAAGAATTTCATATCAAATTGGATGCTAGATGCAAAGGGTCTAATTACAGAAGGAGATAATTTCAACATTATCAATCTTCTACAAAGATCAAAGAACAAAGAATCTCAACATGGCATTCAAGAAGACATTGAAGACCTATCATACTTGGATGGTTTTGGTAACATTCTTTTCCACTTTGTTAATAGAAATTGTAATAAGTTAGCACACAATTGTGCTAACCATGCTTTATTTGTAGATTTTCTTTGGGAAGATCTTAGTAGCAATAAGGTTCCTCCTTCTTTTTTTAATGTTCTAAAGGAGGAATGTGATAGAATTTCTATCACTTAGTAGCTTGTATTTGGTTTTCCTCTTTCTTTTAATGCAATCTAGCATTTCCTTCAAAAAAAAAAAAAAACTTTAGATCTCAGCAACCATACCTTCTCAGCATCCAACTCCCCTTACCTAGCTTCATCTTCCTGAATTTGCAAAATTTAAGCTTTTAATCTTTCTTTTTCAGCTGAAAATTTCTTCAACTTGAACTTACTCTAATAATACAAGTTATTCAAAGCTCTTTTACACTTCTTGTTAAGCACCTCCATATCATCTCCCACATAAAATTTCTGCCATCCATTAGCCATAATAACATCTGCTGTCTTGAAAGAAAGCCAAACATCTTCAAATTTGATCCCACTCCTTCTTCTAGCGTCAACTACAAATAAATCCAGCACTATCGGGCAGTGGTCAGAAGCCACTCTGGCTAAATGCCTCTCGACCCCAAAATGAGTAATATCTGAAGCCAATGAATTCAACAAACACCTATCCAACCGTTCAAGGATCCTCCCCCCACCAACTTTATTGTTACACCAAGTGTATCTAGGGCCAACCACCCTAACATCATGATAATCATTATCATACATAAAAGTATACATCTCTAAGGGACCTTGAGAAAAAACAAACTTCCTCCCACCCTTATTATCTTCTTGGGATAAGATACAATTAAAATCCCCCTAATAACAGAAGGATGATTCCTATGCGACTGTTCCCCAATGCATTCCCATAACTTTCTTTTTTTCTGAACTTTCTTGCTACCATACACAATTGTGATCATCCAAACACCCATATTAAAGACATTAAGATCACCAATTACACATTGATTTAATGGCTTTAAAAAGAAAAAAGAGGCCACATCAATCCTCCACAGTATCATTATACCACCTGCTAGTCCTTCGGAAGGAAATAAAAAAATCCCAATCAGGACCCATAAGTTTCACAAATTCAGCTTTATCAAAAGAACTGATTTTAGTTTCCACCAATCATACAAAAAAAACCTTGTAATCTTTAATAAACTCTTTCATATAGAGAGAGGCTTCCTTCTTCTTAGCCCCTCTACAATTCCAAAAGGGTAAAGATCCCATCAACCTTTTTTGGGAGAAGAGCCCCCATCTTTCTTCCTACTACCCCCATCACCAATCGTCCCCATAGGATTAGCCTTAATGGGACCCAAAGATCTAATTTCTTTAGCCATTTTACTCTTATCCATATCCCCAATAACACAATTAGTCTTCTCCACCCTACTAATATTTCCATCACTTACAAATTTTCCAACAACTCCTTCAAACACCATATAACCCTTTTTTATGTTTACAACATCTTCACATATATTACCACGTTCAAAATTCTTTCTAGAATTTACTAATAAAGCCTCTTCTTCCACATCTTCCATTAACAAAATCTGAAACCTGTTCTCATTACCTTGACAGGAATTAGATTTGAGTGAAGAAACCATACCCGTATTCTTGACATATTTGACAGACAAATCATCATATAAATTCAGATCAATCTCTGAACCATCCTGCCCCTTATCTTTCTCAACTTTATCCAATTCTGTATCAATATCACCTTCTTCAAGCTGATCTGCCATAGCCTTTAACTTCCTCTCAACAGGATCATTACCACCAAGCTCTTCAGAATTAACATCAACAATTCTCCCTTTCATTACCTTGCTTTTAAACCCCTGAATCTTAGATGTGACCTTCATATTCATCTTCAAATGAGGCTGTCTTCTAAAGCTTTTTCTATTCACCATTATCCAGGGACCATAAGTAGAACAATTATCTTCTGCAAGATGCATTTCCACCTCTTTCCTGACCTTAGCATTTCCACCACCAGCATTGTTGTCCAGAACCACTGAACACCTCTTCTTACAATCAGCTTTTAAGTGTCCCACCAATCCGCATTCATAACAAAAAGTTGAAATTCTCTCATATTCAACTATTTGAAAATCTCTTCCTGAAATGCACTCCACCTAAACTCCTAAAGGGAGACTTTGATCAAGCTTTACTTTCACACAAACTCTAGCAAATTCCCTCTTGCCCCATTGGAGCATATTTCCATCCAACATAAGAGGTCTTCCTACCATTGCAGCTATCCTTGCCATGTTAACCTCATCTCAACATTGCAAGGGTAAATGGGGTAATTTAATCCATATCGGGGAAGTCAACCCTTTCATAGATAAGGTAAAAAATTCAGCTGTCCATCTCTCCATCCCTATAATGTGGCCATTCACAAACCACGGTCCTCCCATAAGAACTTTTTCCATCATATCGACCAAACCAAATGAACACATAAACCAACCTCTCCCAAGAGTAGTAAAGTGGAAATTGCCGAACAACTTCCACTGGCGCCTAACATCCCAAGCAACCAAATGTGAGGGAATCTCTTTTCCAAAAACCTTGATAACTAATGAATTCCTAAGCTTATTAGAATTCAAAATCTCCATGTCATCCCTTAATTTAACAACAACACCATCTTTAGACATCACCAAGTCTTCATCCTCAAAATACAATTTGATATAAGGCTTCTTGTTCCAAGGATTTTCATCAACCATCACACCAAAACTTTCTGGCATTACATCATTCACCTTGCTCTCAGCATTATCTCCTTCCGAACTTGAACAGACATTGATATGAGAAATTTTGATAATAGGATTATGGGAAGTCGCTTTTATCACAATGTGGCCAGTGATTGCATTTGACATCCCAAACCTATTAACAAAAATTTTCATATTGGAGGAAGAATCCGAAAGAACCTTAGAATCAAGATTTTGAAAAACCTGAACAACTTGCGGAGAAACAGTCGATCCTTCATCCACAACTTCCTTGCCTTTGCCTTCTAAAAAATAACCTTCTTGGAGATATCTCCATTATTTTCCTTGATAACCAGCTGACCTCTCGATCGATTGCTCACCATCCCTTCGATTTCTTAAAACCAGAAACACCATCGTTACCCCTTCTCTCCGCCAATATTTGCACCTTACCAACTCCTTTCATGTTTCCAATCTCTACCTCCGTCGAAGATGGCCGGCGGCCTTGCATAAACTCTTCTACGTCCAATTCCGTGAAAAACGGAATACAAAATCGGGAAAAAAATTTGAAAAAGATGACTTTCTCTCTCTAGAATCTTGGAGCTTCTCTCTGTAAGAAACGTTTTTCAAATTCGCATATCACTCTGATTCCAAATAAGTTGGAGTACTTGGGAGTTCTGATAAGCTTTTGATAAATCATTTAGGCTTCATTTGTGACAGCTTTTTTGCTGCTTTTTAAAGTAGTTCTTTAGTACAAAATTCTAATTCAAAAAAATTTTAACTAAAAAGTTGCTTTAGAATGAAGTAAGAAAGCTACCCAAAACAAAACCTTAATCCCTTTATTGACATAAATATTTGGCTATAACTAGCTCAATTAATAATATTATAGGGATTCTCTTACCTTAACACAAAAGGTAAAAAGAAAAATTATTATTACATCAATTTCTTGTAGATTGAACATATATTAATTTAAAAAAAGAACTTTAAATTTAGTTTAACCAGTACATTATTTATTTATAGAAAAATATATTTTAATCTATATTATTATATCTTCAAATAAATAATTATTTTTATAAAAAATAGTAATTCATTATTATTAAGTGTATATTGTGTACTCTTTATTATGTTAAAATTCAATTAAAACATTTTATTATAGTTATGTTTGTACATGAATTATTCAGAAAAAGAGAAAAGTTCACAAGTGTTGAATGAGATATAGCATCCACATTTTCTATGCCACAACATCGACATCTACAACACTCCAATGTCTAATTCAGACATTGCAACAATGGCTGCTTTGAAATTTTTGGAAGATTGGCATCACGATGGAGCTAAGGTCCACGTCGTAACCCATCATAGCACCATTCTGCCAGAAACTAGCACCGCCACACTGAAGTTTGAAGAATTTGAATCCCAGAGCATCGATCATCACAACACCACAACGCCGGGTTGCAGTTTCAAGCGTTGTAGCACTCAACTCATTACAATACCATGGTAGAGAAATTGTCAAATTGAGGAGCCACACGAACTTAAATAAAGATGCATCTATTTGACCATTAATTGTGCTAGGTCAGCCAAGTGCCGTAATGGAACAAGCATTACAGCTCTGGGGCACTAGCTCATATTATACCACCAAAGCACCACCATGTTGAGCATCGTGGCACCTGAGTTCGTTCCTACACTTGTATAAATAGATTTTTAGTTCTTTTGTTTATAGAGTTCTATCATTTTAGTGGAGTTTTGTCCTTTGTAGTGTCATCCTTTTGTTCCCCTTTAGAATAAGGTCTAAGTGATGCTAGGAAAGTGGAAGATACTTTCATTTGAGTAATCTTAGCCTGTATTGTATAAGCAATTCTATTATTGGAGAATCGAGTATAAAGAACATCAACTTATCCTTCTAGGTGACTTTTATCTTACTCATTCTCATTTATCTTTTCTTATACAAATGAAATGAACATGAGTTTGCTTCTTAGGTTATTCATGTCTGACTAAATCTTTGAGTTTTTGGCTAATAATATAAACACATAGAAATTACTAATGTAGACTATTGTGTTTTAAAATAGTTATGGATGTTTTCAATATCTCCAATTCTTTTTTTAATGCAAACAATGATTATATATGCAGTTAATATACAGTGTGATGTATAGTATCGATGGATGAATATTTGAATAAATGAGAGTATTAAAATAGAATATTGGCATACCTGGACATAGGATATTAAACCTTATAGGTTTTATAGAGATAATATAATTGTAGAAATGCCTTAAACCTCAGTTTTCATCCCTATAGGCTTGACAGAGATTTAAAGATGCATATGCTCTGATCTAGATCTAAAATTAAGAGTTATTAAGAAAATTATGTTGTTTTATAATTAATATTCTAAAAAAAATTATTTTCATTAGTATAAAATTTATTTGTAAGTCTCCATTAGTGGACAAAACTCAAAAACATCCATTTTATGTTCAATAGGATAAATTATGCATTTAGTTTAATTACTGGTAGTTTAATTATATTTAGCAGAACACTTTATTATGGGATCGGTACTATTCTCTATCACTTTATTACTTAATTCAGCATATACTCTTGAGCATTTATTGGACTTTCATAATTTTCATATATCTAAGAAAGCCTACGCATATTTTTATTATGTAGCTCAAGTCCAACACAAATCATTCATATGCCTGAACCATCAAGTTTTTAGCACCGTTACTAGGAAAGTAATGTGTGTATTACAATTATAAATTACATTGTTAAAATAAGTATTTATTTAAACCTACTTGTATAATGTATCTTTATTTCTACTATATTTATTACAATTTCAAAAAAGATAAAAAATAATTTTTTGATTGTTTAATTTTATATTTTATATTTTTATTTTATCATTATTATTTGCTTAGTAGATCTAGTATGGAGACCTTATTATTTGATTCTAAGATAGAAAGCCTTAAAATTTTTTTTAAAATAAAAAGATTTTATAGATGTCTCAACCACTATAAGATCATGACCATCCTAAAACTCTTAGAGAATTTGCTAACTCTTTAGTAGAAGGAATCCTTCAAAATATCAATAGACTTACTATCAATGCCAATACCTTTGATCTAATATCTATCATAATTCTGATAGTTTAAAATTTCCAATTTAGGGGAACTCGTGTTGAGGATCCCAACCTACACATAGCTAGCTTCTTAGAAATTTATGTAATATTTAAGTATAATAGTGTCAATGATAATGATATTTGACTTAGATTGTTCCTATTTTATCTAATAAATAAAGCTAAGATGTGGTTGAAGTTTTTCCCCTAGGCTCTATAATCACTTGGGATGAGTTGATACATAAATTCCTAGCTAAGTATTTTCACCTTAAAAAATTGCTAAACTTAGAAATGATATCACATATTTTACCCAGTTTCAGGGGGAGTGAATTTATGAAAGTTGGAAGAGATTTAAAAAAGTGCTTAGGAAATGCCTTCTTCATACTTTACCCGATTGGTTGGTTATTCAAACTTTTTAAAATGGATTGGTAGGATGCCTTATGTCAATCATAAATGCAACAGCTGAAGGATCTATAATGTCTAAGTCATTTGATGAAGCATATGAACTAATTAAAAATGACTAAAAATAACATCTAATGGCCTTCTAATAAGGTGAATTCTAAGAGAGTAACTAATATATATATATACACACACACACACACACACACACACACACACACACACACACACACACACACACACACACACACACACACACTAATCTTAAGTTTGCCTTGCATACGTCACTTCTTTAAACCAAAAAGTTGTTTACAACCTAAGTACACTCCTACATAGCCGAGTATAACCCAACTAATTTCAATTTAAATTTCACAAAGTCAAATGGCTTAGAATAATAAAAAATATATAATTTGATGTAAATAATATAAACACAAATTATCTTGCAATAAAATTACTAAAATATTTTGATGTGATCTTACAATTTAATTTTAATCTCCTCACTTTTGTAAATGGAATATTAAATTTATTTACTTTAAGTTAAATTTATTTCTTAATATAAATATAAATAATATTTAAAATAAATTTATTTTTATCACTAATTTATAATATAACTCCTCAAATCATATAATACTTTTAAAATGAATTAGATTTTAAATGTAAATATATGCCAAATAAAAGAAAATAAAAATATTTTCTTGTTATCTTTATGATTTAAAATATTTAATCATAGAAAACTTAATATAACTTTCTTAAATAATATTTCACCAAATAATAAGTATTTTCAAGAAAAAATCTATGGTAAAAACTAAAAGAACTACAAGTAAATATTTAGATAAACAAAGCAAACTCAAAAACTTCAAGAGATGTTACACAATTTAGAACGTTGGAACTTTCCAACCAAAAAATTGATCTTGCAAAAGAAAAAAACTCTTGGAATGAAGATAAAAGTTTCTCTTCTCAAAATTTGGCATGTAAAGAAGGAAAGAGGAAATAAAATAATGCTTGAGTTTTATGGTTAAAATAGCCCTTACAAGAAGAGAAAAGGGGTATTTAAAGGGAAATGGCAAGTAAAGACAATTTTGAAGAAAAGAAATAATCTAATATTATTTAATCAACTAATAATATAATATTTGATAAAGAATTTAATTATATTAAATAAATATAAAATTCAAATGGCTATATAAAAGCTAGTCACTTGGAAAAGTAAAAAGAGTCTTCATATACATCCAAAATAAGGTAAAATTGATACCCAACATATAATATTAAAATCAGATAATGTTTAGAAAATTATTTTATATTTAATTTCAATAAAAAGTGGGTCATGTAACTTATCAATTTTTCTCTGAAAAATCTAAGCAAACTAATAAAATAAAAATTATGCCATTTTGCTATCAAAATAATATCATACATAACGAAATAGAAGCTTCTGCTTATTTTTATATATTTAAAGATATATTAAATATTCATATAGTAATATGATGAAATTTAGATAAAAATTAATAATATATAAGTAAATTTATGTGAAACAAGTTCAATTCAAAAAGATCACATAGTAAAAATTTAAACATATAAGCTTAATACATTTAATTTGCCTAATTAATTATATTTCTATATTTGATAACATTTATTTAATCTATGATGTATATAAAATTTATTTAATAAAGGAATCTTATAGGTTTCAAAATTAAGCTTATTATCCTTAATTAATAATATGTAAATTATTTTAATAAATATTTAGTTTGTTAGAAAATAAAACCATACAAATAAATATCAATAGACCTATAAGATACTCTACATTAATATAAAAACTTTTAAGCTCTCCATCTCGGTCAATCTTGAGTTCTTTCAGCTCAAATTTTAATTGAACTTGATTTGTGCAATGTATATCCCATATAAGTAATTATCATGCATATTAATGAAATAATTACACCCAAAATACTTAGCACACATATTAAAACATTCAAGAATATGTTTGGTATCATCAAAATCAATTGAATAGGTCATGAGATAGATAATATCATCAATCTTCCTCCTTTTTATGATAACAAACTTATATTGAGTATCGTTATAATAAAGGTGCAAATTGTCCTTTTACCACAAATTTTAATAATTAGAAGAAATACATATGTAATAATTGAGAAATATTTTTTAATGTTAATTTACTAAAAAATAATTCTCTCCTTGAACATATGCATGTGAATAGAATCATGACCAACATATTTTTCTTCTCTCCCTTTGAACATCAATAAGAATAATAGAAATATAAAAAATGTTTAAATAGTAGGTCTAACATCCAAAGCATACATCTTAACATGTAAAATCTCTCTTCAATTAATGATTTTGTAAAATATATGCTATTTGAGAATATATGTTTATAATATATATATATATATATATATATATATATATATATATATATATATATATATATATATCTAGATCACGCTTATGAATATGATATCTAATAAGATGATGTCTAATCTCTTTGTGTTTAGTTTCTAAGTGTTGTATAGTATTTTTTATCAAATAATGGAACTTGTGTTATCACATTTAATAGGAATATTTTAAGCTTACTTCCAATATCTTCTAATTTTTTCTTTAGCCATAGAACTTGAGTAACACTACTAACTGCAGTTATGTACTATGCTTCAAT
Organism: Dendrobium nobile; assembly: GCA_022539455.1. Lineage (NCBI taxonomy): Eukaryota > Viridiplantae > Streptophyta > Magnoliopsida > Asparagales > Orchidaceae > Dendrobium > Dendrobium nobile. Next base: position 25,088,277 of record CM039733.1, read on the forward strand.
AGTGTATAAAGCTACATAATTTTATTTTTTAGAAGACCAAGAAATAAGTGATGATCCTAAAAATTGATAGGTTCTAGATGTACTTTTTATCAACTTTATAACTAGCATAGTCTGTATCCAAATATACAGCTAAATTACATGATAACAAAATTTTAAAATACCATAAGTCTAACCTACAAGTTCTAATCAAATCGCAAAATATTTGCTCAACTATAATTAAGTGTGATTCCTTAGGATTAGCTTAAAATCTTGCACAAAAAATATATAACAAACATAATATCAAACCTACTAGTAATTAGATACAAAAGCGAACCTATCATACTCCTATAAATCTTTTAATCTATTATTTTTTATGATCCATTCAAATCAACTCTAGTAGGTGGGCTTATAGGATTTTTACTCAATTTGAATATTTTCATATAAAACTTTTTTTATAATTCATTTATACTTAGTTTGACATATGAATGTGCCAGACTCTAGTTGCCTTACTTAAAGTCCTAAGAAATAGGTGAGTTCTCCCATCATACACATTTAAAATTCTTTTAACATTAATGAAGATAACTTATGGAATAAACTTTCATTTATACTTCGAAATAATATATCATCAATATAAATTTGTATAATAATCAATTCTTCTCCACTATTTTTGAAAAAAAGAGTTGTATCTACCTTACCTTTTCTAAAATCATGTTTAATTAAAACGTTACTTAACCTATCATACCAAGAATGTGAAGCTTGTGTTAAACCATATAATGCATTTTTTAATTTATACTCATGATTAGTAAAATTAAGGCTCTCTAAACTTGGTGGTTGTTCTATAAATATGTCTTAATCAATATACTCATTCAAAAATACACTTTTGACATTCATTTGAAATTGTTTAAAGTCCTTAGAACAAGCAAAGGCAAGGAGAAATCTAATGGCCTCTAGTCTTGCTACATGTGCAAAAGATTTTTCAAAGTCTATTCATTCTATTTGTGCGTACCCTTGTGCAACTAATCAAACTTTATTTCTAATAATACTTCCTAAGTCATCTAGCTTATTTTTATAGACTCATTTAGTTTCAATTATATTTTAATCATGAGGTATTTGGACTAACTCCCAAATATCATTTCTACAAATTGGTTAAATTCCTCTTCTTTAACAACTATCCAAAATTTATCTTTTAAAACTTCATCTTTATTTCTATGAATGTTCTACCTCGTACCTAAGGCTTCTCCTAGACTTATCATCTTGAGAAGGATCACCAATTATTAATTCTTTTGGGCGATTTATATTATATCTCCATTCCTTAGGCAATGAATCATCCTCGTCTTTCAAATTTATTATCTTTATATTCTTAATATCATCATTATTCAAATAATTTCTTATTAAATCTATAGGCTTTCATAAAAAATTACATAAGTAGATTATTCAATAATTAATTTTCTCTTATTAAAATCTCTAAAGTATTTTCCAAAAATTGAATATCATAAGAATATACCATCATCAGACTTACTATCAAATTTACCTAAAGAATCCTTATCATTATTTAAAATAAAATACTTACATCTAAAAAACATTTAAATAACTAATCTTAGGTTTCTTTCTAAAAATGGATCTTAAATAATCTTTATTTTTAATATAATATGCAGTGTTTATTGCTTCTACCCAATAATACTTTTGAAGTTTATATTCATCTAACATTTATCTTACTAATTCTACAAAAGTACGATTCTTTCTTTCAACTACGCCATTTTGCTAGGGAGTCCCAAGAGCTAAAAAATTATATCTAATTCCATTTTCATCACTATAATTTTTAAATTTGCCAACATGATCATTTTGAATTCTATGAATTAAATAACTTTTTTCTATTTGAATATATTTAGAAAATTTTCTAAAATCTTGAAAAGTATTTTTTATTATATAAGAATAATATCCAAGTGTATCTTGAATAACCATCTACAATAATAAATCCATAATTCTTACCATTTAAACTAGTTGTGTTAATTGGTCAAAATAAGTTCATGTGCAATAATTCTTAAGGTCTACTAGTAGAAACTATATTTTTACTCTTGAATGAACATTTCATATATTTATCATAAATGTATGCATCACATACATAATCAGAATGAAAATTAATTTTTGTTAAACTAACTACTAAATCATGTTTAGTAATTTTGTTTAAAGTGTGGATATTGGCATGACATAGCCTTCTATGCCATAACCAAGCATACTCATTTATAGATTTCATGCAAAGTAAATTCAAATTTATATCATTTGTATTCTCTAAATCAAATAAATCAATAGTTTTATGTCTATTTCAAATAAGTAAAATATTTTTATTATTTCTAATAATGTAATGTGATGCATAGAAAGAAACATTTAAACTTTTATCACATAATTCACTAATTGATATTAAGTTATGTTTTAATCCTAAAACAAATAAAACTTTTTCTAAAGTAATAGAGTTCTTACATATGGATCCAATGCCGTCCTTCCCTTTGCATTATCTCCATATGTGACATATTCTCTATCACTTGGTTCTAATGTAGAGAATTTTTCTTTATCGCCCGCCATATATCTTGAGCATCCACTATCCAAGTACCTCATGCCTTCATTGATTTTACATTAAAGGCATTCCTAGTAAAGAAAATCAAATGTTAACTTTTGAAACCCAAATATTTTTGTGTCCACATTCTAAATGTGTACTATTATATCTATTATGTATTGTATATGAAGTTCTTATATTTTTGGTACCCCTATAAAAGTTGATTGTTATGTATTTTATTAATTATGAGCATAAACATCAAATGAGATTTACCTTTCCTACCATAATAACTATACCAAATATTAGTGTTTGCATATGGCTTAGCTTAATGTCTATGTGACATATAAGAAGAAATTTTACTTGATGTTGAACTTAATTGAGCTTTATATTTCAAATCTAGGCCCAAGTTTTATGATTTTGATGATAAAAATATTATTATTTCTTTAATATTGCTATTATTGCATATCTATTTTATTTTCCCTACTTATTAACCTTTTAGGTCCACAAGTACACTTACTATACAAATCAACTTAAGATTGGGTAGACTAGGGTTGAGTATGTCTTTAATTTCAATTTCATTATACTTTTTAACTTTCTTGAGTAAAATCATGTATTTGGTGGATCCCAAGTTAGGTAACCTTACACAGACACACACACTAAAGGGGGTGAGTTTGGAGAAAATTGGATTTTTGAGCTAATCGTACAGTACGATGTAAACCACAGTAGACAATCAGTTATACATAAAACCCTAATAAAGCGACCCATTGTTATATAAAATTGATTAAATAATCACACTGAATAATTCAAATCGTACTGGATGATCACTTATAGACATGAAAAATAGCCGCCAATCATAATTTAGGTGATGCTTTAAACTTTAAAATTTGTTCTAATTATACAAGATGATATACATCATATTGGACGATTTATGACAATCATGCCTAAATTGATTTTATAATTATGAGACTAATTACGATTTGATTGCTTGATCAGATCATATAAGATGATCTACTCAGATCAGACTAGATGATCTTTAATATTTCATGGGATGATCCCTTATCGTCCAAGACAAAAATCATAATTTCCTTCTAATCGTACAAGTGGTCATCCTATACATCCTGAGGGATGTGTAGTTTGATATATAAATTGCTGCCCATCATCCCATAACATAGTAGACAATCATATAATATCTTAAACTACTTATCCCATATGATCACATAATCATCTTAGATAATATGTTCAAATACTTGAACTAATCATACAAGGCAATACATATCGTACTGGATGAAAGGGGTATTTTTTACTAATCATACAAGACAATATCAGGATCATCGTATATGATCTTTGATAGCAAATATAAAATTAGGGATTCTTTTGATGGCTCTCTATTTCATCTTGTATATTATCTTTTGAGAGATCTTTTACTGTTTGGTTGAATTGAGAGAGAGCTTAAAGAAGGAAGAGAGGAGAGCTATGAGAGAGGGATCCTTATAAGTGGGAGTTATGAGGGATTCATAAAGGTTGATCCAAGAAAGATTTCCACCATTTTCTTTAAGCTTCTTCCTTAGTTCCTTGGTGTCTCAGGGTGAATTTCATCGGCATCAGTCCAAGATTCTCTGCCTACTCCAGGAGGGAGTAAAAGGATTCTAAGGTTCTCTGCCTACTTCATGAGAGAGTAAAAAGATTCCAAGATTCTCTGCCTACTCCAAGATGGAGTAAAAGGATTTTCAAGTTCACTACCTACTCTAAAAGAGAGTAAATGGATTCAAGGTACTCTGCCTCACTAGGTCGGTGGAAAAATTTTATAAGGACTTCTCCGCCTTACTATGGGGGCAAAAGGAGAGACACTACTTTTATTGCAATACGTGAGGAGGTTTCCATAGAGTGGATGGAGGTCAAGTTGATTGAAAAATTATAATTATTGTGTGTTCTTTCTATTTTCTTTTTTGCATTTCATTTCTAAATTTTTTGTGATTTGTTTTTTATTTTAAATCTCTAATCTTCATTATTGTGAAATTAGTTTTGCTTCTGCATTGTGGGATAACAATGTTTGTTTTAAAATATTAAAAAATATTTCAAAAAGATTTTCTTTTTGACTTAAAAAATTTTAAGATAACCAATTCATCCCCCCTCTTGGTTAGCCTCGGGATTGTTCATAAAGGTTTAACAACCCTTATGAACTTTGAAATTGTATCAAAGAGGGATTCATAAATTAAGTTTTAGAAAACTTTTGAAAAAAATGATTTATGGAAAACTTTGGTAATCATAATACTGCGGAAGGATATTCAATAGCTAGGCCACCTCTTTTTTATAATATTCCTTTTAATTTGTTAGAAAATTTGCATGTCCACCTTTTTATAATCAATTGATTATCTCATATGAATATTAGTTATGGAAGGTTATTCTGCACCTTCTCACTTTGTTAATTGCATAAAAATTGAACTTCCCTTTTGTGAATGGAGCATAGATGATAGAAATTTAGCCCAACTAAATGCTAAATGTTTGAACTATTTTTTTTTTTTTGTGCTTTAAAATTTGTTACGAGCTTGTTTCCACTTACACAACAGGTAAGGAGATTTGGGATAAACTTTGCATTACATATGAAGGAACAAAGGAAAGGAAATAATCTAGGTTATGCATTCTTCTTTATGATTATGAACTTTTTTACATGAAAACTAGTAAAACATTTTTTGAAATGTATATTAGGTTTACTTAGATTGTTACTTCCCTCCATGCCTTATGAAGAGATCTTACAAATTATAAAAAGTTAACAAAATTTTACGTTGTTTACCTTCTTCCTATGATGTAAAAATCATTATCATTATTGAATCTATAGATCTAAATATTTATTCCATTCATAACTTACTTGGGTCACGCATTACCTAAGATCAAGGAGTGAGTCAAAGGTAGCTTGATGCTGGTGAAAAGAGAAAAGAGAAAATGGTAGCCTTATAGGCTAATGATTATGATAGTTACTCTTCTGGACAGGATGATAATGATATTACACTAATGACTAGGCATTTCAATAGATTTTTAAAGAAAAAGTAAAAATGTCATCAACAATGGAATAAAGGTAAGAATAATAAAAATTCAAAAATTTCTTTTGATGATATATGCTTTGAATACCAGAAGATAGGCCACCTGATGTTTGATTTGCCCAACTCTTAAAGCTCACTCAAGTATGGAGAAGGGTGAAGAAAAACCTAAATCTAAGATGGGAAAGAAAAGGACTTAAATAGCTTTCTAGGTAGATTCAACATCAAAATCTTCTGAAACTGAAGCAGTAGAGGAGGTAACCAACCTATGCTTAATGACTGATGATCATCTTGATTATTCTGATCAAGAGGAGGTATGTGAACTTACCTATGATCAATTATTTGATGTTTATAAAAAACATTCATACTGCATATAGGAAGCTTAAAAAATTACATACCGTCCTTTAATTAGACTTTTCATTTTTGCAAAAGAGCATGAAAGCCTAAGGAAAGTTCATTCCACTTTGGATAGTAATCACATAGCATTGTTAGTGAATTTGATATTTTAAACAAAAAGCATTTTGAATTAATAAAAAAACATGATTCCTTAAAAGCAACCCATATTGATTTAGAAGATTCATTTTAAAAACAAAGGCATATCTAGATGAAGTTGATGATAGGGAGCATGAATTGAAAATTAAAAATTCAATTCTTAAAAGTGCAAACCAATTTTTACAAATCAAAATAAATGCTTCAAAGAAAATAAAACACCACCTTCACTTGAAGAGTTTCAAACACCGTCACCAAAGCATGCATCATTCAAACCTAGGAAGAGGTACCATCACCCCAATATATTAATAAATCATTTTCTTAGTGTTAGATAGTTTCTTGTGGTATGCTAGGACATATCTCTCACACTTGTACCATTCACCATAGATCACATTTGGTGTAGAGACCAAAATTTTAAAATTCACATCATAGCATGCATGTATTTCATTCTTCTTTCCATAAGATGAGACCTGAATGTATTTAGGTTCCCAAATATAACATGTGATGATTTTTTAGGTGTGATCTCATAGAAGGCCTCGTGAGAGCATGTGGTACCTAGACAACTGATATTTAAGACATATGACTGGAGATGCAAATCAATTCATTTCTCTAGAGGCCAGGGCGGGAGGAAAGGTGACACTTAGAGATAACAACAATAGGAAAGTGGTGGGATTAAGTATAATTGCCACTCCATAAATTTTATTACTGAAAATATTTTACTGGTAGATGACTTAAAATATAACCTACTTAGCATAAGTCAGCTTTGTGATAAAGGATAGGGCTGCAAGCGAACCAAACGTTCGACGAACTACTCGTTGTTTGGTTCGATTAAAGCTCGTTCGTGATCTTTTAATTAACTAACAAACAAACTTGAACAATATTTTAAATACTTGATTCTTAAATAAACAAGCTTGACCACTAATGCGTTCAGCTCGTTTATGTTCGCGAACAACATCAATTGATGTTCATGAACAAGCTCGATAAAAAGCTTGATTCGGGTTCGATTAAAACCGCTCGATAAACACTTAAATAATATGTTATTATAAAATTGATAAATATACATAATATAAAAACTTTAATTATAACATAATAATATAATTATTTTTTATTAATAATAAAAAACATTTCATATTTGTCCATGTTTGTTAGATTGTTTGTTTAAGATGTTCATGAACAAATTTGAGGTTTGCTTGTTCAACAGATTGTTTGCGAAATATGTTCACGAACATAGCTTGTTTAAAGCTCGATAAGCACTAAACAAACGAACATGAACCAAACATGAACCAAACATGAACACCCTTAAATTAAACGAGCCAAACATGAACACAAATAATAAAGCTCGAATCAAACACGAACCAAACATGAACAAGCTAATGTTAAACAAACACAAACATGAACACTCACATACTCGGCTCGGCTCGGTTTGTTTGCAGCCCTAATAAAGGATTTATAATAAAATTTTTATCTACCAGATTTATGATTAGCTTAAATGGAAACATTGTACTGCAAGGAAATATAATTAATAATATGTATATGCTTTATTTAAACTTTATTAAACCTGCTGCTTCTTTTTTCCTAAAAACTATTAATGATGAATGTTGATTATGACATAGGAGATTGTGTAATACAAGCATAAAAATCTTAGGAAAATTATCTAAAATGTCTTATAGAAATTTCCAAACTAGAGTTCACTAAGGACCACCTTTGTAATTCCTATCAATTAAGGAATTAAGTCAAATCATCCTTCCACTCAGTCAAAGATATTAGCACTATCAAACCTTTAGAAATTCTACACATAGATCTCTTTGGACATGTTAGCACTACAAACCTAGGAGGGTTAGTTTTTAGGTATGTAATTGATGATGATTATTTGAGATTTAATTAGGTTATATTCCTATCACATAAAGTGAATCATTCGAGAAATTTATATCATTCTCCACTTGGTCAAAGGAAGCTAAGTTATTAAATTCTGATAATTTATAATGATCATGGTGGAGAATTTGAGAATGATAATTTTTAATCTTACTATAAGGAGCAAGTGATAAATCATAATTTTTTAGCTCCTAGAACCCCTCAAAAGAATGGGGTTGTTAAAAAAAAGAATAGGACCTCGGTTGAAGGAGCTAAAGCCATGTTAGCTGAATACTCTATTGTAGATCTTGCCTCAAGTATTATGATTTTGATGATAATAAGCATTATTATTTTTATTTACTATGATATCTCCTAATAATTAAAGTTCATTACATATCTATTTTCTCTGCTAAATACTTACATTTCAGGCCATAAGCTCACTCTTAAGCTAGCTCAAGATCGGGTAGACTAGGACTAAGTAAAGTTTGTAATTTTAATTTAAATGCATGTTCTACCTTTTCTTGAGTCAATTATAATAAGGTGGATCCTTAAGCTAAGTAATCTTACACTTACATACTCAAGGGAGGGAGTAAAGGGAGATAGAGAAAATTAATTTTTTTGACCAAATTGAACAAGATGATTTTTTATTATCCTAGATGATATGTTCAGCTCTCAATCCTAATTTGGGCATCTGGGTCATGCAAAACTGATTAAGAAAATCATCCTAGATGATACACCCATTATCCTGGATGATATGCTCAAATTACAAAAATTGGCCGCCAAACTCATTTATGCAAGATTCTAAAACTCTCAAATTTGCACTAATCATATAAGATGATCTTGATCATCCTGGATGATTCGTACCAATCATGCCTTAATTGATCAAGTGATTAGGAGAGTAATTAAGGTTATATTAATTGATCATATTATCTAGGATGATTATAGAATCGTACTGGTCGAACTGTAAGAAAAACCTTAGTTTTCTCCTAAATCTCTTGGACATCATGAAATATCTGCTAGACAATAATATTTGATTTTGAACTAATCGTACAAGACATTTGCAACATCATCCTAAATGATTAGTTATATTTTTACATATTGTCATGATTTATCTCCTTGACATCATGAAATATCTGTTGGATGATAATGATTGATTTTGAACTAATCATATAAGATATTGTCCACATCATCCTGGACGATCAGAATGAACTTTATGTTATAATCATACAAGAAAACCATATCATCCTAACTGTAAGGGTTGATTTAAACTAAATAACGTGATCTATAGATTATCCTAGAAGATCTTTGATGGCAAGTTAAAAATTAGGAGATTTTTTTAAGGCCTTCTATTTAAGCTCTCTTAATTACTTATGATATAATCTTTTTATGTTGTTTTGACTCGAGAGAGCTTAGAGAAGGAGAAGGAGAGCTTGAGAGGGAGAGAGAGAATCTTATGAGGAGGATTTTGTGAGATGTTCACAAAGATTGCTCAAAGCAAGGATTCAAGTTATCTTCTCCAATTATCATCCTTAGCTCCTTGATGGCTCTAGGGAGGTATTCATCAGCACTAGATTAAGGTTCTCTGGCTGTTTCAGGAGGAAGTACAAGGAGTTGGGATTCTCTGCATGTTTTAGGAGGAAGCAAAAGGAGTCTAGATTCTCTGCCTCATCGGGGATGATAAAAAGATTTTGTAAGGGATTCTCTATCTTGTTGTGGGAGTAAAAGAAGAGACACTATAGTTTTAGTGTAATACCTAGAGGGGAGGCTCTGGGAGTGGATGTAGGTCATGTTGACCAAACCACTATAAAAATTTTGTGTGTTCTTTTTATTTTTATTCATGCACTTAATTTTTGCATTATTTACTCTTGATTATTTATGTGGTTGAAATATCATGATTCTATTTTTGTGAAATTGTTCTGCTTCTATCTTGGGATAAAAGTAGTTTGTTTTCAACTATAAAAAATCTCAGAAAAAGTTTCCTTGTTGATTAAGATAAACTTTTTAAAATACTAATTCATCCCCCCCTCTTGGTTAGCCTCGGGCTAGTTCATAAGGGCTTAACAACCCTAATGAACATTCAAGTGGTATCAGATCGGGATTCAAAATATCAAATTTTAGAAAACTTTGAATTAAAGATCCAGGGCAAAATTTGGTAACTAAAACATGGCTGAAGGGTATTCTATTACTTGACCACACTTATTTGATAATATAGAATTGATTTTTTGAAAACTCGTAGGTCCACCTTTTTGTAGTCTATAGATTATAGCATGTGATGCTTGTAAAAAAAGTTATTCTACACCAACACTTGAAGTTAATATCATAAAAACCAAACTTCATTTTTTTGAATGGACTTTTGATCATATATAGCATAACTTAATGGAAAATATTTAAACTATTTATTATGTTTTAAAATTTAAAATTATATGCGTATTTCAACATGTGCAACTGGTAAACAAATTTGGGATAGATTATGCATTTCTTATGAAGGAACAAGTGAAGTTAAGCAAGCTAGGTTAAATATTTTACTTTATGACTATGAACTTTTTTGCATGAAACCTAGTGAGTCAATATCTGAAATGTATACTAAGTTTACACAAATAGTCACCTCCATACAAGACTTAGTAAGAGAGCTAACAAACTATAAGAAAGTTAACAAATTTTTTAGATGTTTACCTTCTTTCTTTGATGCTAAGATTATTGCTATAGCTGAATCTAAGGATTTGAATGTTTATTCTATATATAACTTACTTGGATCACTCATTGTGAACCAAAGACAACTTGATGTTGGCAAGAAAAAGAAGGACAAAATTGTAGCCTTAAAGGTTGATGATTCTGACACTAATACTTCATGTTCTAAGAATGACGATATTGCCTTAATTACAAGGCCATTCAAAAGCTTTTTGAGAATAAGAAAAAGCGCCATTAGAAATGGAACAAAGGTACGAATAATTAGAATACTAAAGGTTCTTCTTATGTGATTTTCTTTGGATGCAGGAAGCCAGGACATGTAAAATTTGATTGCCCAACACTTAAGAGTCACCCAAGAAAGGGGAAGAGTGAGGAGAAACCCAAGTTTAAGAAGGGTAAGCTAAGAACCTAAAAGGCTTTCTGGGTGGATTCTACATCTAACTTATCTAAAATTGAAGTTGTAGAGGAGATAACAAACTTGTGTTTAATGGCGGATGATCATCTTGGTCACTCTGACCAAGCAGATGTGTATGAATTAACATACGATCAATTGCTTGAAGTTTCTGAGAAAATTCATTCATTTTAAAGAAAGCTTAAAAAATCACTTGCTAGCCGAAAATTGGAATTTCTGAACTTACAAAAAGAGCATGAAGTTTTGATAAAAAATCATTCAACTTTGGATAGAAATTATTTGACTTTGTTGGATGAATTTGACTCATTGAATGAAAAGCATCTTGATTTAGCAAATGATCATGATTCCTTTAAAAGTTTACATGTTGATCTAGAAAATGTATATAAAAACTTAAATACTCTTGCAATAGATTTAGATAATAGGGAGCATGCTTTGAAAATAAAAATTTCAATTCTTGAAAATTGAAATAAGTTTTTAGAAGCTAAATTAGCTACTTTCAAAGAAAATGAAAAATTTCACACAAAGCTTAAGTTTTATATTCCATCAGATCATTATGCATCATTCAAACATAAGAAGATGCAGTATAACTCGAGTAAACAAGTAAACCCTTTTCCTGGTATTAGATGTTTCTCTTGTGGTATGTTAGGACATATTTCCCACACTTGCAATATTAACCATAGTACACATTAGGTGCAGAGACTAAAATTCAAAACTCACAGTATAGTATGCATATATTACATTCTTCTTTCCATAAGAAGGGGCCCAAACCTATATAGGTTCCCAAATCTAATATTTAATGATTTTATAGGACTGCTGTCACATAAGAGCTTGTGAGAACATGTGGACCTAGATAGTGTATGCTCATGCCATATGACTTGAAATGCTAATCAATTCATTTCACGGGAGGCTAAGGTTGGAAGCAATGTCACTCTTCGAGACAACACCACCAAAAAAGTGGTGAACACAGGTATGATTGGAAACTCCAAGAACCTTTTAATTTAAAATGTTTTACTTATTGATGGCTTAAAATATAATCTACTAAGCATAAGCCAGGTGTGTGATAAAGGCTATATAATTAAATATCTAACTACTAGATACATCATTAGCCTAAATGGAAAAATTGTGCTGTATGCATAAAGGTAAAAAAAATTTTACATGCTAGATTTAAATTCTATTAATTCTGATAACACCCTTTTCCTGAAAACTATTTCTGATGAGTCTTGGTTGTGGCATAGGAGATTATATCATGCTAGCATGAAAACACTTATAAAAGTAACCCAAAAAGACTTAGTAAGAGGGATCCCCAAGCTTGAATTCACTAAGGACCACCTGTGTTTGCTTGTCAATCAGGGAAATATGTCAAAACCTCTTTCCATTTCATTAAGGTCATTAACACTCTAAACCTTTAAAATTCCTTCACATGGATTTATTTGGACTCATTAGCACTACAAGCTTAGGGGGGAAAGGTCTTTGGGTTTGTAATATTTGATGACTACTGTAGGTTCATTTGGACTAGATTTTTGTCACATAAAAGTGAGTCATTTGATGAATTTAAATAATTCTCCACTTATATTAAGAAAAATCTAGGTTGTGATATATTGACCATCTATAATGATCATGATGGAGAGTTTAAAAATGAGATATTTGAAAATTACTATGAGGAGCAAGGGATTAGTCATAACTTCTTAGCACTTAGGACCCCTTAGTAGAATAGGGTAGCGGAAAGAAAGAATAAAACCTTAGTTAAAGATGCTACAGCCACACTTGCTGAGTATTCACTTCCAAAATTCTTTTGGGCATAAGCTATGAGTTATGTGTTGAATAAGGTGAATATTAGATCCAAACTGAATGAGACATCTTATGAGATCATTAAAGGTAGGACACCCAACCTTTCTCACCTCCATGTCTTTGGATGTAAGATTTTCATTCTAAATAATAAGAAATCACTCTTAGGAAAATTTGACCCAAAATTTGATGGAGTGTTCTTAGGTTATTTAAGTGTAGGGAAATCCTATAGAGTGTTTAATAAGAGAATATTAGTAGTGGAGGAGACTACTCATATATTGTTTGATGATTCTGATTCTAAAAAGTCTAGAATTGAGGAAGAAGATAAAGTAGGTGAGTTTACCTAAGGAGTAGAAATTATAAATTTAGAGTAAAGGGTAGAACCTCAAAATACTTTTCCTTGAAAATAGACATGTTCTTTGATTCATCCTAAAGAACTGATCTTAGGAAACCCCTCTGAAGCTATTAGAACTAGGCAAGGACTTAAAAAAGAAGTAATCCACTTTGTTTTTATTTCAATGACTGAACCCACCAACATCAATTAAACCCTTTCTGATGTATTATGGGTCCTAGCCATATAAGAGGAACTAAACTATTTTGTTAGGAATGATGTTTGGGATCTAGTAGAAAGATGTAAGGACCAGAGTGTAGTAGGAACCAAATTAGTCTTTAAGAATAAAATGTATGATTTTGGTGTGGTAGTTAAGAATAAGGCAAGATTAGTGGCTAAGGGGTACAACAAAATATAATGGATTGATTTTGAGGAAACTTTTACTCCTATAGCTCGATTAGAAGTCATTAGAGTGCTACTAGCTTTTGCCTATTATAAGAGATTTAAGCTTTTCCTAATGGATGTCAAGAGTACTTTTTTTTAAATGTGATAATAAAAGAAGTATTATTATAGAGCAAACCCAGGCATTGAGAATTCCCAATATTTAAATCATATTTTCAAATTAAAAAAGGCTTTATATGGATTACAATAGGCACCCAGGGCATGGTATGAGAGGCTTAGCACATTCCTACTGTAAATGGAGTTTGTTAAGAGGAGCATGACACCACCCTTCTTCTTACGAGAGTAGGAGATGTATTACTCCTTGTCTAGATATTTATTGATGATATACTTTTTGGATCTTCTGATAAAAATTTATGTGACAATTTTTCTAAAATAATGAGTAAGGAAATTGAGATGAGAATGATGGGAGAATTGTCCAACTTTTTTGGGTTTAGCATAAGGTAAATAGATGATCAAACTTTTCGTAATCAATCAAAATACATTAAAGATATTCTAAAGAAATATGAAATAGATAAAGCCAAGATAATAAAAACTCCTATGAGCTCCACTGTTCAATATGATAAAGACTCAAATGGAAAATCAGTTGATCAAAAAAGAAAAAAAAAATAGAGGAATGATTGGATCACTTCTTTACTTGACAGCTAGTATAATTGACATAATATTTAGTGTTTACCTTTGTGCTAATTTCAAATTAATCCAACCACCTAACTTTAGTAAAGAAAATCCTTAGATATCTCTTAGGAAACTAAAACTAAAGAATTTTGTGTCCAAGTCATAACACTTCTTTTGCGATTATAGGATATTCTGATTCAGACTTTACAAGGTGTAGAGTGGATAAAAAGAGTACCTCTGGAATATGTTAATTCATAGGAAAATCTTTAGTCTCCTAGTCTAATAGAAAATAAAACTCAGTTACACATTCCACTGTTGAAGCTGAATATATAGCCTTAAGAAATTGTGTGGCCCCAAGTCATTTGGTTAAAGTAATAGATTCTAAATTTAGGATTACCTATAGGCATAATGTCAATCCTATGTGATGACACTAGTTCCATCTACATCTCTAAAAATCCTATCCAACATTTTAAAACCAAAAACATTGGTATAACATCACTTTATTAGGGACCATATTACAAAAGGAGACATTTAGCTACACCATATAGCAACTGATGGCTGACATATTTACTAAACCTCTGGCCTTTAAAATTTTTAGCATCTTAAACACCAAATTAGGTGTTATAGATATTAAAGCTTGAAATCATTGCTTTCTATTTTCTAATCTTTCTTTTCTTTTTCTTTGCATGTTTGTTTTTGTTAATGTGCTGCTATTTTCCATGGTTCATTTTTATGTTATTTTCTCCTACAATTTTTTTATTGGTCATTGCTAAAATGATATTTTTTTCTTTTCTTTTGTTTTTGAAAATTTGTAAATAATAATTGACTTCTCTAAATAAGTTAAAAGAAGAAATATTGTTGATTATTTCTCTTGCTCTAACTCCTTTAGCAGTGTAATTTTCTCTTTGAATAAAAAATTTATTTCAAATTGAAAGCTGGACTTTGAAATTGAGATCTTTTTTATCTTCTTAAAGTAAGCTATCTCATATGAATAATGTTTAAATTCATTAAATCATTTTCAAGTTTTCTTGATCAGGTTATTGTAGTTATCACATAAATATGATTCTGATTTGTGATTTATTCTTCCTTATAATAGAGTGTGAGTTTTTCTTCTCTTATGTTTAGAAGATATTCTCACAACTAAGATTCTTTAAAGGTTTCAAAATGGAGGTAGCTCATAAAAATGATAACATGCATAAAATGAGCCCAATAGAAAACTAAATTTGATGTGCAATGATTGCCAAATAATTGAAAGATACACAAAGTGTATCAAAAATCAAAAGAAGTGTAAAGTGTGCCAAATAACTAACAAGAGACACAAAATGAGCCCACAAAGAAATAAGCTTTCTTCTCTTTCAAATCTTTAAATCTTAGAAGAATTCATTTGTCATTTGATATCTTCAAACACTTGCTTTTTTAAAACCCATGATTTTGACTAATTATTTTTCTATATTCTTCTATCAGATATATTTTCTAGAACAAAGTTTTGAATATATCACTTTTCTTATCTGATTTCTTTTCTAAGTTAGATTATTGTTTTCAAAAGATTTTTACCCAGTAAGGAGTTCGAGCTGGAGTTAACAAGATCAGTTGTTCTACCATTTTTTTGGATTTAGGTATTATTAATTCATTTTTACAAGTTTTAAATCTAAAACTAAGGTTATTTTGTCTAGAATGATGGTTGAATAAAAAAAAACTTTTATTTTTGGTCTTTTTATTATTTTTTTATTGTATTTTTACTTATTCTTGTTTTTTTTTTTTTTGTGCTTTTCTAATGTTCTCTGTTCTTTTTTTCCTTTCTAGTATTTTCTAGTTCCTCCTTTTTGTGATGAAAAAAGGGGCAGTAGGAATGTTTATAAACGCTTGTGTGCCTATAAAAGTTATTTTTACTTAGTGGTTATTATTGTGTTCCTACTTAGTTCTTTTGTTTATGTTATTCTTTTCTTCTTTTGTCACCTACCGTATTTTTCAATGTCTATTCTTAGTAATGGTGAGTTTAAGGAATAACAAAACATCTTTGAGAGCTTTAATAATAATGTTTTCCTTTATAAAAAAAGGGGAGCTTTTGTAGATCTGAATTCAAGCCTTAAAATTTTGATGATAACAAATATTATTATGTTTATTTACTATGATATCTCTTAATAATTAAAGTTCATTGTATATCTATTTTCTCTATTAAATATTAATATTTTAGGTCCACAAGCTCACTCTTAAGCTAGCTCAAGATCGGGTAAACTAGGACTGAGTGAAGTCTGTAATTTTAATTTAAATGCATGTTCTACCTTTTCTTGAGTAAATTGTAATATAGTGGATCTTGAAACTAAGTAACCACACAAACACTCAAGATAGTGAGTAAAGCAAGATAGAGAAAATTAATTTTTTTTAACCAAATTATATAGGATGATTTTTGTCATCTTAGGTAATATGTTCAGCTCTCAACCCTAATTAGGGCATCTGAGTCATGTAAACCTGATTAAGCAAATTATCCTAGATGATACACCCATTGTCCTGGATAATATGCTTAAATCACAAAAACCATCCACTAAAATCATTTAGGTAAGATTTTAAAACTCTCAAATTGGAACTAATCGTATAGGATAATATGATCGTCCAAGATGATTCATTCCATTCATGCCTAAATTAATTAGGTGATTAGGAGAGTAATTAAGGTTAGATAGATCAATTATATTATCTGGGATGATCGTAGAATTATATTAGATGACCTGTAAGAAAAATCTTAGTTTTCTCATAATTCTCCTGGACATTCTGAACTATCTGTTGGATGATAATGTTTGATTTTGAACTAATCATAAATGACGATCACAATATTATCTTGGATGATCAATTATATTTCTATATATTGTCCTTATTTTTCTCCTCGATTTCCCAAACTATCAACTGGATGATAATGTCTAATTTTGAACTAATTTTACAGCATGATGTATACATCATCTTAGATGATTAGAACAAACTTTATGTTCTAACCGTATAAGAAAACATGATCATTTTTGCTGGAAGGGCTGACATAAACTAATCATAAAGGATGATAAAAAAATGATCCTGGATGATATTTGTTGGCAAGTTAAAAATTATGATGTTTTTTAAGGCCTTCTATTTAAGCTCTCTTAATTGCTGATGATATAATCTTTTGATTGTGTCCCGTCATGAGAGAGCTTAAAGAAAGAGAAGGAGAGATTGGGAGAGAGAGAGAGAATTATATGAGGGAGTAATTTGTGAGGTGTTCACAAAGGTTGTTCCAAGGAAGGATTTAAGTTTTTTTTCCTATCATTATCCTTGGCTCCTTGGTGGCTCTAGGGAGGTCTTCATGAGCACTAGATCAAGGTTCTCTTCTAGCTTTAGGAGGAAGCAAAAGGAGTTGGGATTCTACACCTGCTTTAGGAGGAAGAAAAAGGAGTCTAGGTTCTTTGCCTCACTGGGGTCGATGAAAATTTTTTTTGTAAGGGCTTCTAGGCCTTACTATGGGAGCAAAAGGATATACACTATAGTTTTAGTGCAATTCCTAGAGGGGAGGCTCCAGGGAGTAGATGTAGGTCAGGTTGACTAAACCACTATAAAAATCTAGTTTGTTCTTTCTATTTTTTTTCCTGCACTTAATTTTTGTACTGTTTACTCTTGATTATTTGTGTGGTTGAAATATCTTAATTATGTTTATGAGAAATTATTTTGCTTCTGCCTTTGGATAAAAGTAGTTTATTTTAAAATATTAAAAATCTCAAAAATATTTTCCTTCTTATTTAAGTTAAATTTTTAAAATACCAATTCACCCCCCTCCTTTGGTTAGCCTCAGAATTGTTTATATGGGCTTAATAATCCTAACGAACTTTCATACTCACTTCCTAAATATTTTTGGGCAGAAGTAGTGAATACAACTTGTTATGTTCTAAATATGGTAAAGGTTAGATCTATGCTGAACTCGACATCCTATAAAATATTTAAGGGTAGGACACCCAACCTCTCTCACCTTCATGTCTTTGGATGTAAAGTGATCATTCGAAATAATGGGAAATCTCTACTAAGAAAGTTTGACCCCAAATCTAATGAAGGAGTGTTCCTAGGATACTCAAATGTTGTAAAATCCTATAGAGTTTTCAATAAAATAACATTGGTAGTAGAGGATACCACTCATGTTATATTTGATAAATCTGATAATTCTGGAGGGTCTAAGGTAGAACAAGAATAGGTTATAGAAATTGCCAAAGGAGTATAATTTATAAATCTAGAGGAAAGGGTAAACCTGAAAATACAATGCCAAGAGAATGGAGATATTCTTCAAGTCATCTTAAAGAGTTGATCTTAGGATACCCATCTAAAGGTGTTAAAACTAGGCATAAACATATAAAAGAAGTAAACCACTCTGCCTTCATTTTAATAATTGAACCATCAAACATAAATCAAGCCCTATCTAATGCATTCTTGATCCTAACCATCTAAGAAGAGTTAATTCAAATTGTAAGGCATGACGTTTGGGAGCTAATTAAAGGGCCTAAAGTCCAAAGTGTAGTTGGAACTAAATAGGTTTTCAAAAACAAAATGAATGATCCTGGTGTTGTGGTTAAAAATAAAGTAATATTAGTGGATAAGAGGTATAACCAGATAGAAGGAGTTGACTTTGAAGAAACCTTTCCCCCTATAGTTAGATTGGAAGCTATTAGGGTGCAACTAGCCTATGCTTGCTTTAAGGGATTTAAACTATACCAAATGGATGTCAAAAGTACCTTTCTGAATGTTGAAAATTCATAATTTCCTAATCATGTGTTCAAATTAAACAAGGTTTTATATGAACGAAAATAAGTACCCAAAGCATGATACTAAAGGCTAAACACAATTTTATCATAGAGAACATTTGTTAAGGGGAGCGTAGACACTACCCTATTTTTACAAAAGGGTTTAAGGTATAAACTACTCATTATCCAACTTTATATTTATGATATTCTTTTTAAATCTTCTAATAAAAATCTATGTGATGAAGTTTTAAAAATAATTAGTAAGGAGTTTGCAATGAGTAAGAAGGGAGAATTGACCTACTTTTTGAGATTTAGTATAAGGTAGAAGAATGATGGAATTTTCCTTATTTAGGTAAAATATATTAAGAACATCCTAAAAATTTTTGAAATAGATGAAGCCAAGGTAATAAACACTCCCATGAGTTCCACTATTCAGTTAGATAAGGATTCGAATGGAAAATCTTTTGATCAAATGAAATATAGAGGAATAATTAGATTACTTCTTTACTTAACTACTAATAGACCAAATATTATGTTTAGTGTTTATCTCTATGCTAGATTTCAAGCTGATCTAGTAGAGTCCCACTTGACTGATGTTAAGAGAATACTTAGATATTTCTTAGGAATCTGGTATCCTAGGCATAGTACCTCTTTTAAAATCTTAGGATATTCTGATTCAAATTTTGCAGGATATAAGGTTGATATGAAAAGCATTTCTAGAACATGTTAATTCATAGGACAGTCCTTAGTCTCCTGGTCTAGTAGAAAATAAGCAGTTACATTGTCTATTGCTAAAGCTAAATACATAACCTTAGGAAGTTGTGTGGCCCAAGTCCTTTGGTTAAAGTAATGAATATTGGATTAATGATTACTTGTCAGCTCCATTCAACTCTTATGTGATAACTCTAGTGCCATCTGCATTTTGAAGAATCCAATCCAACACTCCAGGACAAAACACATAGACATAAGGAGTCATTTTGTTAGGGACCATGTTGCCAAAGGAGAAATAGTGTTACTACATGAAGCCATTGAAAATCAACTTGCTAATATCATTACAAAACCACTGGCCTTTGAAACCTTCAGCACCTTAAGAGCCATATTAGGTGTGATAGATATTCATGCTTGAAATCGATGATTTTTTATGTTTCTATTTTTTTGTTTGATTTGTATGTTTATTTTATTTTATTTTATTTTTTTCTATTTCATTCTTTCAGTGTTTTAAGAATCAGATCACTGCTCACTTATGTTGTGGAATTTTATAAATTCCTTTTTTTTATTTAAAAATATGTTAGAAGGGATTGACATCTATAAAATAGTTAAAGGAAGAAACATTACTGATTATTTCTCTTCCTCTAACTCCTTTAGTGGTGTATTTTCTTTCTGAATCAAAATCCATCTCAAATAAAAAAATTAGAATTTAAAATAGAGATCTATTTTATCTTCCTATAATAATCTATCTCATATGGATAATATTCTAAGTTGGTGAATCTCTTTTTGGTTTTCTTAATCATGTTGTTGCATTTATAATATGGATAAGAATCTAATTTGTGGTTTACTCTTCCTTATTAAAGAGAGTGAGTTTATCCTTGCTACGGATCAGTTTTCATGGATTAGAATTTTGATGGTAGCAAACATTCATGATTTTCTACGACTGCCTTGCCTAGTAACTTTTCAGGTCCACAAGATCGAGTGCAACTCAAGCCAGCTCAAGATTGGGTAGATTAAGTCTGAGATAGTTTGTATTTTTCCCTTTCTTAAGTCTATTATAAATAATGTGGTTCTTGATGCTAAGTAACCTTACACACACACACCTTGGGAGAATTTCTAACTGTTTCCTAAAGTTTACTTTTTTTTTTTTGAGGAAAATGCAGCAAATTGCATTAATGGAAGAAAATAAAGAGCAAACTACAAGCTAAAGACAAACGATTCCTCCTTTAATAAAGACACAAATATAGGAGGAATCTTGCAAGAACTAATATCATCCCAAATAAAAGAACTAATAAAGGCATAGTTAGCACATAAATCCACTAACTTATTACCTCTTCTATTAATACTATTAAAAATTACATGATCAAACTTATTAATACCTTGAAAATTATCAAAGGAGGTACCTTTTGATTTTTCTTCTTGAAGAAACTTGATAATATTATCATTGTCCCCCTCTATGATTATTCCCTTAAACTTGAACATCCAATCCTTGATGACTTCCTTGATAGAATGAGTAGCCAATAACTCCAAATAAGAGACATCCCAATGAGAACGGTCATTCCAAATGCCAAGAGAAATCTTCCTTTACAATCACGAACAACACCTCCTATTCCAGCTTTGTAAGAAGGAAGCAATGAAGCATCTACATCAACCTTAATCCAATCGGGTGGAGGAAGGTGCCAATGAAGATCACACAACCTAGACGGCTGATTAACACCCAATATACCCAAATTTCCACTATCACCGTGAGTAGCAACTGAAGCATAGCTTAAGGCATTTGTAGCAATAGCCAAAGCTGTATCCTCAATCACTTTATGAGTAAGATTGTTTCTAGAATTCCAATTGAAGAAGATTAAATTATAGAATAAAGAAGCCAAGAAAGTTTTCTCATTAGAAAGCCAATTGTAACATTCTGATAGATTAGAGAAAATTGGGATAAAAAAACCCCATTTATTTAATAACCGATTAGCATCCTACAATTTACTGCATCTGACCACTATATGCTCTATATCTTCTCCTTCGTTGCAATCCCTAGGACATCCAACATCCTTATGCAACCTTCTATAAGCAAGGAATTGAAAAGTAGGCAATGAATGCATCATGAAAAATCCTCCACCAAAACATTTCAACCCTTGGAATAAGTTTGGTCTTCCTAATCCAGTTCCAATATTCTACTGTACATGAATCCTGTACTGTAGCATCACACACCATGGAAGATAAAGATTTTCCAATCCTTAGCATAATCAATTCCAATGAATCTCTATCCATCTCAGTTTTTATACTAACTTGACAAACAAGTTTGACAAGTTCAGGACCCATAACTTCCTTCAATTTTTCAGAATTCCAGGTTCCATTTTCAATATAAATTTTAACCATATTATCACCAATATCATTAGTGATGAAAGTTTTCTATTTGCTAAGACTTTTATCCAACATTAAGTAGTCATTTAACATATCAATTGATTTACCATCTGCGATTGACCATTTCAAAATAGTCTTCAAAGAATTCCCTCCATCTGATACAATATTCCAAGCAAATGAACTAGTTTTTTTTTTTTTTTGCACCGATGCCAAACAGATTACCATACTTTGGATAGAGAACCTTGTGAAGTAATGAATCTTTATCTTGAATATATCTCCAGGCAATCTTAGCTCTTAAAGGACCAACCTTGTTAGCACAAGAATGGAGTCATCTACCTCCCCATTTTAGAGGGAAGCACATGATCTCCCAATTCACATAATGGATTCCATATTTCCCATTGGTTTGTTCCAAATAAAACTTCTACCAATTTTATCAACTTCATTAAGGATGCTTCTTGGAATCACTGAGTTCGTGCAATGGAAGATGGTATATGAAAGTAACACAGTTTTTATAAGCATCACTTTCACAGTCAAAGACATCAATTTACCTCCCCAAATGTTTGTTATTTTAAAAGCTTTTTCAATAATGAATTGGAAATCATTTCCAACCAGTCTTCTAAGAGCTAGTTTTAAATCAAGGTAATTTAGCTCTTTAACAACTTTGAACTTCAAGATCCGGGAAACCTATTTCTTCTTTCTTCTATTTATAGCCTTGCTAAAAAAAGAGAAGATTTAGATGCATTAATTTTTAGGCCCGTCCACTCACAAAATCTTCCCAAAATTCCCTTTATCTCCTTGATGCTTTGTAGCTTTGTTTCAGAAAAAATAATCACATCATCTGCATACAGCATGTGAGAAATCCTTGGACTTATAGTATTCACCCGAATACCTATAGATTCCTCTTTCTCCATAAAAGCATTGGTTAATAATTGAGAGCATAGAATGAATAAATAGGGGGACAATGGACAGCCTTGTCGGAATCCACTACTAGCTTGGATCCAACTTGAAGCATTCCCATTAATCAAAATAGAAAATTTTGAGTCTTGGACACACTCCAATATAAGACTTGAAAATTTGGATGGAAATCCAAAATACTTGAATGCTTTTTTAAGAGCCAGCCAACCCATCAAATCATATGCCTGCTCCATATCAATTTTAATAGAAACAAAGCCTTTGGAAGATTTAGAGTACCTGAACTTGTACATAATCTCTTGAGCCACCATAACATGATTTTTCAATGATCTCCCCTTCAAGAATGCCGCCTGTTCTTTGGAGATGATTTTAGGAATTAAAGATTCCATTCTATTCATTAGAACTTTAGCCAACACCTTATAAATTGTATTTCATAAACTGATTGGCCTATAGCTGCAGGGAGCCAACGAGTTCTCAACTTTGGGAATAAGAACAATGAGAGTTTCCTTCCATCTAGGATCCATCTCAGAATTCTCAAAGAAAAAATTTACAGCATTCCAAAAATCCTTCTAAATGGTCTCCCAATATGCTTTGATGAAGGAGTAGGTAATACCATTATTACCTGGAGAACTATAATTTGCACTTTGCTTAATAACTTCTTCAACTTCATCTGTAGAGAACACTTTGTTTAAAAGATTTGCTTCATCCTCATTTAAGCATCCTCTTGATTCTGGCCACCCTTGCAAATTACAATATTTGTTTTTCCATTTGGCTTGAAAAAATTGAACAATGATTTCTTCAATTTTATATTGATCTTCAACCATCTCACCATTGTCATCTTTGATTTTAATAATGTAGTTTGAATTTCTCCTAGCCATTGCAAATGACTGGAATTTTTTTTTATTATGATCTCCCTCCAAGATCCACTTCACTTTAGCCCCTTTGCCTCCACCATGTATCTAACCGAGCTAGAATTGAATTAAATTCTGTCAGTTTTACTTTAAGCTTCCAAAGCTCTTCCTCTGAAAGACCACAATCACCTGCTTCTTTAGATTGTAAATCCTCTATCTCTTTCAATAATGAGTCTTTTGACTGAAAAAGGCTTTTATGTTTAGCTCTACTCTAGTAGTGTAAAGCCTTCAAAGATTTATCCAACTTAGAGATCAGTATGTTGAAACAGCTGCCCACAGATTTCTTCAGCCAGACAGCCCTTACAACAGCAGCTGATGCTTTGTTTGCTGCCCAGTAGTCCTCAAATCTGAAAAATTTTCTGAAAGAAGATTGAATTCCTGATAGATTTAGGAGAATTGGGCAATGTTCAAAAGCCACCCGAGGCAAATGCTTAATCATCAATCTATGGGAGGAATTAATAGTGGCTGAATTCAAATAGCATCTATCCAATCTTTCAAGAATGCGATCATTCCCAGTTTTGTTGTTACACCAAGTGAACCATGGACCAACAAATCCAACTTCAGGTAAATCGTTGCTAGCCAAGAAGGTTTTCATTTCCTTAGATCCAAGGGAAAAACTGAATCTCTTCCCTCCCCTTTTATCATCTTTGGAAACAATACAATTAAAATCTCCTCCTATTACCATAGGTAAGTCCTTGGAAGAGTAAGCTTCCAATCGATCCCAAATCTTTCTTCTCTTGTATGAATCCTTATTTCCATAAATTGGAACAATATGCCAACTCCCTTTGTTATAAACTTCCATATCACCAATCACAAATTAGTTAGAAGCTTCCAATACACAACATTTAGTAACATTCCTCTTCCATAGCAGCATAATTCCCCTAGAAAGACCTTCAGAGGGTACATGAAAGAAATCCCAATCCGGACCAACAAGAGTGTCCACATCCTTCCTTTCCATAATAGAAACTTTTGTTTCCAACAAACCAAAAAAGAAAACACCCATAATTTTTCATAATAACTATAAGATATAGAGAAGCCTTTTTCTTCCTGGCTCCTCTATAGTTCCAAAATGCTATAGATGACATTATTGGAAATGAGGGGATTCCATACCCAACTTATCCCCATCCAACCTCCTACTCCTAGGACCCAAATTTATAGGCCCCAAACCTTTAAGTTGTTTGGTACCTTTTTTCTTTGAAGTAGCCTCTACAATATCACTTGGTTCTTCTTTGGAAATATCTTTATCCCTCTTAGCAATACTGACTGCCAATTCTTCCTTCTCAACCATAGAATGGTCATTGACTTCATCAGTGACAATAATTTCCCCTTCTTCTAACAAGCTATTTAATACATCAAACTTATTTTCAATTACAGCAGAAAAAAGAGTTTTAGGCTCTATACCAGATTTGTTTCTAAGTTCCTGCTCTTTGTTCAAAACCTCCAATTGCACTTTTGAAACAGCTCCTTGAAGTTCATTGCCTTTACTAAGTTCATTATTCCAATTAGACAGATCAGGTTCAGCTTGAACTAAAGGAACTTCTTCTCCCACTTCTTTGAAATCAGCTTTAGTGTTCAATTCCACAGATTTATTATTCACTAAATCTGTGTTTTTTTTTTTTTAACATGGATTCTGATAGAACGTTGATAACCTCTTTTAAGAGTTGTGTTTCTATAGCTTCTTCTCCCAAATTTAACATGGACCCAAGGTCCATAACTCTCTTTGGCCTTTGAAGTTCCGTCAGCAATTGAATTACATTTAATTTTTTGACCTTCTACTTCTTTCTACTTTGAGGAACTATCCGCCTGATTTGAATTAATTTTACTCTTCAAATAGTCTTTTTTGAGGTGACCAATTCTCCCACATTTAACACAGAAGTTCAAAATCCTTTCATACTCTATCTTCTGATGAAATTTACCTGTGCATCCTTCCACCCAAACACTAAGGGAGCTATTCATCTAGCTTGATGCGTACACAAAACCTTCCAAACTCTCATCTTCCCCACTGAAACATGTTCCTATCGATGAGGAGAGGCTTCCCAACCATGGAAGCAATTCCTCAGACATTCAGTTCATCATAGCACTGTAAAGGAAGGTTTGGCATCCTGATCCAAACAGGAGATGTCAAACCTTTTAAGGACATCGGAGAGAATTTCGGCGACCATTTGTCTACCCCAATGATCTATCCTCTAACAAACCACAGCCCATTAGCTAAGACTGTGTCTAATGGCTCTTGTTCATAAAATGAACACAATTCCCAATCCATTCCTAACATTGTTAGATGGAATCTCCCATAAGGAGCCCACTGCCTCCTTAGTTTAGCACTAATTATTGGGAAAGGAATGTTCCCTCCGAACACCTTTATCACTAGAGAATTCTGTAATTTTTTGAAATTCTCCAATTCATTTTGCAAATAGAGCTTGACTGAACTTCCATCATTCAATAAATAATCATCAAGATTAAGATTATCCACCTTTATATTATCCTTCCTGCTCCAGGCATTTGATGAAACACTGTTGTCAGGTCTTGGAAGGGCATTAACTAATCCTTCCACATATTCTCCCAGTTCACTAGAATTGCAACTTTTGACTTTTACGAGATCCATTCGAGCGTGTTCATTAACATCTTCAGCTCTCTTCTCCTCTACCACTGGATTAAAACCAACATTAGCTTTCTCCGATCTGAAGCTATCTTCAATTGGTTTAATTTCAATCACATTTCCATTTTTAATCTCCATAACTGATTTGAATCCATCTTTAATTTCAATACCCGATGACTTTTTGAGAGCAACTCTCTCTGATATGATAGACATTGATGACGGAGAAGCTCCATCAACATTAGACACTGAAATTTTGCCACTCTTGAATGAAATTTTTTATTTATCTTCCATCATCACTTCCTTCCCTTTCCCAATAATTTCAACTTCATTCTTCTTATTCAGCAATCCTCCTTCATTGATGATTAATGGTTTCCCGAAGCTTTTAGCATTTTTAGAATTCTGAAATCTAGCTTTTCCATCTCTGAAAGCCGGAGGTGAGGACGTAAACATATGGGATGAAGCCACCAAACCAGAGGATGATCATCTCGCATCAGCCTGACCGCCAGCCATCAATGGCCGATGACCCTCCGCCGCCACCAGAAGCAGCGAGAATCCTGCAAACTTAGAAACCGGATTAGCCCAGTCAAAAATTCAAATTTTCCTCAGACATTCTTTCTACTTTCTCTCTTTACACAATTGTAACTAGGTTATCCCATTAGAGCTAGAGATTACTATTTTTTGTAATATCATCCGAGATGATATTTATATCAGCCTAGATGATTGGTTCGAAAAGAGAATTCCTAATTAAGGTAGCCGTCATTAAGCACACCGTCCTGGATGATTTTGTATCACCTAGGAAGATAGTCTCAAATCAGAAAGAATCAGTAGCCAGATCTATTTAAGTATTACTTATTTTTAGACATCATCCCGGGCATCGTCCCAGGCATCGGCTTGGCCGATCACAGGATCGGCCGGGATGATAATACTAAAAAATTATCTAATCATCCCAAACCGACCGGGCTGATTGAGCAAAATATAGGCTGACCGGCCAGGCCAATATTCATATCGGCCTGGATGATAATGTCAGTTTTGTAAATCTATTTAAAGACCTCTTTCTTTCTCATGAAGAGGGTCTTTGGCAGCCATTGAAGCTTCGTTCTCTGGAGAAAACATGAAGAGAGAGCTTGAAAGAGAGAGAGAAAATGGTGGAGTTTGAGAGAGGGAGAAGATCCCTGGAGGTGGTTTCAAGGGAGTGTGGAAGGTGATTCCACATGATTGCTTTGGCGAGCTTGCACCTTAGTACCATCAAATTCAAGTCTTGTCTTAAGGGAAGTTCTGGGAAGAAGAAGATATCTTTGGTGTAAAAGGACCCTGCTAATCCGTCGCACCGGGGAAGGTGGAAGTGATTTTGTGAGGGCTTCTCCACCTAGCTGTGGGGGCTAAAGGAGAGACACTGAGTTTAGTACAATACTCAGAGGGTGCCTCTGAGGAGTGGACATAGGTCAAGGTTTGACCGAACAACTATAAATCTGGTGTGTTCTTTCCTTTATTATTTCTGTATTTAATTTCCACACTTTGGTTTTCTTTGTGGTGAATCTTGGCTGTGATTGTGTTTTGATTGCTGAAAGATTTCATTATATCAATTCACCTCTCTCTTAGTTAGCCTTGGAACTAGTTCATAAGGGCTTAACATCCCTAACAAACCTTCAAGTGGCATCAGAGCAGGATTCATAAAAATAAGTTTTTAAGAACTTTTGAATTTTGATCCATGGCTAATTTTTATAATCGTAATATAGCGGAAGGTTTTTCAATTACCAGACCACCTTTATTTGAAAATATTACTTTTGATTTTTCAAAAATTTGCATGTCTACTTTCTTGCAATCAATTAATTTTTGAATGTGAAAAATGATTTTAACTGATTATTCTGTACCATTACGTACTATAGATGGAATTAAAACTGAGATTTCTTTTAATCAATGGAGTAAGGAAGAACAAATCAATGCTCAATTGAATGCAAAATCATTAAACTGTTTGTTTTGTGCTTTAAATTTTGAAGACTTTATGTTTGTTTTTATATACACTACTAGAAATTTAGGTAAATTACACACTATATATGAAGACTCAAGTGAAATCAAGCAGTCCAAGTTGAATATTTTAATGCATGATTATGAACTATTTTGCATGAAATCTTATAAGATGATCTTAGACATGTCTACTAGGTTTATTCAAATTGAGACATCATTGTATGCTTTAGGTAAAGAGTTTTCAAACTTAGAAAAAGTTAATAAAATTCTATGTTGTCTACTTGATAAGTTTGATGCTGAAGTTGTTGCTATTTATGAATCAAAAAATTTGAATGAAGATTCTATTGATAATTTTATTGACTTACTCATTGCCTACGAGTAGAGTTTGGGTCCAAGACTTTTAGATGCAGGTGAAATGATAGTGCTAAAAGCTGAAGACATAGAGAAAAGTGGCTTAGTTGGTGAGAAAAACAATGACGTAACAAGCAAATTAGAAAGCTCACTAAAATATAAGCATCAACAAAAGTGGAATAAATGTAAAAATAGTAAGAATATTAAGATTTTCTCTGATTTTATTTGCTTTGGATGTAGAAAATCTGGACATATGAAAAATCAGTACCCAAATTTGAGAACTCTTCCTATAAAAAAAAAGGGTAAAGCTAAACAAATTATAAAAATGATAAATAATGAAAAGCAAAAAATCTCCTGGGGAGTCCTAGCTTCTGAATCATCAGATCAGGAGCAAGATAATGTTTAAACCATTATTTGTGTTCTTTTTTTTTCGGTGTTTGCATGTTTTATTCATTTTTGTGTATTTTCTATTTTTTTCACTTTTTTCTTTCTTTTCTTTTTTATTAATTTTTTTTTTGTTTTTACTTTTTCTTTTTATGTAGTGTTTTCTCTTATCAACACACACATCACTATCTTAAATTCTTATGTAAGTTGTGGTTGACTTCTCTAAAAACACTCAAAGGAAGGAAACTCATAATTTTGACTCTCAATCTCTATTTCCTTAAAGAGGTTATTCTACTTTTGATTTAAAATCTTTATCATATTTTAAATTAGATTTTAAAACTAAACTTTTTCATTTTCCTACATTTTATCTATTGCATACAAATCTTTTGCAAGTCATTAAATCTACCTCATAATTTTCTTAATCAAGTAGTTCATTATGTCAATTGAATGAGTTTACTTTTATTTTTAAAATTTAAGAAAGGTAGTAAATTAAAAAAAAAGGACGTCAAATAAAAAAAAGTGGCCAATTATGCCAAAATAAAAGATGCACAATGACGCCAAATTGAGAAAGATACACAATTGAAAAAGATACACAAAGTGAATTAAAAAGTAAAAGACGTGCAAAGTGCGCCAAAAACTAAATAGAGGCATAAAATGAGCCCACAAAGAGTATGCTTACTTTTTTGTATAACTTAAAGCTTAAGAAAATCCTTGATATTTTTGATACTTCATCTTGAAAATAATGATTCTTGATTCACCAATTTTTGCATTAATTTCTTATTAGATATGTTTTATGAAAGGAGTTTTAAAAAATTAGTGTTTCTTTTTCTAATTTATTCCTTGATTTAGATATTGGATTAAAAAATTTTTTAGCCTTTAAAAGAACTTGAGCTTAGATTATCAATTTCTGAATTTCTTACCTTTACTGGATTATACGGTGTCAATCCATTCCTTACTAAGTTTTTGAATAAAATACAAGGTAACTTTTTCTTTTTTAAGATATTTTTGTGCCCCTTCTCTTTTTGATAATATCAAAAGGGGAGAATGTACTGTTGTATTTGTATCTTTTTTTACAAAAATTAAAAATAATAATAAAAAAAATTTCCCCTATTTTTTAAAGTTATATTTTAGTAAGGGGGGGATTAGGAGAAATCTTTTAATTTTTGTAAATTCAACCAGTAATGTTTGCCATCATCAAAAAAAGGAGAGATTGTTGCAGATCTATTTTCATGGATTAGAATTTTAATGATAGCAAACATTCATGATTTTATACGACTGACTTGCCTACTAACTTTTCAGGTCCATAAGATCGAGTGCAACTCAAGCCAGCTCAAAATTGGGTAGATTAAGTCTGAGTTAGTTTGTATTTTTTTCTCTTTCTTGAGTCTATTGTAAACAATGTGGTTCTTGATGCTAAGTAATATTGCACATACACACCTTGGGAGAATTTTTGACTATTTCATAGAGTTTAGTGTTTTTGGTAACATCATCCGGGATGATATTTATATCGGCCCGGATGATTGCTTCAAAAATAAAAACCCTAATTAGGACATCCTTATTAAGGCAACCGTCATTAAGCACATCATACTGGATAATTTTATATCAACCAGGATGATAGGCTCAAATCAGAAAGAATTAGCCGCCAGATTTATTTAAGTATTACTTAGTTTTGGACATAGTATCGAGCATCATCCCGGGCATCGGCCGGGCTGATTGAAGGATCGGCCGGGATGATATGACTAAAAAATTATCTAATCATCCCAAACTGACTGGGCTGATTGAGCAAAATTTATTGTGATCGGCCAGGTCGATATTCATATCGTCCTGGATGATAATGACAGTTTTGCAAATCTATTTAAAGATCTCTTTCTTTCTCATGAAAAGTGTATTTGACAGCCATTAAAGCTTCATTCTTCTGGAGGAAACTTGAAGAGAGAGTTTGAAAGAGACAGAGGAAAGGGTGGAGTTTGAGAGAGGGAGAAGATCCTTGGAGGGGGTTTCAAGGGAGTGTGGAGGGGGATTCCACACGGTTGCTCCGACGAGCTTGCACCTTAGTACCATCGGATTCAAGGCTTATCTTGAGGGATGTTCTGGGAAGAAGAAGATCTCTTTGGTGTCAAAGGACCCGGCTACTCTGCCGCACCGGGAAAGGTGAAAGTGATTTTATGAGGGCTTCTCCACCTAGCTGTGGGGGCTAAAGGAGTGACACTTAGTTTAGTGCAATACTCGGAGGGTTCCTCTGAGGAGTGGACATAGGTTAAGGTTTGACCGAACCACTATAAATATGGTGTGTTCTTTCCTTTATTATTTTCACATTTAATTTTCGCACTTTGGTTTTCTTTGTGGTGAATCTTGGTTGTGATTGTGTTTTGATTGCTAAAAGATTTTATTATATCAATTCACCTCTCTCTTGGTTTGCCTTAGGACTAGTTCATAAGAGCTTAACATCCCTAACAAAACTTCAATCCTCTCTTATATTTGAACGATAATCTCACAACTAAGAATTTCTTTTAAGGTTAAGAAAGGAAGCAATCATGCAAAAAATGAAAAGAACCACAAAATGAGCCTAAAAACTAAAAAGATGTGCAATGACCATGAAATAATTGTAAGATGGATGAAGTGTGTTAAAAATCAAAAGATGTACAATGTGTGCTAAAAGTTGATAAAGAGGAACAGAATGAGCCCACTAAAAGTTAGCTTGGCTTTCTTTCAAATCCTTAAGCTCTTAGAAGACTCATTATTCCAATCGATATAACGTGCACTTGAATTCAAAAATCATGATTTGTGATTAATTACTTTGCAATATTGTTCCATTAGATTTTTTTTTAAAAAAGTTTGAAAAGATCACTTTTCCTATCTAATTTCTTTTCTTATTTCAATTTTCATTTCAAAAATATTTTGACGTGTAAGGAGTCTGAGCTATGGTTAACGACATCAATTTTTTAACCTTTTTGGATTTTCGCATTATCAATTCATTTCTTAGAGGTTTTTAAATCTAATAATAATATTTTATTATTTATTGGATTTCATTAAGTCAAAAAAGGACTGTTTTTAATTTTATTTTATGACTATTTTTAGCTTATTCTTGTTTTATTTTATGTTTTTGGTATTTTAATTTTTTTTAAATCATCCTGATTTTTACATTCCATCCCCTAAATTCTTTAATTTTTGTTCACATTGTCCAGGATGATCCACATCATTCTTTACGATCTTAGCAAAAACTCCAATCCCAGATCTGACACTTCAAATGGCTTAAATTGATTAATTATTTGTGATCGTCCGATGTGATTCACCATCATACTGTACGATCCGTATGGCAGGAGTCATCGAATGATTTGAATGCAGTCTGGACAACCTGTTATGATAAATCATACAAAATGATCCATGTGTTTGTCTTATACGATCCAGTTAGTCAATAGTCATATAGGCTAACTCCTCTGGACGGTCATCCTGTGTCTAATCATCCCGTACAATGCCTGATAATTATAGATGATCAGACTAAGTTTTTTTAATGATCATATAGACAAATTGATTGCACCCAATCATCTATGACAATCTCCAGATTGTACTATACAATTTAGACATTTCTTTATAAATGGCTAGTTTTGTTTATTCTCTTCAACCCCCTCCAATCCTTTCTTCTTCCCTCATGAACTCAAACTCTTACAATGGGTGGTGGCAAAAGACCTAAAGTGCTTGCTGGTAGCTTGTCTAGGAGGGCTATCGATCCTCATTTCATAGATGAAGCTGATGAAGCAGCTTATAGTTGCTATAGTAATGCTGCCATTACCCCCTCAAAAATCATCAATCAAAACATTATGAACTTTCAAGTACTTGATCTATTTGCAAGAATAACCCTTGGCTTTCTCCTTACATTAGCCTTTCCATTTAATTCAGACCTTTTGTTTGAATTCTTTGCCAACCTTTGCATTAATAATGCTTTTATCGCTTTAAATTCATATGTTAATCGAAGGCATGTAGAGATTACCTATCAGTATTTTCATGAATTCCTTTACCTATATCTTAGCTTCAGATCCTAATTTTAACTGGGCTCCTCCAACCAATATTCTTAGGAAAACTAATGTGAACTATCATGTAGCCCAAGTTAATACCATAATTAAGGATGCCTAAACCAGCCATCACATTCTTTATAATTCTATTATTCCTACAGCTAGGGATCATATTCATATTACACATGTACTTTCACTTACCACATACTACTTCATGGCTAACTTAAACATTAATTTATCTAATCTTATCATTCATTATGTTGACTATTTAACCTGTATTAGAGATCCTATCCACAAAAGAATGCCAAACCTAGCCCTAGGACATCTCATTGCCTTTGTCCTTGAATCAAAATATAATCTTAAATTTCTAGCTCCACCTGATTACCACCCTGCATTCTATTCTAATATCTCCTTCCACACCCTTCATAGTACTCATTATCATAATGTTGGCGAGGAGCCTGGGGAAGAGGAGGAAGAACCTATTCCTACACCTATTCATATCAGCTAGTAGTCTTAGACTGATCAATTGGTCCAGCAGCTTGATCTGTGGGAGGCTTGATTTGACACATAAATAGTTGATCAACAGTAGTAGCATGATCAAGACATATCTTATTTTGATGCTTATATAGTACAATAACAACAGCAGCATGATTAAGATATGGCATGGTTTAGTGAGAAGTTTACCCCTCTTCACCGCTACTTTTAGCCACCACCACCCCCTCCTCCTGATCAGGGTCCCTTTGAGTTCTAATATGTTTTTGTTTATGGTGTTATCTTTTCTTTATGATGTATTTATAATTACTCTATTTAGTATTTTCTTTTTCCTCCTTTTAGTGATGTTAAAAGGGAGAGTTGTCTATTATTTTCACCATAAGTTTTAGAGAAATATACTTTGTTCTGTTTTTATTCTATTTTTTCTTATGTCTCGTATTTCCTTAAAAAAATACCAACAAAAAAAAAAAGATAAACAAAAATTTTCCTTGCTCTTAAAATTTTAAACATTAATGTTTGTCATCATAAAAAATGGGTAAATTGTTGCTAATCTCAGCACATGATGATTAGTTATAGGCATGACAAATAGTCACTAATCACAATTTAGGTAATATTTTAAACTTTAAACTTTGTTTTAATCATACAAGAAGTTATACATCATACTGGATGATTTATGACAATCATGCATAAATTAATTCTATTATTAGGGGACTAATTATGGTTAGATTGCTCGATCAAATTGTATAGGATTATCTACTCAGATTTTACTCTATGATGTTTTATATTTCATGGGACGACACTACCCTATTTCTAAAAAAGGTAGGAGTTGAACTACTCATTATCCAAATTTATGTTGATGGTATTCTATTTGGATATTCTAATAAAAAAACTATGTGACCAATTTTAAAAAATAATGAGTAAGAAATTTGAGATGAGTATGATGGGAGAATTTACATACATTTAGGGATTTAGCATAAGGAAGAAGGATGATGAAACTTTTCTTAGTCAATCAAAATATATTAAAGATATCCTTAAGAAATATGAAATTGATAAAGCCAAGCCAATCAACAGTCCTATGAGTTCCACTATTCAGTTAGACTAGGATTCAAATAGAAAATCTATTGATCAAAAGAAATACAGAGAAATAATTGGATCACTTCTTTACTTGACAGCTAGCAGACCTAATATTATGTTTAGTATTTGTATTTGTGCTAGAGTTCTAGCTGATCCAAAAGAGTCCCACTTGACTGCTATTAAGAGAATTCTTAAGTATATCCTAGGAACTGCTGACTTAGGAATCTAACATCTTAGGCAAGCTTAGCACCTCCTTTGAAATAATAGGATATTCTTATTTAAATTTTACAGGATGCCGAGTTGATAAAAAAAGCATCTATGGATCTTGTTAATTCATAGGACAGTCCTTAGTCTCCTAGTCCGATAAAAAATAAAATTCAGTTGCCCTGTATACTACTGATGTTGAGATATAGCCTTAAAGGTTTATGGCCCAATTCTTTTGGTTAAGGAAAAAAATTCTTGATTTGGGATTACTTGTAGGGATAATTTCAATCCTATGTGATAACATTAGTGCCATCTACAATTTAAAGAACACAATCCAACACTCTAAGACCAAATATATTAATATATAGCACCACTTCATTAGGGACCATGTACTAAAGGAGACATAGAGCTACATCTTGTAGTCATTGAAAATCAACTTGATGATATTTTTACAAAACCATTTGCATTTAAAACTGTCAGCATCTTAAGAACCATATTAAGTGTAATAGATATTAATACTTGAAATTATTACTTTTTATTTTATGATGTTTTATTTTTGTTTTATTTACATGTTTGTTTTTATTTGTGTACTTCTATTTTTTGTTTCTCATTTTTTTATCTTTTTTTTTTCTTCAGTTTTTTAAGGAATCAAATCAATTGTCACTTCTGGCTTAAACGATATTTTTATCTTGTGTTGGTTTTAGAAATTAGTAAGCAATTATTGACTTCCCTAAATCAGTTATAGAAGAAACATTGATGACTTTCTCTCTTCCACTAACTCCTTTAGTGCTATATTTTTCTTTTTGAAGCAAAACCTATTTCAAATTAAAAAGTTTGATTTTGGAATGGAGATATATTTTTATCTTCCTACAGTAATCTATCTCATATAAATGATGTTCAAAGTCATTGAATCACCTTTTTAAGTTTTCATAATCAAGTTGTTGCATCTATCACATAGATATGTTTCTACTTAATGGTTTACTCTTGCTTATATTAGAGAGTGAGTTCTTCTTCCCTTATATCTGGAAGATAATCTCACAACTAAGAGTCATTAAAGATTTTGAAAGGAAGACAGCTCATAAAAAATGATAAGAGGCCTAAAATGAGTCCAAAAAAAACTGAACAAATGCACAATGACCATCAAATAATTACCAAATATACCAAATTGTATCAAAAATTAAAAGATGCATAAAGTGCGTCAGATAACTAAAGGAGAGGCATAAAATAAGCCCATAAAGTGATAAGCTTCATTCTCTATCAAATCTTTAAATCTTAGAAGAATTCATATGCCATTTGATATTTTCAAATACTTGAATTTTGAAAATCATGATTTTTGGTTGATTACTTTGTAATATTATTCTATCAAATATTTTTCTGACGAGAAGTTTAAAAGATTACTCTTCTTATTTAACTTATTTTATGAATTGGATTTTTTCTTAAAAATATTTTTAACTTGTAAGGAGTGCAAGTTAGGGTCAACAAGATTGATTTTCTACCTTTTTTTAGATTTTAGTATTGTTAATTCATTTCTTACTGATTTTTAATCCACTTATAAGAGAAATTTATCATTTACTAGAGTTGATTAATTCAAAAAAATTAGGTTCTTTTGTTTTGATTTATGATTGGTTTTTATTTAGTTTTTTTTGTTATTTTATGTTCTTTTCTTCTTTTTTAAAAACATATGATAATCACTTTTCATATTCTAAATATTTTCTATTTTGCTCATATCATTCAGGACGATCTATATCATCATGTATGATATGAACAAAGATATTCCTATTAGATCACAACACATCCAATGGCTAATCTAAACCAGTTATTAATGATCATCATGTATGATTCATACATTATACTGGATGATCCACATGATAGAAATATTTGGATGAATTGAATGATATTCGGATGAACTATTATTAAATATCATCCTGGATGTTACACGTGTTCATCTTATATGATTCCTTTATTCAATTATTGTACATGATGACTCCGCGAGGTGATCACTCTGTATCCAATCATCCAGTATAATATTTAATTATTCTAAATAATAAGATCAAATTTTTTGACAGATCATCTTAACAAAATTATTACATCGGATTGTCCGGCTGATCTTAAGATCATCCTGGATGATTTTTGCGATCCCATATAATCAACCAATCTCAAGCCTTATTCTTTACTCCAAGCATTCAAATTCTTTTTTCTCTTATTTAAACTCTCAATTCTTGGATATGGATGGTGGTAAAAGATCTTGTGCACTCACAGGCAGTTCTTCCAAGAGTGCTATTGATTCTCGTTTTACTAAAGTAGCTGATGATGTTGCTTACACCTGCTATAAATTTGCTAGGATTAACCTTTTAAAGTGGTCAATTAAGAGGCTTTGACCTATCAAGTACTAGACCTATTTGTCAGCACCACTTTTGGCTTTATTCTTACACTTACTTTTCCTTTCAATTCCAAACTACTTCTTGAATTTTTTGCCAATCTCCACCTCAATTTTGACTTTTCTAATTTTAGTTGAATTTTATTTGTTCTATTTTTTATGCCTCTTTAAAATTAAAAAAAAAAAGAAATAAAAGAAAATTTCTATCTTTGAATTTTTTTTAAAAAATAACATTTATTATCATAAAAAAGAAGGAGATTGTTACAAATATGATCCTAAGTACATCAATTTTGATGATAACAAATATTATTGTTTATTTTCTACTACTATTCTTATATATCTAGTTTATTTTGCCCTGCTCACAAAATTTCAATGTATTTTTTACCTTTCTTGAGTCAAATCTTATATATGGTGGGCCCCAAGCTAAGTAACCTTGCCTACACACACACACTCAAGGAGACAAATTTGGTGAGTTAGAGATTTGTTTGTTTTTTTTAATCTAAATGTATAAGACGATTTCAAATCAAACTAGATGATTAGGTAAAAATAGTAACCCTAATTAGGGCATCCTTGATAATTAAGTTTACTTAACTACATGAAGTGAGCTTGAGGCCCCTTTAAGGACTGTATATTTTTTTCCTGAACTAATGCGTATGCCCCTTTAAGGTTTTTTTGCAAAAGAAAAAGTTTACTTAACAAATCATGTTAGACAATTCAAGATCGTACAAGATGAATAATTATGGAGAATCATAATTTTCTTCTAATCATTAAGGAGAATCATACTAGACATCTCGAGAGGGTTTCAGGATGATATGAAGATCGCCACCCATCATTAGATGCCATATTGGACATTCAATATAATTTCTTGAATTAATCATCTCGGATGATAACAGAATCGTATTAGATTATGAGTATAAATATATGTACTGATTATATAAGGTAAAGGTTATCATTCTGGCTAAAAGAGCTATTTTGTACTAATCATACAGGATGATCTGTCGATTATACTAGATGATTAGTTGCACAAAATTAAAAATTAGGTTTTTTTTTAGGCTCTCTATTTAATCACTCTCATTATGTTTTGATATAATATTTTTCTTTGGATGAGATCTAAAAGAGAGCTTTTAGAAGGAAGAGGGAGAGCTTGAGAGAGAGAGAGAGAGAGAGAGAGAAAGAGAGAGATCCTTGTGAGGGGAAGTTATGAGGGATTCATAAAGATCGCCTCAAGAAATTTTTTCATCTTATTATTCAAGTTGCTTCCCTCATTCTTTAGTGGCTCTGGGGAGATCTTCAAAATGGAGTAAAAGTATTCCCATGTTGTTTGCCTTCACCAGGTGGGTGAAAAAGGATTTCCTAGTTTTCTGCTTACTCTTGGAGGGAGTAAAAGGATTCAAGTTTCTCTGCCTCATTAGGTCGGTGGAAAGATTTTGTAAAGGTTTCTCCACCTTGCTGTGGGAGAAAAAGGAGAGTCACTTCTATTTAGTGCAATACTTAGAGAGGGAGTCTCCAAGGAGATGACATAGGTTAAGTTGACCAAACCACTATATGGTGTGTTCTTTCTATTTACTTTTCTAAATTTAATTTTTGCATTATTATGTGATTTGTTTTATGGTGAAAATCTCTAATCTTTATTATTATAAATTTAGTTTGGCTTACACATAAATAATTTGTTTTAAAACATTCAAAATGATTTCAAAAAGATTTTTTATTTCGTTAAGAAATTTTTAAATAACCAATTCACCTCTCCCCTTTTGGTTAGCCTCGAGACTAGTTCTTTAGGATCTAACACCCGTCACAAACTTTCATCTGAGGGAGTAAAAAGATTCAAGGTAGTCTATCTCATGGGGTTAGTGAAAAGATTTTATAAGGGCTTCTCCACCTTGCTATAGGGGCAAAAGCATAAACACTAAGTTTAGTGCAATACATGGAAAAGAGGTTTGCGAAGAGTGGATGTAGGTCAAGTTGACCAAACCACTATAATTATAGTTCATTCTTTCTATTTACTACTTCGCACTTAATATCTACATTTTTTTGTGATTTGTTCTATGTTTGAAATCTTTGATTTTTGATATTATGAAATCATTTTCGCTTCACCATTGTAGGATAAAATTGTTTGTTTTAAAAAATTCAAAAAGATTTCAAAAAGATTTTCTTTTTGGCTTAAGAAATTTTAAGATAACCAATTTATCCCCCTCCTCTTGGTTAGCCTCATGATAGTTCATAAAGGATTAACAACCCTCACGAACTTTCACTTTATAATAAACTTGTGAATTCATTCATAAATCTAATATGGCTTTTAAAAGAATAATTTCTCTTGCAAGTTTACGAACAAGTAAAGAATGATCTAATAAAGAACTTTTTTTATCTTTTAAATCATTATAATGTATTTCTTAATTTTTATGCTCTTTTTCTAAAATATTATATTTTCTTTTTAATTTTTTATATTAAACAACTAACTCATTAAATACATCATGTAATTCTTCATAAGATATATTATTACATACCTCTTGAGAATCATAATTAGATTCTTCTCTTGCCATAAGATAAATGTTCACATTTTTATCTAATGAGCTTGATTCATCTAAATCTAGGTTGGCTCATAGAACCTTCTTCTTCTACCTCTAAAAAATGCTTGTTTTCTTCTTGTCACTCTTTCTCTATATATTCGTCTCTTTCTTCTTTGAATTAATAAGATCTGGACAATTACTTGTTATACATCCAGGTATCTTGCAATGGTAGCAAATAATCCCTTTTCCTGTAAGAAATTTTTTAGTTTAAAATTTAAAATTTTTAGATTTTGTATACCTTTTATTTTTCTTCCTTAGTAAGCTTCCAAGTCTTCTTGAAATCATGACCACCCCATTGCTATCTTTATTAGAGCTTCAAAAACTAGGCTCATCATTATCATCAACCTATAAAGTAGTGATTTTTCTCTTTCTCTTTCTTAGAATAGCTATCCAACTTATCTATTTGAGCTATAATATGTTCATGTGCTATCAAAAAACCCAAAAGCTCATCAAGTGGATAAGTAGATAAATCTTTAACCTCATTACTTGCACTTACTTTAGCATCCCATTCTTTGGGAAGGCATCTAAGAATCTTATAGACTAAGTCTCGAGTCTTATATGTTCTTCCAATAGAATGTAATGTGTTATAAATCTTGTATACATATTAGAAATAGTCTCAGAAGGGGACATACAAAATAAATTATATTCATGAATAAGTATACTTATGTAAGTATCTCTAATCTCACTAGTACCTTCATAATTTATATTTAATTTATCCTAAATTTCATTTGCTTAATTTAACATGAAAAATTTCATGTAATCATCTGAAAGAAGTGCACAATGCTAACTATTACTTATTCTATCATTTAACTCATCTAATTCCCTCTTTAATATAATCCACTCATAAAAAAAGCTTTTTAATTTTAATTTCATTAATTTCTCTAGTTGGTGTATGGGATTGTTCTGTAAGCATGTGCCACATGTAAGAGTCATGTCCTCTTAAGAATGAACTTTATATTTGGTCTATGAGTCGATTGTCCTTCAGGAAGTGAACCCTTAGGCAAATCTTGTATCATAGTTTATAAGTGGATCTACTCTAGGATGTTAAGCAAAAATAAAATGAGCCAAGACTCTGATTCCAACTATTGGATGACTATGGCACCTCAATAAGAGGGTGAATTAGGTTTTAATAAATTTTATTAAAATAAAATAATTAAAATAATTATGATGGTATTTTGCAAGAATATAGAAAAGAAACAAATTTTTATATAAAAGATAAAGAAAAATAAATACACGAATTAAAATATGAAGCAAAATATTTTTATGTGGTTCAACCCAGATTCCAAACCGGCCTATCTCCACGCTATCCAACTCCCGGGTTAGAATCCAATAATCCTAGGTTTGCCTTATAAACCTCACTTCTTCAAACCAAATAAGTTTTTTATAATCTAAGTACTCTTATGTATGAGCGATTACAACACAATCTAATTATAATTTAATTTCACTGAGACAAATTACTTAGATTAAGACAAAAATAAAATTTGATGTAAATAATATAAGCTTAAATTATCTTGCAATAAAATGACCAAAATATTTTGAGGTGATTATATAATTTAATTTCAATCACCTCACTACTCATAAATGGAATATTAAATTTGCTTACTTTAAGATAAATTTATATCTTCATAAAAATATGAATAATGTTTTGAATAAAATATTTTTCTTGTCGATTTAAACTATAACTAGTCAAATAAAATATTTTTCTTGCTGATTTAAACTATAACTAAAAGAAGTACGACTAAATATTTAGAGAAAGCAAACTCAAGAACTCTAAGAGATGTTACATGATTTAGTGTGTTGAAGCTTTCCAAACAAGAATTTGATCTTGCAAATGAAAAGAACTCTTGGACTTAACATAAAAGTTTCTCCTCTCGAGACTTAACATTAAAAAAGAAAGGAGGGATGAAATAATGCTGGAGTTTTATGTTTTGAATAGCCCTCATAAGAAGAGAAAGAGGAGTATTTAAAGGGTAAGTAAAGCTAATTTTGAATAAAACAAATAATCTAATATTATTTTATCAACTAATAATATAATATTTGATAAATAATATATTTATATTAAATAAATATATATTTCAAATGGATATAAAATGGCTAGTCACTTATAAACTTCAAAAAGTATGTATATACATCCAAAATAAGGAAAAATGGCTACCGAGTATATAATATTAAAATCAGATAAAGTTTAAAAATTTATTATAAATTCAATTTAGCCCTAAAATT
The DNA here is from genome assembly GCA_022539455.1 of Dendrobium nobile. NCBI lineage: Eukaryota > Viridiplantae > Streptophyta > Magnoliopsida > Asparagales > Orchidaceae > Dendrobium > Dendrobium nobile. The sequence continues at coordinate 25,130,352 of CM039733.1, forward strand.
TGTCATGTAACATACCAATATTTATCTACAAAATCCAAGGAATTTAGTAAAAACAAATTGCGCTATTTTTCTATCAAAATAATATCATACATAATAAAATAAAAGCTTATGCATATTTTAATATATTTATAGATATATTAAATATTCATATAACAATATGATGTAATTTAGATAAAATTAATGATATATCGGTAAATTTATGTGAAATACGTTCTATTCAAAATGAATACATTATAACATTTTACTATATGAGCTTATTAATTTTAATTTCCCTAATTAATTATATTTGTAAATTTTATAACATTTATATAATCTATGAAGCATATAAAATTTATTTAATAAAGAATCTTATAGATTTCTAAATTAAGCTTATTATCCTTAATTAATAATATTTAAATAATTTTAATACATATTTAGATTGTGAGGAAATCAAACCATGCAAGTAAATATCAATAGACATCTAAGATATTCCTATAGTAATATAAAAAACTTCAAGCTATCCATCTTGGTCCATCTTAATTTTTTTCAGCTCAAATTTTGATTGAACTTGAGTTCTGCAATGTACAACCCATATAAGTAATTATCATGCACATTCATGAAATCATTACACCTGAAATACTTAGCACACATGTTAGAACATCCATGAATATATTTGTTATTATCAAATTACTAGAATAGGTTATGAGGTAGATAATATAAACAAACCGTAGTTTTAGTTGGTTAAATATTTATATTGGTTGTAAAAACCAATGTAATGTAAGTCAATTTAATCAAGGAGGAAATTCAAATATTCCTTAGCAACCACAAGTAAATCCTATACCTTTATATTCCCCTTGTTTTAATAAAAATAATCAATTTAGAGGGAGGAAATCACCTTTAGAAGAGGTTGAAATTTTGTTAGGAGCCCACTTGCAAAGTTAGGTTGCTTTCATAAAAATTTTAGAGAATCAATTAGCTTAGGTTACAATTTCTTTAAGTTGTAGACCTCATGGAACTTTGCCCAGTAATATTGAAATAAATCCAAATGAAAAAGAGCACGGTGGAGATCACTTGATAATTGGTGGTGATTCATTACAACCAAAATGATTAATCAAGATAAGTTCAACTAAAGATTATAAATTTAGTGCTGTATTGGGAGATAACCAAATTCTGTTATGTGTTTGTATATTTCCTAAAAAAAATTACTATACGAAAAATTGAACTAGTGCCACAACTTTAGTATTTTAAGTGCCACAACATTTACAAGCCATGCATCGGGGCATTAAAAAATAACATTCCAGTGTTGAGGCCTCAAATTTTTTTTTTGGAATGCACCATCATAAAACTTTATCATTAAATGTCACAAGGCTATTTTTCCTTTTCCAGTGCCTTGGCACTACTATCATAAGTGCTATGATTTTAATCTATTATCTTTAGTATGATGATGGGAGTGTGGTTAAATAAACTATATGTTCATAAATTTAAAATTATGTCACTTTATTGTGAAATGCAGTGTTGTTACGAGCACCAAAATATTATGTCAAAATCATTATTATCTCAGTTAAAGAATAGCAACGTTGGTTTTTTTAAGCACTATAATGCTTGTACATGTCAAGCACCACTATATTTTCCAAGACAAAAAGATGGCGCTTTATTTACAATGTATGCGCCACAATGTCATGTTTTCAGTACCACCACAACATGAGATTGAGGCTGAGCAAACTGGAGCTACTGGGCCAAATTCCCCAAGCTCTCAAGAAGCTAGTGAATATTCCAAAAATATGACCTGCAGAGATGGAAAGAGAAACCAATCCCCAGCGGAGTCACCAGAAATCTGTGGGCTCCGAAAATTCAGCCCCGACCTCCGCCCGCGACTGATCTAATTGTTTAAATTTTTATCATTTTATTTGTAAGTACTACAATAATGATCTCTTAAGTGCCATAATGCTCGTGAAGTTTATATACAATATATGCCCATTTCAAAAAATTTCTTTATGTTATTTCCTTAATTCTCTCCAAGTTTTTTGCACTTTCTTTGTTTGAGCTTTGTAATAAATGTTCCAAAAAAAATTTGATAATAAGAAATATGTTTCATTATCTTATGATAAGAGCATATTCATCTCTATTGAGGTTGAGTCAAGGTATAGGGTATTGGTGATAAATAAGAAATTAATCTTTTAGCATTGGTTTCAATACCCGAGAAGGAATATAATATATTTGACAGTGAATTGGGGTTGGGAACTATTATGTGAGGAACCCCCCATGTTGCTATTGTCAATTTTCTAAGATATTTTTTGCAAATGGGAAGGAGGCTATAGAGAATAAATGTTATGTTAGACGTAAGTAGGTACCATTTGACCATGTTGTAAGTAATTGCCTCTATAAGCTTAATTATTTTAAATTTGATGAGTTTACACTATTTTATCTTGCTCCCATGGATCCTAATGAATTTTTAAGAGTTGTGAGTGCCATGAAGTGGGGTTGTGTTGAAGAAGAGCGAGGACAAAATTTTTAATTTTCCTGCATCCTACATAACCAAACTATCTAAAGCTTTGCATTACTTTATTTATGCTCAACTTTTGCCAAGCAAAAATATTAATGAGATAACCAAAGATCATACTTTTCTTAAATATGCTATTTAGGTTGGATACACTATTGATGTGGGGAAACTTATTTACTCTTCTTTAACTTACATTATTTGAGGCACTACTTCTATAGGCTTTTGGCACCCACTCTTATTTATAGTTTATGTGTTAATGCTATTGTAAGGGGAGTAAAGAACAACTTTTCCCTATTTTTTACCTCATAAAAAGAAAATTTAAGTGTTACAAAAGATTAGATGGAGAGGAGGCTAGTACTGCTGAGCCTCATTTGTCTAGTAGGTCCAATAACAATAGTAGTAGTTCTAGGATTTATAAGTCTCATAGTGAGAAGGAAGCTGATTTGAGGGAGTAGATGGATGGGGTAAATGAATTCTAAGTGGAGAGTAGGGAATGACAGATACATTACTTGGATATATAAGAAAAATATTACCACTATACAACCAAATTTAATTAAGCTTTAGTGGGGATGTTTAGGGGAGCCCCTTTACAAAAATTCGAACCAACTACACTCCCCTACTTCTCTAGAATACCAGTCATTTGTTTAGACCTAGCCATATGATGATGATAATGACGAGGGGGAGGAGGATCATAAATTTGAGTGATCAAGGTTATTTTTTTCTTTTGTTTGGTTATTCCTAGAAGGCTTTTGAGTGTGTGTGTGTGTGTGTGTATGAGAGAGAGAGAGAGAGAGAGAGAGAGAGAGAGAGAGAGAGAGAGGGAGAGGGAGAGGGAGAGAGAGAGAGAGAGTAAATGAGTGTGTGAGTAATAGAGAGATAGAGAGAGAGAGAGAGAGAGAGCAGAGTGATTTATAAATATTATTTTGTTTATTTTTTTCATTTATTTTTCTTGGGGGGGGGGATCCCATGATATTGTGATATATTGTTATTAGAGTGATGTTATGTTGTGTTTGTGAGTCATATTGTAATTATTTTGATAAGAATAGATCATATGGATCTTGACTTGAGATGGGTTAGGAGAATAGTGATTCATGCACTATTTATTTTATATTTATTTTTAGTAGTTATATTGAGGGCCTTTGAGCTTTTTAGCATTCAAATGAAAATAATTGTTTATTTAATAATCATTTTTTACTTATTTTAATATAATGTGTTATGTTGTTTGCATTTAATTTAAATTCTTTTTTTTCCTTAAATGTTGAAGTATTATTCTCTACATAGCACTTATATATTGATTACTTATTTTTCTAGGATAAAAATAATAATTGAAAATAATATAAAATTAAGATCATAATGAAACTCTAGATGGTTATTTGAATGAATATTATATAATAATTTATAATTTAAAAAGCTTAATAATTAAGTAATAGAGATCACTTAAGCTAGTGACTTGTGTTGAATTATTAAATTATACACTAATACATTAATTACTGAATTGAAGAACGAGTAATTGAGTTTAAAGGGAAGAAATGGGTAGCTTAAATTTGGAAGATCATAGTAAATTTAAATATAGAATTTGTGACCTTATTAAGTCTTTGCATTAAATCAATCAGGATTGCAAGAGGATGAAAGTGAAACTTATATTCATAATCATTAAATATGTACTCCATAAGTATAAAAAAGTGAAAAACATGAAAAATCATAAAAGAAAATATGAAAAAGAAGAAAAGATTAGTACATTAAAAAATTTGTATCTATTGAAGTTCAAGTCCTAAAGTATCCAAATACCTAAATCTAATAGAATAAAGTAAGTGAACTAATTCATATGATTGTGCACTTATGAACTTCCAATTTAACTACAAACATTACTAATTCCTAAGTAATATATTATTCCATTTTAAAATTAGAAGTTAATTTTTCACATACATTCATAGTGGATAGATTCAATACAAGTTAGCAATAATAAGGGTGAGTGATTAGGATAATTATTATAACCATTCAAATTAGAATTATAAATTTGTTCATTCCAAATTACTTGCAGACTATAATGTGTTATCTTATATTTTTGGTAATTTTACATTATCAATTTTTTACTTTGGATAATAAGTTAATTAATTGGTGATTTCACCATTGCTTAAGGACAAACAAGAGTTTAAGCTGAGTGAAATTTATTATGTGTAAAATGTGCACTATTTATCATGTTAAATTTAGTAAAAATATTTTATTTAAGGTATGTTATTGTGGGAATTATTCAAGAAAAAAAATAAAATTTAGAAGTTTTGAATGAGCACCATAGTTCCCATATTTTCCATCCCGTAGTGTTAGAATATATATCACTCTAGTGCTTAATTAAGATAACATTGACGTCGACTAATCTAAAATTTTGGGAATATCAACACTATGGTGGAGCTAAGGTCAGTACTACAGTGCATCACAGGGCCACCATACAAGAAATTAACACCATAGCACTACAGTAACAAGAATTTTAAAATCAGATTGCCGATTATCAGAACATCGTAGGGATGAATTGCACTTTCAAGCATTGCAATAATCAACCTTTTATAGCACCACTATGGAGAAGTTATCAAAATGAGGAGCCTTGCTGACTCAGCCAAAAGATGTGCCTGTTCGACCATTAGCTATGTCAGATCAGCCCAACTCCATAGTAGAGAAAGCATTATAGCACCATGGTGCTAATTCAAATTATAATGCTGTGACACCACCATGTCAAACACCACAGTTCCTGAGCTCGTTCCTATTCTTGTATACATATTTTTCAATTCTTTTGTTTGAAGAGGTATATCATTTTAGTGGAGTCTTATCCTTTATACTATCTTTCTTTAGTTCTATCTTAGAGTAAAGTCTAAGAGAGGCTAGGGAACTGCAAGATAATCTCATTTGTGTGATCTTAGCCCTTTATTTTATAAGCAATTCTGTTATTGGAGAAAGGAGAGTACATAACATCAACTGATCATTATAGGTGAAATTTATCTTACTCATTCTTCTGTGTTTTTTTCTTATACAAATAAAATGAACATATGCTTGCTTCTTGTGTTATTCAGGTCTAGCAAAATATCTGATTTTTGGCTAATAATATAAGCACATAGCAATTACTAATTTAGACTTTTATGTTTTAAAAAACTTATGAATGATTTTAATATCTCCAATTCTTTTTTTAATGCATGCAATGGCTATATAGGTAGTTAATATCTAGTGTGATATATAGCCTCGACCAAGGAATATTTGAATAAATATGAGTATTAAAATAGAATGTTGGCATACCAAGACATAAGATGTTATACCTTCTAGGTTCTTTGGAGATAATATATTTATATGAAGGTCTCCCTTTCAACTCTACGAGCTCAATAGAGATTTATGGGTGCATATGCTCTGATCCACGTCTAAAATTAATATTCACATTAGGAAAACTATATCATTTTATATTTATTATTCCAACTTTTTATATCTTCATTAGTATCAAATTTGCTTATGAATCTCCATTAAATAACAAATACAAAAAATATATATTTTTTATATTCATTAGGATAAATTATGCATTTAGATTAAGTAGTAATAGTTTAAGTATAATTAAGCAAAACACTTCCTCGTGAGATCAACACTCTTCTTTATCACTTTATTACTTGATTTGATATATATACTTATTTATTTAATTGTCTTTCATTATTTTCACATATCGAAGAAAACCTAAGCATATTTTTATTGTGTAGCTCAAGTCCAACAAAAACCAATCACATGCGCAAACAATCAATTATATTACCATTGCATTGAGTATATATGTTTATGTATGTGTGTATGTGTGTGTGTGCATGCGCGCACGTGCATATGTTTGTAATTTATGATTAAATTCAAATTTGTTTGAGGGGAATGATCATAAGACTGAGGCTTCGTTTGGGACGGCTTTTTTATTGCTTTCTAAAACGGAGTTTTAATACAAAAATTTTTAATTTTGTACTAAAACTCCGTTTTAGAAAGCAATAAAAAAGCCGTCCCAAACGAAGCCTGAGTATAAAAAGTTGACAAGCAATGACTTAGAAATTGCTGCGAGGAAAGTGTGATAAATCCCAAGAGTAATATCCGCAAGACTAACTATAAAATATCGAAAAACAAAGATGATTTAAAGAGTTTTGTGAGGAAAGAGTTGATGATATGAGGCTATCACTTTTGATCTTTTGCTTAGTTCTCTTTGTTGTATGTGAACCTTTTTTTGAAGTTAATTTAATTTTTTTGGTGCTAAATAATAATTTGTCTAGTTAAAATATTTTGTTAAATTATTTTGTTCTCAAAGTTATTTTAAAATAAAAAAATAAAGTTAATTAATTAGTTTACTTCCGCTTTAATTGTTGTTATAATTTTCAAAAGATTTTAAAATCATTCAATTAACTCCTCCCTCCTGGCTACGCTTTATAGCTTTTAGTACTTACCGTCATGGGTGGTGGGCACTTGAACAACTTCTTATTTTAAATGTTGATATCTTATGGTGAACTACTAAGTTTTAGGATCCTTTTGATGTTTTTTTTATCCTGGAGCATTTCTATACTATCCTCCATGTGCATCTTGAATTATTTTAACGAGTCTTTCTTTCTCCTCCACCATGTCATAATAAGTGGTGTAAGTAGGGTTTTTCATATTCATTGATGGCACAAGGTTATGTATTCTTAGAGACATGTCATCATACAATCATTAGCAATAATCCATCTCATCGTACTTTTGAGGATGTTGGACATAAACTTATTCATGGACGATACTCGACCTCACAAACATGTAATCTCTTGGTAAGAGTGGGGACTTGAGTGGGATTCAGGTTACTATGAAAGTGGGTTTTATGTTTTTGTGTAAGTAATTAGTGTAGAATCTAAGAACATAGAAAGTGCCCAAATATTTAGAGGGCCAAAAGTTTCTAAAAATATAAAAACGATCCAAAGTATACAGTTTCACCTCTCATTTATAAAGCTCAAAGGATTATAGGAAGGGCTACACACGAGAAAGTATGAATTTAGTACAAAGTACAAGGTATGAAAAGATTTATTATAGGATTTCATAATTAAGCTACTTAATAGATTTGACTCCATGTGATCGTCTATTGGTAGTAATGCCCTTAGTTATGACGCGAGCTCTTTTTTTTTGTCCTAGAAGCAAAAGTGCGAGTCCCTCTTTGATGAAATTGATTGCCAATCGAGTACTTCTTGAACCCAGGAAAGTATATCTTTGACCCTTAAGGTATATGTGTTTTTACTATAACTAGATTAGGAAAGTGAATGATAATCTAGTCGCCTTGACTATGGATGAATATTTCTTGTTTAGATGAGTGATATCTATGGCTAACATGATTCTAGAATGTTAACCTCTGTATAGAAGGAACAAAAAAAAAATCAATCAAAATAATACCTAGTGGATCCACGAATGCCGGCAAAAATCCCGCCGAGGTCCTCCGGATATCCTGCTGAATTCAGCGCCGCTCTCGTCAAATCCTCTGCTATTCACATGAACCTGCCTCGATTGAACGATCCCAGATGTCGTTAAATACCAAACGAAGCCAAGGCATTGGCTCTCTGCCCTTCACACGCTAAAAGCCGACGAAGCTCCCTCCTCTCCCTTCCTCCATTCGCTCCTCCCAAACTCGTCACCAGACGTCTAGCTCTAGAACCTAGTTGGCCTCCTCCTTCCCGATCTTCATACAAAGAGAGAGAGAGAGAGAGAGAGAGAGAGAGAGAGAGAGAGAGAGAGAGAGAGAGATTTCTCTCTTACCTCGATACGTGTGCCAACCCCGACAACACTTGCGAAGATATAATCTCTCCAATCCCTAAAACTTTGAAAACCCATTCCCGGCGCTTGCAACGCGGTGAACGACCACCTATGCACGCTTTTCTCTAGCGTGGTAGGAGGGAATTCGTTGCGATGCTTGTGACGGGACTGGCAATCAAAACCCCATTTCCAACGTTAACAGCGCACTAAAAAAACAACTCATGCACGCTTTTCTCTAACGTGGTGGGAAGGGAACCCGGTGCGACGCCTATGGTGAGATGGGGTCAAATATAATATTGCCTATTTTAAACTGGTGCCCGAAAACCTATGCACCTCTTTCTCTAGCTTGGTGGGGAATAAAAAAATTATTTTAGCCGCAGTGTCCTCGTCCGAGGGTATCTACCGTGCACGCTTTCTCTAGTGTGACGGGAAGCCCAGTTTTTCATAGTTTTCCCCTAAACATGGGAGACGCCAGGAGGTTGTGAAAATTTTGAGTGCATATATAATCATACTTAGACCTTATTTGGACTCAATTGAACGGTGGACTTGTGAGATCGGACTTGAACCAAATGGACTTAAATAAACTTGAATTTAACTAAAAAAAAGTGTGCAAATGATGAAGAACTCCAACTCAAAAGATTACAGGGGACTCGAATAAAGGGAAGAGGCTCATCTTAAGCCTGAACTGTATTTGAACTTGAACTTGTGGACCTTTGAGCAAGATTAAACTTTAATTGAATAAAAATTCAAATTGAAATTAAGTTAAGTGTGAGCCTAAACAAATGATGAGCAACAAAGGACTTAAATCAAATAAACTAAGTGTTGTATACAAGAGCTCAAATTGATCTCATGCTTGAACTTTACAATCTTTGAACTTGAAGAAATGAGCATGATTTAAACTCAATTTGGACTTGGGGTCTTGAGTTAATCAAATTCAAGATATAATATATTCAAATGAACACCAAAAGAAGAGAAATAATGAATTCGATTTGAAGAATGAGCAAGAAGTGTTTTGAACTCAAATGGACGAATGAACCTAAACTTATTTTAAACTTGATTCAGTCTTAACTTGAGTGATAAGAATCTAAACTCGATTTGATCACAAGAGAACATGAACTCACGTGGACCATAGAAAATTCATGCAAAAAGAGCTCAAATTTGAATATACACAAGGCGTATACATGAAATTTGTGAACTAAGGGACTTATGTTTCAGAAGGAATGTAACATGTTAGTGAGCAACATTTTAAGAGCTATAATGAACAGAAACACTTATGATGTGCAAGAATTTAACCATCATTTGATTTGCAAGTAACCATTAACAAGGGGCAAGGACATATGATCTGCCCACAAGCAAAGATCGACTAGAGAATGCAACAGTGCACTCGCAATCAAAATACAAGACTTTAACGAAATATGCACTAATTGAGCATGCAGTAATGTGTTTGTAAGTAAAGTAAGAGAGAGACAGGAGAAGTGGATCCTTTGCTATCAATACAGACTAATGTATAGATGAGCACATCACAATTTATTTTCAAATGAGAAAGATAGATATGCTAAAAGAGGCCTGCCTACATATCACAATAAAAGGAACGAAAGGATATGGACATACAAGATCCTATGAGTAGTTATAGAATATCCATTGTACGCCCAACAGGTTACCCAAAAGCAGAATACAAAATGACTACAACGAGTGCAAATCATTATGAGCAGCCATAGAAGATTTGTGGTATGCCTGGTGTATCAACCACTAATAAGACGCCAAAGGACTAAAACAAATACCAGTCTCCACAGGTTGTTGTAGTAAATTCACCTAACATATAGCACACCATTTAAAAGCAAATACAAATTTTCAAAGACATATTCTACATTCAACATGTTGTCTATGGGAAAATGTGAAAGAATTGTAATAGATGCAAACATCTACAATTAAAGTAGGAGATTAGTTAGTGCACTATAATCTACCTGCATAAATCAAACAAGTATTGCATGACAGTCTACCTTTACAAAGCAGCGAACAACTCTATCATGAAGCTGCTGCGCCACGCCACCGGATCCGTAACTTCTATGCAAATGGACAGAAAGCGTTTACAAATATTTTAAAGTACCCCCACACGTGCACTGTAGTTTGTATACACATAGGTACACTAAAAGGTGTAAAAAAATTATAAAATCTGTATGTGTTAAAAGAGTTGCTACGTGTATATTTTACATTCTTGCAACTTGTATAGTTTTGATGATTTCAAATATTATTGTTTTATGTGTAGTTTTCTCCTAATACTTTTTGGAAGATTTATTTTTGCTCTTGTATGTACTAACATCTCAGAAAAATCAAAACCCAAACTATGAAGACTTCAAATCAAATTCAGCATGAGATACCTTGCGTATTTAAAGCTTGTATTTTTCTTTGAATTAAGTTTGAGTGGGAGTGATTGTAATTAAGTGAATAAACGCAAACACTTAAGGAGATCTTAAAAATTTTGTATTAATCGTACGGGACGAACCTAGTTTGTATGGGACGATTAGGTCAGTTATCTCCTTGTAAGAGCAATGGAAAGAACAGGAATTGAAGAAAACGTTTCTAAGTCCCGATCATCTAGGATGAAGTGTATTCATCCCAGGATGAAATGTTCTCTAGAAAATTTTCGTTCAAATGAAATTTATATTCATTCCAGGACGAGTTGCTCTCTGGAGTATTTTCATCCAGGATGAAGTGTATTCGTCCCGGGACGAAATCTCATCTGAGAAATTTTCGTTCAGACGAAATTTATAATCATGTCAGGATGAGTTGCTCTCTGGAAAGATTTTATCCGGACGAACCCATATTCATCCCAGGACAAAGTGAACCAACTCTGAAATTTAAGTGATGTTATGCAAATTTTGGGAACCGACCTATGGAATAACCGTTCATACTGGACGAATCAAGTTTGTACGGGATGATGTGTGTGTATGAAGTCATTTCATACCCATATACATTGGGTTTGTTTCCAACGCATTTAAGTAAAATCGTCCAGGATGATCCACGATCGTATGGACGATCCAATGCGTATTGACTTGAATATTTGCAGTTTTTGGATGGTTTTTTGTGTATTTCCTATAAATAGTCCAATCTAAACTACCACTTAAATCTTTTTGCCTACTGATCTTCGTGTCTATTGAAAGAAGAGTCAACGAGAGAGTGTAAGAGAGTGTTCGAAGGAGATTCTTACTACTGGAGCATGAAGGCTTCACTTGGTGTTCAATGGTAAGAATCTTTACTTTTGATTTGTGTTTATTTCACTCTTTTCTTTCTTCCTTCTAGATTTCAAATGAAGAAGATCTGTCAAGGTGATCCGGTTCTCTGCCGACACTTGGAGAGTGTGAACAGCCGAAGGGTTCTCTGCCCACACTAGGAGAGTGTTAACAGCCGAAGGGTTCTCTGCCCACACTAGGAGAGTGTGAAAGGACGAAGGGTTCTCTACTCACACTAGGAGAGTGTGAAAGGATGAAGGGTTCTCTACCTACACTAGGAGAGTGTGAAAGGATGAAGGGTTCTCTAACAACACTAGGAGGGTGTGAAAGGACGAAGGGTTCTCTACTCACACAAGGAGAGTGTGAAAGGATGAATGGTTCTCTACCTACACTAGGAGAGTGTGAAAGGATGAGGGTTCTCTGCCAACACTAGGAAGAGTGTAAAAGGATGACGATTCTCTGCCACACCGTTTAGTGGTGGAAGAGAGTTTTGTAAAGGCTTCTCGGCCTTGTTGTGGGTGCAAAAGGAGAGTCACTAGTGGTATTAGTGTAATACTCAGAGGGTGCCTCCGGGGAGTGGATGTAGGTCTGGTTTTGACCGAACCACTATAGATCTCGTGTCTTTATTTTTCCGCTGCTTTTTATTTTTATGTTTTTACTTTTAAAACTATGGTTGAAAAACATTTTCTAGAAAAATTCACTAAAGTTTTATTTTCATTTCCTAATTAAAAAAGAGCGTTAAATTTGTTTTATTACCAATTCACCCCCTCTTTGTTAGCCGTGGGACATAAGCTTAGGTTTAACAACTTAATTCATAGTGAACGAGTTTCAATAAGTGGTATCAGAGCTTTGTTTCAAAACCATAAATTTAGACTACTTTTTGATTAACGTAGATGGCTATATTTGGAAATCGAAATACACCTGAGGGTTACTCTATAACTAGACCACCACTATTCGACAATATACCTTTTGATTTTTGAAAAACACACATGTTAACATTTTTACAGTCACTTGCTTATCGTGTATGGATCTTAGTTCATGAAGGGTATACAAAACCAACTAGACTAGTTGACAGAATTAGAGTTGAAACACCTTTTGCAGACTGGACAGTAAAATAACGTGACTTAGCACAATTAAACATCAAATACTTGAATAGTTTCTTTTGTGCTTTAAAATCAGAAGACTACATGCGAGTTTCCACTTGCAAAAGTGGGAAGGACATATGATATAGACTTTGTATAACATATAAGGGAACTAATGAGGTTAAGCAATCTAGACTTAATATCTTGTTGCATGATTATGAATTATTTCGCATGAAACCAAATGAATCAATTTCTGATATGTACATAAGATTCACACAAATAGTCACCTCTTTGCATGCACTGGGTAGGGAACTAACTAATGTTGAAATGATTAATAAGATTCTTCATTATTTGCCTACTGCTTATGATGCTAAAATTACTGCAATTACAGAGTCTAAAGATCTAAACATTTACTCTATTGACAATCTTCTTGATTTGCTAATTGCTTACGAGCAAGGAGTTAGTAAAAGAAAGATTGATGCAGGTGAACAAAGAAGGGAGAAAAATATAGCACTAAATGTGGAAGAGTCTGAGCGTGAACACTCATAACCTGAGGATGAAGATGACATCACATTGATGACTAGACAATTTAGAAGCTTTCTGAAGAGGAAGCAGAAGAGATGCCAGCATTGGAATAGAGGTAAATTTAATAGAAATGCCAAAATTTCAAATGATGTGATTTGCTATGAGTGCAGAAAACTTGGTCATATCAAGACTGAATGCCAAAAACTCAAAGCCACTCCTAGCAAGGAGAAGGTAGAGGAGAAACCAATTGTAAAGAAGGGCAAGAAGAAGTTTCAAAGAGCTTTCTAGGCAGACCCAGCATCAGATTTATCAGAGACTGAGAAGAAAGAAGAAGTCACTAATATGTGCTTAATGGCCGATAGTCTTGATCAGTCAGATCAAGAAGAGGTATGTGACTTAACCTATGATGAACTTTTTGAAGTTTCTGAACACATGCATGATACTTATAGAAAAATGAAAAAAATGCATGCTAGTATAAGTTTAGAATTTGAAAAATTATAAAAGGAAGATGAAATCCTTAGGAAATATCATGCTCTAATTGATGACAACCACATGAAATTACTTGATGAGTTTGATGATTTGAATAAAAAAAATGAAAATTTAAAAACATCCTATGCTAAACTTGAAAAATATTTTTAAAATTTTACAGATGAATCGGAGAGTAAGATTTATAGATCAAATTATACAAATCAAATTTTGGAAGATATGAATTTATTTTACAAAATAACGATAAGCTCTCGAGGATTATAGGATACCCCCTAAACTTGAAGATTTTACTAATCATATTCTGTATCCTAAATTTATGCAATCCCTGAATAGACAGATGAATGGTAAAAGACTTAGGAATCCATTTCCAAAAGTCAAATGTAATAATTATGGATTGTTTGGACATATAGCTCACACCTATACTTTGAAGATGAAAACTTATTTGGTGTGGAGACCTAAGATGTATAAACCTAGACATATCATACATACATCTGATTATAAATTACCAAAAGAAGAACCAAAAATTATTGGGGTTCCTTGGTCTAACATTTGATAATTTTGCAGGTTTTCTCTCACACAAGATCTCGTGAGAGTATATAGTACCTGAACAGCGGATGTTCAAAGCATATGACTGGAGATACTACACAATTCATATCGCTGGAAGCCAGGAGTGGAGGCAAGGTTACTTGGAGATAACACCATAAAGAAGGTGGCTGATCAGATATGATTGGAAATCTTAATAAATTTTACATTAAGAATGTGTTATTAGTAGAAGGCTTAAAGCACAACCTGTTAAGTATAAGCCAGCTATGTGATAAAGGATATTGTGTGAAATTTTTTCCTACTAGCTGCATATTAAGCCTAAATGATAAAGATGTTTTGAATGGAAAAAGGATAAATAATGTTTATATGCTATACTTGAATTATATTCAATCTTCTACTGCCTTTTGTTTGAAAACTGTATCTGATGAGTCATGGCTTTGGCATAGAAGACTTTGTCATTCTAGAATGAAAAATCTTAGAAGGATTACTCAAAAGAACTTAGTGAGAGGTATATCAAAACTAGACTATACTAAGGACCACCTTTGTGATGCATGTCAATTAGGAAAGCAAGTAAAGTCCTCTTTTCAGTCTAATAAGGATCTTAGAACTAGTAAACCATTGGAGATTTTGCATATAGATCTTTTTGGACCAGTTGGAACTATGAGTCTATGAGGGAAGGTATACAGATTTATGATTGTGGATGATTACTCAAGATTCACATGGGTTAGATTTTTATTTCATAAGAGTGAATCAATGAGAAATTTAGAAATTTTTTAACTTGGATACAAAAAAAACTTGGGTGTGAAATTATTTCTAAACAAAGTGATCATGGAGGAGAATTTGAAAATGAGAAATTTGAAGATTTTTGTAAGGAGAAAAGAATTGATCACAACTTTTTTGCACATAGAATCCCTTAGTAGAATAGGGTAGTCGAAAGAAAAAATAGAATATTAATAGAAGCCGCCCGAGCAATGTTGGCAGAATACTCACTTCCAAAATTTTTTTGGGCTGAGGCAGTTAGCATTGCATGTTATATTCTGAATAGGGTGAATGTGAGATATAAATTAAATAAAACACCCTATGAGTTGCTAAAAGGTAGAATACCTAATTTATCTCATTTGCATGTTTTTGGGTTCAAGGTGTTCATTCATAACAATGAAAAATCTATCTTAGGAAAATTTGATTCAAAATCAGATGGACTTTTTATTGGATACTCAAGTGTTGGTAAATCTTATAGAGTATTCAATAGAAGAACTTTGGTAATTGAGGAGACCACACATGTTGTATTTGATGAATCTAGAATTTTGGAAGAGCCAAATGTTATAGAAGATGAGATTGAGATTAACTCCCAAAAGATTGATAAAATAAATTTGGAAGAAACTTTGGAAGAAAATGTTGAAGAAAGTTTGGAGATAGAAAACCCTTTTTTTAGAGATTTGAGATTTTCTAAAAACCAACAAAGGGAACTAATTATAGGTGAACCTAGTGAGAGTGTAAGGACTAGGCGTGGATTAAACAAAGAAGTCAATCATTCAGCCTTCATTTCAACTATAGAACCCACAAATATTAATCAAGCACTTTCGGATGAATTTTGGATTTTGGCCATGCAAGAAGAGTTGAATCAATTTGTAAGAAATAAAGTTTTGAGAATTAACTACAAGGCCAAAGGATCAAAATGTAGTTGGAACTAAGTATGTATTCAAAAACAAAATGAATGACTCAGAAGTAGTCATTAGAAATAAGGCTAGATTAGTTGCTAAGGGGTAAAATCAGATTGAAGGGATTGATTTTGAGGAGACTTTGCCCCTGTAGCTAGACTTGAAGCAGTTAGGGCTTTGCTAGCTTTTGCCTATTTTAGAGGATTCAAATTGTATCAAATGGATGTAAAAAGTGCCTTTTTAAATGGGATAATTCAAGAAAGATATTTTTGTAGAACAACCGCCAGGTTTTGAAAAATTTAAATACCCAAATCATGTTTTCAAGTTGAAAAAGGTATTATATGGATTGAAACAGACACCTAGGGCTTGGTATTAGAGGTTGAACACTTTCTTACTTGAAAGATCTTTTGAAAAAGGAAGTGTGGATACAACTCTCTTTTTGAAGAAATTTGGAAAGGAAATACTCATTGTTCAAATTTATATTGATGATATCATTTTTGGATATTCAAATAAAAATCTTTGTGATGATTTTTCTAAAATAATGAGTAGTAAATTTGAGAAGAGTCTAATGGGAGATTTAAGTTACTTTTTAGGATTTAGCATTAAGCAAATTGAAGAAGGTACATTTCTTAGCCAGTCAATATATGTTAAGGACATCCTCAAAAAGTATGAAATGGACAATGCTAAACCTGTTAGTACACCAATGAGTTCCTCAGTTCAATTGGATAAGGACCCTAAGGGAAAATCTGTTGATCAAAAGAAATTTAGAGGGATAATTGGATCTTTGCTTTACTTGACTGCTAGCCGACCCGATATCATGTTTAGTGTTTACTTGTGTGCTAGATTTCAATCAGATCCAAAAAAATCACATTTGACAGCAGTAAAAATGATTTTAAGATATCTGTTAGGAACTCAGAACTTAGAAATTTGGTATCTTAAGTTTAGCTCTTCATTTGAAATAATTGGTTATTCAGATTCTGACTTTGCAAGTTGTAGGGTGGATAGAAAGAGCTCTTCTGGAACATGTCAATTTATTAGAAATTTTCTAGTCTCTTGGTCCAGTAGAAAACAAAATTTAGTAGCCCTATCTACTACAGAAGCTGAATACATTGCATTAGGAAGTTTTATGGCACAAGTACTTTGGTTAAACAATATTTGATTAATTTAGGATTAACTATAGGCACTATTTCAATTTATTGTGATAACACTAGTGCTATTTCTATTTCTAAAAATCCTATTCAACATTCACGAACTAAACATATAGACATAAGACATCATTTCATAAGGGATCATGTATCCAAAGGAGAAACTGAACTCACTCATGTTTCTACTAAAATCAACTTGCAGACATTTTTACAAAACCTTTAGCCTTTGATACTTTCAGCGCATTAAGAACAAGGCTTCGTGTGATTGATTTGAATGCTTAATTAAAAATGTTTTTACAATATTGTTGTTTGTTTTTCTAAGTTAATATTTTTGTGTGTTTTTATGTATTTGTGAAATTGTATGTGTGATTTTCTATTTGTGTTCTTCGTTTTGCAGTGAGTTTTTTAGTGTGTTTGTGGTATAGTTTTAATTGAGTGCATGATTTAAAATTTTTGAGTGTCCATCATCTAGGATGAAATTGTTTTGTACGGGACAATTTGTATAGTGTATCTTTCGGATTTTGAACCGTTTGCATGCAGTTTTCAATTTTTTTATTGTCACTTCGTCTATACGATCAGCACGATCGTCCGGGACAAAATGTTTTTCAAACGACAGGATGAATGAATAAAGAGGTTGATTGGATAAGGTAGTTTTTAATATAAACTTCGTACGTACGAACCTTTGGTTCGTACGAACGAACACATGTCGATTCGATGGAGGGGACGGTTTCAATTGCCATTAAAACGATCATAAGTTCTGATCATCCCAGGATGAACACGTATTTGTCTGTACGATCAGTTTGGTCAAAAGTCTGTATGAAAGGACACATCGTAAGTTGTGTTTATTATGAAAAGTCATTTCATTTTGACGTATTGGTTCATCCATACCAAATTTTTTCGTACAGGACGAATCAAAAAATTCGTACGGGACGAAATTTTTTTGACCGGTACGAATGTGTCATTTTCAATAAATAGAAGGGCTTTTGAACTCAATAGTCACACTCTAAACTTCTCTTTCAATCTCTTTCGTACTTTAGATCTTTTTCAAATGACAAGTTCAAGTAAGAGACAAAAGGTTATGGCTAGGAAACCACATAGAAATTCTTCTAAAAACTTTCTTTCCAAAGCAAACGAGGAATCTTTTCCTAGGTTTGCCTCAGCGAAGATCACACCCTCCAAAATCCTAATCCAAGAACAACTTACCTTTCAGGTAATGAACTTATTTGCTTCAACATAGTTTGGTTTTATCCTTACCCTTGTCTATCTCTACAATAAAAAAACCTTTCACTACTTTCTCGCCAACATGTCCTTTAATTCTGACCTTTCTATAATCCATTCCTTTATCCTTAAACAAAAAGTTGAAATCACCAAGGCTGACTTAGGAGCCTTTTTTGAATTTAAGGACAAAGGGAGCAAGAGCCCATCACTTGATTAACACTCATGGTTATTATTGCGGATCTATGGCTTATGATTTTGATGATAGCAAACATTCTTTTTTCTCTACGACTGTCTTATCTACTGACATTTTAGGTTCACACGATCAGACTGCAATTTGGAACCAGCTCAAGATTGGGTAGACTAGGTCTGAGTTAGTTTGTACCCTTTTTCCTTTATTGAGTCTATTATATTTGGTGTGGCTCCTGATGCTTTGTAACTTGGAAGATTTCTAACAGTTCCTTAAGAGTTTATGTTTTTGGTAACATCGTCCAGGACGATCTGTTCAAAACCAGAAACCCTAATTAGGGCATCCTCATTAAAGCAGCCGTCATTATGCAAAACACATCGTCCTGGACGATCTTGTATCGGCCAGGACGATAGGCTCAATTTAGAAAGAATCTGCCACTAGATCTATTTAAAAATAACCTATTTTTGGCATCGTCCAGGTGGATCGTCCTGGGCTATAAAATATCGTCCAGGACGATCCAGGTCAATTTTTCCAAAATTTCTCTAGAATTTAAGGAAAGCAATTATGACTTGATTACATGATCAAATCATGCAGAACAATCATAGAATCGACCAGGGTCGATTTGCTGGACGATTGGACATCGGATAGCTATTTTTCAGGGCGATGTTCAGGATGATATTCCACGATTTGTTCTGATCGTCCATGACGATATATTATCGTCCTGGATGATATAAACAAACTTCTTCTGATCATCTCAAATCATCCCGGCAGATTGGGCTTAAATTGTACTGATCGTACAGGATGATATACCTATCGTCTTGGATGATAATGTCGGTAACTTGCATTAATGAGCTCGTTTTGAGAGCTTTTAGTGTCATCTGATCACTTTCAAGTGGTATAAGAGCCAGTTTCAAAAAATAAGTTTTTAAAAGCTTTTGAATTTTGATCCATGGCTAATTTTTTAAATCATATTATTGCGGAAGGTTATTCAATCACCAGACCACCTTTATTAGAAAATATCTCATTTGATTTTTGGAAAATTCGCATGACTACTTTCTTGCAATCGATTGATTTTCGTATGTGGCACATGATTTTAACTGGTTAATCATCTCCATCACGTATTACAAATGGAGTTAAAATTGATATTTCTTTTAATCAATGGAACAGGGAAGAACAACTCAATGCTCAATTAAATACAAAATCTTTAAATTGCTTTTTCTGTGCTTTAAATTCTGAAGATTTTATGTTAGTATCCACGTGCACTACTGGTAAGGAAGTTTGGGATAAATTACACACCATATACAAAGGCACTAGTGAAATCAAGCAATCCAAGTTGAATATATTAATGCATAATTTTGAACTGTTTTCCATGAAACCTTATGAGATGATCTTAGATATGTATACTAGGTTTATTCAAATTGTGACATCATTGCATGCTTTAGGAAAAGAATTTTCAAATCTTGAAAAAGTTAACAAAATTTTTCATTGTCTACTGGATAAGTTTGATGCTAAAGTAGTTGCTATTTGTGAATCAAAAGATTTGAATGAATATTTTATTGATAATCTGATTGGCTCACTCATTACCTACGAGCAAGATTTGGATCAAAGACTTTTGGATGCAGGTGAAATGATTGTTCTAAAAGCTACAGATACGGAAAAAGATAGCTTAGTTGGTGAAGAATGCAATGACTTGTCAAGCAAATCACAAAGCTCACCAAAGCATAAGCAAAAGTGGAAAAAAGATAAAAATGGTAAGGATGTCCATATTTTTTCTAAAGTTATTTTCTTTCGATGCAGGAAGCCTGGACATATGAAAAATCAGTGCCCTAATTTAAAAATTCTTCTTGCGAAAGAAAAGGGTAAAGCGAAGCAAATTTTAAGCTAAGGAAATAATGAAAAGTAGAAAATCTCTTGGGCAGACCTGGTCTCTGAAGCATCGGACGAGGAGCAATATGGTGCTTAAACCTTTGTTTGTTTTTATGTTTACATGTTTTGTTTGTCCTTTTAATTTTGTGATTTTATTTTTTTAATTTTCTTTTTTAGTTAAATTTTTAAGTGTCTTTTCTCTGATCAACACACACATCACCTTTCTAAAAAATGAAAAACCTATCTCTTATTTTTTCTTGAATTCTTATGAAAATTGTGTTTGACTTCTCTAAAAATAGTCAAAGGAAGGAAACTCATGATTTTGACTCTCAATCTCTATTTCCTTAAACAGGTTATTCTACTTTTGATTTAAAATCTTCATCATATTTTAAAATAGATTTTGAAACTGAACTTTTTTTATCTCCCTACATTTTATCTATTGCATAGGAATCTTTTTCAAGATTGTTAAATCTATCTCATAATTTTCCTAATCAAGTAGTTCGTTGTGTCAATAGAATGGGTTTACTTTTGTTTTTAAAATTTTAGAAAGGTAGCATATTAAAAAAAATGGCCAATGATGCCAAATCAAAAAAAAAAAGTGGCCAATGATGCCGAATCAAAAGATGCGCAATGACGTCAAATTGAGAAAGATACACAAAGTATATCAAAAGAAAAAGATGCGCAAAATGCGCCAAAAACTTGACAAGAGGCATAAAATGAGCCCACAAAAAGTATGCTTACTTTTTCTGTTTTATTCAAAGCTTAAGAAAACCCTTGATATTTTCGATACTTGATTTTGAAAATCTTGATTCCTGATTCAACAATTCTTGCATTAATCTTCTATTAGATATATTTTATGAAAGGAGTTTTGAAAAATTAGTATTTTTTTTTTAATTTATTCCATGATTTAGATATTAAATTAAAAAGTTTTTGAGACTTTTTAAAGAACTTGAGTTTGGATTATCAAATTCTAAATTTCTAACCTTTTCTGGGTAATACGTTGTCAATACAATTCCACTAAGTTTTTGATTAAAAATAAGAGGTAACTTTCTCATTTTAAGAATAGTTATTTTTTCACTAGATCAGGAAACATTTTTGTCTTTTGTTCATTTTGTTTTTTATTTGTGCCTCGTCTCTTTTAGATAATGTCAATGGGGGAGAACGTATTGTTGAATTTCTATCTTTTTTTTCACAAAATTTAAAACATCAAAAATATTTTTATCTCCCCTATTTTTTAAAAGTGTTATTCTAGTGAGGGGGAGATTAGGAGAAAATATTCCTTTTTACAAATTCAAATTGAAATATTTGTCATCATAAAAAAGGGGGAGATTATTGCGGATCTATGACATATGATTTTGATGATATCAAACATTCTTTTTTCTCTACGATTGCCTTATCTACTGATATTTCAGGTTCACACGATCGAACTGCAATTTGGAACCAGCTCAAGATTGGGTAGACTAGGTCTGAGTTAGTTTGTACCCTTTTTCCTTTCTTGAGTCTATTGTATTTGGTGTGGCTCCTGATACTTTGTAACTTGGAAGATTTCTAATAGTTCCATAAGAGTTTATGTTTTTGGTAACATCATCCAAGACAATATTTATATCGGCCTGGACGATCTGTTCAAAAGCCGAAATCCTAATTAGGGCATCCTCATTAAAGCAGCCGTCATTATGCCAAACACATCGTCCTGGATGATCTTGTATCGGCCATGATGATAGGCTTAATTCAGAAAGAATCTGTCGCTAGATCTATTTAGAAATAAACTATTTTTGGACATCGTCCAGGTGGATCCTCCAAGACTATAAAATATCGTCTAGGACGATCCAGGTCAATTTTTCCAAAAATTTTTTGAAATTTAAGGAAAGCAATTATGACTTGATTACATGATCAAATCATCCTGGACGATTGCAAAATCGGCCAGGACGATCTGCTTGATGATTGGACATCGGATAGCTATTTTTTAGGGAGATGTTCAGGACGATATTCCACTATTTATTCTGATCGTCCAAGACGATATATTATCGCCCTGGACGATATGAACAAACTTATTCTGATCGTCTCAAATCATCTCGGTTGATTGGGCTTAAATTGTACTGATCGTACCTATCATCCTAGACAATAATGTCGGCAACTTGATTAATAAGCTCGTTTTGAGAGCTTCTATTTAAGCTTTGTCAAGGCACTTTTGTAAGTGTCTTTGGCAGTCATTGTAGCTTCGTTCTTGTGAGGGAGACTTGAAGAGAGAGCTTGAAAGGGAGTGAGGAACGGGTGAAGTCTGAGAGGGAGAAGATCCTATGAGGGGGGACTCAAGGGAGTGGAGGGGATTCCACACGGTTGCTCCGGCAGGCTTGCATCTTAATACCGTCGGATTCAAGGCTTATCTCGAGGGAAGTTCACCAAAGAAGAAGTTCACTTTGGTGTCAAAGGACCCGGCGACTCCGCCGCACCGGGGAAGGTGGAAGTGATTTTGTAAGGCCTTCTCCACCTAGCTGTGGGGGCTAAAGGAGAGACACTTGTTTTAGTGCAATACTTGGAAGGTGCCTCCAAGGAGTGGACGTAGGTCAAGGTTTGGCCGAACCAATATAAATTCGGTGTGTTCTTTCCTTTATTACTTCCGCATTTAATTTCCGCACTTTGGTTTTTATTGTGGTGATATTGGTTTGAGTTTTGTGTTTTGATTTAAAGAATCTTTTTTACCAATTCGCCTCTCTCTCTTTGTTAGCTTTGGTCCAATTCATAGGGCTTAACATCCCTAACGAACTTTCAAGTGGTATTAGAGCATTTTCTAGTGTCATCTGATCACTTTTAATTATGAATGGTATGAAATTAATAATGTGATTAGAGAAAATAATTTGAACGAACATGTGGCTAGAGTATCCGGTCTCATTCAAAATGCACATATCATCCAGCATGTTCTTAGAACTTCTATAATTCCTAAAACTGGTGATAGAATTAATATAACCCCTCTTCTTTCTATGATGACATTCTTGATCATGCCTAACCTATAGATGATTCCAACTTATCCTTGACTATCTTTATGGGCTATCTGAAATTGGTCATGTAGAGCATAAAAGAAAGAAAAACTTCGCCTTAGGACATCTAGTTGCCTACATTTTGGATAAGAAATACAATTTGGTTCATCCTGATCAAAAGTTTGAAGAATTGCTCTACTATAACGACGGATCATTTGGAGCAATCTTCAAAGAAGAACCAAGTAAAGCGCATGTCATTAGTGATACAGAGGAAGAACCAGAAGCTGCACCAGCACCCGCCAATGAACCAATTTATCAGGATTTGGTTCAAAGATTTGATCGCCTAGAGACTCATTTTGATCAACATTTTGATCAAATTGTGACTCATCTTCAGCAGTAGGCCGCACAGTATCAGCATGACATGAGTTTTATGAGGGATAAGATGAGTGATATCAGTACCAATGTGCTTATGATGAGTACTTACTTTAACATCTTTGGTGCTGCACCTCCTCCTCCTCCATATCAAGGTCCTTCTCAGTGATAGTTGCACTTAATTTTATGTATTTTATATAGTTTGTGTGTTAGTTGTTATTTTAAGTAAGTTTGTTGTATTTTCTTTTCTTTAGATGTTTTGTTTTTGTATTGATATCCTGAGCTTAGATTGTAATATCTTCATAGTGATATCAATATATGTTCTCGTGTTTTAGCTTTAATGGTATTGAAATGTGTGTTAGCCTTTTTGATTAGATTTTTGATCTTAATAGTGATATACTTTGAAATGCAAGTCAAAATTAAATTCATTAGAAAATCTAATTTTTTTTCTAAATTTAAGTTCTTCTTATAACTTGATATAATTAAGATTATCAATTTCATGTCTCTTATTTAGATTACATTAACTCTAATATTATTATTGTAACTATGATGTTTTTTTATTTTATTTTTACTTATCAATAAATATTTATATTTTTAGAAAAATTTGAAATTTTTTATTATTGATTTTGGAAAGATCAAAATTACTCTTGAAAAAATGTACAAATGTACAAAAATCAAAAGAAATGTGTAATGGTTTGCAAGTAGAAAAGAGGCATAAAATAAGCCCATAAGTAAAAAGATGCACAAAAATGTCCCAATAATTTGAAGAAGATCCCCAAAGCGCCACAAGTGGTAATTATTTCTTTCCATTATCTTTTAATCTCTTAATTCAAATTGATTTACTGTACATTTATATTTTGTATTGAAATTTGAAATAAACAAATTTTCTATTCATCCTTTTTGCAATAATTTTCTCTATTTTAGTGTCTAAATTGACTCATGTTTTGGATAAATTTTTTTTTATCAATGTTATATCTTTTCTTAAATTCTATGAATTACTATGATTTGGCTAATATTTTAATTTTATTTGCATTACTTATTTCAATCACTTTCAAAATTGAATTATCAAATGATTTTCATATGTCTGCTTATATTTCAAGTATTTTTCTTCTTTACTTTTTGCTATTATCAAAAAGGGGGAGAAATTATTTGTATCGTGGTTTTGTTTGATTTGTATTGTATGTTGTGTGTTTATTTTATTTTTATTTGTTGTATATTTCTAAAAATGCCTCCTTATTTATACATGTTCATCAATTCAGGGGGAGTTTATGAGATTCTTAGAATTTAAAATTATACAAACAATAATTACATTGCCATCATCAAAAAGGAGAAGATTGTTAAGAGAGTTGCTATGTGCATGTTTTATATTCTTGCAATTTGTATAGTTTTGATGATTTCAAAATATTATTGTTTTATGTGTAGTTATCTCCTAACACTTTTTGGAAGATTTATTTTTGCTCTTGTGTGTACTAACATTTCAGGAAAATCAAAATCCAGACTATGAAGACTTCAAATCAAATTCAGCATGAGATACCTTGTGTATTTAAAGCTTGTATTTTTCTTTGAATTAAGTTTGAGAAGGAGTGATTATAATTAAGTGAATAAACACACACACTTAAGGAGATCTTGAAAATTTTGTATTGATCGGACGTGACGAACCTAGTTCGTACATGACGATCAGGTTAATTATCTCCTTGTAAGAGAAATTGAACGAACAGAAATTGAAGAAAATTTTTCTAAGTCCTGATCGTCCAGGACGAATTGTATTCGTCCAAGGATAAAATGTTCTCTATAAAATTTTCATTCAGATAAATTTTATATTCGTTCCAGGACGAGTTGCTCTTTGGAGTATTTTCGTCCAGTACGAAGTGTATTTGTCCCGGGATGAAATCTCCTCTGGAGAATTTTCATTCAAATGAAATTTATAATCATGCCAGGAAGAGTTGCTCTCTAGAAAAATTTCGTCCGGACGAACCCATATTCGTCCCAGGACGAAGGGAACCGACTCTGAAATTTTAGTGACGTTCTACAAATTTTGGGAACCGACCTATGAAATAACCTTTCGTACCGGACGAATCTAGTTCGTACGGGACGATGTGTGTGTACGAAGTCATTTCATACCCATATACATTAGGCTCGTTTCCAACACATTAATGTAAAATCGTCCAGGATGATCCACGATCGTACGGGACAATCCAATTCGTATTGACTTGAATATTTGCGGTTTTTGGATGGTTTTTTATGTCTTTCTATAAATAGTCCAATCTAAATTGCTACTTAATCTTTTTGCGATCTTCGTGCCTATTGAAAGAAGAGTCAAGGAGAGAGTGTAAGAGAGTGTTCGAAGGAGGATTCCTACTACTGGAGCGTGAAGGCTTCACTTGGTTTTCAAAGGTAAAAATCTTTGCTATTGATTTGTGTTTATTTCACTCTTTTCTTTCTTCCTTCTAGATTTCTTGTGAAGAATATCTGTCATGAAGATCTGGTTCTCTGCCGACACTTGGAGAGTGTGAATAGCCGAAGGGTTCTCTGCCCACACTAGGAGAGTGTGAACAGCCGAAGGGTTCTCTACCCATACTAAGAGAGTGTGAAAGGATGAACGGTTCTCTGCCTACACTAGGAGAGTGTGAAAGGACTAAGGGTTCTCCTCCAACACTAGGAATAGTGTAAAAGGACGACGGTTCTCTACTGCACCAGGTAGTGGTGGAAGAGAGTTTTGTAAAGGCTTCTTCGCCTTGCTGTGGGTGCAAAAGGAGAGTCACTAGTGGTATTGGTGCAATACTCGGAGGGTGCCTCCGGGGAGTGGATGTAGGTCTGGTTTTGACCGAACCACTATAAATCTCGTGTCTTTATTTTTCCACTGCTTTTTATTTTTGTGTTTTTACTTTTAAAATTGTGGTTGAAAAACATTTTCTAGAAAAATTCACTAAAGTTTTATTTTCGTTTCCTAATTTAAAAAGAGCGTTAAATTTTTTTATTACCAATTCACCCCCGCTCTTGGTTAGCCGTGGGACATAAGCTTAAGTTTAACAACCTAATTCATAGTGAACAAGTTTCAACAGTATGGGCCCCGACGAGCGTGTTGTAGAAACACACGTGACGTCTAGGGATGCTGCGCAGGTCAATAAAATTTTAACCCGATCCTCCTAAGCAGGTAGATAGGAGTTGATAAGGTTTAGTAAATGATTACAAAATGCCCCCAAACACCCGCATGGGCCCCGGTGAGCATGTTATTGGTACACACATGACATTTAGGGATGATGCACGTGTCTATAAGTGAATTCAAGTTTGATCCCAATCCTCCTATATAGGCAAGTCAGAATTGACAAGGCTCGATCCCTTAAATAAATATCCGGTCACGAGGTCGACTGAGATATTTATTTTATACATTCATATTAGGCCTTCAAGGCCTATAATAAAAAAGAATTCATTAATAAAGGCATAAAACCCATGAAACCTGATCCTTTGTCGACTAGTAGATAGAGTCAACAAGGTTCAATCCAGAAAATGGAAATGCCCCCAAACACTCTGATGATGGCCGTGTTAAACAAAAATCTCAATCGAAGGGATCCATTCCAAGTACTTGAAATGCCCAACAAAATCCAAAACTCTATGAGTTCTGAAATCCAAAAATATCAAAATCCAAAAATACTTAAAATTGAAATAAATCCATCAATAACTTAAAGCAAAATCCATCCACCCTCAGCAATAGTTTGTCGAGGTGGACAAATTAAAATTTACTTCAGCTCACAAAAGAGCTAAATGCCTAGTCAGCAATATAACTAGGATCCATTCTCAAATAATCTACTGCTAGTAAGGACGTGGTACATGTCCTCTAACTTGCAGTTTCGCCACCAAATGGCACTATAGATAAACGGTTATGACACAGGGCCCTCTAAACCGATTGGTTTTGCTGCCAAATGGTCCCACGAAATATCAGTTATGGCCAGAGCCAATACGCTCCTTATTGGCATCAAATCCTTGAGGTATGAATCAATAGGATATAATTGGTAGGGCACAAAGCCCACTGTAAGCTAAGGTGGATTCAAATTTATCCCCTTAGGCAAATATTCACCCTAGGTCTACAAGGTACCCTTGGACGAAGCAACCCATGGCTGCCGATAAGGATCCTTCTGTCAGGTTGGGTCAACTAACTCCTCTGACTAACATGACTAGGGACCATGATGGCCCGGGACGACGGAACCATGGAATCTTGATCGGGTCTATCATCCATTCCCCCACCATCCGCTTTAAGTGCAAGTTGGTGAAATTTCTATTTAAATATCAAATCTTCCAATCCAAATTCCAAATCCAAACCCAACTCTTCAATACCCAAATCCATGCTGCTACTATATGCCAGATAACACATATTTCTACGTATTTGATTGACGACTAGCCTTAATCGAAGGTTCTCTCTCATTATCGGGAGGGGTAATTAACTATAGGGGCTTGCGCCTATAGGAAATGAGAACTCAGATCATTAAGTCCTCGCAAAATGAGGGCGAAATCTCTGGGTAGTGTCTTATCTACAAACACATTTACCTTCCAAAATTTACCCTGGAACTTATTCAGTTAAAACTCCCTCGCCGAATAAAAAGAAAAGCGGGCGGAGGCCGGGGCCGAATTTTCGGAGCCAATATAGATATAATGGATCCATACTTCTTGAAGTAAAAGGGCGAGTCCTCTTGAGTGGAAGTGATCACAGGTCGAGGACTTCTTAAATCCGAGAAATCATTATTGCAACCCTTGAGATGTGTGTTTTCTATAACTGGATTAGGGAAGTCAATAGGTGGCCTTGGATTTAAAGAATGACCATCAATGAATAGTTTTTGTTGAGATGAGTGACATCTATGGATTAGGTGAATCAAGATGAGTCCTCTTATGAGGCTCGCCAACAAGAATGACTCTTTGATCTAGCCTGCTTGGGCTAGTTCTCAAGTCAAGACTTGGTTGGGAAAGTGGTCGTGATTTTATAGAGTAGAGCTAACTAGTTTTCTACTCTTGAGAGATGAGACCATTTGGGCCAAGTCTCTTAGTGGGATCTTATTTAGTGCATGTGAAAAGCCTACATAAATTAAATGTTAGAGAGAAATTAAAAATAATACTAATCGATTATATTTGAGATCTAAACACAATTTAACTTAAATTACACAACATTTCTTAAATTAGAAAATGATTGATAATGAGGGAGAAAATATATAAAGAGAAAATTAATCAATTTTTGATCAAAGATTAAAATGCACTTCGAGTAGCATTTATTGTTAAAGGAGGCAATTTGGAGAATCAATTGAGTTCCTTTAATTTAATGTGTGGCTTGTTAAAAGATTGAAATTGTAGAATTGCTATAAATGATTTTTTTACGGGCGATGTAAAATTTGGAATATTTTTATGGATTATTTTTAAATTAAAATCCAAGAAATTTCATGATAAAGAAGTTTTAGTTTTAAAAGCATTCACATATTTTTCAATTGTTTAATACTTTATGAAGGCTACTAAGCTTAGTTCTCATAAGCATGGGAATATTAAAGCTAAAAGATAACACTATTGATGTTATCAAGCATATGCAGTTTGGTTTGACCCTATAAATTTTCTCTATCATAGTTGTGATTAACGCTGGCATGTAAGCCCTTTAAACTAATTAGTGATCACCTAGCATTGTTTTTTTTTCTTTCACTTTTTTATCCTTTATCGTCATGTTTATGATAAGACGTGTGAATGTATTTATTTCCAATCTTACAGGATTAGTACAATTAATTTCTCTCCAACAATATAATTTACTTGGGCTGTTTTGTTTGCTAAAAAAAGAGGAAAAGTAAAAGGAATATAGTGCAGAAGAAATATAAGTCAGATAGTGATGACAACTGATGATTGTGGAGGCTGCTGGCGGTGGCCGATGGAGGACATGTGTTGATCGATGGAAGCGATGGCTGATGCTCAACGTACAGTTGCTGCTGGGCTATAGTGGCTGACAGTTGGTTGGTGGTGGCCGATGCTAGTGATGGAGGTAGGTGACCGACCATCACAAATCGGCGACTAGTAGTGACAATTGGTGGCCAGCAGGTCGGCGGCGGCAGCGGGCAGC
Organism: Dendrobium nobile; assembly: GCA_022539455.1. Taxonomy (NCBI): domain Eukaryota; kingdom Viridiplantae; phylum Streptophyta; class Magnoliopsida; order Asparagales; family Orchidaceae; genus Dendrobium; species Dendrobium nobile. The sequence goes on from CM039733.1 coordinate 25,159,963, forward strand.
ACTAATGCATGCTTTGTTTTCCATCCATATTAATGTGCATGCTATTATTATAATTATTTTATTTGCATACATCTCACATAAAATAAGTCGAGCTCCATACGTCTCATGAGCTTTAAGAGAAACCTATCAAATGTGAATGATGAGGAAACACATATGTGTGGATATGTCCGATTTCCTATAAATATTTGATTCTTCCAGCGAAATGCATCGAGGTTTCTATATCTATTAAATATTTGCCAAACTTATATTGTTAACTTATTTTTTGTATAAAATATATTCATCATGTTTTAGAAATTTTTTAGCTAAGTACAAAATATGTGTTGCTTTCTAGGTACGTGCAAGAAATTAAATAACACATCTAATAAATTAATGATTTTTGAAATGTTTTTCTTAACTTCAATCAAGCAAACGGACCTTTAATATTTTCCAAATCTTTTTAAAGTATATATATTTTCAATTTAAGATTTTTCATATATGTAAATATTTGCTATTGACACACTTTGTACGAAAACTTACAGAATAATGCCACAAAAATAAGCCATAAAAGAAAAAAAAAGAGAAGAAGATAAAGTTCTCAAATTCTTTTCAACATAGCAATGTTACATAGTTTAATTACATGCATGCATAGATACATCATTTTCATGTATTGAATACCACCAATATAATTGAAAAAGACATCACGAGGACTCCATTGCGACATTTAAACAAAGGAAAATGTGTTTGGATGAAATATTATAGTGTATGGACCATTTAAAGGTTGAAAACTTCATACGCATGAACCTTGGCATGGGTTATGAACCTTCTTCTTCAAAAAGGGTTAAAGAAAATTTATGAATACGTCTTAAATTTTGGGAGTTTCTTGTCTTTTCTTTATGTATTAAACATAAATGAAAATTGTCACAAGAAGCTTTCATGTGTGTATTTGAATTGGAAAATTTTATAAATTTTCCATGAATCAAACCATGAATTTTCATCTTTTTTTATCAAGGATTAAAAAGACAAAACCGGGAATTGAGATGTCTAAGCAAGGTGAGGCATAAGTCTCGAGGTGGATTGAGGCATAAGCCTCAAAATGAAAAAATAAAGTATTTAAAAATTATAATTAATTCACAAAAATGTCGAAATATTTAGTAGATTATGAGCATAATAATTTGTTTGAAGATATATATTACTAGAACACAAGAATCAAAATAAATACTCACATAAAACATAAATATATCCTTAGCATCAAGACCCAAAGCAGTTTTGTCATCACGTTGACAATAATCTTCAGAAGAATCATCAAAATTTATGTCAAAGTAATATTTAGAATATTCTTCATCTATATTATTATTTTTCCTTATCCTCTATATTAGTTAACATTTTATAAGTTGTATTCTAAAATAAAATAATAAATTAATAATAAAAAATCATTATATTTAAGATTATCCTTGGATTTTTTTGAAGCTCCTATTCAACTTTGTTTCTTTTTTTTATATATACTTGGGATGTCCAACCATCCCAATTCAATACATATTTCAATGTCCAAAATAATTGCTTCATTATCCTCATTGATATAAGTTTGTCCTTCAACTTTAACTTCAAGAACATCAACACCCTTAGAAGTAACCCATTAATCATCAAATTGTAAACCACCAATCGTTAATTGATCTAATTTATCATCACAATTTCTTTATTTTTGTAGTATAAGATGTTTATCTTTTAGTTTCTTGTTAAACATAACATAAACAAGTTTGTTTATTCGTCTTGCAGCTAATCAATTCCTTCTCTTTGTATGAATTTGATTGAAGGTGCTTCCTAATTACGCTTGCATGCAAAAGCCAAACATGTTTTAACTATATATGTTTTTAATTCAGGAACATCATCTTAAAATTGAGCCCACCAACATTCAACAGTAAAATGAAAGTAAATTATGAATATATATTCAAGTAGGAAGCTTGAACATAAACATGCAAATTTAAATTTATAAATGCGCAAATATATCGGGAGAGCATATTGTGTAGCATGCTTGAACTAATCTAAAAACATTCTAATCTTCAAATGAACAAATGATAATACTAAAGTTAATCATTAACTTTGAGGTAGTCACCTTCAAAAATAAGACTATCCATACATGCCTATAAAACAATTTATACCTCTTCATCAATACATAAGTCTTTATCATAATAAAATTGAGAGTTCAAATAATATGCATTGGCATGTAAGTGTTGGTGTAACTGGCGATTATATGCGTGGAACTAGGTTGCGCAGGTGTATGCGATAAGTAGATGTATGAAAAAATGTTTACATTTTTTTTTTATATAAAAGCCCACTAAATAATGCAAGTGCATATGTCGATCAAATAATAAAAGTGATATAAGAAAGTGTTGATCCTATGAGAAAGTGTTCTGCTATAATGCAAATATTTTAGTACTATTTACTCTAGCTACAATATTTATCCTAATAATCAATAATCATGTTTTTGATTCTTTAGCTACTAAAAATTGCAAGGGAAAAGATAAGATACTAGTTGATAAAATATTTTGGACTAATGATTATGAAGTCTAAAGCTTTCATAAGTAAAATCTTATATGTTGGTTGTGAATTATAGCATATAAATCTTTAGATTTTTTTCAAGCCTGTAAGAAAGTGAAGAAAGGTTTATGCCCCTCATATGTTTATAATTTATCCATTGATTCTAGAACACCAAAAACATCCATTTTAATACTACTATTTATTCCAATATTCCTCCATTGAGGTAATGAATCAAACTATATTTTAACTCTACATATGGTAATTTTATAGATAGACAACGAAAAAGTTAAAGAAAAGGAAAAAAAAACTCAAGCATCGCGAAACTCGATAAGGTTGCACTATAACATTGCTGAATGAATTAGTACCTCAATACTGCTAAGTGGACTCTATTGCGGCGCTGGATTAATAGGTGCAGCTATTTAACCTAGTTGATGTGTCTTTTGGCTGAGTCAATATAACTCCTCATTTTGACAACTACTCAACCACAGTGCTAAAAAAATTGAGCACTTCTCTCTTGAATGTGTAATCTAGCAAAATGGCATTGTGTAGTTTGGCGCTTTGGTACACAAATTAATAAGACTCCAGTGATGCAATGTCGATTTATAGTAATGTGGCGTTGTGAAGAATTGCGATGCTAATCTTGGCTCCACTAAGGCTCTGAATTGATAGTTATTTTTCCCAAGGCTCTGACACTTTGATGTTTTAATCTGATGTGAGGGTGTTGTGGACACTATAGTGTTGGTAGTTGGAGTGCTGCAACACTGGTTAAACACTTGTGAACTTTTCTCATTTTCCTGTGATATTTCAGCACAAAATAACCAAAAAAATTTTTTTACTGATATTTAAGATAGTAAAACAATGCAAAATTTATACTTAATAACTTTCTCCAAGCTTAAACTCTTGCTTAAGAAACCCTGAATTCAATTAATAGAATGTTAGTTGGCTCATTAATTTCATATTCACATTTATAATGATTTTCATAATTTAATATACACTCTCCCTTTCCCTAAACTTAATTACTTTATCTTTAAATTATTAGTTTGTGCTTAAGTGTGTAGTATTTAAGATCAGAGAAAAATTTAAATTGTGATTTTTTATTCATCAAAATTATCACTTAGAGTTTAATATTATTCTTAATTTAAAATAATTTTTAATTGCTATTTTTTATTGCCTAAATGAGCAATCAAAGTGCAAGCGCTATGTAGAGGATATTTTTAACAGCTAAATAACTTTGGGAATTTTACATGAATATAAATTGAACTGCAAAAGCATCAGCACAAATATGGTAATATAATAATTGATTAAATGAACATAGCTAGATAAAAACTAAAGACTGCCTTTTTATTTAAAGGAATAGAAGGGTCCATAAGGCATAAGGATACAACTACATCACTAAAATATATAATGCCTAGTGCACTATCCTCTATCAATACTACAGTGAAACTAGACAAAATATCACAACATCATGGGCTATCATGGCCCTCCACAAGCATCACATCACCACGGGGATCTTCCTCAAATAAATAAATAAAAAATAAAGAAAAAAATATACACCAATAATAAACATAAGATACCATCTCAACACTCTCTCTCTCTTTCTCTCTCAATCCAACAAGCTAATAAGCCAATAAAGAAATAAAGAAAAATAACAATGACAAATATCTTTCTGAATCCCAGTCCTCCACCTCCTTCACCTCATCACCACCACCATACATATGCTAAAAAAAGATTGATACTCGGGAGTAATAGGGAAATGAAGTTGATCTGAATTTTTAATAAATGAGCTCCTTCTAAACATTCCCACTAATGTTTAATTAAAATCAAAAGTTTAGTGGTAATGTTTCGCTAGCATATCAGCTTAATGGTCTTATTAACTCTAGCACTCATCATAAAAATCATTAACTCTCTCAGTCTGATCTCTCAAATCAAACACATGCTTACCTAAAGTTCTAGGAGACTGGGCACTTGACTGACTACTACTTAGTTGAATGGTGAGATGGTGCTCACTCAATTTGACTTCCTCCTTTACATCTATCCTTTTAAAAACCTAAATTTTCTACTTTATATAAGATAAAATGGAAAACAACCACTGTTCATTAGGCTCACCTAAAAATTTAATAGCTAAACACAAGGTATAAACAAGAGAGGGGTGTCCTAAACCTATAAAAAGTGCCCCTAATGATTTACATGAGAGAAGAATGAATCAGCTTTCCAATATTGATTAAATGCTTTACTTGAATGGAATAGTTTAAAACTTCCTGATCTCGAGTAACTTCAAAAATATTTTTTGCTTGGGAACAAATGAGCAGAGATAAAATAATGCCAAGCTTTGGATAATTAGGTTAAACAGGTGGCTAATCATTTTATAACCTCCCCATCCCTTTCTTTTATAACAGACACTCTTGGGTCCACACAGCACTCTTAACACTTTCTGATGATTAATATGTGCAATATTAAAGAAATAATAAGCATAACATTCCATGTCTCTAAGCTTATAGATTCACTTAATGCTAGAGGGATCGAAAGGAACCAACTTACCCTGGATAAAATACTTGTTATTCCTTAATAATTATAAAAAAATCATAGACAATATTTACAAATAATAACATGAGGTTACTAAAAAAGGGTTTCCTAACCCCTATTCACTATTATTTGAATGACTGAACCTCCCAAGTTTTGGACATCCTGCTCAGGTAAAAATTGCTTATTCATAAATAGCCTAGCATATCTCTCTTTTACCTCAGCTCGAATGAATCTCCATCTATCAAAAGAGGAGGAATCCCTCCACTACCTAGTCAAAACCTTAGGAAGCATTTACAAGTTTGACTTAAAAGTGCAAAGAACAAAAAAACATAGGTAAGGGAAGAATGACATCTTAGAGCTTAGTGAAAAGTAAATGAACACTTGTACTTCCTATTTATGAACATGGCTAGAACTATCATCTTGTGATGAGCACCATTGTGGTGCTAGTAAGAAAACTAAATGATACATGCATAATGATGGTGGCACTACATATTAAGGACACGTGTCACCATGGAATACGAATCAAAAAGTGTACTGATAGCTTTTTGACTGCGGAATCACCATGATGTTTGACACATGAGAGCTCTGCAACACTTTAAAAAATCCACCACAATGATACCATAATTACTAATTATGCTTTTGACCTAACATTGATATGCAACGCGTAGTGCTGCGATGTTTTGTAAAGAATCATAATGAATGCAAATGTGTCATATATTAGCATTGAATATAAAGTGTTAGTGTTGTTGTAATTATTAATTTATCATATCAATGATATATTGATTAGTATAGAAGTGCTGCATGAGTGGAAGTAGCATTGAAGTGCTTAGTAGCGGCATTGTAATATTGTGAAATGCCAATTTTCCCAAGATTTCAACTCAATGATGCTCAATTTAAATTTTGTAGTGCCTGACAAGCAAATGATGTGGCACTATAAAACATGATGTTATGGAAATAGAATAAATTTACAACTTATATGAATTTTTAGAAAATTGATATGAAATTATGTTAGTCATAACCATACTTAATGCATATTTCAAAAACATGTTATATTTTTCACAATTACAAAATAAATAAATAAAAAATTAAAAATAAATAAACAAATAAAAATTTCAACAACAAAATGAGGACTTAATATTAGTAGATTTGGATTGCCTCACAAGCAGTGCTAAGTTTATAGTCTTTAGTTTGACTTGTCTCGATATATCATTTTGGTTGGGTAGCATCACTACCACTCCTTAAGTGGTCAATACTAAGATCCTTCCCTTTCTTCTTTTGATTAATTTCATAGTTATTGGATAATTCAGCATGAGTTTTATTATTAAAAGAGATTATAAGTTGTGTTAGTTAATATTTAAGTTTTTAGTCAAAGTACCTTAACTTTGCAATTGAGTTTCAAATTTAAATATATCCTTAAATATTTTCCTCCTTTTATAGATAAACTCTGAAAGTTCAAAGGATGGTTGTGAATTCACTTAAACTATTTAATGACACACCAAGAGGTTAGTGAATTGGTGTTTTAAAAATCATTCTCAAAATTCTTTTTTAAATTAAAAACAATTTCCCAAATTTAAAATCAAAATTAAAATTTTTAATGTGAAATTAAATAATGGAATAAACACCATTTTTTTATTTTAAATTATTAGTATTAAAATAAATAAATAAATATATTTTATTCTTTTTTATGTTTTAATTTTTATTTCATTTTCAAACAATGGCTGAATCTCAAAATAGTCACAAAGATATAGTATCATAAAGATAACTATGTTCAACTTTGACTTACAAGAAAGAAAATATGCAAGAAAATAAATAATCGAAAATAAAGTGCAAAGAAAATGAACAAACACACCATATTTTTTAGTGATTTCGTCAACTTGACCTATATCCACTCGTTAAAGTCCTCCTCTCCAGGTATCAGACTAAACAGTTTAGTAACTCTCCTTTACATATCTTGATAAAGAAAAAAAGGCCATTACTAAATCATTTCCACCCTTGGTGTAGCTTAGAATTGAAATTCCTTTAACCTTCCGAAACATGGTGGAGTAGCCAAATCCTTTTTACCTTCCCCAAGATGGTTGAGTAGCCAAATACCTTTCACCTTCCCTAGTGCAAAGCAGTAGTCGATGGACATTGATAGCAAGAGCATCTTCATGAAGTTTCCCTCAAAAAATGGTTTTTTCACTTGGAGGAAGAAGGTGGATGTTAGCCGAAGAAATCATGTGAAAATACCCTCTCACACTCCCTTGCGCCCATAAGGCTCTTCTCTCTTACACACAACTTTACCTCTTTCCCATTTGCTCAAATCTCTATCTTCAAACCCTTAATTTTAGAATATTCATCCTCTCGGACTGCCAAAGAATCTCTCAGATGAATTAAGAGGAGTTTAAATAATAAGCTTCCGAAAGCCCTAATTTTTAATACTATTATCTATGTTATACGATCTAAAGACTATATAGTATGATTAGTTCAACTATCCTACTATAGTAGTATACTATAATTAGGTGTATAATACTATTAGTTCAACTTCTTAACTGATTTTACTATTTGAATGAAAAGTGGTATAATACAATTAGTTCAAATCAATGATCAGATTATAAAAAATTAGTTAAATGCCATCCAGAGACTCCTCGGGTGAGTCATCTAATGCGATATATAATCGTACAATCTAATATGTAATTTAGATTTGATATGATTCTTCAATTAACTGACCTAATTAGGAAATAATTTAAAATATTGTACAATATTAAAGGCTTCATACACTATAAATAGTTCAAAATTCAAAATTCAAATTAGCCTATTTTAGGTAAATTAGATTTCATGATGAGGTTTCTTGTTATAGCTGATCATCTAATATGATGTGGGGTTGGTACTATAAGATTAATTCAAACTCAAATTTATTTAAGATTAAATTATTTTTATAAATTTTTATTTTAATTGATCATATAGTTCGATTAAGCTTGTTGTTATTATTTAATAAAAAAAATTAAAATATTTTCTTTTTACCCCCCCTTTGTGTATGCATGGTTGCTAAGTTAGCATACACCTTTTTACATATATTGACTCAAGAAGAAAGTAAATTTATAGAGTTTTCAATACCTAATTTAACTCACACACTAACAACACATATATTTTGATGCGGAGAAGGCGATCTTGACGGAGAATCGATTCTTGGCAACTTTGGAGGATCTTTGGTGTCTGGTGGTTCTCCGTCGGCCTGATATGGTCGACGAAGCACCTTTGTTCAGCTCTGGCATCTCAAATTTCTACAGAGATGCGATTTTGATGAAGATTTATCTGGTAGAGGTTCTCTTTTGGTCTGATGATTTTGGTGTTTCTATTGAATTGAAATCATTTTTCGCTGATTTCTGCTTATCAATGGATCTCCATTGGCTTGGTTTGGCTTCAGGTTGTGTGGGATGTGGTTATCCAACTAATATTAGATTCTTGATTGATTTTTGTGAGATTTCAAAATTTAAGGTGCTTTTGGAGAAATTTTTATGTTGGTTCTTCGTTACCTATAACATTCTTAGAAACGAATTTTGTGCTAGGGCAAATTTCTTTCTTATGTACGTTAACTGGAGTTCAGGTTTGCTATGGTATATGGGCTTTCTTGATTCCATTATTGGTTTAAAAATGTTCTTGATGTGTGATCATTTTATGTTTATGAGATGGATGGTGTATGGGTGTTTGGATTATAAAGGTGGTTCTTACTATTTTAAAGATCTGTTTTCATTTGGATTCTTGAAGATTCTTGGAGTCAATACTGTCCTGTTGATGATTTTGATGCCGTTAGTTGTGGACAGACACAATTCTGGTTTGTTTGGTGCTGGATGTGCAGCTATTTGGAAGGAGGTTTTTGGTAATGCCGATGTTGCTTCTTTGATCTATGAGGATCAAGTTTTATTGGAGGTCGTCTCTTGGCCTATTGATGTTGGAGTTGTTGTTATTGCTTCGTCATTATTGTTTGGATCGTCTAAAGGGTCAGCCTGTGGATCGACTTTGTTGAGGAGGTTGTTGATTGATGTTTGTAATGATGAGGTGGTTTTTTGGTCACTTGTTTTTCAGTTGTTCTTTGAAGATCAAGTCTTATTGGTTAAAGACTGGAAGGATTTGAAGTTTTTTGGTTTTTCTCTTATCAATGTGATGAGAGTGGTGATGATTATTAGTTCGGTTGTCTTTGGCAATGATGATTCTGATTATTGGCTTCTTGTGGTGGTTGTCGGTGTTATGGCTTTACATTGGAATACTACTGGTGTTGTTTTTTCCAGTATGATGGGTGTGGTGGTGATTTTCAGTTTGTATGACTTTGCTTGTGAAGAGGCTCTCTTGGATTATTGAGGAGGGAGTTGGTGTTATTGCTTTGTTGTCGTTGATTGGTTTGTTCTTGGTGGTTTTTGTCGGTTGTGTTGATGCTACAACAACAAATTCTACTCTTGGTTGGGGCTTGTTGGACCCTTTGATCGATGGGGGCTGGTTGATATTTGGATAGCTGGTTTAGTAGTTGTTTTTATTTTTATTGAACTAGTTATCATTTTCTTGTTTTGCTTATAAGCTTCTTTTACCTTTTTAAAACCATTATGATGAAATATGGGATTTTTACAAGGTTTCATTTTCCATCTTTTGGGAAAGCTGTGATACTAGCCAACCTTTTAGGTTGTTTTAATATTTGGCATCCCCATCACCTCAATGGATCTAAAATGGAATTTAGTAGATCGCATATCCATTATGGTAGTTTTAGAGGGTTTGCTTTTTCTTTCTATATTGTATTAGGTAATTCTTCTTTTAATGAAATTTGTATTTCTTTAAAAAAAAAACATCACGTAGTCTTTATCCTGAATCTTTAGTCTTTTTTTGGGCATGCTGTTATCTAAAAGGTTAAAAGTGCATAAAACAAATATCTTGAATAATACGTAGGAATAAGTAAATAATCATTTAATAATATTTGTATTCATAAAAACACATGATGAAGCTCCCAAAATGTTACAAACTCTCCTTCATATTGGGGAAAAAATGCTTTGTCATTTCTATGGTTGACAATTTTAAAAGTTGGAAAATACTTAGTTAAGAATTTATAAGCCAACTCATTCCAAGAGGTTATATAGATTGGGGTCAAGTAATTTAACCATATCTTAGCTTCGTCACTAAGAGAAAATAGAAAAAATAGAAGCCTAGTAGCATTACCACTAACACCATTGTACTTTAATGGTATATAGTTTTCTAAGAAACTAGTTTTTTTTTTTTTAAATTAAACCCCTAAGAAGGGCCTACACACTAGTAAAAAATATATTACAAGGCCCTTAAAGGGAACATTCAGCTCACTACTGCTCGAAAGGGGTACAAAATAAATAAAAAAAATTGTTCTATGATTTACAAAATAACCTAATAACATTCTAGGGCTACCAGAGGCTAGCACCCAAAAAGGAAGAAGAAAAAAATCAACACATTTGGCACAGTCTTCCTAAAATAATTTCCCATCTTGTCCCCAAATATCTCCATTCCTTAAATCTGCAAGAGAATCAGACTGCAAAACCAAATCTTGTATAACAAGATATATGCAGGATTATAACTAATAAAAATAAAAAACCAAAGGATACTGATATCTTTGATGGAATCCATCTAAAGCGTACCAGGTCTATAGTGCAACAAGTAATTAGCCATGCTATAATCATTAACAAAATGGAAAAAAATTATATTGAATGAATGATAAGTATAGGAAATTCTAAAAACCTACTGCATAAATAAGGTAAGGGAAAAATGAGAAAGTTCTAAAAGCTAAAGGAATCTAGAATGCACGCCGTTGTGCTAGAAATTGTGATTTCTCAGAAAAAATGGCGTGGGAAGCAAAATATGAAGCACCAAGATAGTAGGAGACTGAATAATCCTCAAATAAGGTAGACCCGTAGATGAAAAAACATAAATGTTTATGCCCTCATGATTTTTCCACTTAAAAAAGAGTAATAAAATATTAATAATATCCTAATGAATCCAAACCAGCCTGTAGAAGAACCAACCAAAATAAAGATGTACAGAATATAAAGCCATCTGTAAGTAAATCCCCACAAAGAACCCCCCTTACAAAAAGAAATTGAATTAACCAACCAACAAAACATATCAATGACCAAATTATCAAAGAAGCAATAAAGACTATATTCAATTGGAGAGCCAGAGAATAAAGACACTACATAAAAATTAAACTAGCAAGACTCCAAAAGAAATAAAATAAGAAACTCTAACATAAGGCATGCCCATACAATTAAGCCTAGCTAAACCCAACACTTTGGATGGAATAGAGGACTACGTAAATTCAATAAAATCCAACAGGTTACAACCCAAATTAGCTAAGTAGTCAGCAACAACATTTCCTTCCATATATAAGTGAGTTATAAAAAATTTGATAAGAGACAACCACTATTTAATCTCTCTAATAATATAAAAAAAAGAAGGATTAGCAATGGCTTTTCAAAAATAAAATGGATGACAATCTTAGCATTAGTTTGAATCCAAACATTAGTAATCCCAAGAAAAATGTATAATTGTAACCCATACTTTAAAGCCTTAATTTAAGCCATAATCACAGTGGTAATATTAGAGGGACCTACAAAAGCATCAATAATATGGCCATTAAATTCATGGATGATGCCACCACTACCAGCTTTCAACCTTTTGAATGCATCATCAGTATTAAGTTTGTAGCAACCTAAATGACGTTTAATCCATCTAACTAAAATGTCTTTAAAGCACTGGCTATTAGGCCCAACACCTAAAATGCCAAATTGCTTGACAATTTGAGATCAGTTGTTAAAAAGATCCAAATTAATCAACTTAGCCAGAAATATCTATTTCACTTTATCCTTGATCTTGAGGACAATTGACGAGGCTTTCGTAATGATATTTTCATGCTTAGCCTCATTCCTACTTTTCTAAAGAAACTAACAAATAATGTTGGGTAACACATTTCTAATATGCCTCTTAATAGGAACCACCCAATCATGCATAATATTAATGATGTTGTTATAGTCCTTACAAAATTGAGTGGTAAACACATTGTCAAGATAAAGCCAAACTTTTAAGAGAAATAGGCCCATTAGTAAAAACATGACTCAAATTCTCAATATGATAGCAGCATTGACATTTAGACACAATATAAAAAACTTTTTTTCATTAAGATAGTGTCAATAAGGATATAATTTTGGAAAATCCTTCATATTAATATATAATAAGAAGTCGGGATACCTCTCTGAGAAATGAAAGAGAAAATGTTAGACTTAGGTTGCACATTCCTAAATGCATGCCACACCTCTCTGAATGCAAAGCCCAATTATTAGACTTAGTAAATAAAATATAATCTTTCTAATCAAGTTGTAATGACACTTTCAAAATTAGATTAATAATAAAATCATGAACCATATCAGCAAGGTTATTCAAATTCTAAGTCCCTTCTTGAATAAAATTAGCTAATTTACAAGCAGTATGGGTATGAGTATTGAGAAATTATCAATAAAAGAGAAACCAAGCCAGTTATCTTGCTAAAAGAAGATGTCCCCGCACCCCAAACCCCATTTAATTATTGTAACTTATACTTCAAGATTGAGTTTTATATAATGCGATTTTTTGATGATAACAAAATATTATTATTTTGGTAACTATTTCTCCTTACATACATTGTGTACATATTCTGTTTGTTATTTGTATGTACTAATATTTTAGGGAAATCATACTCTAGACTACTGAAGACTTCAAGATAGAGTAGATTAAGATTTCTTTTAATGAAGTCTATAAATTTTTTTTTTTTTTAAGTCTGAAAGAGTATGATTGTAATTGGGTAACAGTGCACACACACACTATGGAGTGAGTCAAAACTTAAGTATTTTAAAACTAGTTGTTTTAAATGATTTCCAATCATACTAAATAATTTGTCAAGTTTCATTCACCAAAACAAAGTTAATCAAATCATGTCTTTATTAAAATTATTCGTATTATATGATGGTTTTTCGTACAAATAATTCATAGAGTATGAAATGGGTGTGTACCAATTCATCCCAAATGAACTCATTATTTTTTGAACTATTTGTACTGTACAAAGTTGGTTCATATAAATAACTCAAAGATTATGAAACGGGTGCATACCAGTTTGTCCCCAATGAACTCATCATTTTTTGAACTATTCGTATTATATGATGTATGTTCATAAATATGACTCATAGAGCATGAAATGGGGTCATCCACATTCATACAAAATGAATTATGATTTGTTTTTAAATTTTTGTACTATATGATATCAGTTCGTACAAACGACTAACAGAGTATGAAATGAGGTTTGTAAAGGATCATACCGGATGAATTAGTTTAGTTTTGAACTATTTCTATAGTACGATGTTAGTTCATACAGATGACTAATATAGTACAAAATTAGTTTCATACTGGTTTGTACTTGTTTTTTTTTAATTGTTCGTGCAGATAATCCTCGATCATACTTTATGATCCTAGGTTGGTTGACTTGTAATTTTCAGTTCTCTATATGGTTTTTCTTATGTTTACTATATAAGAGTCTTAAAAATTGATACTCGCATCTTTTTTTTTATTTTCTCTTTTTCCTTCTTCAAATTTCTGCCCTTCTCCTCTGGAGACTTTTGAGGAAAGATCTTCAACATTGAATCATGGTACTCTACCATCACTAGGAAGTTAAGATAGGACATTGGTACCTTGTCATCATCAGGAGGGTGAGAAAGAATGTTGGCACACTATCATCACCAAGAGGGTGAGAAAGGACATTGGTACTCTTCTACACTAGGTTAGTGAAAAGAGTTTGAAAGGGCTTCTCCTCCATGCTTTGGGGCAAAAGGAGAGTCACTTTGATTTAGTGCAATACCTGAAGGAGTCTTGAGGGAGTGGAGGTAGGTCTAGTTGGACTGAACCATTATAAAATTGTGTGTTCTTCTATTCTTTTTCCTTTTACTAAATTTTTTATTTTTGCTCTTTATATTACTGTGGTTTAAAAAATATATTGAAAAAAACTATTTCTATAAACAACCATATACTTCAGAATAATTGAGTATAATTTCTTAAAATATTTTTCTAGAATCTAAGAGATTTTTTAAATTACCATTCACCCCCCTATTATAGATCTGACTTTTTGTATTTGAATTTTGATGATAGAAAACATTCATGATTTTCTACGATTGTCTTGCCTACTAACTTTTCAGGTTTACAAGATCAAGTGCAACTCAAGTCAGCTCAAGATTGGGTAGATTTAGTCTGAGTCAGTTTGTATCTTTTCCCTTTCTTGAGTCTATGTGGTTCCTGATGTTGAGAATTTCTAACTTAGAGTTTACTAATTTTGGTAACTGGCTGATATTTATATCGACCTGGATGATCGGTTCAAAAAAAGAGATCCTAATCAGGGCATCATGTTTTAGGCAGCCGTCATAAAGTACATCATCCTATTTAGGAAGTACTTATTTTTGGACGATTTTGTATCAGCCAGAATAATAGGCTCAAATGAGAAAGAATCTACTGCCATATCTATTTAGGAATTACTTATTTTTGGACATCATCTCAGGGATCTGCCCGGCCTAGCCGATCCAGCTCAATTTTTCCTAAATCTAGTAATTAAGAAAAGTTATTAATGGTGATTTGCACGATCACAACAGCCAAGCTGATCACAGGATCGGCCTGGACAATTTGACATAGGCCAGCTTCTATTCAGGGTGATATTCAGGATGATTTTCCTCTAATTTGAACTAATCGTCTAGGACGATATCCTATCGGCCTGGACGATATGACCAAAAATATTCTAATCATCCCTAACTGACTGGGCAGATTGAGCATAATTTACACTGATTGGCCAGGATGATATTTATATTGGCATGGACGATAAAGTTGGCAAGTTATATTAATGAGCTCATTTTGAAATCTTCTATTTAAGATTTGACAAGACACTTGGTAAGTGTCTTTTGCATCCATTATAGCTTTGTTCTTTTGGGGGAACTTGAAGAGAGAGCTTGAAAGGGAGAGAGGAAATGGTGGAGTTTGAGAGAGGGAGAAGATCCTTGGAGGGAGTTTCAAGGGAGTGTAGAGGGGGATTCCACACGGTTTCTCCAGCAAGCTTGCACCTTAGTACCGTCGGATTCAAGGCATGTCTTGAGGGAAGTTCACGAAAGAAGAAGATCTCTTTGGTGTCAAAGGACCCGCAACACCGGGGAAAGTGGAAGTGATTTTATAAGGGCTTCTCCACCTAGCGGTGGGGGCTAAAAGAGAGACACCTAGTTTAGTGCAATACTCGTAGGGTGCCTCCGAGGAGTGGATGTAGGTCAAGGTTTTACTGAACAACTATAAATCTAGTGTATTCTTTCTTTTATTATTTTCGTATTTAATTTACGCATTGTGTTTTCTTTGTGGTGAATTTTGGTTTGGTTTAAGTTTTATTTTTAAAGTTATTTAAAATACCAATTCACCTCTCTCTTAATTAGCCTTGGGCCAGTTCATAAGGGGCCTAACATCCCTAACGAACTTTCAAGTGGTATTAGAACGGGATTCATAAAAATAAGTTTTTGAAAACTTTTGAATTTTGATCCATGGCTAATTTTTATTATCATAATATTACGAAAGGTTATTCAATCAACATACCACCTTTACTTGAAAATATTATGTTTTTATTTTTAGAAAAGTCGTATGTCTACATTTTTATAATCAATTAATTTTGGTACGTGGCATATGATTTTAACTGGTTATTTTGTACCATCTCATATTTTAGATGGAATTAAAAGTAATAGTCCTTTTAATCAGTAGAGTAGAGAAGAGAAAATCAATGATCAATTGAATGCAAAATCTTTAAACTATTTTTTTGTGCTTTAAATTCTAAATATTGTATGTTAGTTCCAACGTGCACTACTGGTAAGAAAATTTGGGATAAATTACACACCATATACGAAGGCACTAGTGAAATCAAGCAATACAAGTTGAATATTTTAATGCATGAAATCTTATGAGATGATCTTAGACATATATATTAGGTTTATTCAAATTATTACATCATTACATGCTTTACGAAAAGAGTTTTCAAACTTTGAAAAAGTCAATAAAATTCTTCATTGTCTACTTGATAGGTTCAATGCCAAAGTTGTTGCTATTTGCGAATCAAAATATTTGAATGAGTATTCTATTGATAATTTGATTGGCTCACTCATTGCCTACGAGCAAAGTTTGTGTCAAAGACTTTTGGATGCAGGTGAAATGATAGTACTAAATGTTGAAGACATGGAGAAAAGGGACTTAGTTGGTAATGAAAGCGATGAATTATCAAGCAAATTGAAAAGCTCACTAAAACATAAGCATCAATAAAAGTGGAATAAAAGTAAAAATGGTAAGAATGTTAAGATTTCTTCTAATATTATTTACTTTGGATGTAAGAAACCTAGACATATGAAAAATCAGTGCCCTAATTTAAGAACTCGTCCTAGAAGAGAAAAGGCTAAAGCTAAGCAAATTATAGAAAGGGAAAGTAATGTAAAGCAAAAAATCTACTGGACAGATCTAGCTTCTGAATCATCAGACCAAGAATAAGATGCTATTTAAATTTTTTTGTGTTGTATTTTATTTTTTTTTATTATTTTCTGTGTTTTTTGTTTATTTTCCTTCGGTTTTATTTTTCTTCATTTTTGTTATTCTTTAAAAATTTTAAATTAGCTTTTATATTTAGTTTTTGTGAAGTTCTCTCTGATCAAATCAAACGCTCACTTTTCTAAAAATGAAAAACCTACCTTCTATTTTTCTTAAATTCTTATGTAAGTTATGGTTGACTTCTCTAAAAACAGTCAGAGGAAGGAAACTAATAATTTTGTCTCTCTATCTCTTTTCTTAAGAAAGATATTTTACTTTTGATTCAAAATCTTCATCATATTATAAATTGGATTTTGAAACTGATCTTTTTCATCTCGCTACATTTTGTTTATCGCATAGAGATCAATTGTAAGTTGTTGAATCTACCTCATAATTTTCTTAATCAAGTAGTTCATTTTATCAATAGAATGGGTTTACTTTTATTTTAAAAAATTTTAGAAAGGTAGTATATTTAATTAAAAAAAAATATGGCCAATGATGCCAAATCAAAAAAGTGGCTAATAATGTCAAATCAAAAGATGCGCAATTATGCCAAATTGAGAAAGATACACAAAAGTGTATCAAAAAGGAAAAGATGCGCAAAGTGCATCAAAAATTGACAAGAGGCATAAAATGAGCCCACAAAGAGTATGTTTATTTTTTCTGTATTACTTAAAGCTTAAGAAAACCCTTGATATTTTCGATACTTGATCTTGAAAATCATGATTCTTGATTCACCAATTTTTGTATTAATCTTTTATTATAAATTTTTTATGAAAGGAGTTTTTGAAAAATTAGTGTTTCTTCTTCTAATTTGTTCCTTGATTTAGATATTAAATTAAAAAGTTTTTGAGCCTTTCAAAGAACTTGAGCTTGGATTAACAATTTTTTAATTTCTAACCTTTTCTGGATTATGCATTGTCAATACATTCTTTACTAAGTTTTTGAATAAAATCAAGAGATAACTTTCTCATTTTAAGAATATTTGATTTTGTCTTCACTTGATCAAGGAATATTATTATCTTTTACTCATTTTATTGTCCTGATTGTTTGTGCCCCTTCTCTTTTTAATAATGTCAAAGGGGAGAACGTACTATTATATTTGTATCTTTTTTTTCTTTCAAAAATTAAAAACAACAAAAAAATTTATTTCTCCTATTTTTTAAAGTTTTATTTTAGTAAGGGGGAGATTAGGAGAAAATGTTTTAATTGTTGCAAATTCAATATGTAATATTTATCATCATCAAAAAGGGGGAGATTGTTATAGATCTGGCTTTTTGGATTTCAATTTTGATGATAGCAAACATTCATGATTTTTTACGATTGCCTTGCCTACTAACGTTTTAAGTTTACAAGATTAAGAGAGACTCAAGTCAGATCAAGATTGGGTAGATTAAGTCTGAGTAAGTTTGTATCTTTTTCCTTTATTTAGTCTATGTGGTTCCTGATGGTGAGAATTTCTAACTTAGAGTTTATTGATTTTGGTAACATCGGCTGGGCTGATATTTATATCGGCCTGTACGATCAGTTCAAAACCGAAAACCTAATCAGGGCATCATGTTTTAGGTAGCCGTCATAAAGCACATCGTCCTGGACGATTTTGTATCGGCCAGGACGATAGGCTCAAATGAGAAAGAATCTGCCGCCGGATCTATTTATGAATTACTTATTTTTGGACATCATATAGAGGATCGGCCTGGCCTATCTTGGATTGGCCTGGCTGATCTAGCTCAATTTTTCCTAAATAAATCTCGTAATTAAGAAAATAAATTAATGGTGATTTGCACGATCACATCGGTCAGGTTGATCTCAAGATCGGCCAGGATGATTTGACATCGGCCAGCTTCTATTCAGGGAGATATTCAGGATAATTTTTCTCTGATTTGAACTAATTATCCAAGATGATATCTTATCGGCTTAGACGATATGAGGAAAAATATTCTGATCGTCCCTAACTGACTGGGCTGATTGAGCATAATTTATACTAATTGGCCAGGCCGATATTTATATCGGCCTGAACGATAAAGTCGGCAAGTTGTATTAATGAGCTCATTTTGAGATATTCTATTTAAGCTTTGACAAGACACATGGTAAATGTTTTTGGTAGCCATTGTAGCTTCATTCTTTTGGGGGAAAATTGAATAGAGAGCTTGAATGGGAGAGAGGAAAGGGTGGAGTTTGAGAGAGGGAGAAGATCATTGGAGGGGGTTTCAAGGGAGCGTGGAGGGGGATTCCACACGGTTACTCCAATGAGCTTACACCTTAGTACCGTCTGATTCAAGGCTTATCTTGCGGGAAGTTCACGGAAGAAGAAGATCTCATTGGTGTCAAAGGACCCGGCTACTCTGCTGCACCGGGGAAGGTGGAAGTGATTTTATAAGGGCTTCTCCGCCTAGCTGTGGGGGCTAAAGAAGAGACACCTAATTTAGTGCAATACTTGGTGAGTGCCTCTGATGAGTGGACGTAAGTCAAGATTTTATCGAACCACTATAAATCTGGTGTATTCTTTCCTTTATTATTTTTGCATTTAATTTACGCATTGTGTTTTCTTTGTGGTGAATTTTTATTTGGTTTGAGTTTGGTTTTTAAAGTTGTTTGAAATACCAATTCACCTCTCTCTTAATTAGCCTTGGACTAATTAATAAGGGTCCTAACATTCCTAATGAACTTTCACCCCCTCCCCCTCTTAGTTAGTCGTGGGATAGTTCTATTAGGTCTATAAACCTACTTGAACATTCAAGTGATATCAGAGCCTATTTCAAAATTTTAGGTTTAGGCAATTTTTCGAAAAAATGATCATGGCTACTTTTTGAAATTGGAACACTCCTAAAGGATATTTGATCAGTAGACCATCACTATTTGATAACATTTTTTTCAACTTGTAGAAAACTTGTATGTCTACTTTTCTCTAATCACTTAACTATCGTATATAGATTTTAGTACATAAAGTTTACACTAGACCCACTAGACTTACACTAGACCCACTAGACTTATTGATGGCATTAGGATTGAAACAACATTTAGTGATTAGACATTAGAGGAAAAAGACTTAGCTCAATCAAATGTAAAATGTTTAAATAATTTTTTTTGCCCTAAAATCTTAGAACTACATGTGTGTTTTAACCTGTAAAACTAGAAAAGAAATTTGGGATAGACTTTGCTTAATGTATGGAGGAACTAATGAGGTGAAACAATCTAGATTGAACATTCTATTACACAACTATAAACTTTTTCACATGAAGTTGAATTAATAAATCATTTACATGTATACATGTTTTATATAGATTGTTATCTCATTACATGCTTTAGGTAGGGAACTAACAAATTTAGAAAAAGTTAATTAAATTCTATATTGTTTACCTACTGCTTATGATGGAAAGATAATTGCCACAACTAAGTCAAAAGACCTAAATTTTTATTCTATTGATAATCTTCTTAGATCACTAATTGCTTACGAGCAAGGAGTGACTCAAAAATAGATTGATGCATGTGACAAGTGGAAGGAAAAAAGTATCGTATTAAAAGTGGATGACTCAGAAAATGATCAATCACTACTTGAGGATGAAGAAGATATTACACTCTTGATAAGGAAATTCAAAAGTTTCCTAACAAGAAAGCAATGGAGACGTCAGCAGTGGAACAAGGGTAAGTTCTACAAGAATGCAAAATTTTCAAATGATGTCAATTATTATTAATACAAGAAGTTTAGACACATTCATACCAATTTTCCAAATCTCAAAGCTAATCCTGGCATGGAGAAAGTTGAGGAGTAAACTAATATTAGGAAGGGAAAGAAAAGACTATAGAGAGCTTTTTGGGCCAACTCAACTTTAGACTCCTCAGAAACATAAGTAGAAGACGAAGTCACAAACTTGCTCTTAATGGCAGACAAACTTGATCATTCATTCGGATTAAGAGGAGGTATGTAATTTATCCTATGATGATCTATTTGAAGTTTATGTGAAAATACGTACTGCATATAGTAAACTCAAAAAACTACATGCTAAACTGAATATAGAATATTTAAATTTATAAAAAGAGCATGAAATCCTTAAGAATGATCACGCATCCTTAAATAGCAACCACATGGCTTTGTTGGATGAATTTAATGATTTAAATAAAAACATAATTTATTAAAAACATCCTATACTAATCTTGAGAATGAATATAAGGTGTTTATAGATAAAGCAAATCAGAGAGAACATGAGTTAAAAGTTGACAATGCTATTTTAGAAGGTACAAACTAATAACTTAAAAAGAAATTGAAAGATTTTCAGAAAAATAAGACACCCCCTATACTTGAACAATTTTCTAATCCTGATCAAAAGCATATAATTTAAAAACCTAGGAAAAAATATTATAACTCACATAAATTGGTATATCCTTTTCCTTGTGTTAAATGTTTTTTATATGGAATGATAGGACATATCTCTCACACTTGTATAATTTATTGTAGAACACATCTAGTGTAGAGACCTAAGATGCATAAATCATAACATATCAAACATTGATCTAAATTATCATTGCCAAGAGGTGAACCCAAATTCATTTAGGCTCCCAAGTCCATTGTTTGATAATTTTATAGAAAAGCTCTCATACAAGTCCTCGTGAGAGTATTTGGTACCTGGACAGTGGATTCTTGAAGCATATAACTAGAGATACAACTCAATTCATATTGCTGGAAGTCAGGAATGGAGGCAAAGTGACATTAGGAGATAATACCATTAGGAAAGTGGTAGGTACATGTATGATTGGAAACAAGAAAAATTTCTTTATTAATAATATATTGTTGGTTGAAGGCTAAAACTATAAATTGTTAAGTATTAGTGAGCTTTATGATAAGGGTTTTAGCATTCAATTTTAACCTTCAAGATGCATTATAAGCTAAAATGTAATTGAGGCGTTGCATGAAAAAAGGGTAAATAATATATACATGCTTGATTTAAACTTTGTTAAATCTTCTATTGCTTTTTGTCTCAAAACACTCACCGAGGAATCATGGTTATGACATAGAAGACTCTGTCATACAAGCATGAAAAATCTTAGAAAGATTACCCAATATAAAGAATTAGTTAGATATATACCCAAATTAGGCTCCACTAAGGATCACCTATGTGATGCATGTCAATTAGAAAAATAAGTGAAATCCTCCTTTCATTCAATTAAAGATATTAAAACTAGAAAACCACTAGAAGTCATACACATGGATCTTTTTAGACTAGTTAGGACTATAAGGCTGGAGGTAAAGTTTTTGGGCATGTAATTGTTGATGATTATTCAAGCTTCACTTGGGTCAAATTCTTATCATATAAGAGTGAATCATTTGATGAATTTAGAAATTTTTCTACTTGATTCAGAGGAAGCTAGGTTGTGAAATTTTATCAATTCAAAGTGATCATGGAGGAGAGTTTGAAAAAGAAAATTTTGAAATTTTTTGTAAAGAGCATGGAATTGATCACAACTTTTTAGTACCTAGGACTCTTTAGTAGAATGGGGTTATTAAGAATAGAATAGAATTTTGATAGAAGCCGCTAGAGCCATTTTGGTTGAATATTTAGTTACAAAATATTTTTGGGCTCAAGTGGTTAGTATGACTTGTTATGTTCTGAAAAGGGTGAACATTATATCCAAGTTGAATAAGACACCCTATGAACTTTATAAGGGGAGAACACCTAATCTTTTGCATTTACATGTTTTTGGATGTAAGGTGTTTGTTCATAATAATGGTAAAACTCCTTTAGGAAAATTTGATCCTAAATGTGATGAAGGAATTTTTTTAGGATATTCTAGTATTGGCAAAGCCTTTAGAGTGTTTAACAAGAGGACTTTGGTAGTTGAGGAGACCACACATATAGTTTTTGATGAATTTGGTATTTCTAAAGAGCCAAGGTTGGAGGAAGAACATATTGAAGAGATCTTCCAAAGAATTAGAAAATTAAATCTTGAAGAGAATGTTGGAACAAAAACTATATTGCCTAGAGAATGTAAATTTTCTAAAAGTCAACCAAAAGAATTAATTTTAGGTGAATCAAGTTAATTTGTTAGAACTAGGCATGGAATTAACAAAGATGTAAACCACTAAGCTTTTATTT
Organism: Dendrobium nobile; assembly: GCA_022539455.1. Taxonomy (NCBI): domain Eukaryota; kingdom Viridiplantae; phylum Streptophyta; class Magnoliopsida; order Asparagales; family Orchidaceae; genus Dendrobium; species Dendrobium nobile. The sequence continues at coordinate 25,182,690 of CM039733.1, forward strand.
CAAAGATTGATCCCACTAATATAAACCAAGCACTTTTTACTGAATTTTATATTTTGGCCAAGTAAGAAGAATTGAATCAATTTGTTAGAAATGATATTTTGGAGTTGATTAAATGGATTAAAGATCAAAGTGATTTTGAAACTAAGTGGGTGTTCGAAAATAAAATAAAAGATTTAGGTGTAGAGGTTAGAAATAAGGTAAGATTGGTGGCTAAGGGGTACAATCAAATAGAAGGAATTAATTTTGAAGAAACATTTGCCCCGTAGCCAGACTTGAAGCGATAAGGGTGTTACTAGCCTATGCTTGTTTTAAATATTTTAAATTATTTTAAATGGATATTAAAAGTTTCTTTCTTAATGGGGTGATACAAGAAGATGTTTATGTTGAACACCCTCCAAGTTTTGAAAATTCAAAATTCCATAATTATGTATTTAAATTGTAAAAGGCATTGTATGGACTAAAACAGGCACCTATGGCTTAGTATGAGAGGCTAGGAACATTACTACTAAAAAGATCATTTGTTAAAGGAAGTGTGGATACTACTCTCTTCTTAAAAAAAGGTAGGAGATGACATACTCATCATTCAAATATATATTAATAATATCTTGTTTGGATCCACCTACAAAACACTTTGTGATGTTCTTTCAAAAATAATGAGTAGTGAATTTGAAATGAGTTTAATGGGAGATTTGAGTTACATTCATGGTTTTAGCATAGAGTAGAAAGAGGATGGAATATTTCTTAGCTAGTTGAAGTATATTAAGGACATCCCCAAGAAATATGAAATAGATAAAGTTAACCAAATGAGTACACCAATGAGTTCCTCAGTGCAATTAGATAAGGATTCTAAAGGAAATTCTTTTGATCAAAATAAATTTAGCAGAATAATTAGATTATTACTTTATTTAACTGCTAGTAGACAAGATATCATATTTAGTATTTATTTGTGTGTAAGATTTCAAGCTAATCCAAAGGAATCAAACTTGACTATGTTAAAAGAATTTTAGATATCTTTTGGAAACTCAAAACTTAGGGATATAGTATCCAAGGAATAGTTCTTCTTTTAAAATCATTGGATATTATGTTTCAGATTTTACAGTATATAGGGTTTATCAAAAAAGTACTTTCTGAACTTATTAATTTATTAGAAACTCTTTAGTTTCTTGGTCTAATAGAAAATAGAATTCAGTAGCCCTTTCTACTGTTGAAGCTGAATACATTGCTTTAGGTAGTTGTGTGGCACAAGTTCTTTAGTTAAAATAACAACTTATTGATTTAGGATTTTCTATTAGCACTATTCTAATTTTTTTATAATACAAGTGACATATATTTCTCAAATAATCTTATTTAGCATTGTAGAACCAAGCATAAAGATATAAGGTATCTCTTCATTAGAGATCACGTGTTTAAAGGAGAAATTGAGCTACATCATGCAGCTATTGAAAATCAAATTGTAGATGTTTTCACAATACCACTTACTTTTAAAATGTTTCGCAACTTAGGAACCAGATTGGGTGTAATTGATATTCATGCTTAAGAATTAAAATTCAGCAAAATTCATTGGTAATGTAACTTATTGTTGGTGTTTATTTTGTTATTGTTTGTGATTTGTTTTTATTGTTTGTTGTTTTTTATTTTCTTTATTTTGGGCTTGAGTTCTCTTTTTGTGTCTCATGGGTCTTGTTTGATTTGATTTTTAGAAAGAGTCATGATTATCATGTGTAAATTAAAAATTCATTTTTAGTCGTACTATACAAACCACTTTCGTACTATACGATATCACTAGATTTTGCAATATAATTTTTCTAAGTTTATAAGACAAAAAAAATGTTTTTACATATACTGTACGAACGAACACGTCATCATATTATACGAATACTTTATTTTTTATCTGTATGAATAGGGAGGTTATTCAAAGGAAAATTATTTTTGAAGATCATCCCGGACGAACACATGTTCGTTTGTACGATCATGTTATCATTCTATATATGGATAGACCTAACTGCCAGAGTATAATCATTATTATCTAATCATCTCTGATGAACACATGTTTGACTGGATGAACATTTTGGTCTAAAATCTATACAAAACAACACCTCGGGAATGGAAGTTTATGAAAACTCATTTTATTTTTGGCAGTTTCCATTCGTATGTACAAAAGCTTTTCATCTCGTATGAATGCAAGGTCCATACATACAAACCTTATTTCATATTGTGTGATCATGTCATTTTCTTTAAATTGAAAGGCATTTGTTCAGTTTTCTTCACCAATCACTTATAATCTCAAATCATCTTGTGTTTTAAAACTTTTCAAATGGCAAGCAGTAGTAATTGACCTTGAATCTTCAAAGGCTCCTCTTCTTGTTATAGTCAACGAAAAGATAACTTTCTATCCAAAGAGAATGAAGAAGCCTATCTCTACTAATTTGAGATAATAATGACTCCTCGTCTCCTCATCTAAGGAGACATTAACTTTTCCGTAATGCCTCTTTTTGACTCTACCCAATTCTTGTTTATTCTCACTTTAATCTATACTTTCCTTCAAGACACATTTAACTATTTCATGGCCAATTTGAGAATGAATGAAAATCATACTGAAATGTAATCCTATGTTTTTAAACATAGAGTAGAGATCACCAAGGAAGATTTAGGCACCTACTTACACCTTAGAACTGAAGGGGTAAGGGCACACACAATGACTTCTAGGTCATATTTTGACTGGTCTACTATCAATCAGCCCATAGAGGTGTCACTTCAGTCAATCATTTATCTCGTGTGTACACCTTGAATCAAAATGCTAGGATCATCCAATATGTATTAAGAACTTCGATCATTCATAAAGCTAGTGATCGTATCAACCTAACTCCTTTGCTATCAATAGTCACATATCTTATTATAACAAACACTCCAATAGATGAATCCTAGTTGATTCAGAACTACATCTATAAATATATTGATATTGGACTTCCTAATAATAGCAAAAAGAAGAATGTGGCTTTAGGACACCTAATTGCCTACATTCTTGAAAAGAAGTATAACTTAATTTATCCCGATCCACCTACTCAACTTCCTATATATTTCACTGATGCTTCCTTCTGTTCTCTTTTTAATTGAGATCAAGGGGACGAGGAAGAAGAGTTTGATGAATAAGGAAGACTTACTCCTGCTCCTGCACCTGCACCTGCTCTTGGACCTAATCATCATTTCTTTCAAGAAATGGTCTAGCAATTTGATTGACTTGAATCTCATTTTGATCAACTGTTTGAACAAATTAAGACTCACATAAACTAGTAGGATGCAAGATATAATGAAGGAATGGGATAGATCACAGAATAATTTGGCTCAATCAACACTCAAGCAGCTACCATCAATAGCTACTTTGTGATGTTCACCCCTCCTCAGCCTCCTCTAGATCAAGATACTCTAGTACATTATTTTTTCATTTCCTATTATAGTTGTTGTATGTTTTTGCTTTTTAGTTTTCATCTGATGGTATTTGAATGTTTCTGTATCTACTTTTTGATGTATTTGCATTTATATCCTTAGTTTGTTTTTTTCTTAAAAAAAGGGGAAATGGAATGAGGTTTGTCTTAAGTTGAGGTTAATCTTCTTAAATTCTTTTAAGATTCTATAGACTAATCAAATGTAGTCGAACTATGAAGTGAAATTTTAAAATACTTTGCTCTACAAATTAATTTTCTTGGAAAATTTAATTTCTTAAAATTTTAAATTTAATTATGGTTAGATAAAGATTAAAAGATCATCTTCATGTTCAAATAGACAAATATTATTTAGATATAATTATTGCAAAAGATATGTCTTATTTTTATTTTATTTCTTATTCAATGTGTTTATTTTTATTAATTATTGGATTTTGTTTTAAGATTTATTTATAATGGAAAGATTAAAAATATAAAAGATGCACAAAGTGTAACAAGGTTTAAAAGATGCATAAAATGTGCCAAAAGTTTAAAACATGCGCAATATTTGCTAAAAATGAAAAGACGCACAAAATTAACCCAAACTGAAAAGATAAACAAAGCGTGCCAAAAATTGAAAAAAATGCACATTATTGCCTAATGAAAGTTTCATACAGTTCTTTCCTTTATCTTTCTATTTTTTACACAAATCTATTTAATCAACAATAATCTCCACTTTTGAATTAGAAACTAATTAGTTTTTATTTCATCATTTTCACATTAATTATTTTTATTTGATATGTCTAGAACAAATAATGAACCTAGTTGACTTTTCTTATCTTAGTTATTCTTTGATTTAAAATATGAGACTTTCCTTTTTGCATAAGGATGTTAATGTTGCCTTTTCAAATTGTTTAAAATCCACTTCTTTATGATCTATTAGATTTGTCAATATCAACTTACCTTTTGAAGAGGTACTTCTCTTTTTGTTATTGTCAAAAGGGGGAGTTATTGATTATTGTTTATTGTGTGTGTATGTGTGTTTTGTGTGTGTGTGTGTTTATTTTTGATTTCATTTTGTTTGTCATGAGTGTGTTTTGTTTTAGAATTTATTTTGGTATTGTGTTTTTTGAAATACCTTATTTTTTAATTGAGCATTCATTGAAGGGGAGCTTAGGAGAAAAATGACCTTTAATATTAATTCAAACAATAATTATCTAGCAATCATAAAAAATGGGGAGATTGTTGCAACTTAGAATTAAATATAGAGTTTCATATAATGTGTTTTTTTTCTGATAACAAAATATTATTATTTTGATTACTACTTCTCCTAACATACTTTGGATACATTTTCTATTTGTTATTTGTGTGTACTAACATTTCAAGAAAATCATACTAAAGACTATTGAAGACTTCAAGAAAGAGTATATTAGGGTTTCATGTAATGAAGTCTATAAATTTTCATATTTTCTTGAGTCTGGGAGAGTGTGATTGTAATTGGGTAGTCGTGAACACACTAGGGAGTGAGTCAAAACTTAAGAATTTTGAGGCTAATTATTCTATATGATTTTAATCACACTAGATGATTTATCAAGTTTCTTTTTCAAAAAACAAAGTTATTCAAATCATGTCTTTATTAAAACTATTTATACTATATGATGGTTTTTCATATAGATGATTCATAGAGTATGAAATGGGTGCATACTAGTTCTTCCCAAATAAATTCTTCGCTTTTTGAACTATTCATACTGTACGAAGTATGTTCATACAGATGACTCATAGAGTATGAAATGAGTGCATACTAGTTCATCTCAAACAAACTCAATGTTTTTTGAACTTTTCATATTGTATGATGTATGTTTGTATTGATGATTCACAGAGTATGAAATGGGGTAATCCACTTCATACAAAATAAAGCATGATTTGTTTTTAACAGTTCATACTACATGATGTCAGTATGTACATACGACTAATAGAGTATGAAATAAGGTTCATAGAGGATCGTACCAGATGAATTAGTTCAATTTTGAACTATTTATACAACACGATGTCAGTTTATATAGATGAATGACTTGGTACAAATTCAGTTTCGTACATAGTTTTTTTTTAACTATCAGTACAAACGATCCTCAATTGTACTATACGATCCTAGGTCGGTTGACTTGTAATTTTTAGTTCTCTATATGAATTTTCTTGTATTTATTATATAAGAGTCCTAAAAACTAACACTCACATCTTTTATTATGATTTTCTCTAGAGAGTGACCATTGAGTGTGAGTGTTTGGGAGAAATTGTGAAAGTGAAGTGTGAGATATCTTGTGAGGGGGAGTTATGAGGGTCTCAGAAGGTTTTCCAAATCGAGGATCTCTTTTTCCTTCTTCAAATTTCTACCCATCTCCTCTGAAGGCTTTTGAGGGAAGATCTTCAACATTGGATCACGGTATTCTACCATCATCAGAAGGGTGAGAAAGGATATTTGTACTCTGCCTTCACTAAGAGGGTGAGAAAGAACTTTGTTACTCTGTTATCACCATGAGGGTGAGAAAGGACAATGGTACTCTACCGTACTTGGTTGGTGAAAGAGATATTATAATGGCTTCTCTACCATGTAGTGGGGGCAAAAGGAGAGTCACTTTGATTTAGTGCAATACCAGAAGAAGGAATCTTCTGTGAGTGGGCGTAGGTCTAATTGGACCGAACCACTAAAAATTTGGTGTTCTTTTACATTTTACTATATTTTTCATTTTTCACACTTTATATTACTGTGGTTGCAAAAAATATCTTGTGAAAATCTGTTTCTAAAAATAACCGCATACTTCAAAATAATTGAGTAAAATTTCTTTAAATGATTTTCAAGAATCCAAGAGATTTTTTAAATTATCAATTCACCCTCTCTCTTGGTTAGCCATAGGATAGTTCTATTAGGTCTAACAACCTATTCGAACTTTCATGAATGAAATTTTTTGCATCCCAATTAATAAAGCAAAGCCTTTTACAATTGAAAGAATCCCCTTTTTTGAAAAAACAATTAAGAGTATGCTTACAAACACAATATTTAGTAATATTAAACTTTGACCAAAGAGTTTTTTTTTAGACCTCAGATTAAACCAAAGTTTATGGGAAAAACCAAGAGCCATGTCACTTAAGTTCTTAAAACCCAACTTTCCTTCACCCTTGACACTAGATCTTCTATCCCAAGATGCCCATAAAATAGTATATTTACTATTTTTGGCCCCAAAAGGAATTTGTTAAAAATCCTTTTAAGTCTAGTGCAAGTATTTTTAGTCAAATATAAAGTGTGAAATAAATATATAGGAATGGAGAAAAGAACACTTTTAATTAAAACTAATCTTCCCCAAAAAGTGAAAAAGTTAAAATCCCAAATATAAAGTTTTTTGTGAATATTAGAGAAAATATCCCCAAATAATTGAAATATCTTTCTACCTTTATAAAGAGGAGTGCCTAAGTACTTAAGGGGTAATTACTTAACCAAAACACCATACTTAATTTGAATAGAAGTGATTTTGGCTTGAGTTATGGAGTTAGTAGTGATAAAATAACTTTTCGAAGGATTAAAAACCAAACCACTAGCCCTTTCAAAAAGACCAAGAAAATTAAAAAGGATTTTAAGCATCTTCCTGGAGCCATTCATAAAAATTATAAAATTATCAGCAAAGCTTAAATGAGACACAAAAAAACCACCAAAAGTACAATATTATAAGTTAGGGTAATTTCTAAAAATATCATTATGACCTCTAGAAAGAAATTCAATAGCTATTATAAACAAAGCAGGAGATAAAGGATCCCCTTGCTTAAGACCATGGGTAGAATTGAAAACCATGATTCCTACAATTGATAATCATAGAGAAAAACTAATGCTCAATACTATTTTTAATGATCCTAATAAAGTCTTTATAGAAACCAAAAGAGTGAAGCATAATGTAAAAAAATTCCAAATTCAGATTATCATAAGATTTGATAATAATAAATCTTAAAAATGGCATTCCCACTCGCAATTTTAGCTTCCAAATCATGCACAAGCTCTTGAGCTAATAAGACATTTCAAAGATAGAACGACCTTTAACAAAACCAGTTTGTTCAAGAGAAGTGAATCAGGAAGAATTAAAGCTAATCTAGACATAATTAATTTGGCAATGAGCTTGTTGAAAAAATAGCATAGACTAATAGGGCAAAAAACACTACAAAAATTAGTAACATCACTCTTGGGAATAAAAATAATAGTAGTAGAGCTAAAAAAATTGGGTAAGGATTTCCTTTAAAGAAATTAATAATAGCATTAATTAAATCCTCTTTGATGATATGCCAAGTTTTTTGAAAGAATTTAGTATTAAAACCATCTAGACCAGCCATAGAATTATTTTTCATCTCTTTAATAACCAACTCAATCTCATTTTTAGATAGAATTTTAGTGAGAATAATGTTATCCTCTTCCGACACATGACGGAATAAAAGAAAAATCCAAATTTAAAGCAGGAATAATGTTTTTTTTTAAACACCTTAAAATACTTAACACTAGAATCATAAATCAAATCAGTAGACTCAAAATGCTGACCTTCAAGAGTGGAAATCTTGTGAATATAACTAGTAACTTTTTTATGGTTAGCAATATTTAAAAAAAAAATAGTGTTTCTATCTCCCTCAACTAAAAGCTTACAGGCAGCTTTTTGTTCCCAATAGGCTTCTTCTTGTTCTTGAAGATTAACTAAGATGTCCTTGACCTTATTTAAAGAAGCAAGGTTTTCAGCAGAAGGAAGATTCATATAATTATCAGCTAAATCAACTTGTTTCTCAGCTTCCATAATATAAGTAAATAAATTCTTAAGAACATATTTTTTCCACCAATTTAAATTTTGCTTTAGCCAATTTAGCTTAAGCCAAAGCCAATTCATACCAAAACAATTATTCTTGGGAAACAACGGAGCATGCTAGTCAGGTTCAACATTAGAAAGGAATGAATCATGCAAAAGCCATATATTTTGAAATCTAAAACTACAAGAAGTAGAATTGTCATTCATAGAAATGTTTAGAAGTAAAGGAGTGTGAAATCTAAACAATATTAAAAAGAATATGATCTAAATGTTGCCACATAGTAGCTTGATTCCACATAAAGGCGTTGCTGAAAATACTAATATCATGTAAATTAGAAGTTAATAACGTGTCATTAAAATCCACCATAGCTTGGGAATTAGGCGGTTTCCCCCCAATTAGCTTAGAAACATTTGTGATAGTATTGAATTCACCAACAACCATCCACAGTTTAATAATACTAGAAGTAAAATCCATAATTTCATTCCATAAAATTCTCCTTTCAAATCTAGAACAAGAACCATACATAAAAGAAGCAACACAAGAAAATGTAAGATAGTTAATATTAGTGTGCACAATTTGAGGAAAATAATTAAGAATATATAAATTAACCTAATGTTTCTAGAAAATATAATTTTTTTAGAACAATTACTAAAAGAGTAATAAAAAACAAGTTTAGTACGCATGGAAATAATCTTATAAGCCAAAATTAAAGGTTCAAGTAAAACCAAAAAACTAATATTATAAATTCTACATAAGTTCATGACCCTATCCCTAGAATGAGGGTTCCCCACAACCCTTATATTCCAAATGAGGGCCTTAACCGTTGCTAGAAGAATTATAAAAAGCTTGGATAACTTTAGAAGATTGACCTTGAGAGAGTTTATTGCTTTTACTTTTCTTCTTTCCCACTTTAGTATAAATCTCATCGATCTTATTGGCATTTGAAGGAGTAGACAACATAGAGACATCAATCATACCTAAAGATTTTCCTAATAAAGAAAAATCTTTGATAGGAACGATTTCTTCTTCCTTTGTGAACTCCTCCTCATGTCCTTCCTCATTCTCCACTTGTTCACCATTGCTAACATTTAAAGAACATTGATTATGCATCAGATCTCCATCACCAATAACATTGGAAGAATCAATATCTCCATTTCCATTTTGGACTAGATCTTTCAAAGGAATTCTTCTTGAATCCATAGGTTCCTCTTCTATGTCTGACCAACCAATCAATCCTTTAGGGCCATAAAATGATATTCTTTTAAAGAATGATTTCCATCATTAGCTTCCTCCTCCATATTAGGAATATATGTAGGTATTGTAGCCATGTTTTATTGATAAACCATAATATCATTGTTCACTTCTAAAGGGATAGGAATCTCAAGATCAATACCATCATTCTTAACAAAATGATCCACATTTTTTCCCTCTTTGCTCCCTTTTTTTAAATTTGGGTGAGCCACAAAACATTCATTAAATGAATGTCCATGAAGTTTGCAGTGAGAGTAGAAATCTAGTATGTTTTCAAAATTAACTTTTTGCAAATAACCTGAAGTTTTGGTTCCAAACCATAAGTCACTCAGATGTTTTTTGGTAATGTCTAATTCCACAAAAATTCGGGCAACAGAAGGCCAAAATCTTGAAGCAGCGGCTTAATCAGATTGAAGAGGTCATCAAAAAATGGATCTCAATGTGTGAAGAACATGCGGATTATTGAAATGCAACCTCAAATTTGGATGAGAAATCCAAACATGAATGATAGGAGACTCCTCTTTAATATCAAAATAAGGAGTCCACTTAAAAAGCCCCATTTTATAGTTATTAATATAATAAGATTGTCTCACAAAAATCTGGCTATATTCCAAATCATTTGATAGTTGAATAGCAACATTCCAAGCTTCAAGTAATCTAATAGAGAAAACACCAAACAATTTGATGTTACTAAAAAAAGACCTAATCGAGTCAAAATTTGGGTGCCTTAAAGAAAACTTCGATACCAGCATATACTGATAAGGAGAAGCAAGTTCACAATGTCATGTTCAGAAATCAACAAAGAAGGACAACCTTCTATCGAAGACTTTCGATGGAACACCAACAGCAAGAACATCATAAAAGAGTGAGATTTAGGGTTAGAACATCACCAGCATCACCAAAGAAACCTTTATTGCTAACAACCAAAGCTGCAAGCAGATTACCCCAAGGAGAGGGCTTATATGAAGATGGACCAACCGCCATGATGGTGAATCAAAAAGAAAACCAAAGGCTAATAGGCCTTTGGTCACAAAAATAAAAAAAAAATAGTTCTACACAATCGAACCAACAAACAAAAACAACCAAAATCTACAGTATTACAATCAAGCTGCAACAGGAAAAGCCTGATTGTCGGAGTACAATAATGGAGAGGTGAGAGAATATAAACTTTGTAATTCTAAGAAAAAAGCTAAGTGTAGGTTAAGATCCTCAATAGGGGTTATCCCAAATTGGAAATTTTGAACCATCTAAATTATGGTAGATTTTAGCTTAAAATTATTATCTTGAATTGTAGGTCTGTTGATACTCTGATGAATTCAATCTATTGCAGAATTGACATACTCCCTAAGAGGTCTAGGATGATCTAGATCTAGATTTGGTTCAATAATTCTTAAGTATATAGTCTTTTTAGATTTTCTAATTTTTGTAGGTCCTATCAATGTCTAAAAGAAATAAGAAGGGCTCTTTACTAGATCTACAATACATACACCAATAATGTACGAATTGAATTACATAAAATAATATGACAAAAAAAAATTCTTTTACTTTTCAAAATTTAACTAAAATAAACAATAAGCAACAAACAAAAAGATACAATATACATGATATAAGTAGGATTAAATATGTAGCTTTTTTAATAATATAAAATAAATTTCTACGAAAGCACATTACTTCCTTGATAATGATGCCAAGACCTAATATACATAATACTAGATTGCACAAGATTGTGCGTTAAGCAGATAAGCATGAAATATGTTTAAGTTTTCTTTGAAATAAAATTCCATTAAATAATGCAGGTGCATGTGTCGATCAAGTAATAAAAGTGATATAAGAGAGTGTCAATCCGACATGGAAGTGCTATACTATAATGCAAATATTATAGTATTGTCTACTCTAGCTATAATGTTTATCCTACCAATAAAAAATTTGGTTTGGAATGTATGTCTCTACTAAAAATTGCAAAAGAAAAGTTAAGATACCAGTTGATAAAATATTTTGGACTAATGATCATGTATTTCAAAGATTTCAGAAGTAAACTCTTATAAGTTGGTTGTGAATCAAAGAATATATATCCTTAGATCTCCATCGATCTTTAAGGATGTGAAGGAAGGTTTATGGCCCTCCTATAGTTATTTTTTCTACAGACTATCTAAAATACTAAACTTAATATAACTAGTTATATAAAAATTTTATTTCAATACTCCTAATTATTCCAATATTTCTCTATTAAGGTAATATATCACACTATGTTTTAACTCTATACATGACAATTAGATAGATCAGATTAAGAATGAGAGATATTAAAAACATACATTAATTCATTAAAGTATTAGAGTTTATATTAGTACTGACTAAGGATTCACACCATTAGCCCAAAATTAGAGAATTAGCCAGTCATGAAATTAAAATAGATTAATTGAGAATTCATTGATTATATAAAATAGAGTAGAAGGGTCAAAGTGAAAATATATATCTCTTGAATAGTACAAGTTCACTCTCCTCATTCCTTCCTTACTCTAAAAATTCTTCTTTCTCATAGTAAGATAAGCTAGTAATCTCCAAATGATGTATCTTTTTCCTGGTTGGCCTCCCTTAGACTTTACTTTATGGTGGCATGGCATGTAAGCTCTCAAGACTCACTAAAATGATTAAACTAATCTGAAATGATAAAACCCCTAAATAAAAACTAAATAAATATTTATCTTAAGTTTTTAAATTGGCTCATGCACTGTGATGCTTGGTATAGTGTCATCATGGCATTATCAAATGAACTAGCACCGCAATGCAGAGGCTTTGTTGTAGCACTGGATTAATCCATGTAGGATATTTAATTGAACTACTGAGTCTTTTGGTTGAGTTGGTATGACCCCTTATTTTGATAACTACACTACCATGGAACTAGAAAAGTGAAGCATTATAATGCTTGAATGTGTAATCTGATGCTTTGGCGTTGTCTAGTTCTGAACTTTCGTGCTCAAATTCCTTAGACTCCATTCCTTTGATGCTAATATTTGGCACTACAACATTGTGAAGCACTGTGGTGCTAACCTTTGCTCTTTCGGGCACTAAATTAATTGACATTTTTCTTGTAGCTTCAATGTTATAATGTTGTGGACATTGTAGCACTAGTACTTGAAGCATTGTTGTGCTCGTTCAACACTTTTGAACTATCTTCTTCACTTATTTTTTCTTTTTGTTTTTGGCCTATGAACTTCTATTCAATTTTTAGAAGCAAATATAACTTGTAACAGTTGTCTTAACTCTTTTAATCTTTGCTATGTCAAAAGTAGTTGCAAATCTAGTGACAATACGTCGAATAATTTCTTTTTCAATAAATTTTCTCATTAAACTGAGTACCAAAGTGTTATTGTAAATGAACATGTTGACAATTTTATCCTTCAATAAGGTAAATTTATACTAAGAAAACTATCATAACCTCTCAAGCATTAAATCAATACAGCGTATAGCACCTGGAGTCCAGTAAAAGTGCTTCCTCTTCTCTATTAACAATCTCTTTGCAACTTTGTATGCAATTGGAATATTAATTACAACTTAAACAACTAATGCCTCTCCTACTTTCTCCTCAACATCATCCAACATTTCAAAAAATAGTTGCATAACATTACAAAAACTGAGGCATCAACTGATTTTAAAAAATAGTTTCATATGGATTATTAACAAGGATGTTAATGATACTCCTTTTTCAAAAATAATCTCAACTGATTTTTCAAATATAATCCATCTAATGATACTCCAACCATCTCCTCCTTATTTCTTTGTGTTACATCTTTGGCGATTGAAAACTTCTTTAAATAGTTTTTTTTTTTTTACTTCATTAGGTACATTTTAATATGGTCTTACATTGACATGTGTGCAAACCAGGTGATCTTTAAGCCTCTTAATGCCTCTAGTATTGCACTTCTCATAAAAATTACATTTCATATAAATATATCCCTTTTTGCACCTTCACCTGACACTTCAACTTGAGTGTCATATTTTCATGCAGGATTTTTCCTTGTTGTAGCACTAGTCATTCTAATAATTTAAAGAAATAAACAATCAGTAATAAGTAAAGATGCAATATCAACAATGGTAATGACAAGCAATTATTATTTGTGAGAAGTATATATGTATTATTTGTTCTCTTTATTTGTACTTTATAGAGGTTACAGAAGCTGTGGAAGGGTGAATGGAAAAAGAAAAATCAAAGAAGCCATGGTCTATGTTTTGTTGCCATTTCAAGTACTTGCCTTATGGCCACTAAGGCTATTGCTGATTATGAAGCGATCAAAAAATAAATTATGTAACTTTTTTCAGTTTTCATTTGACATATTAAAGATTCATTGTAAAAAAAATGTATCAAAACATTTTCTCCCAAAACTCAAGACCATTAAAATCTAAAGAAGTGCTGTATTCATTATCATCCAATTATATTAAAGACCCACAAAAAATTAAAACATATATAATAACTCATAAATCCATACTCTAAATATCATGCATGTGAATGTATGACTACTATTATTCTTATCAAAGATATATATTATATGATACTTGTAAAAAGAGAGCATAAAACCTACAAAACTTCGTATCACCTAGCCTTCTCAACATATTTCATATCACCTAGCCTAACTCATAAAACCTACAAAACTTCATATTTTTTTACAATTTATGAGTTAGGCCAAGGGGGTTCTCTTTTAAAGGTCTACTTCACACAAACACACGAAGCAGCTAAAATAGCTACGTCCTAATGCCCAAAAACTTATACAATTCATGTAAAAAAAATGAGGTAGTGTCTCAAATAGCCTTGAGGTGTACGCCCCATATGTAATAATCATAAGCTTCCCTCGAACTGGTGAGCATTACACCTAAACGAGACAGAGTCCCGCCTCAAATCAAATGCCTCAAATGCCTTTTTAATCGATGCTTTTTATGCATAGATTTTGATTTTTTTAAGTGATCTTTAGTGTGTTTTGGCGCCCATCCAAAAAAATGGAGTGAGAATGAAGATTTGAAGTTTCTCTTTTGGATTGAACATATATTTTATGGATTGTTGCTTGGATGATTAACTCATTACATGATCACATTTGCATAAATGTTTCTTAAACTAATAATTCTAACACTACTTCATCAACTTTGCATGGAATAAAAATACAACACTTTTGTTGAACACTTTGTACGATACATAAATGATGTGAGAGGTTTTACCTACCAAAAATAATATTTTCTCATACAAAAGAAACAACTTGTATTTTCTTAAAAATGTAACGGTTGAGTTAATATATGTAATATGACCTTTAGCATGAGATGCAAAGGATTTTTGATGTCATGGTGTGGATAAATTATTAAGTGCAGAATCTGGAATGGAAGATCTATCCAAACATGTGAGTGTACAAATTTGTGCACTGGGTGTATATCAAATCAGTGTGCACACTATGTGTATGCTCAAAATCCCAATAGTTCTTTCCATCCGGACTCCGCACAGAATAATTTTATCAAGATGTGGAAAACCAATAATCATAGTAGTACAAAAGTAGTAGTAATAATTTGAGTAATATTAGAAGTTTGTATTTATCGGGGAGAAATAGTTAGGAATTCAGATAATTTCTTTTATGTAAAAAGAAGTAACAAGAGAAAATTTCATCAATGATTGGAGGCCTTTATTCAAGTTACTCATATCTCTCTTTAGTACATAACATGTGTAACTTTTATTGAAATTTAATTTGACTATACTCTTTTAGTAATAAAGTGTAACATGCCTTCATTTTCGTTAAACTTTTCCTACAATTATTTAGGAAATTTCCTTTGTTTGCTTTGTTTGCCATGATGAAACTAGTGGAAGGAATGAAAGAAATTTTGGAAATGGTATGGTTCACTGTTTTTTCATTTTTATTGATATATATCGCATTTCAGCACAATAATAATTATGATGGGCATTAATAACATTTAAACTAAAAGAAATTAATGTTTGTTCTAAGGCTTCATTTTTTTTTTTGGGGGACATTTAGGTAATTTAAGGCAAACTCACACACACAACGCATACACATAGACTCGAACCTTGGACCTCTTAGTTGGAAGCCTAAGCTCTCAACCAATAGGCCAAGGAGAGTTGTGTCTAAGGCTTCATTTGGGACGGCTTTTTTACAGCTTCTTAAGCTTGCAGTGCGAGAAAGCTGTTTTAAGAAGCAATTAAAAAATTGTACCAAACAAAGCCTAAATCTCCAAGCATCTAAACCATTAAGGCTTCATTTGGGAGAACTTTTTTATTGCTTTTAAACATGCACATAATTGATATATTATCCCACTCACAATTACAGATAAGAGATGATATAAATTTCGAACAACTATATGCACATTAAGATGTGCATACATGCTTACGTGCTAGAAATCCTAAATACCCATAGAGATATTCAAAATCTGATGTTCACTCATAGATGTACATGTTGATATCAAATACACGCACCTGAAGATGAAATATATTGAAAATGTTGTGACATCTATTTGATCAATGACAAGATGCTTACAATAATCAGCATCAATGTGTCCTCACCACCAAAGTCATAACAATTTTGTCAACATGGGCAAGCTACTTATTCAGTCTATGCATATAGAAAAAAAAAACGTGTGTATGTCCACTAATAATTGAGAAAGTTCTTGATGGCAGAAATAGTTGACTCAAGCCACTGAATGACTTGTAGAGAGAAAATTACTATCAAGCCACTGAATGACTTGTAGAGAGAAAATTACTATCCTATACAGTTTCTAAATGTTTTTAATCTTCCTTCATTGATTTTTGGTTGTTTATATGGAATTCCCTCTGAATAATTACACCAGTATGTCATTTAGTATATGGAATTTAGTGATTGTTTGGTTTGAAGTAAATGGGATGTAAAGTATTCCAAAGTTAGAGGTTTTAAGAATATTGGAATTTTGTTTGAAGGAAAATTAATGCACCGTAAAATTTTGATGAATTTTGTATTTATTATGCAATTGATTTATAATGTATTTGACATTCCTCATATTTGAGCATGTTGAAAACACACTATAAATTCATCGCCTTTGTCACTGCCCACCGCTAGCCATTGTCCACTATATTTGACCATCGCGGCCGACAGAGCACTGTTGTCATTGACTACCGCCGCCGCAACAAGCCATCACTGTCGGCCATTGTCTACCTCCGGCCGGCACCGGCCACCACCGCTGCCACCACCACCCTCATTGAACATTACATTGCACTCATTTTATTTCAAACAAAATGTAAAAAGTAATCTCTTGCATTCATTTAATACTTGCGAACTCTAAAGTATTCATTATATATACACTACATTCCTTTTATCATGTATTACTTTTTCCGCCAACGAAACACCCCCTTAAGTTTAACATACTAATATGTAATGCAAGTTCAATAACAATATGTGCATTTCTTGGTCGGTTGAATGTGAGAATGCATTTCCAATTTTTATATTTCAGAGATTGTAGATCTGAGATGCTTATGTTGACTGAATTTGGAAATTAATTGCATACATTTGATTTTTCTATTTTTGTTCTTTAGCAGATGCATGGCAAACGTGCACATAGACATGCATGTCAGAAAATGAGTGGATAAGACTTGAATATGTCTAAATGCAAGTCACTGCTTCTTTCACAAAGCTGCCTGAAGAATCACTGACATCTGTTATAGTCTCGTATGAAACTTTTGCATAGCAGCCTCATCATACCAATAATTGAGCGTGCCTGATGATTTAGTATTGAGTTGTCTATTTAGCAGCTCATAGAGCCTTGTTACTATAACGTGAGAACCCTAGTTAAAGTGTACAAGGCAGGTGAGGTCGATTAGGCCACACTTACCAAGGATTTTGGTTAATCATAATTTTTATTTGAAACTAGTCCAGGTATCCGTTCTTCTTCAACAAAGATAGACTAACCATGCGTTGGCTTTAAATAAGCAACATTTAAAACCGCTGCTAGAGTCAAGATATTGAGCCGTTTAGAATTCGTCAAGATATTGAACAGTTTAGAATCCGCTAACGAATCCCTGCCAGCGAATACAAAAACAGCAGATGGGTAGATGTTTTTAAATCGCTGTAGTAAGTGAAAAAAGCGCTACTAAATTACTAGTAGTGGATGTCACTATTCTCTTTGAGCACAACTCTTAAGATTTACTTTTTTTTACTAGAGTTGAATTATATGGGCGTCATGTGCACATTAATATATTTAAAAGTTTATAAGAAGGAAAACTACAAATTAATTATTATCTTTTGGGCTTTTTAATTTCTTTACTTTCAAAATAAATCATATAGTTAAATTAGTAGCTATATGAATTAACTATAATTATTTTGAAAAAAATATTATTATGTATCAAAAGCACTTGAAATTTTATAAATATAAGCATAACAAAGCAATAAAACTATATTAAAATATATTAACAATCAGAAAAATATAATAATAAATTTATTTCTTAAACATAGAAAAAAGTATATAAAGAAAGAAAAAATAGATTAAAATTTATTATCTATGAAGTATGTAATTTAATATTAATATTTATCATTTAGAGTAAATATTAATATTAAATTATGTGCTTCTTATATATAATTCAATTTTCTTACTCTTTATACTTGTAGATTTTTTTTTTAATTTAAAACCTGTAGCAGGGCCTACTTATTAATAAGAAAAAATGATTACTAGCCTTAAAGGCTCAAATGCTTACTATAGCCCAAAAATACATTCATATCTCAAAAATAAATAAATAAATAAACCTATTTAGCCAATGATCCTATCTAATTAAAAAAGCAAAGAGAAAAGCATCGAGAAGCAAGAATTGAACCCTCAAAAATAGCTAAAGCTAAAATATTTAATGTAGCACACTTGGAATCAACAAGGAAACTAGCAATGTGATTACCTGCAAAAAACTAAAGCACACGAAACAAACATGAAGGATAACATGATAACAAACAAACTAATATAAAATAGGATAATCAATTCAGAAAATCCAAATAATACAACAAAATTTTGAATGAAGAGACGGACACCCCCATGCCACAAAATCAATATACAACTTCCAATAGAAAAGAAAACCGATATTGAACTACCTACAACAAAAAACACAGAAATCATACAAATATACGAGAAAAGATTAGACGCCTAACACAAATAATTTAGATACCAAACCATAAAGCCCCAAACTAGTCAGAGAAGATCACCCAGGAGCAAAGACAACACACCCCATCCAACCGCTTGTGGGCTCCGAAAATTCGGCCCCGGCCTCCGCCTGCTGTTTGCTTTTCTTCGGTGAGAGAGTTTTAACGGAATAAGTTCTGGGGTAAATTTTGGAAGGTTGGTGTGTTTGTAGATCAGACACTACCCAGAGATTTCATCCTCATTTTGTGAGGACTTTATGATCTGAGTTCTGATTTCCTATAGGCACAAGCCCCTATAGTTAATTACCCCTCCCGATAACGAGAGAGAACTTTCGATGAAGGCTAGTAGTCAATAAGATACGTACAGATACATAGTATCTGGCATATAGTAGAAGCATAGGTTTGAATTTGGGAATTGGGTTTGGATTTGAAAATTGGGTTATCTTTTGGAAATTTGGAAAGATTTGATATTTAAAATTAGAAATTTCACCATCTTTCAACTAAAGCAGATGGTGGGGGAATGGATGATAGTCCCAATCAAGATCCCATGGTTCTGTCATCCCAAGCTATCATGGTCCCTAGTTTACTTAGTCAAAGGAGGTAGTCAACCCAACCTGACAGAAGGATCCTTATCGGTAGCCATTTTTTACTTCGTCCAATGGGGCCTTATAGACCTGGGGTGAATGTTTGTCTAAGAAGACAAATTTGAATCCACCTTAGCTAACAGAGGGCTTTGTTCCCTACCAATTATATCCTATTGATTCATATCTCAAGGATTTGATACCACTAAGGAGCGTATTGGCTTTGGCCATAACCAGTATTTCGTGGTGCCATTTAGCGGAAAAATCATTCGGTTTAGAGGGCCCCAGTTCATAAATGTTTATCCTGCGGTGTCATTTGGTGGCAAAACCGTCGGTTAGAGGACACGTAGCACATCTTTACTAGTAGGAGATTGTTTGAGAATGGATCTTAGTAATATTTTCGACTAGGCATTATCTTTATGTGAGCTGAAGTAAATTTTAATTTATGCACCACGATAAATTATTCTGGAGGGTGGATAGATTTTACTTTAAGTGGTCTGATGGATTATTTTAATTTTAAATATTTTAAGATTTTAGGATTTCTAGAATTTTTGTGGTGTTTTGATAAGCATTTGGATGGCATTCTAGATATTTGAAGTTGATCCCTCCTATTGAGATTATCAATCAACAAGCCATCATCAAGATGTGAGGGGTCATTTTTATTTAAAGCTTAAACTTTGTCGATCCTATCAACTTGCTGATAGGGGATCAGGTTTTATAGGCTTTGTGCATTTGTTAGTGAATTCATATTGTTATAAGCCTTGAAGGCCTAATATGAATGCATTAAAACAAATATACCAGTCACCATGATTATATATTTATTTAATGGTTCAAACCATATTGACTCCTATTAATCTGCATAGAAGGATCGAGTTCGAACTTTTATTCACTTATTGACCCGCAAAGCTTAGACGTCATGTGTGTACTTACAACACGCTCGCTGGGGCCCATGTGGGTGTTTGAGAACATTTTTATAATTATTTAATGAACCTTGTCGACTCCTATTTACCTGCTTAGGAGGATCGGGTTTGAACTTATTGACCCACGCAGAATTCCTAAACATCACGTGTGTTCCTGCAACATACTTGCCGGGGCCCATGCGGGTTAATAATTATACATGTGATTGAATTTTATCACTTATGTACCAATGTGTACACAAACTACAATGAATATGTAGAGATATTTTGAAATATTTATAAATGCCTTCTATTCATTTGTATGAATGTTACGGATCCGGTGGCATGGCGTAGCAGCTTCTGAATAGACTTGTTCGCTGCATTGTATAGGTAGTCTATCATGCACTACTTGTTTATTTTTTCAGGTGGATTGTAGTGCAATAATGAGTCTTTTGTTTTTACATTTGTAGATGCATTCACACGATGTTTTTGTTCGTGATCATTACTTTGCATATAGTCTTCTAGAATTGACTACAGGCATTTGTATTTGTTGTGGTTCTTTTATGCTTGCTCTCAAACTACATCTTTGATTAATGGGTCCTACATAGTGACCTGTAGGAGCTTATACTTATTATTGTCCTTCAATATTTTGCTTGTGGTTGACACACTGAGAGTGCAACTAGACTTCCCCAAAATCTCATAGATATTTACATTTGATTTGTGATGTATCATCCAGTGTTCGCTTATGGATAGCATGTGGTGTATGCAATGGGTCCTCCACAACCCTGGAGACATTTGCACTTCATTGACTAGCTGATTGTTAATCAATCATCTTTTGCTTACAAGAGATCCGTGTATTTGTCTTCCCCTAGGTGGTTGTGATCTCCATCATCTATCATTTGTTTTCATTTATGTGTATGATGCTAAGTTTACCTTAGATCTTTAAATACTACCGACAATGAATTTGGATTTTGTTACGACTAGTTTCTTATAGTCACCTATAAACAGCACACATATGTATATATGCATTCATAAGGGGACCCATTATTCTTGCAATGTATTCATCATTGCTAATCACAAACGATATTATGTCTTCTCGCATGACTACTGTGTAGAGTAACATTAAATCCCATCTTCAAGAGCATTATTCATTGCATATTTAATGTTTCTGTTTATATAAGGTAGTAGCATTTACTTGCAATTAAGCTATTGTTATCTGTATGAATACCCCTAGTATTCATTGCATATTCTTTATATCATTATGCTCACAGTGTATTAGCCTTCTTTGCTTATAGAAGTTTGATGTGCTTGCTTGTGCTTCGATGTCTCACTTGAATGTATTTGGACATATCACATCATTATCTTCATTACATATCAATTCCTTCTACTTGAAGAAGAGAAGATCATATCTATTTGTGTATTGATCTTCAATATTCATTGGTATCCCTTCAATTTAATCTTTATTTTCAAGAAGGTTGTTGTGCTTATGGCTGCATATATGATTCTTCTTCTTGAAGGAGTTAGACACATCCACTTGCCTGATTGCTCATTTAGCATTTATTTATTCATCATTTGATGACCCAAATTTATTTTATGATCGATTTGAGTATGATTTAGTTCATTTAATGCTCAGTTCAAATCCACAAATCTTGTCCATGTCCAAGTCCGATGAAGCTTTAATATGAATCCTCTAGTCATATGAGTTTAAGTCCAAATGGTTCAAGTTCCCTTGTATCACTTTCAAGTTCAAGCTTCTTGTTGTTCAATTTGAGTTCATTCAAGTTCTGTTTGAGTAGTTCCTTTGTTGTCTAATTAGCAAGTTTTTCTTGAGTCCAAGTCTTATAATTTCAAATTTATTTGAGTTCAAATTCATTTAAGTCCATTTGGTTCAAGTCTGATCCCACAAGTCCACTGTTCATTTGATTTCAAGTTCTTTATGTTCGAAGTCTTGTTAGAGTCACCTGAATCATAACAAGTTCAAATGCAAAATATGTTCAAATAAAGTTCTGGCTCAATATGAGCCTCTTCCGTTCGTCGAGTTCCCTGCGGTCCTTTGAATTTAAATTATGTTGAGTTCAAGTTGAGTTCACATTTGATTCAAGTATTTCATGGTTCAGTTGAACATCATTTGTCCAAGTTTGATTTGAGTTCAAATGTTCAGGATCATTTTCTTTTTTCAAGTTATTTTTTATTTGAGTTTGAATTCATTATGATTTGAATTTATTATATCAAAGTCCACAAGTCTGAGTCTACTATTGTTCTTTTGAGTCCAAGTCTTTATTCTTTTGAGTTCAAATTAGGCCCAAATGCAGCAGCATATTCACCCAAAATTTTGGTAGCCTCCCGGCATCTCCCCCGTTTAGGGGAAAACTACGAAAAACTGGGCCTCCTACTACGCAAGAAAAAAGTGTGTAGGATAGATGCCCTCGTACGAGGACATCGCGACTGTGAAATTTTTGTCCCCACCATGCCAGAGAAAGCCATATATGGGTCTTCGGTACCTGTTAAAAAAGAGAAGAAGTTATTTCCCCATGAGCGGGTACTTATGAATATCCCGATCTCACCATAGGCGCTGCATCGAGTTCCCATTCCACCACGCTAGAGAAAAGAGTGTATGAACGGTTTGCCTGCTCGACACGAACATCGAGAATAAGAATTTGGAGCCAAGGGGGCTCTCACCTACCTCATCGTACGTGTCACATCGGGTTCCCTTCCCACAATGCTAGAGAAAATCGTGCATGGGTAGTTTATCGGTCCGATACAAACATCGAGGTAGGATGACACAAAAATCAAGACATCAATTTTATTTCTTTTTTTTATTGTTCTTTTATTTTCTTCATATAAATAAATATAACAGTAATAAAGCTAATAACACTAATTAACAATTTAATATTCATAAACAAATATACCTTATACTTGAATTAGGTATGCAGGTCAGGTGAGAGTGAGTCGGGTGTGAGGCTCGGGTAATGAGAGGGCTCGGTAGGAGTCTGGGGCACCAGGTAGGAGACATCAGAGGTCTTCAGGTAAGAGACTTCTCACTCTCTCTCTCTCTCTCTCTCTCTCTCTCTCTCTCTCTCTCTCTCTCTCTCTCGGCTTACGTGAGATATCAGCACAGGCAAGGGCAAGGAGGAGAGGTGATCGACACAGTGGACTTTGTTCTGGGCTCTTGTAGTCGGATGATAAAGAAGAAGAAGGACGGCATGTTCGAGTTACCTCTGTTGGGTAGTGGTCGGCTTGGAGGATTTTGCGTCGCACTTAGGATTGAAGGTAGTGGTCTGCTAGGGAGGGAGATTAGATCGGAGGAGGTGCGATTTGGAGGGTGATTGTGTACAGGCGACGGGAATGGAGGGAGGTAGTGAACGGTTCCACGAAGGTTTCGCTTAATAGGCTTTTAAAGGTATCGAAGAGAAGTAATCGAGAGCAAGATTTGAGTAGAAATCACGGAATGGCCCCAAATGTGTAGTAGTTCAGGGTGATTTTGGGCAGATATCGCAAAGGATTTTGTGGATCCAACGAGTGTAAGGTATGTACATTGGTTTTATGGCTTATTCCCCTTTTGAGTTATTTATACAGAGGTTAACACCACTACGCCCAAGCTATAAGATGGAAATAAAGAACCCAAAACCAACAGCAGGAAGAAACAGATCATGAGCCTCAACCCAATAATAAAGAAAATTAAGTTCCCTTTCCAATGTAAGGAAGCCCAATTCAGTCAAACCTGAGCATGGCTCTAAATCTAGCAGCTCGGAACAATTATGTTAAAAAATGTATCAGAATAAATAGCACATTTCTTAGCAAACCAATCCACTACACAATTTGTTCCTTCTAAATATGAGCACTTTTATACTCAAATCTAAGAAAAGCAACAAGATCTTTTTGATATAAGTAAAACAAAGAAGCATTGTTACGATATTTAGAAGTAATCAAATTATCTAATGATAACCAATCAGATTCAATCAATACATTAGAAATATGATTATCCATACAAATTTTTAGACTATGCATAAGCACTTTCATTTCTGCCAAAATAACATAGGATATGTACTCCATATAATTCATTCCTAATACAGGATATGCACTCCATAGCTCATTTTATTTTGATAAATCAACTTGAAGCCTCTCTCTTCTCACAACATCTCACTCACCTATTTTATAATCTCAGATGATCCAAGATCTTGCACACAAATCAGCACAAATATCAATAAGCTTATTAGTTATAGGTCCCTTCATCTCAATGTTCATCCATGGACTCGCCCAAACTTGCTCACCCACTAAGCACTAATGTCCTCACCTAGAGGCAACTCTTGAGATTTATTCACAATGAATTAGGTTGTTAAACTTAAGATTATGTCCCAGTGGCTAACTAAGAGGGGGGTGAATTGGTAATTAAAAAAAAATTAACCCTCTTCTTAAACTTTAGAAATTAAAACTTAATTGTTATTGAATTTTTTTTAGAAAATGATTTTTCAACCACAAGTTGTAAATGATAAACAAAATAAAAAAATAGAAAAGTAAAGAACACCAAATTTATAGTGATTTGGCAAAAAACGACCTACATCCACTCCCCGGAGACACCCTCCGAGTATTGCACTAACACCACTAGTGACTCTCCTTTAGCACCCACAGCAAGGCGGAGAAGCCTTTACAAAAACTCTTTCCACCACTACCCAGTGCGGCAGAGAACCGTCTTCCTTTTACACTTATCCCCAGTGTTGACAGAGAACCGTCCGTCCTTTCACACTCTCCGGGCAGAGAACCCTTCATCCTTTTACACTCTCCTAGTGTGGGAAGAGAACCCTTCATCCTTTCATACTCTCCTAGTGTGGGCAGAGAACCCGCGGCTGTTCACACTCTCCAAGTGTCGGCAGAGAACCGGATCTCCTTAACAGATCTTCTTACAAGAAATCTAGAAGGAAGAAAGAAAAGAGTGAAGAAATCCCAAATCATAAGTAGAGATTCTTGCCTTTGAACACAAAGCGAAGCCTTCACGCTCCAGTGGTAAGAATCCTCCTTTGAATGCACTCTCACACTCTCTCCTTGACTCTTCTTTCAATAGGCACGAAGATCAATAAGTAAAAAGATTGGGTGGCAGTCTAAATTGGACTATATATAGGAGATACAAGAAAAATCATCCAAAACTGCAAATTTTTGAAGTCAACACGAAATGAATCATCCCGTACGATTGTGGATCGTCTTGGACAATTTTACTTAAAGTGTCAGGAACGATCCTAATGAATATTGGAACGAACTATATTCGTACATGATTATCGTCCCGTACGAACTAGGTTCGTCCGGTATGATCGGTTATACTATAGGTCGGTTCCCAAATAACTGTAGGACATAACCAACTTTGGTAAGTCGGTTCACATCGTACTGGGTCGAACAGGACTTCGTCCGGATGAAATTTTTTACAGAGAGCAACCCGTCCTAGCATGATAATGAACTTCGTTTGAATGAAAATTTAATAGAGAAGAAATTGTTCTGGGATGATTTGGATTTCGTCTGGATGAAATTTTTATAGAGTCCAAGTCGTCCTAGCACAATTATAGATTTCGTCTGAACGAAATTTTTACAGAGCCTAATTTGTCCTAGGACGAAAATAATTTTGTCCTGGACGATCAAGGCTTAGAAAAATTTCCTCCAACTCCTGTTCGTTTCATTGCTCTTACAGGGAGATAACTGACTTGATCATCCCGTACGAACTAGGATCGTCCCGTACGATCAATACAAATTTTTTAAGATCAACATAAGTTTGTGTGTGTGTTTTTATTCACTCAATTACAATCACTTCCTCTCAATTCAAAGAACAATTTAAAGCTTCAATTTGTAAATAATTGTATGCTGAATTTGATTGGAAGTCTTCATAGTTTGGAGTTCAATTTTCCTGAAATGTTAGTACAACAAGAGCAAAAATAAATCTTCTAAAAAGTGTTAGGAGATAGCTACACATAAAACAATAATATTTGGAATTATCAAAACTATATAAGTTGCAATAATGTAAAACATGCTAATAGCAACTCTCTTAACAATCTCCCACTTTTTGATGATGGCAAAACAATTATTATTTATAGGATTTCAAATTCTAAGGATCTCCTAAACTCCCCATGAATTGATGAATGCATGAAAATAAGGAGGCATTGATTCAAAAATTATTTTTATTTTTTAAAAAATTTTATACAAAACAAAACAACAACATAATCACAAAAACAAAATAAACACAAATAGTAACACAAGATACAAGACTCACAAGACACAAGACACAATTCAACAAACAATTTCTCCCCCTTTTTGACAATAGCAAAAAGTGAAGAAGATAAAAAAAAAACTTGAAATGTAGGCAGAGATATAAAAATCATTTGATAATATAATCTTAACAGTGATTGAAATAAGTTATGCAAATAAAATTAAAACATTAGACAAATCATAGAAATTCATATAATTTAAGAAGTGATATAACATAGATAACAAAAAGAATTTATCAAAAGACATGAGTTAGTTTAGACACTAAGATAGAGAAAATCATTGCAATAAGGATGAATAAAAAAATTATATATTTCAAATTTCAATATCAATTATAAATAATTATAAGATCAATTTGAATTAAGAGATTAAAGAGTTTGGAAAGAAATAACTACCACATGTGGCATTTTGCGCATCTTTTTCATAGTTGTGGCACATTTTTTAGCATCATGTTTTTACTTTGAGCTTATTTTTATGCCTCTTTTTCACATTGCCAACCTTTGCGCATTCCTTTTGATTTATTATTCTACTTTTACACAATTTGCAAGAGTAATTTTATTCTTTCCAAAAACAATAATCTAAAATTTCAAATCTTTCTAAGCACATAAATAATGATTGATATGTGAAATATAAAATAAAAAATATCATAATTATAATAATAATATTAACAATAATACGGTCTAAAGAAAAGACATGAAATTGAAAATCCTAATAATATCAAGTTATAAGCAAAACTTAAACTTAGAATAATTAGATTTTCTAATGAATTTAATTTTTCTTGCATTTCAGGTTATAACATGATTAAAATTAAAAATCTGATGATTTACACAAAGTCTATCAAACATTTCAAAAGTAAATTTAAATCAAAACACAAGAACTTATATTGATATCATTTTAAATATTTCAAGGATTCACCAAGATATCAATACAACAACTAAAATAAAGAAGAAATATATCAAACTACTAAAAGCAAACAACAACTAACACATAAACAATAACAATACAAACACAAAACATCAAGTGCAACAATCACTCAGATGGTCCCTGATCTGGAGGAGGAGGAGCACCACCAAAGAGGTTAAAGTATATACTCATCATAAGTACATTGGTACTAATATCATTCATTTGCTCCCTCATATAACCCATGTCATGTTAATATTGAACAGCCTGCTGCTTTAAATGAGTCTCAATTTGATCATAGCATTGATCAAAATGAGTCTCTAACTGATCAAATCTTTGAACCAAATCTTGATAATTTGGTTCATTAGTAGGAGCAGGTGCACCTTCTGGCTCTTCTTCTGTATCACTTATGACATGTGCTTTTCCTGATTCCTCCTTGCTCGGACGATGATGACAAAAAAAATAATTTTGCACTCAAACAAAAACTATAATTCAAAAACAAAACAAAACAAAATAAATACCAAAAACAACGAAGAAGCACAGACTCTAAAAGGAAAAATCACACAAACAAAATCATAAACACATAAAAAACATTTAATTAATAAACAAACGACAAGGTTGTAAGAACATTTTTATTTAAGCATTTTAATCAATCACACCAAGCCTTATTCTTAATGCTCTAAAAATATCAAAGGCTAAAGGTTTTGTAAAAATGTCTGCAAGTTGATTTTCAGTTGTAACATGAATGAGTTCAATTTCTCCCTTGGATACATGATCCCTTATGAAATGATGCCTTATGTATATGTGTTTGATTCTTAAATGTTTAATAAGATTTTATGAAATGCAAATAACACTAGTGTTATCACAATAAATTGGTATAGTGCCTATAGTTAATCCTAAATCAATCAATTGTTGTTTTAACCAAAGTACTTGTGCCACACAACTTCTTAATGTAATGTATTCAGCTTCTGCAGTAGATAAGGCTTTTGAATTTTGTTTTCTACTAGATCATGAAACTAATGAATTTCCAATGAACTGACATGTTCCAGAAGTGCTTTTTATATCCACCCTACAACCTTCAAAGTCAGAATCTAAATAACTAATTATTTCAAATGAAGAGCTAAACTTAGGATACCAAATTCCTAAGTTCTGTGTTCCTAACAGATATCTTAAAATCCTTTTCACTGCTGTCAAATGTGATTCTTTTGGATCTGATTGAAATCTAACACATAAGCAAATACTAAATATGATATCGGGCCGGCTAGCAGTCAAATAAAGTAAAAATCCAATTATTCCTCTAAATTTCTTTTGATCAACATATTTTCCCTTAGGGTTCTTATCTAACTGAACTGAGAAACTCATTGGAGTACTAACAGGTTTAGCATTGTCCATTTCATACTTTTTGAGGATGTCCTTAACATATTTTGACTGACTTAAAAATATACCTTCCTCAATTTGCTTAATGCTAAAGCCTAGAAAGTAACTTAAGTATCCCATTAGACTCATCTTAAATTCACTACTCATTATTTTAGAAAAATCATCACAAAGATTTTTATTTAAAGATCCAAAAATGATATCATCCACATAAATTTGAACAATGAGTATATCCTTTCCACATTTTTTCAAAAAGAGAGTTGTATCCACACTTCCTTTTTCAAATGATCTTTCAAGTAGGAAGGTTCTCAACCTCTCATACTAAGACCTAGGTGCCTGTTTTAATCCATACAATGCCTTTTTTAACTTGAAAACATGATTTGGATATTTAGAATTTTCAAAACCTGAAGATTGTTCTACAAAAAATATCCTCTTCAATTACCCCATTTAGAAAGGCACTTTTCACATCCATTTGAAATAATTTGAAACCTTTAAAATAGGCAAAGGCTAGTAAAATCCTAATTGCTTCAAGTCTAGCTACAGGAGCAAAAGTATCCTCAAAATTAATCCCTTCAATCTGATTATACCCCTTAGCAAATAATCTAGCCTTATTTCTAATGACTACTCCTGAGTCATTCATTTTATTTTTGAATACCCACTTAGTTCCAACTATACTTTGATCTTTTGGCCTTGTAGTTAATTCCCAAATTTTATTTCTTACAAATTGATTCAACTCTTCTTGCATGGCCAAAATCTAAAATTCATCAGAAAGTGCTTGATCAATATTACTAGGTTCTATAGTTGAAATGAAGGATGAATGATTGACTTCCTTGTTTAATTCACGCCTAGTCCTTACACCCTCACTTGGTTCTCCTATAATCAATTCCCTTGGGGTAATTTTTAGAAAATCTCAAATCTTTAGGCAAAGGGTTTTCTATCTCCAAATTTTCTTCCATATTTTCTTCCAAATTCAATTTTTAATCTTTTTGGAGTTAATCTCAATTTCATCTTCTACAACATTTGGCTCTTTCATATTTCCAGATTCATCAAATACAACATGTGTGATCTCCTGAATTACCAAAGTTCTTCTATTGAATATTCTATAAGATTTTCCAACACTTGAGTATCCAACAAAAATTCATTCATCTGATTTTGGATCAAATTTTCCTAAGATAGATTTTTCATTATTATGAATGAACACATTGCAACCAAAAACATGCAAATGAGACAAATTAGGTGTTCTTCCTTTTAGCAACTCATAGAGTGTTTTATTTAATTTAGATCTCACATTCACCCTAATCAGAACATAACATGCAGCGCTAACCGCCTCAACCCAAAAATATTTAGGAAGTGAATATTCTGCCAACATTACTCGGGCAGCTTCTATTAATATTCTATTTTTCCTTTTGACTACCCCATTCTGCTGAGGGATTCTAGGTGCATAAAAGTTGTGATCAATTCCTTTTTCCTTACAAAATTCCTTAAATCTCTCATTTTCAAATTCTCCTCTATGATCACTTTGAATAGAAATAATTTCACACTCTAATTTCCTTTGAATCCAAGTCAAATTTTTTTTAAATTCTTCAAATGATTCACTTTTATGAAATAGAAATCTAACCCATATGAATCTTGAATAATCATCTACAATCACAAATCAGTATATCTTTTCTCCTAGACTCACAGTTCCAACTGGTCCAAAAAGATCCGTATGCAAAATCTCTAAAGGTTTACTAGTTCTAAGATCCTTATTGGACTAAAAAGAAGACTTCAGTTGCTTTCCTAATTGACATGCATCACAAAAGTGGTACTTAGTAAAGTCTAGTTTAGGTATACCTCTCACTAAGTTTTTTTGGGTAATCCTCCTAAGGTTTTTCATGCTAGAATGACAAAGTCTCCTATGCCAAAGCCATGACTCATCAGATACAGTTTTCAAACAAAAAGCAATAGGAGTTTGAATGCAATTTAAATCTAGCATATAAACATTGTTTACCATTTTTCCATTCAAAACATCTTTACCATTTAGGCTTAATATGCAGCTACTAGGAAAAAAATTTACACAGTAACCCTTATCACATAGCTGACTTATACTTAACAAATTACATTTTAAGCCTTCAACCAATAATACATTGTCTATGAAAAAATTATTTAAATTTCCAATTATACCTGTCCCAACCACCTTCCTTGTGGTATTATCTCCAAGTGTAACGTTGCCTCCACTCATGGCTTCCAGCATTATGACTTGAGCAGTATCTCCAGTCATATGCTTTGAACATCTGCTGTCTAGGTACCATATGCTCTCACGATTTATTGTGTGAGAGTGACCCTACAAAATTATTAAAAGTTAGACCTGGGAACTAAAACATGTTTGGGTTCACTTTTTAGTAATTTATAATCAGATGCATGTATGATATGTCTAGGTTTATGCATCTTAGGTCTCCACACCAAATTAGTTTTCATCTTCAAAGTACAGGTGTGAGATATATGTCCAAGTAATCCACAATTATTATATTTTACTTTAGGAAATGGATTCCTAAGTCTTCTAACATTCATCTGTCTTTTTAGGGATTGCATAAATTTAGGATACAGAACAGGATTAGTAAAATCTTCAAGTTTAGGAGGTTTCCGTTTATCCTCGAGAGCTTTTATCGTTAATTTGTAAAATGAATTCATATCTTCCAAATTTTGATTTTTATAATTGGTTCTAAAAAGTTTGCTCTCAAATTTATCCTTAGAATTCTTAAAATTTTTCTCAAGTTCTGCATAGAATGATTTTAAATTCTCATGATTTTTATTCAAGTCATCAAACTCATCAAGTAATTTCATATGGTTCTTATCAATCAAAGCATGATCTTTCCTAAGGATTTCATATTACTTTTTTAAGTTCTTCGAATTCTAGACTTAGACTAGCATGCATTTTCTTCATTTTTCTATATGCATCATGCATGTTTTCAGAAACTTCAAATAATTCATCATAAGTTAAGTCACATACCTCTTCTTGATCTGATTGATCAAGACTGTCAGCCATTAAGCACAGATTAGTGACTTTATTTTCTTTTTTAGTCTCTGATGAATCTGAAGCTGAGTCCGCACAGAAAGATTTTTGAAACTTCTTTCTGCCCTTCTTTATAGTAGGTTTCTCCTCTACCTTCTTCTTGCTAGGATTGGCTTTGAGTTTAGGGCAATCCGTCTTTATATGTCCAAGTTTCCTGCACTCATAGCAAATAACATCATTTGAAATCTTGGTATTTCTATTGAATTTATCTCTATTCTATTGCTGGCGTTTCTTTTGCTTTCTCTTCAGAAAGCTTCTGAATTGTCTAGTCATTAATGCAATGTCTTCTTCATCCTCACGTTGTGAGTGTTCACTCTTAAACTCTTCCACATTCAGTGCTATATTCTTCTCCCTACGTAGTTCACCTGCATCAATCTTTCTTTGGCTAACTCCTTGCTAGTAAGCAATAAGCAAACCAAGAAGATTGTCAATAGAATAAATATTTAAATCCTTAGACTCTATAATTGCAGTAATTTTAGCATCATATGCAGTAGGTAAGCAACGAAGAATCTTATTAATTATTTCAGCATTTGTTAACTCCCTACCCAATGCATGCAAAGAGGTGACTATTTGTTTGAATCTTGTGTACATATCAGAAATAGATTCATTTGGTTTAATGTGAAACAATTCATAATCATGCAACATGATATTGAGTCTAGATTGTTTAACCTCATTAGTCCCCTCATATGTTATACAAAGTCTATCCCATATGTCCTTTCCACTTTTGTAAGTGGAAACCCGCATGTAGTCTTCCGATTTTTAAATACAAAAGAAATTATTCAAGCATTTGGTGTTTAGTTGTGCTAAGTCATGTTCTTCTACTATCCAGTCTGCAAAAGGTGTTTCAACTCAAACTCCATTAACTAATCAAGTTGGTTTTGTATATCCTTCCTAGACTAAGATCCACATACGATAATCTAGTGACTGTAAGAAAGTAGACATGCATGTTTTTCAAAAATTAAAAGGTATATTGTCAAACAGTGGATGTCTAGTAATAAAGTAACCCTCAGGTGTATTTCTATTTTCAAATGTAGCCATCAACGTTAATAAAAAAGTTGTCTAAACTTATGAATTTGAAACAAGGCTCTAATACCACTTATTGAGATTCATTCACAATGAATTAGGTTGTTAAACCTAAGCTTATGTCCTAGTGGCTAACCAAGAGGGGGGTGAATTGGTAATTAAAAAAAAATTAACCCTCATTTTAAACTTTGGAAATTAAAACTTAATTGTTTGTGAATTTTTTTTAGAAAAAGATTTTCAACCACAAGTTGTAAATGATAAACAAAATAAAAAACAGAAAAGTAAAGAACACTAGATTTATAGTGGTTCAGTCAAAACCAGACCTACATCCACTCCCTAGAGGCACCCTCCGAGTATTACACTAATACCACTAGTGACTCTCCTTTAGCACCCACAGCAAGGCAGAAGCCTTTACAAAAACTCTTTCCACCACTACTCGGTGCGGCAGAGAATCGTCTTCCTTTTACACTTATCCCCAGTGTTGGCAGAAAACCATCCGTCCTTTCAAAACTCTCCTAGTGTGGATAGAGAACCCTTTATCCTTTTACACTCTCCTAGTATGGGCAGAGAACCCTTCGTCCTTTCACACTTTCCTAGTGTGGGCAAAGAACCCGCGGCTATTCACACTCTCCAAGTATCGGCAGAGAACATGATCTCCTTGACAGATCTTCTCATAAGAAATCTAGAAGGAAGAAAGAAAAGAGTGAAGTAATCCCAAATCATAAGTAGAGATTCTTACCTTTGAACATAAGGCAAAGCCTTCACGCTCTAGTGGTAGGAATCCTCCTTTGAATGCACTCTCACACTCTCTCCTTAACTCTTCTTTCAATAGGCATGAAGATCAATGAGCAAAAAGATTGGGTGGCAGTCTAAATTGGACTATATATAGGAGAGACAAGAAAAACTGTCCAAAACTGCAAATTTTTTAAGTCAACACGAAATGAATCATCCCGTACGATCGTGGATAGTCCTGGATGATTTTACTTAAAGTGTCAAAACGATCCTAATGAATATTGATATGAACTATGTTCGTACACGATCATCATCCCGTATGAACTAGGTTCATCCGGTACGATCGGTTATACCATAGGTCGGTTCCCAAATAACTACAGGATGTAACCAACTTTGGTAAGTCGATTCACATCGTCCTGGGACCAACAGGACTTTGTCCGGATGAAATTTTTTACAGAGAGCAACCCGTCCTGGCACGATAATGAACTTCGTCTGAACGAAACTTTTACAGAGAAGAAATCATCCTGGGACGATTTGGATTTCATCTGGATGAAATTTTTACATAGCCCAAGTTGTCCTAGCACGATTATAGATTTCGTCTGAACAAAATTTTTACAGAGCCTAACTTGTCCTGGGACGAATTTAATTTTGTCCTGGACGATCAGGACTTAGAAAAATTTCCTCCAACTCCTGTTCATTCCATTGCTCTTACGGGGAGATAACTAACTTGATCGTCCCGTACAAACTAGGTTCGTCCCGTACGATCAGTACAAATTTTGTAAGATCTCCTTAGGTGTGTGTGTGTGTGTTTTTTTTATTCACTCAATTACATTCACTCCCTCTCAATTCAAAGAACAATTTAAAGCTTCAATTTGCAAAGAATTGTATGTTGAATTTGATTTGAAGTCTTCATAGTTTGGAGTTCAATTTTCCTAAAATGTTAGTACACACCAGAGAAAAAACAAATCTTTCAAAAAGTGTTAGGAGATAACTACACATAAAATAATAATATTTGGTATCTTCAAAACTATATAAGTTGCAAGAATGTAAAACATGCTAATAGCAACTCTCTTAACAACAACTTGTTAGAGATCTTTTGATTTTTCTATCCTTTAGCCAATCAAAACATGAAAATGTAAAAGATACTTTGTGTAACATTGTACATGTATTTGTGGGCTCCAAAAATTTATGTTCCAGCCTCTCCATGGTCACTTTTTCTTTCATCACATCATCGAGGGGAGTTTTAACACTTAAGTTACAAGGAAAATTTTTAGAAGATAGATCAAGTTTTGAATAAGACATTACATAGAGATTTCATCCTAATTTTATGATGACTTTATGATCTGAGTTTAGGTTTCCAACAAGCACAAGCCCCTAGAGTTAATTACCCCTCTTGATTATGAAATTACTTTTGATTAAGTCTAGTTATCAAAGAGTAAAGTACTATCTGATGTATAGCAGCATGATTAGGAATTTAAATTTAGAAATTTATCACCTTGCACTTAAATTAGATAGTGGGGGAAGTGATGATAGGCCCAATCAAGATCACATGGTTTCATCGTTCTAGGCTATCATGGTCCCTAGTCAACTTAGTCAGAGAAGGTAGTCAACCCAACCTGACTGAAGGATCCTTATCAGCATCCATAGGTTACATCAGCCAAGGGTACCTTATAGATCTGAGGTAAATATTTATCTAAAGGGATAAATTTGAATCCACCTTAGCTAACAAAGGGCTTTATGCCTTATCAATTTTATCCTATTGATTCATTACCCAGTTATTTGAAGCCATTCAGGAATATACAAGCTCTAACCTTAATTGTGATATAATGGTACCATTTCAAAACAAAACTACCCAATTAGAGGGTCCTGATCATAACTCTTTATATGTGGTGCAATTTAGCGGTAAAATAATAGGTGTGGTGCCATTTGACAATGAAATCACCAGTTAGAGGATACATGCTATGTCCTTACTTGAAAGTGATGTATTGAGAATGAATCCTAGTGATATTCATGACAAGGAATTTGCTCTTTATGAGCTAAAGTACTTTTTAGATTTTTCCATCTAGGCAAACTATTATAGAGGGTGGATGGTTATTTTGCTTTAAAAATTTAGGTATTTTTATTTCAATTCTAAATATTTTAAATCTTTATGGTTTTTTAATTTTGTTTTTTTTTTCATTGGAATTTGGGAGGTATTTTCAAGTATTTTGAGTCCCCTCTAGTTGAGATTTTCTATCAACATGATAATCATTAGGTTTTTATGGGCATTCTTGTTCTTTTGGTTGAACCTTGTCGACTCTATCTACTTGCTAATAGAGGATCAAATCCATTTTCTATTTTATACCTTTATTGGTGAATTTCATTTGCTATAGGCCTTGAAGGCCTAATATGAATGTATAAAATAAATATCTAGGTCGATGCTTCAACTGTATATTTGTTTGATGGTTTGAACCTTGCCAACTCATATCCATTCACATAGAAGTATCAGGCTCAAACATAGTTTCCTTTCTTTGACCTACGTAGCATTCTTAGATGTCATGTGTGTACCCATAACATGCTTGACATGGCCCATATGGTAATCATATTTTAATACTTGAGGGGGTAGTATTTAAATATTTAAATATAATTATTTATGCTAAGTGATTATCACTAAAGTTTGGACAAAATTTTATTTGAGGCTTAAGAAACCCTTTATGTATACTTATATGAGTATTGCAAATTCGGTAGTGTAGCACTGTATTTTAGTTTGCTAGTTACTTATTATAGGTAGCTCATCGTGTATCACTAAATTCTTATTGGTAAGTTACAATCATTTGAAAAATGCATGAACTTCCTTGAAGAGTATGTAAAGGCCTACTATATGATTGTGTGAGTGTTACAAATCTGGTGGCATGGCACAATATTATAAGTCGCTCATTGCTTATTGCAGGAAGCTAATCATGTAATACTAAACTCATCTTAGCAAGTAGAAATCAATTGAAAAAATGTGCAAACTTCCATGAAGAGTAGGTGTTATAATCTAGCAATGTGGTTCTTCTATTTTTCATCTTCTTCATATCATCATTATTTTTATTATTCGGCTTGCTGGGTTGTTCTTCTACTGACAAATATGTTATACAATGTATTAGGAGCCTCCTACTTATCACTTGCAAGTGAATTGATTTATTTGATGTGATAGCCTGACATCATAAATTTACTATCTCATCTTATTAGTGGCTTACAATTTATATTACTTATTCCCTGCTTTTGCTTACAAGTAAATTGTAACATTTTGTTGCATGTCATTTTCTACTTTATGCAGTTGGACTGTCATTCATTAACAAATCTCCTACATTTTTTTATGTATATTTGCAATCCTTACAAGCTCTTATGCTTGCTTGTATATAGCATGTTGTGTATGGTATGGACTTTCTAGAACATTTCATAAGTGTTTGCATTTGTTACATGTCATCCATTTTTACTTATAGGGAATTACTATATTTGCTTGACTCTAAATCATCATTGATTTTAGGAATGTTGTAGCATTCACTACATATCTTTGGTTACTACTTGTAGGTATTCTATTTTACATACAAAAAATCTTTCATCATTTATAAGCATATATTCATATTCATCGTATACTATGCCATCTATATTTGTAAGGAGCTTAATTATTTGCTAATTATTGGTGTATACATCTACATATTGGTGTAGATTACCAGGTGAGTTGCATGCATTATATAATGTGATAGAGTATTTTCTTGTATAACATGCTAAGGCTTTCATCCTAACTATATGTTAACATTTACTACCAAATGAGTTACATTTCTCACTACATTGATCATGCATGTAGGTTGCCTAGTCATCGTTCACTGCACATCCATCCCTCCTTATAGGAAATTATTGATATAAATGTTGCATCTTGATTATTTGATCTTTACATGCAAGAAGTGTTTCGTGTAATTGATTTTAAATAGGTTGTTATATTCGTTACAATCTTCGATAGTCATTGTTTGTGCCCATGTCATGTTGAATATTTTAGGCCCTTTATTTCACTTAAAGGTTGCTTATGGCTTGTATAGTGGGTTTGCTCATTTGTGTTTACATTTCAATTGACATGATAATCTTTTCATATTGATTGAAAACCTTGTGTTGTCGATTGCAAGCATGTCATTATATTTTTTATTTGATCCTTACTTACATGATTCATTTTTATTTTCCAAATTACATATCTTATTTTAGATATTAGGTTTTGTTCTCTATATTTCATTTAAGTTTTATTCCCTGTAGTCCTTTTATTATTCAAGTTCATGTCCTCTGCATTTTCTTTGAATTTCAGTAGTCTCCTAGTGTTTCATCTGTTTAGGGGAAATTTTAGAGTTGAACCTTCCCTACCATGATACTAGAGAGCATAAGATAGGTGTCGAGCAACACCACAACCATGATTTTAAGTGTAGAGAGAGTGTTGGCTGTTTGGAAGGGTTGTTTTGGGATATAGGTGGACTAAGGGAGGAAGTATTTGGTGGGTTTATAATGGGCTGATTCTAAGTGGTTTAGATTTTCTCAAGGGCTAAGTGGACTTTTGGAATGGGATGAAATAATGTAGGGAAATAGATTGGGCATTATAAATAGATTTGTATAGTGATTGAAAGGTTGCTATGATATTTGTGTTAAGTATAGTTTGGAAAGTTTATAAATGATGTAAGAGAATTTTAGCTTTACAGTGAGGGAAGAACAAGTTTGAGATTGTTACAAGTGGTAAAATCATCAATGGAAATGGGATAGGGCTAATTAAGATAGGGTTAGGTTAAACATAGTGATTTCATGAGCAAGAGTAGGTTAGAGATTCGAACAGGTGGAGGGCTAAAATTAATAGGGGATTCACATGAGCTAGAGGCTAAGTCATGGGATGTGCGGCTAAGGATCAAAGAAGTGGGTTTGATATGAAGGTTCGATTGGAGGGATCAGTAAGTATAGATGGGAGAAAAGGTTGAAGGATGTTATAGTTTGGAATGATAGGATAGGTAAGAGTGATGAGATTGCTTGGAGCTTGTAGGCAGACAATCTTTGAGGGAGGTAAAAGCAAGGTTTCTTTGCTAGTTAATTAGGTCGGTTGGCAGAGATGGATCGGCAAGGGGTCCAATTGATAGCACGCAATAGATGGATCAAATAGATTATGGAATCAGATCAATTTTTATAGTTAGAGCTAGTCAGGGCTAGGCTAATCTATTGAGGAAGAGGTGGGAAAGGGGATTTTGGCCAACTATATATAGCTTTGGCTTATGGAGATTAGGCATGGATGAGGAACCAACTTGTTTATGTGATTTTCTTGAATCAGGGTAGGTGATAGTTTGGATGTGAGAGAGGCGTATGGTAGCTATAATATCAGTATAAAAGAAGGTGATAGATGGGATGCTTTACACGTATGAGGAAGAACGGACGGGTGGATATTTTGTTTAAGGAGAAGTCAAAGAGCGAGAGAGAGAGAGAGAGAGAGAGAGAGAGAGAGAGAGAGAGAGAGAGAGAGAGAGAGAGAGAGAGAAAGAGGGAGAAAATGAGCGTGAATAGAGAAGAGCATAAGAATGATGAGCTAAGAGATAGAGAGAGAGAGAGATTTGAACATTTATCATAGGATTTAATATTTTTTTATTTACTTATTGCCAATTGTAGTGCTGAATTATAGATGATGGGGCACTGTAGTAGGTGGCGGGATAAGATTTGCGTAGGATTTGAGAAGGTAAAAATGATTTTATATATATATATATATATATATATGGGTGGGAGTCAAAAAATGCCTTCCAATAAATTTGATATGCATCTAGAGTGAATGATATTTGTTATAATCTAGTTGGTTATGTAGATCTTTAAATAACTATACTGAATATTCTACAAAGGGTTTCATTTGTGGGTTACTTATGGTTTGTATTTTGGCATCATGCTAGTTATTTGTCTTTACAGATTTTTAGAAGTGTCCATAGAAAATTTTACATGTTTAATTTACTCAAGTAGAGACCCATTGGATAGTGACATAGTACTTTTTACTTTAGATCCTAGAGCATGGTTTGCAGACTAACACTAATAGATAACATTGTCTCCTTTTCCTCTCTTTTTCCAGCATAATAAATTTATATTTTTAGCACTTTCATATATGCTTGATATTTGTCATTGTTGCAATTATATATAAATATATTATTTTTGCTATATAATTATAAGTTTCATTCAAATTTTTTCCAAGCTTTATATGTTCACCAGATAGTAGGACTTTGCAGCCTCAGGTTTTTTATAGTTGCCTTCAGCTCTGTTATGCCTTTCTTTTATGGTTATTTTTTTAGCTTTCACATTACATTTACACCACCCATTTTTGTAAATTGATGCCTCACTACTCTGTGCAGGTCCCTGTAGGATTAGGATACCAACTAGTTAGCTCTCATAGGAGGCTTTCACTTAGGTACACTATTACTTTGTTAGTCTATATAGTTTTTCTCTCTTTCTTTAGTTGATCACTGGTGCCCTTGTTGCTCTATACAACTTCCAATAGGTGTAGGACACTAATCAGTAAGATATTGCAGAAGACCTCAATTTAGGTATACCTTTTTCATATAGCTTTATGTGCATCAATATAATCCCTTTTTCCAATTTTTTTTTTGAAGTTTTTTTTCTTTATTCAGGTCCCAAAAATACAAAATGCCACATCTTCAGAAGGAACAGAGCAGGGTTTTTGACTTCCACTTCAGACATAGATTTAGAGGATAGACTTCACTCCTAAATAAAGGATAATGTCACCTTTTTCTTTTTATCGATTGGTGCATGCATATAAAATGATGTAATTTAAAATTTGCTCATGTAAAATTTGAATAACTAAAATAAAGTAATTTCAATATTTTAACTATTCATGAGTTCTTTTACTACTCTTGTAACTTTTGTTGCTGTGTCGTCACAACATTAGACACTTGTTGGAATAAATAGTGTACACTCTTCATAGTTTTAGTTTGAGTTCTGATGTTTTGGGTCATTTTTTCTTATGCATTATGTGGAAGATATTAGAGGTAGATTACCTGATTTGTCCCTATTAACTTTTTAGAATATTTGTATGTTTTTTTCCCTTTTCTTCTTGCTTTGGCCTGCTTGACAAAGGAGTAGATTCTAATGACCCAAACCCTTTATGTTTATACTAGGTTGGTGACGAGGGGTTATCAATCTGGAGCTTTATGTGTAGCAAACTTTTTGATGATGGAAATCCTCTTAGTTAAGCCTTAGGCCTTATGTTAACTTTGGATTAATTTCTTTGGTCATTTTCTTCGTGCTTTGGCTAACTTGTTTAAACATTTATAGGTTTCAAGTTTAATCAGTAGTACCAAATAAAGATAGTACTTTGACCCTTAACCAGTCAAGAAGTCTCCAATTTGGGTTATTTAAACTTACAGGAATAAGTGATCTAGTGTTTAACAGCTATTATCATCTGACTACTGAAATAGGAGTTCTCTTATTAAGGCCTTTCTTATAGCATGTTGAGTAGATAGAGCTGTTAGCGACTCGGCCACATCTTGGCTTATTGAGTCTGACCTCATATTCTCGTTCAGGTTTTAGACTTGAGTTGTGTAGAAAATGCAATTTCTAAGCTAACTTTATTAAAGTTTGTAAGTTTAAAGTCATCCATCGTGTTTTGTGATCTTAAAGCTTACGTGCATTCAGTAGCTATTTTGATTGAGATTCATCCTTACCACTGTAAACTTGACTCTTTGATTATTAAGAATAAAATTTTGAACCATGACTACTTGAACTTGTTTAGTTCAATAAGCCTTAATGATTCTAACAATTCTTCTAGGCAGGTTGATGAAATGGGGGTTCCTCTACTATGGCCTTTATTATTGCTTATTGAGTAGATGGATCTGCTAGTGATTTTGCCATATTTAGACTTATTGAATCTGACCTATATACCCATTTGAACCTTAGCTTCTGGTTGTAGAAGAATTTGGGTCACTCTAACTAAACTTGCTATAGTATGTAGCCACAAAAATCTTCTTTTTTTACCTTTAAAGTCTTGGTATGTTAAAGAATGCGATGTCTTGAGTTTCATAGAATCACCTGTACATACATACATATCACAAGAAAAATTTCCATATTCCCTTGTTTGAAGAGATTTTGTATTTGATGATTTAAAATATTTATCTGAGAATCTCAGCATGAAGAATAATATTGACCTAAATGACATGTTCGATAAATTTAAATATTTATTTTGGGATCTTAGTGTGAAGCGTAATATCTTCCAAAAATGATATATTTCATAATTTTTAAATATTTATATAAGGATCTAGTCATGAAGCATAATGTCAAGAAAAATAACATATTCAATGGATTTAACTATTTATTTGTGGATCTCAATGAGAATCATGAAGTCGATATAAATAACATATTTGATGGTTTTAAATATTTATTTAGGGATCTCGATGCAAAACACTATGTTGTTATAAATAAATAATTAAAAATGCCCTCTATCCTTTAGTAGAGAGTCAAGCAAGTTTGTATTTCTTAATTATAAATAATTATTTGGGGATCTCAATATGAAGCATTATGTCAACATAAATAAATTTTTGAAAAATACCCCTTGTCTTGAAGGGAAGGGTTAGAAAAAATTTGTATTTCATAATTTTAAATATTTATTTTGGTATTTCGACACGTAGTACAGTTTCAACCCAAATAAAAAATTTAAAATGCTCGTAATCTTGGAAGGGGATTTTTTCTAGATGCTTGAAATGCTTTCTTAAAATATAAGAGAATTTCAAGAATGTAACACGTATATATGTGTATATATATATATATATATATATATATATATATATATATATATATATATATATATATAATTAGACATTGATTTACAACCAATTTTTGATGTGCGGTGATTTTCCCTCTCAATACTAGGACTACTCCCCTTCTTAAAATGTTTGGTGACTCACCATTTGATCAAAGGATTCTTCCTCGATAAATTTCAAAATTTTACTAAGCCTGTAGCTTGATTTCATCCAGAGCATTAAGCTCTTTTATTCTTAAGCGAGCAATTTTCTCCTGAGTGAGAATATGCTAAATAACTAACTAAGGTGATTGTAGTTTCATTTCCAGTGGCAGCACTACTTCAACTTCAAACACCAACATATATAGAGTGGCTTTGGTCTACATCTTGTAGGTTGTACGGTATACCCACAGCATTTCTATCATCTTAGTGTGTCACTCTCTCTTGTTCTTTTTGATAATTCTTCTTCAAGAACATTATTATTATCTTGTTGAAGGCCTCCATTAGGCAATTTTTCTTTGTGTTCTGTATAGATGAATATCACTAATCAATTTTGTGTTAATTGAATAACTTTTGGATTTTATTATTCTTAAATGTTTTGCTGTTGTTTAAGATTAAGCGGCCTAATACACCGAATTTATAGATTATATTATGAATGAAGAAATTAATCACATACTCAGATGTGACTTCTTTGAATGGAGCTGCATCTGGCCCCATTTAATAGTAGTTAGTTGCTACTAATATGAAGTATGAAAATGATAGATCTATCAACCCGATTATGTTAGTACCCCAGCATTCGAATGGTCAAGATACTATTGTAGGTGCAATAGATTTGATGGTTAACATATAATATCACCATGAATCTGACAATCATTGCACCCCTTGGCATGATCGATGCAATCTCTCAGAAGTGCTAGCTAGTAGTAATTCATTCTTTTAATTTTAACCATCATTTTTTGACCTGATTGGTGTGCACCATAACTTCTGCTACCACCATGTCAGCTTTTTTAGTCTCCAAACATCTTAGCCATATTTAGTCAAAATCTCTTTACTGCACTTTTTTGTTTAAAAACATGAATCATAAGGCTCTCTTTTTAATTTATATAGCTAATGATCTATCTACTGGTAGTTTTCTTTCTCTGAAATAATTAATGAATAACTATCTCTAATTATCCTTTTCTTTAACATCTAAGAAATACCACCATGGTTCTAAAGCAATGTTAGCTTTACACCTCTATTTGACTAATTCATATTCACATGGTGAATTTTCAAACATGATTTGTTAGGGAGGTTGAGGATAGACATGAGTTATATCTTGCTGACTTTGATTTGATAGTACCTCTTCTTACATGAATTATAGAATTTTTGGCTCTAATACCCGATGAATATGGACTTCGATCAGCATAGGCTCGTCATTCATACATGTCATTTACTTAGCCAATTTCTCCATATGATCTTCCTTAGTATTATGGGCTCGAGGAACTCAAGCTAATTTGACTGTTTGAATATACTTCGTAAGCTTAGGGACCTACTGGTGATAGTAGGCCAATTCAAGCTTGGTAACTTTATAGATGCCCAACACCTTATTTATAAAAAGATGAGAATCACCAAAATTTTGGAGGTTCCAAATCCTAACTAAAATATTAATCTCAAGATCTACTATTAGAGCTTTATATTCAGCCTCGTTGTTGGTTCAGGGTTTTGTTAAACCTAACAAAAATCTCATTGTACCCCCCTTGGGCATTATGAAAATGAGATCGATGATGCCTCAAGCTTTGGCTAGATTATGATATTGGGTAGGTTTAATCGATGATGCTCTATCAAATTATATCTCCCAAACTCATAATTTCTCCTCTTCTTTTACATGCATAATCTATTCATCAACTAGATCACCATTGAGTGGTGAATCTACATGAATGGAATGACTAGTGAGATAATCTTCTAATACTTGTCCCTTGTCAGCCTTTCATGGTACATACGTTATATCAAACTATAGAAGTATCACTGCCTACCTAGCTAGATGACCTATTAAAATTGGTCTTATCATTAAGAACTTGTAGAAAGATCTTTGATATCAAGGTGATTTTATGAGATAGTATGTAGTGGCAGAGTTTCTAGACTACAAAAATGAAAGCCAAACAGTGCTTCTAAATTGAAGAATAATATATCTTCACTTTAATTTACATCTAACCTATGTATTAAAGTGTAGTCTACTTGATTTCTTCATTGTTCTAGGCTAGTAGTGTTCCAAAGGACTCTTCAAATGTTATAGTGTAAAAGATAAGAGGCTTTCCCAGAATTTGTGGTGCAATAATGGATAGGTTTAACAAGTATCCCTTTATAT
The DNA here is from genome assembly GCA_022539455.1 of Dendrobium nobile. Lineage (NCBI taxonomy): Eukaryota > Viridiplantae > Streptophyta > Magnoliopsida > Asparagales > Orchidaceae > Dendrobium > Dendrobium nobile. The sequence goes on from CM039733.1 coordinate 25,227,239, forward strand.
TATCAAAATCTTCTTAACACTCTCTATCCCATATGAAGAAAACATCTTTCTTCATTAGTTTTAAAAGTGGTTGGCACATGTCTTATAAATTTGATATGAACCACCAATGAAAGCCAACTACCCTTGTAACAAGTAAAGTTGTCAATGGTTCTTTTATGGGTGACATCTCCATAATTTCCTTAAATTTGTTAGGTTAAATCTGTATTCCATGATGGAGAATGATGTACCCTAAAAATTTCCTCGAGGGAACCCCTAGAAAGCATATGTGAGGGGGGTTATCTTCAGATCAAAATTTTGATCCTCTCAAATATAACTCTTAAATCACTTAGGCTGTTATTTTAGTCTAAGCTCTTAATAATAAGGTTAATTACATAACATTCAACCTTTCGATGAATCAACTTATCGAATTTATGCATCATCGCTCACTAATTGGTAGCACTAGCATTCTTCAGCCTAAAGGGAATGATTGTGTAGCATAATTTACTAATGGGCATTCTAAAGGATATACATTTCTTATCCTCACGTGTCATCTTAATCATGTTATATCCTAATGATCCATCCAAAAAAATAGAACATATCATAGTTAGAAGTGTTAACCACTAATAACTCTAATACCAAGAGCTAAAAGTCATCTTTTGAACATTGCTTATGCAGGATCGTAAAGTTGATACAGACAAGAATCTAACCATTCTTCTTCTTGATGGGGAAAATATTACTGATCCAATTGGCATATTTTCATTTCAAATGAAGCTTACATCTTTGAGCTTCTTCATCTCTAAGATCATCTGTTCTTCAATCTCATTCTCCATGGAGTTTACTTGATGGGTGTTGCATCTGGTCAAATGGCCAATATATGTTCTGCTATATTATGGGATAAGTTAGGCATCTCAGCATATATTCAGGTGAAATAATCCTTGAATAGATGGAAGAGCTCTTTCATTTCTTCAACTTGATACCTTAAAAGGAGAGCACTATTGAAGGTTTGGTGAGGGTCCTCCTCAACTGCTAAGTTGACTTCTTTCAGCTCACTCATCATGGTAGCCTATCCACCAACTTTAAGCTCTTCTAATGCAAGTTTATCTTTTATGAGCTGATCATTTGGAAGATTGATTTTGTAGATCTCTACCTTATTTCTACCATTATATTCAATTTCTCCACACGTAAGCGCATAATAAATCTCCATTTTGAGATATCTTCATACAATGAATATGAGGCCTGTTATTGTTAGGGTATTATTCTTTCATGATATGATAGTACTTTTAGTGTACCATAGTTTTAGAAAGGAGGAAATTTTATTATTTAAAAACACCAATGTGAACCCCTTATTTTTGCATTAGCCTTTGAATTCTTTTGGGATAATACCTATGTATCCTTATAGGAATTATCTCTCTAGAATCAATGAGCACGACAAGCCAATCAAAATTTTCTTCTTAACACTCTCAATATTTATAGATTAAGCTCCCTGGTCTGTTATTTTTACTCTGAGGTTGTGCGTAAAACATCTGGAGCTCTTTGATGTTTTGTAGTTCATGAGGGATAATTTCTTTGAAGTGTTACGATAGAAGGGGTGTGACCACAAATATGTTTTTTGATATTTCTAACTACCTATTCTCCTCAAGAAGATACATCACACTATGCTTGTATAGGTGGATTTATATTCATAATTAGAATCTAAATATTCCACCTTCTTCTTCCCTCTTGTTAAAGACTGGCAGGTCTTTTTGCATTCAGCATAGATGATCTCCTCTTCCTCTATGTCACTTCTCAGGTGAGGCATAGTCTTACTTGGTTTAGGTATGGTATCAAGATTAGGGAGATTTTATGCTACATTCTTTATCCCTACCTGCTTCTTCTAACCTTCTTGATTGGGCTACTTTGTCATTTTTGTATTTTATGCCTTGGCTTCAAGAGAGCTTGGTGACTTTAGCTCTTTTAGAATGAAGTAATTTGCATATTCATATATTTTTACCTCATAGATTACAAAGGGTTGGATTTTTCCTGAGATTCTAAACTCATGTCCATCTTTGAGGTACTTCATACACTAGTGTAGGTTTGACTGAGCAATGTCGTTGTCATGTAACCCGGGGAGACCTATGATCATCTTGAACAAGGTGTCCACATCGATTACATAAAATCTAACCTCTTCATAAAGTTACCCGAACAATAATGGAAGTACGAATGACACCAAAGTTTTATATCCCTTCTCATTGAAGCCATACACCATTAGTTTATTTTGCCCAAGGTGCTGCACATCGAGGTGTAGCGATCTCAATGCTTTTAAGCTTATCAGATTTATGAAGGACCCATGATCAATTAGGATATGGCTAATCATGATGCTATCTCTCTCTATAGTTATATAGATAAAATGATTATGATCTGTCATTCCAAGCATCATATCATCTTAGGCCAAGGTTATAATTAGCTCATTTTGAGCCTATAGAAGTTTAATCATACAACTTTCTACAAAGTATGCTTCACATCATTTTAAATTTTTGAGAGCTTGAATCAAAGTTTCTCAAATCTCTTTAGACATTAGTAGGGTATCATACATATTAAGCTGTACTGGGTCTTTTCTCAAATAGGATAATATATTATAATTTATCCCTTTGCTTGAAGTGCTTTTCTTCTTGGGGTCTTTAGGAATAATGTCTTCATTGACAATTATCTCCTTTCCATTATTATTGTTAGAGACCCCTTTCTTTGCTAGATATGGTAGTACCTTGCAAATTCTCAATTGTACTTGATCTACTTAATTTAACTTGGACTCATTTAATGATGCTTCTTCCTTGGAGTCATTAACTATTACTTTTAGATATTCATCTACAGGATCAAAATTACCATCTAAATTTACATGCTCAATCTATGATGCTATATCAAGATTTGATTCACCTTCATTTCAAAAATCTAGATCTCTCTCCAAACTATAGACCATCGACAACACTTATAACAAGTCTCAGATGTTGCATATTCAGTATATTTTTCTTTTATCAACATTTCTGATGTCATCAAAATGACCCAACACATCTCCATAGGAAATGAGACTCCATATGCTTCTTTGGCTTCATTTATTTTAAGCTTTGAAATAAAGTTAGCAATCTTAAAGGGCTGCCTTACTCTCTGTTAGTAATCATCCAAGCTGTTAATAGCACTTTGAGTTGTTATCTTATTCTCTTTTGCATTTTTAGTTTGGTTGTTTTCTTGGAGGATTTTTCCTTTCCCTTGCTATACTTTAATGAGCTAGCTTGGCTAGGGTGAAATTTTAAAGTAAATTAATCTATAAAAAAGATCCCATTTATGTCTAACACTGGCTCAGAAGGAGATTTCTACTTGACACCAAAAACTCCTTCATGTTGTGTGGGCTCCAAATATTTAGCCCCAGCCTCCCCAACTAATTTTTTGGGAGAGTTTTAATGAATTAAGTTTTGGGGTAAATTAGGAAGGTAGATGGGTTTATAGATAAGACATTATCCAGAGACTTTTCCCCCATTTGTGAGGACTTTACGATCTGAGTTTTGGTTTCTTGTAGGCTCAAGTCCCTATAGTTAATTACCCCTCCTAGTAATGAGAGAGTACTTTTGATTTAGGCTAGTCATCACTTAGATACATAGAGATATATGTTTTCTAGCATATAGTAGTTGTACAAGTTTGGGAATTTGGAAATTGGAAATTTCACCATCTTTTACATAAATAAAATGGTGGAATAATGGATGATGGACCCGATCAAGATCCCATGGATCCATCATCCTAGGCAATCATGGTCACTGGTCTACTTATTCATAAACAGAAGGATCCTTGTCGGTAGCCATGGGTTATTTCGTCCAATGGTATATTGTTGACCTGGGTGAATGTTTACATAAGGGAACAAATTTGAACCCAGCTTAGCTAACATAGGGCTTTCTGCCCTATCAATTATATCCTATTGATTCATATCTCAAAGATTTAATGCCACTAAGGAATGTATCGGCTCTACCCATAATTATTATCTTGTGGTTCTATTAGGCAGCAATAACACTCAGTTTAGAGGGCCCCGGGTCATATCCATTTATCATGTGGTGCCATTTGACAACAAAATTGTTAGTTAGAGGACACATACCATGTCCTTACTAGTAGGAGATAATTTTAGAATTGATCCTAGTGATATTTTTGGCTAGACATTAGCTATATGTGAGCTGAAGTAAATTTTAATTTATCTACCCCGACAAACTATTATGAGGAGTGGATGTGTTTTGCTTTAAGTGTTAGATGGTTGAGTTTTAATTTTAATCCTTTTGAGTTTTTAAATCTTTGGATGTTTAAATATTTGATGGGTATTTGGGTGGAAGTTTGAAATAATGGAACTAAATCCTTTAGTTGAGATTTATGTTCAACACGGCCATCATCGAGATGACTACAGTCATTTGAAAATATTTGAAGTTTGTAAAAATTTGAGGGCATTTGAAATAACTGGAGTTAACCCATCTAGTTGAGATAAACATTCAACATGGACATCCTCATGGTGTTTACATTGTATTTTGTCTATTGGACTCGTTAACTCATCTAACTTGTCGATAGAGGATTGAGTCCATAGGCTTTATGATTTCGTTAATAAATTTTCTTTGTTGGAGGCCTTATATGATTGTATAAAATATCTTTTGGTTGACACTCTAATCACATATTTGTTTAATAATTTAAGCATTGTTGACTTCTATCTATCGAAATAAAAGGATCAGGCTTAAACTATATTCATTTATGGACCCGCACAACATCCCTAGATATCATGTGTGTACCAATAACACACTCACTAGGGCTCATATAGGTTTTTGGTGGCATTTTATAATTATTCGTCAAACCTTGTTGACTTCTATTTACCTATTTAAGAGGATCAGATTAAAATTTATTAAACCCATAGCATCCCTAGACATCACGTGTGTTTCTATAATATGCTCATCATGGTCCATAATGTTCATGTGATTGCAGAAGCCCTTATTTGTGTATCTAGGTGCATATATATTAAAGTGCATGTGCACGCTGGGGGGGGCAATTTTGGAAAATCTTAATGCCAATCAATCGTGCGAAGTTGTGAGGGTGAATTCCATTTGAATGCAGTGATCTATTTGGATCCTTGTACATGCCTTCTTTCTACTTGTAAGGATGTTTTGAATCTGGTGACGTGACCTTATATTGGTTATTTACATGTTTCTTACATGTAGACTATCATGCATTGGTTGTCATTTTCTGCAAGTAGATGGTTATGCACTATTGAATTTCTAGCTTTGCATTTGTAAACACTTGCATCAATCTTATTTCTTTCATATGTTACCCATAAACAACTTGTTGAATGTATAACGGATCTCTTTCAGTGGCCCATAGGCATTTACATTTACTATAGTCATCTAACATTTTGTTCATAGATGACATGTTGAGTATACGATGGGTCCTCTACAGTGGCATGTGGACACTTGCATTTGCTACATGTTATGTATATTCAATTGTGGGGAAACACTGTATTTTCTTGCATATTAGTATTGATGGTAAATTAAGTTGTATGCACCACTAACTTCTTCGTGCATATCTGTTTGCAAGCTACTATGTTATTTTGTATATTTCTCACTATCATTAGAGATAAATACTATACATCAAATAGACAATAAAGATACTTTATGGCCCGTAGGTGATTATTTCTCATTGTCATATAGTGATGTTTATATTTTTATCAAAATTCTACTACTTTCACCCTTTCATTCAAGGCAATGTTCTCATATGTCTGTACGGGGGTTTAACATTCATAAGGGCTTGATTTATCTACAGTTAAGTAACATCAATTGTGTGCAAGTTGCATTCGTTATAACTCTCTTATCTATTCTTATGAAAAACTTTTCATGTTTATCACATATTTATTGTCACTATTACAAGAGTTCATCATATCCATCATGCATTGCTCTTCATTACTTATAAGGATTTGTTGTATTTGCTTAACACTAAATTGTTGTTAACTTTTTGCATGACACAAAGTGTTATTCATTGCACCTTAGACTTTATGTTCATAGAGGACTGCTTTAGTCACTTGTGTGTTGCTCAATGTTGGCTCTAGAATACTACATTGATCACTTCCTTCATGCTTTTAGGGAATAGGAATGTATGCTTGCCATGGTAATATCATAGGTTGTATGAATAATCATTATAGGCTTCTATATTCCCCATGCCCATTATAGAGAAGTTATTAGAGCTCCAAATTTTATTCATGAGCGTATCACTGCACTACTCATGGATGAACTATTGCATGAATTTGGGAATCTTGATTTCATTTTACACTTTCATATTGCATGTGAAGTCCAACATTTAATAGCATAGCTCATAGATCTTGTTCCTTATTCATTATGAATTCCTTGCTTACATGTTAGCTTTTAGTTAGAGGATTAAGACAAATTAACATATGCATTTGAACCAATTAATTCATGATTTACAATTTTATTAATTCCTTTGGTCCAATTTTCCTTGTAGTTACAAGTTTAGTTGATTATTCAAATGATATCCTTTAAAGTTTGTTCAAGTCTGAGTCCAGTTTGAGTTCATTTCCATTGCACTAAGTTCATTTGAGTTCTTGCTTGTTCACATTGAGCTCAAGTCTTTATAATCAAAATCAATTTTGAATAAAGCCTTTTATTTAATCATACAAGTTTACATTCAGTCCATTTAATACTCAAATTAAGTCTAAATAAAGTCCCATATAATTTGTCCAAGTCCTTATACGTCTTCAAAAAGAATTTTGGCAGTCTCCCAGCATTCCCCTGTTCAGGAGAAAACTATAGGAGTCTGGGACTTCACACTACGTACAATAAAGGAGAGTATGGTAGGTGTCCGTGGCAACCGTGGCCGTAGTCTTCATTCCCACCACGCATAATAAAGGCGTGTATGAATGTACTTATCTTTTAAAAATCCGGGTTATTTTCCCCACTCAAGGGTTCTTATAAATAACGCTAACTTGTTGTAGGCGTCGCACCAGATTCCCATACCACATGCCCAATAAAGGCATGTATTATAATTTTTGTGGTGCAACGTTGGCATTTATTAGAATTTTTCTGTTGCACCGTGAATGCCAAAATGAGGCTTTTTTAGCACCAGCTTCGTTGCTAGCACCGTGACACACTTACTCCACCACACTAACAAAAGCATGTATATGTGGTTGTTTTTTCACGCTACAAGCATCAAAGGTGGGCTCTTTGAGTTTTAAGGTTTAGAGGAGTTATACCTTGGTGATCGGTAATCAGTGATTGGTGATCGAGGTAAGAGAAGCAATTTTTTATCTTTCCATTTCTCTTTTCTCTTTTTTTTTTGCATTCTTCTTTATTTTTTGAAATTCCTTCTTTTTCTTCCTCTTTTTTTATTTGAACATCTCTTTTCCTTTTTCTTTTTTACTTCTTTTTTTGTTTTAAATCTTTTGCCTCTCCCTTTCTTTTTCTTTTTTGTATTATTTTATATATATATAAAAGATTATACTAATAATTATTTACAAAATAATATTATTATTATTCATAATAATATGACTAGTGATAATATTATTTTTATTTCTAATAATAAAATTAAATTTATAGAGATGATAATCTTATCACCATAAATAATGACAAAAATAACATTATGATATCATATTAACATTAATTTAATATTGGTTTTAATTTTAATATTAATATTAAATGCATCTACTACCAAAATGTTGAAGTGAGGGAGAAAAAGAGATTACCAGTGTGAGGATTCAGCTAGGTTAGGCTATTGGTTGTTGTTCAGGTTTGAAATGGGCTTGAGATGGGTTAGTTTGGAGTGTATAAGAAGGAGGTGGGTTGGGTAAGAGCAGAGGGGAAGAAGTATACAAGTCTTAGCTAGGGCCCAGGAGGTCTACAATTCGAAGCTCTATTGAGGTAGGGGAAAGATTCCTCTCTCTCTCTCTCTCTCTCTCTCTCTCTCTCTCTCTCTCTCTCTCTCTCTCTCTCTCTCTCTCTCTCTTTGTGGATAAAAGCAATTGAGAGGTAGAGGCATTGGCTTGCATGAGTAGCAGGCTGAGATAAAGATGTCGGGCTTAGAGGTTGGTTTGGGGTGGTGGAGCTCAGCACAGTGATTTAGAATAAAGAGTATGGGTTCTAATGGAGAGGCCTTGGTCATTATTTGCAAATGGGAGGAGGGTCAGTCTAGGCTTGCTGGTGGATTTTACCTGAGGAATAGTCGGGCAAGATGGAGGTTGTAGTTTAGCCTTATCTTAGATCTAGCTCAGGTGTAGAGGTTAGAGGCTAAGGATCTTGATGTATAGGGACAGGTGATGACATGAAGTAGGAAGGTTTTTTTTTATTGTAGGGGAAGAGGAAAGTTGGACAGTGTACGATCGACTTGGAAGCAGGGCTTGTGGTAGATCCGGAGTCGGGTGGTTTCATGGATGAATCAATTATGTAGGTTAAAAGTCAAGAATTTTAACTTCGATCTTAGATCTTGGTTGGCAGAGAAGCTCCGGTCGGTAGCAATGATGGGAGCTCAAATGGTTTGGTCTTGGGGAAGAGTTTGGAAGATTAGAGGAATTGAGTGAATTAGGAGAGGAATTGAAAGCTCACACTCATCTTCCTTGTATTGACCGAGTGCAGCGGTGTTGAGGTGACTGAATTGCAATATTTATGGGAGAAGCGACTTAGCATAGGGTGTCGGAGGATCAACAGGATTTGCGGGATTCCTTCAACAAAGTGAGGTATTTGAGTGGGATTTGGGGAGGACTTGACATATTACAACAAATATTTTCATTTTTTTAAATATTTTTATTTATTTTGGGTGCATAACATAGGTCATCATGTTGCTTCAACATTTTTATGGTTTTCTTGGAGATCACGGTCTCCCATTGCACATCTTTATATGGTTCCTTGGCTTTTTCTTTAGTTGGTGGTATGAAAGATGTTATAACCATCTGAGTTGAATCTTTTTTTAATGAACAAGCAAATTATATGATAATGTGATTTCTCCCCTCTTATATTTTCTTTCTAGCCAATCATTAAAGATGTAACAATCTTAAATAGGATGACTAATGACCCTTTGATATGGAAAATAGTTTGGGTATCTAGTGTGATCAAACTTTTCAAACTCTAATATTTTGAGAGTTCTAGACAGGCTTTTAGTGTCAATCTAAACTTTAGCATTCCAGGATTTGTTAGAGTAGGCTTCAAATTTTTATAAATTCAACTTTTAAAAATTTTCCACTCTACCTAGTAGATTTTAAAATGAGGTGATGGTAGGCATATAAAAAAATGGCTACTTCTTATCATTGATGGTTCCCATCAACAATTGAATGGTGTGCTCCTCTTTTAGCTTATGTTCATATTTAATACTCAAATTGTGCTAGTAAGTTATATATTTGGTTTTTGAATTTTCCCTTTTTAATTTCTCTAGGGCAAGGTCATCCATGGTTACCTTCTCCATCTCACTGGCAAACCTTTTCACAAATATAGTCTCTAATTCGACGAACGCCTTCACAAAATTATTCACCAACTTAGCATACCATTCGAAAGTAGTCAAAGTTAAACTATGGAAGAACTATTAGAGTAAAGCATTGGTGTCTCTAGTGTTTTTATAAGTGGCATTGAATTGACCTAGACACTATTTGGGGTTACTGTTGCCATTGAAAGAATGGAATTTTTGGATAGAATACTCTTTCAATTATGGCACCTAGCCGTATTCTACTGGGTATAGGCGACCGTTGCTTATAAACTTCTCCACCTAATCAATTACTATAATAGACTTAATCTTCTCACCAATTAAACCATCAAGCTATGCATTCATTGTAAGCTTAGAGGTGCTCATTATGTTCTACAGAGTTGGCTTGCAGATTAAGTTACTAACCTCATTACACATTCAGGGGTACCTTGGACACCTAAAACTTAGGGCATCTAGAGGTTTAGAGGATTAGTAGGAGGAGTAGGCATAGGTCGGGTAGTGTGGAGGCTTGCAGATTAAGTTTTATACATCATGTGTATCATTATCGTCATATAAGTCATCTATGGGCTCCAAAAATTTGGTTAATTGTGTGTTCCTTGGCCTCTCTACACCATCCATCTATTTTTCTTTTAAGAATAATGATGAGGACAGAGAGTTTTAATGAGATTAGGTACTAGGTGAATTTTCAGAAGTAAGATTAGGTTTTAGATAAGACACTACCCATATATTTCTCCCTCCTTTTGTGAGGACTTTATAATTTGAGTTCTAGCTTCTTATAGGCGCAAGCCCCTATAATTAATAACCCCTCCTGGTAACAAGAGAGAACTTTTGATTAAGGCTAGTCATAAAGGAGGTCATTTGGATCATAAATATAGTATATAATAGTAACAATTTTAGGGTTTGAATTTTATTTGATGATTTGGAATTTATCACCATGAACTTAAAATTGGTGGTGGGGGAATAAAGAAGAGCTCAATCAAGATCCCATGGTTTTATCATCCCGGGATATCATGTTCACTGGTCTACTTAGTCAGAGGAGGTAGTCGACCCGACCTGATAGAAGGAATCTTATCGGCAGCCATAGGCTGCTTAATCCAAGAATACCTTATAGACCTAGGTTTATGTTTGTCTAAGGTGATATATCTCAATCCATCTTAGCTGACAAAGGCTTTATGCTTATCAAATATATCCTATGATCCATTTCTCAAGGGTTTAAAGCCTTTAGGGAGCATATGAGCTTTGGCTGTAATCGTAATATAATTGTGTCATTTTGTGGATAAACAACCCTATCAGAGGGCACGTCCCACGTCCCAATGGCAAGAGACTATTTGAAGATGAATTGTAGTGACACACTTAACACACATTCGCTCTTTGTGAGCTGAGGTTAATTTCAAATTTATCACCCCTGATAACTATTGTGGAAGGTGTATGATTTTTATTTTTAAGTTTTAAGGATATGTATTTAATTTAAAGTATTTTGACATTTATTAGATTTGAGATTTGACCACTCCATTTGAGATTTCTCATCAACACGGCCATCATCAGGGTAACTTATGGGCATTTGCATTCGTGGATTGAACCATGTCGACTCTATCAACTTGCCGATAGACGATAAGGTTTATACTTGACTTCACTTGTTGATATATGTAGCATCCCTAAACATCACGTGTATTTTTATAACACGCTCATAGGGGTCCATGCGGGTATTTGGGGGCATTTTATTATTCAAGTTAGGTCGACTCCAATCCTTTCGAGGAGGATAAAAATTGAATATTTGACCCACATAACATTCTCAGATCATTAGATTTGGGATTCAAATGCGATGATTGGAGCACATACGGTTTGTAGCATTTGACCATACGCAACATTCTTGAACTTAATGTGTTTGTAATTTTAATGCATTGACCAGAGCACATACATGGATTTAGTACTTAGTTTAATGGATCTTATTTAGTAAATAAGGGGCATTTTAAAATATTTAAATATAATTCATTGTGTTAGCAATTTCATTTAGCAATGCCCCATATTTCATTTAAGGGCCTACAAATGCCTTATGTCCGCTTGTATAAATATGTTTTGGATCCAGTGGCGTAAAAGAATTTTTAGCTTCAATTTCAACAAGTATTAGTAGGTCGTGTTTATGTTCATAAGAGAATTATCTTGATCGTTACAAGTTCCCATATTCTCTCCCATAGGTGGTCTAATTTGTTCGATACAAGCCCCTTATCCTTGCTCATAGGCTATTGGTTATGGGCACTATGGATTCCTTGTTTTAGCTCACAGGTAAATTATAGTATACTTGAGTGTCATGTTTGCATTTAAAACTTGCTTGATGGTGTGTAAGCTTTGCTTGTGTGATTATTATTAATGCTACTGTCTACCACTAAAACTATATTCTTATATGAATACAAGATCTTTTTCTTTTTGTCATTGCAACCTAAGTTAACTATATTAGATGATCTTATAACTATGCCTTGTTAACTTGATTCAACATCAATCTTTTTGCTTCTTTCATCTTATATAAACCTACTATTCAGTATCAAATACAACATCACTTCTAAGATAGCATTAAATGGTGTTTAGGTATGGAGTGGAACAATTGTACTAGCATTCAAACATTCATCTTTATATACAGTATAATATATCAGAATTTCATATCAAGTAACACTTAATAGATGTTTTCATCTTTAGAAATCATAATTTTAAATATATTCTAATCAAGTTGTCAAGTAGTTACTAGTTATATATGGTTTGCTCCTGTAATTATCATTCAAGTTTTATAGTGACTCTTATAATTTTGTTATCTTGTTGAGTGTGAGATACTAATAAGAAGTTTGATTTTGAGTCCAAGTCCAACATTATTCAATTCAATTTAGTTTAAAAATAATTTTATGTTGAATTATGTTCAAATTAATTTTCAATTTTCTATCCAAGTTGCCTGTTATTCCTTAATAATTTTGGCAGCCTCCCAGTATCCCCTCCCTAGTGCTGGGAGGTAAGGAAGGCATTTGCCCTTTTATGTCCACCCGGATGGAGCAAATCAATGGTCACGGGCTTCAGGATGTTGTCGAGTCCCATAATTAGTCTTCAGAAGCTTCGATTGATAATGATTGGTTTCATATTATTGTGGATGATTGTCTGTCAAAAATTTGGCTAAGTCCCAAATTTTTTAGTAAACTGTAGCCTCCCGACGTCCCCTCCTTGGTGTCGGGAGGTAAGGATGGCATTCGCCTATTTGGATTGACTCGACCAGAGAAAATCAACAATGAGGAGATTGGGTCATCATGTCTTTAATCCCTCAGTCGAATAATCTCGACGACCAAGGGCTTTGGGGGACCGAATCAAACCCTCGGACTTCCTTTAAATTACTCCCACCTGTTGGAAAATCCTCTCATTTATCTCTCTTTATTTCTCTTTTTTTTTTATAATATATATATATATATATATATATATATATATATATATATATATATATATATATATATATATATATATATATATATATATATATATATATAGTTGGAGGTAGACGAATTGGGAAGCCCAATCAGGCATGTAGGCAGGATGACGTACGGGACCAGGTCGGCAGTGACTTCAACTTCAGATAAGGAATCGGGATGGTGGCAGAGGTGATAAGCCAGCTTGGTCCTCTGTGCATGAGATAGAGATCACCTCGAGGCTAGGGCATGGTGTTGAGTGCAAGAATTAGAGGTGAAGTGATGGTTAGAGTCGACTGGCGATCAAGCCGAAGGAAGGCAGGGCAATTAGAGACTAGTGGTGGGTTCAACAGCTTCTGTTCCTTTGTTCGTGGGTTTGAAGTCACAAGAGTAAGAGATTGGATGCTGGATGATGATTCAAAGTTCGATGGGAATTGTCATAGAGTGAGAGCCGGCTTAGATTATCTTTGATATGCTTCCAAAATCTTTTTTTATCTATTTTTACATATATGTCCGAATGAGAGGAGTCATTTTGTGTGTGTTAGAGTTGATCGTGGTGTCGGTTGTCATGCATTGTGAGTTATTTTGGTCTAAGCTGTGGAATGGGTGGCAATATTAGGTCAATAGATGCCTCCAACAAACATGATATGTGCCATATAGTATATCATATTTATTACAAACTGGTTGAGCCTACAGATCTCTAAAATTTGATTTTAGATGTATCATAGAGGGTCTTATAAATATCCCTTATTTATCTTCTCGATTTATCAAGAATTAACATTTCTTCTACCCGAGATTTGTGCTTTTATGGGCTTTATAAAGAATCCACATCAGTGACATATACACTTTATATTTGTATTAGGTTAGTGAGAAATGGTCATCAATCCAAGGCTTTATGCGTGATGGACTTGAATGATGAAAATAATTCCTTAGTTCGACCTTTGGCTTTTTAAGTACTACAAGATTACTTCTTCGGTCCTAAGTTTTGTGCTTTATCAGACATGCTTAAGAAGAGAAGCTCTTTCGATTTTAGCTTTGCGCTGACATATTTATTGAAGAATAATGCCTCTAACTTGATAAATGTTTTAATTATGGCTTTGTGTCATTGACTTGATTGAGATTTTTCTTCTAAATTTGGCTTCGATCCATTTTCATGAGGAAATCTTTTGAATCTGAACAGCTATGATTTGTTAAATTTGACAAATATCAAACTACGTAGTATTTGTCATCGGGCTAACAAAACAGGTGTTTTCCTACTATGGTCACTTATCATGGCTTATTGAGTAGGTAAAATTATTAGTGACTCAGCCACATATATGCTTGTTGAGACAGATATTATACCTATTTGAGCACTGGACTTGTACTATAATAGCTCATTCTTGTCAAAATTTATTTATTGAAGTTATCATACCAAAAGTATTTTCATCTAAACTCTAGAATTTTAGGAAATTTGAAGACGAATCTTCACTTTTTGTAATGATCATATACTTACTTTCTTCAAGGCACTAGCTTCTGCCCTGTATTTATGCAGTGATAACATCATGATTGATTTTAAATATTTTTATAGGGATCAATGTTAACCCATATTAATATTTAAAATGCCTCTTATCTTAAAGGGAAACTTCAACTGTCATTAGATTTTTGGCATTTTTAAACTTAAAAATTCCCCCTATCTTATGAGATAATTTCTAAGATATCTTAGAAATATTTTCTTCCTTCAAAGAGAAAAATCTGTAACTTGCTTTTCTCTAAGAATAGTACTTCTTAAGATATCTCATATTGATCAGGGACATAGGTCGTTGACCTTCAATATCGATGAGTTGATATGCTCCTCCCTGGTACACCTTGTCGATGACAAAAGGGCATTCCCAATTTTGTTCAAATTTACCACCAATTTTTCAGTGTGGAGTAATTAGTCTTCCTCGCACCATGACCAATTCTCCTTCTGGAAATGCTCAATGGCGTACCATATGGTTGAAAGATTTCACCATTCTTGGTTGATAAATTTCTAAATTTTGTTGAGCTTGGAACCTGACTTCATCCAACGCATCAAGCCATTCCATTCGTAGGCAAGCATTTTGTTCTTCGGTGAGGTTGTACTGAACAGCTACCCATATTGATGGCAATTCAACTTCAAATTGTAACACATCTTTAGCTCTGAATACCAACGCATAAGGAGTTTCTTTTTTTGGTGTATTTCATGTAGTACGATATGCCCATAATTCTTCTTCCATTTATGCCATTTCCTTTTATTCTTTGTAGGAATTTTTTTGAGCAGCTTTAAGAGCTTTTTGTTGAAAGCTTATGCCAATCCATTTTCCCTTGGATTATAGATTGATGAATATCTCCAATCAATTTTTATTCCTCACAATGAATTTATATATCTAAGTACTTTTGAAATTTGGACCATTATGTGAGATTATACAGCGTGGTACATCAAATTTGAAGAAAATATTATGTGTAAAGAAATTGATCACATGATGAGTAGTCACTTATTTAAATTAAACTACTCAGCCCATTTAGAAAAATAGTCTATTGCTACTAATATAAAATGGTGTCCAGAAGAAGATGGTTGATTAATTTGCCATATTTCATCTATTTCCCCGCATTCAAATGGCTAGGATGCTATAGTTAGATGTAATGAATTTGGCAGTTGATGTATGATATTATCATGAATTTGACATTCATGGCAGATATCTACATGATTGGTTTAGTCTTTTACCATTGATGGACAATAATAACCTAGCCTTTTAATTTTAATGGTCATTTTAAGACCCGATTGATGTGCACCGTATAATCCTTCATGGATTTCAAAAATAACTTTACCAGCTTCATCTTTCACTAAACATCATAGCCATATTTTTTTAAATGATTTTCAATATAATATGTTGTTTATAAATGCATATCTTAATGCTCTCTTCTTGATCTATATAGCTAATGATTTATCTGTAGGGAGTTTCCTTTCTCTTAAGGAGTCAAAGAAAGGCTACCTCTAGTCATCTTGCTCTTCAACTTCTAGGCATTCAAGCTAGGATTCTGAGGCTCTTAATTTTCTTCTTGTAACCATTTGGGGTTTATCTGGTTGATTTTCAAGAATAGTTTGTTTGGGAGGTTGAGGAACAATTGAAGTTATATCCTACTAGCTTGGATTTGTTAACCCATTTACCTATAAGGAACACAGAATTACTGGCTCTAGTACTCGATGAGGGTTGACACTATTTTGCCCTGGCTTATCACTCATGCTCGCCATTTCATTAGTAAGTTTTACTAAAGAATCTACCTTAGTATTATAAACTCGAGATAATTGGATTAATGTTATATTTATAATTTTCTTCATGAGCTTGAGCACTCATTTATGATAGTAAATTAACTCGATTATTCCAATTTTATAAATACTAGTACTTGATTTATAATGAGTTAAGAATCACCAAAAATTCTGAAGTTTTGAACTTCCATCGAAATGGCAATCTCAAGACCCCCTATTAACGCTCCATATTCTACTTGATTATCGATTCTAGGTTAAGTTAAACCAAATGAAAACCTTATTATCCCTTCATTAGGTGCTATGAAGATAAGGTCGATACCGGCTTGAGCTTTGGGGAGGTTAAGAGATTTGGCTGGTTTAATTGATGACGCACCATCAAAATATATTTCCCATATTGATACTTTCTCTTCTTCTTGAATAACTAAAATTTGTTCATCAGCAAGTCATCATTGAGCACTAAGTCCGTAAGAACGGCATGTGCAACAAGAAAATCTACTAAAACTTGTCCTTTCACTACTACTTTGGGGGATATATGTGATATCAAACTGTAGAAGTATCACTACCCACCTGGCTAGGCAACCTATCAATATTGGTCTTATCATCAAGAACTTCAGCGGATCAATCTTTTATATGAGTGTAATTTTATGAAATAGCATATAGTGGTAAAGTTTTCGAACAGTGGAAATCAATGCCACACAATGCTTCTCAATTGGAGAGTAATGTATTTCTACTCTGATCAATCTTTCAATGATGTAATAGAGTGTATTTTCTTTGCCTTCTTTATTATACTGAGCTAGCAATGCTCCAAGGGACTCTTCTAACACTATGGTATATAAGATAAGAGGCTTCCCTGAAATTGCTGTTGTAATAATAGGTGGGCTTAATAGACATCTCTTGATACTATCAAAAGCTTCTTTTCATTTATCATCTCATTTATAAAGTACATCTTTCTTCATCAGCTTCATAAATGGTTGACATCTACCTGATAGATTTGAGATAAACCATTGTATAAATGCAAGTTGTCCTTATAAAGAATGTAGTTGATGGAGACTTTTTGGAGGTTGAATTTCTATAATTACTTTGACTTTGTTGGGATCAACCTCAATCCCTCTCTGTCATATAACATATCTAAGAAACTTTTTTGAGGAAACTTCGAAAGAACATTTGAGTGGGTTCATTTAGAGATTCAATTTTCTAATCCTTTCAAATATAATTCTCAAGTTATTAAGATGATTTCTTCAATCTATACTTTTAACAACAAGATCATTCAAATAGCATTTATTTTTTTGGTGGATAAGGTCATCAAATAATTGCATCATAGCTCTTTAGTATGTAGTTCCCACATTCTTCAAGCCAAAGGGCATGATTATTTAGCAGAATATGTCGATTGGAGTCCTGAAAGATGTATGTTTTTCATCTTTAAGTTTTTGATTTAATTGTATCCTGACGATCCATATAAATAAGAATATATCATATTTGGATGTATTATCAACCAGCAATTTTGATATTGGAAATGGAAAGTCAACTTTTGGTTACGACTTATTAAGATCTTGAAAATTGATGCATATGCTAATTTATCCGTTCATTTTTTTTATTGGGATAATATTAGCTATCCAATCAACATATTTTTATTCTCAAATTAAACTTGCATCGATGAGATTCTTGGTTTATGTAATCACTTACTCTTCAATTTTTAGTATCATTCACATTGGAGCTTTCTTAACACGTACTGCATCTAATTTGATGGTTAATTTATGAATAGTTATATAAGGGGATAAGCCTGCATTTTATTATATGTCTAAGTAAAGTAGACCCTGAATTCATTGAGTTATGCTTTCATATTTTCAACTTTATTCTTATATAGAAGAGCACTAGTAAAGGTTGGGCGAGGATCCTCATTAGTTTCCAAGTTTATTTCCTTAAGCTCATCTATGGTAGCGGCCTATCCACCATCTTCAAGTTCTTCTAGTTCAGGTTTGGCTTCCATATCTTTCTCTTTATTTGTATTTGTGTTCTCAGTAGTTAGATATTTATCATTTATCGCATAACATGCATTTTTGAAAATGTTCTGCTATGATAAATCCAAGGCCTTTCATCTCATGACTACCCATCTTTGATTGTTCTTGGCACCACATACTTCGAAAGAAACATGCTCATTGACAAGTAATCATATTATGAATTCAAGCTTTTTGTAGCATTTGGTGAATTCTTTTGGGATAGTATCTAGGTCTTTCTATAGGAATTATCTATGCATCTTCATTAAAATTCCCAAGCTCATTGATATTCTCTTATTGATTCTCTCAAAATTTGTAAAATAAGCTTCTTGATCCACTACTTTCATATAGGGGAGGTACATTAATTGTTTTTAGCTCTTCAATATTATGAGCCTCATGGGAAACGATTTCTCTAAAATGTTGTGGAGGGATTAGTATAACTACAAAATTATTTTCCTTTGGCTTTTCTTTAATCGAAGGCTTGTAGGTTTTAGAGTATCATCTTCCTCCATGTCACTTACTAAATGGAGTACAACTATATTTAATTTAGGAAATATATTAGCCCTTTTAAGAAAAATTTGGTGTCATGCACACTATTCCTGTCTCCATTTTCTCAACTTCTTTAGTTTGTTTTGTACTACTTGAGCTTGATGCTTTAGCTTTAGAAGGTTTTATTGAATTTACTTTATTTGGAATGAAGTATTTTACATCATCATAAATTTTCACTTTATGGATTGCGAAGGGTTGTATATCTCCAGAGATCTAAAACTCTTCTCCATCATTTAGATATTTCATGCATTAGTGCATAGTTGATGGAATAAGACCATAATCATGGAGCCAAGGTCTATCCAAGAGTACCTTGGATGATGTGCCTACATCGATAATATGTAATTTGGCTTCTGTGTATAGTTCTCCAAATTTAAGGCGAAGAACAAATGACCCTACAATTTTTTATCCTTTCTCATTGAAGCTATGCACCATAAATTTATTTGACCCAAGATGTTAAATATTTAGGGATAATGATCTTAGTGTGTGTAAGCTCATAAGATTTTTCGAAGACCTAGGGTCAATCAAGATTCACTTTATTATGATGCCATCACTTTCTACCATGACATATATAGGATGATTATATTTTGTAGCCCCTAGCATGAGATCTTCTTTAAAGAATGTAATAATAGGTTTATTTCTGGCATGAAGAACTTTGCTCAAACATCTTTATGTAAAATATGCTTCATATCCCACTAGTTTTTGAGAGCCTATATCAAGGTTCCTCAAAGATATTTTGATATCATAAGAGCTTCATAGAAGTTGAGCTATGCTAAGATTTTTCTCAAATTGTAAATGATATTATATTATATCCCTTTATTTATATCATATTTCTTTTTATGATCTTTAGGGATGATTTCTTCATTGATGATTATATCTTTTAATTTATCTTTAGTTGATAACCCCTTTTTTAGAGGTGGTGGTGGTAGTAATTTTCCACTTCCTACTATACTTGAGCCACTTCATTCGACTCAGTCTCATCTGATGAAGTTTTTATTATATGTTCAGAGTCTTCATTGAACTTTACACACTCCATTCATGAAGCTATTTGTTAATCTTACTCATCATCACTTGGAAAACATAACTCTTCTTCTAAGTTATAATATGTCTGTAGTGCCATCAGACATGACTCAGATGTCATTTTATTGGTTATTTTTGTAAGAGACATTGCTATGTTACCCCTATCATGATCTTTAAAAGAGCTTCTTTGGCATGCATTTGATGCTACTAAGATGACTCGATATGTTTCTATATGGACTGGATCTTCATCTTCTTGTTCATCATCTTCCACTTCTAATTTGTCTATTTTAAGTTTAGACATAAAATTTGCAAGTGTTATAGGCCTTCTCACAAGTTGATGATAAGTTTCTAAATTATTATTTGAAGTACATGCCTCTTCTTTTCCAGCATACTGTGCTTATTTGAGTTGCTGGACTTCTTAGAGGATGCCTTATAGAATCGCTTCATATTATGACGCCTCCAAGTTGATGACCTGGAAGTGGATCCACCTGAATTTGGATTTTCTTTTAATTCAAGTACTGGTTTGATAGAGGATTTTAATTTTATACAAGGAACTCTTTCTAGTTGTTTGATCATTTTCATTATCTTTTTAGAGATTGCAGTCTACCATTCATCTTTTTATAGCATCATTTTTCCTTTCATTTTATCTCCTTCTTTAATTGGGAGTATAGGAGAAGACATAATCATCTTTACAGATACCTTTTTTTTATGAACTAAAATATTATTTGGTTTTGTAAATTCACCATCTCTGTATTTCCTTTTAAGCTAGTCTTTGAAGACATAACAATCTTCAATAAGGTGGCTAATAATTGGGTGATACAGGAAATAACTTGATTATCTTTTTGAACAGCTTCTTCAAGTTTTTTACACTCTAGTAATTCAAGACTAGCATTAAGTGCTTGTTTTAATTTATGTGCCACAATTTTCCTTTTAAAAGAATATTATCTATTCGTTTTATCTTTAAGGAATGTGATTTGACACCAGTTCTTGGCTTCGAATGTACTCCTCTATCATAAAACGTTTGAGACCTGTCGTTTCCTCCCAAAACTAATTTTGGCTGAGATTTTGAATTTGTGTATTGCTTTCCTTTGTTAAATTTAGAGATATATTTTTTTTATTAATCCTTAAAGATAATACAGAATAGATCTCATCTCTTATATTATCCACTGCTTTATTCTTTCAGGGTCTAATTAAATGATATTCAAACTTTGACAGGTTCAACTTTTCAAACTTAGCTACTATATCCAATAGCTCTTGATAAGTATTGAAGGAGGTCATGCATAAAAATGGTAATATCTTATCATCGATGTTTTCCATTAGCTGTTAAACGACGTGCTCCTCTTCAACCTTTTGTTCACATTTCATACTTATATTACTCTAACAAGTCATATATTTTATCATAAACTTGCCCTTTTTTTATTTCTGTAAGGCAAGGTCAGCGATAGTAATCTTCTCGATAACACTGGAAAATTTGTTTATGAACATATTTTCTAGTTCTACAAATGTCTTGACATAATCATTAGGAAGCTCAGTGTACCATTCAAAAGAAGGTGTGGTCAAACTATTAATGAATTAGTGGAATAGTAGAGCATCAATACCCCTCATATTTTCATAAGTTCCTTTAAACAGAACCAAGTTTTATTTAGGATTGTCGGTGCTATTGAAAGTGTTAAACTTTTGCACTAAATAGCCTTTAGGGTATGGAACCTGATTGTACTTGGCCGAATACAGGCGAACCTTGCTTCTAAACTTCTCAACATGCTCTAAGTCAATGACAACTTTAATCTTTTTATTGATGATTGATTCTAGCTGTGGATTCGTCATTGACTCTGATGTACTTGTAACATTTTGGTGAGTTTATAGATGAGAAAGTGGATCAGCCTTATTTCCCCCTTCAAGTGTGGTTCAAATACTAGACACCTGGGGTATTGGGACGATTAGAAGATTTGTAGGAATGCTACTTGTTATCTACTTATTAACTGGTTGATTCAATGTTTGTTGATCAACTGGTGAGCAAGTGCAGGAGTAGTAATCATGTTCTTTTGTATTAACTTCATCATTGCAGTTATCTATGCCATCTTTTATATTATCTTTTTGTTCAGTTCTGATATCTCATTTTCTTTCTCCTTCATCTGGAGTTTCAAACGCCTTTGTTCTTGTGTAAATATCTCAACAAGCACTTCTTCTTTATCATCATTTAGTTCATCACCTAAGGGGACATCATCTTCTTCTAATTTCTCTTATTGAGCTTGATCTTCTTGAGAGATTGTTGTTTTAGAAGACATGGTACCCAATTCATTATGTCATCGGTAGCCACGTATTTGATGTGGCTCATCACTATGGCCCACCATGTATACTACCTCAACCTCTATAGTAACTTTATCATCGTCTTCTTTTATACTCGAATCTTAGAACGACGCTTCTAATATATCTCTGGCTCAAAATGTGGTACAGAGATTTCTTCAATTGGAGGAGTACAGTCAAAATTGACCTTCTTTTGAGAGGCTAAAGATGGATGGCTATAGGATTCCTTGTAATACTCTCTAAGGTGTCGACTATTGTGAATGACAGTAATAAGAACATTTTCCTTAGGTACCCATTATTGATGATTTTTATGAATGACGGGTCTTTGGGAGGTTGCACCAGATATCACACCTATATTGATTTTCTTACCCAAAAATCTTCTTTCAGGAGGTCTTGGCTTCCAAATTTCCTTACCCTTCTACTAGGATCTTTTGATAGCAGATTCCTGGATACGAGGTCTAGGTTTCACACTAAAAAATTCATTGTGTGGAGCTGATTATAATTTCCCTTGAGTTACCGTGGAAGATGATAACTCTCTTGGTGGCATTTCTAATATCTCGAGGTTGTTGCACATAATAAGCACGTCATGCATAAGTATTAGTAGAATTAGGCCTCATAGGATGTCCTTGAATAGTTATGTCGTGAATAGGCACGGCAGCATTCTATGCAATAGCTGCATAAAATTCTAAGCTACCAAATTGGATGGCGGCTTTAGAGTCTCTAGTGTTGATGATGGCATTAGCTAGCTGAATGCTAGCTCCTTATCCTAGTTGGACTATGAAGGGTGTTTTCTATAGTTCCATTCTGCATAAATGAAAGGAAAGGGTTAGTATTCGTAAGTTGATACATACCCCCACACTTTCAAAGTGCAGATATTAGACAAAATGAAAACATTTGCAAGAAATTATATTTGATTGTATATTTTCAAATCCTAAATTTAATGAGCTTATTAGAATTTTAAAAATTTTATCTCTATTATTGTTTATATATAACTAGACAAAGATGGAAGGAGAAACCAATCCCCAGTAGAAATCTGTTTGCTCCGAAAATTCGATTAATTGTACGTGACTCGGCCTCCACGGGCCATGCATCAATTTTTCTTTTAAGTGTACTTATGACGGTAGAGAGTTTTAATGAGATTAGGTTTTGGGTGAATTTTCAGAAGGCAGATTAGGTTTTAGATAAGACACTGTCTAGTAATTTCTCCCTCATTTTGTGAGGACTTATGATTTGAGTTTTAGTTTCCTATAGGTGCAAACCCTAAAGTTAATTACCCCTCCAAATAATAGGAGATAACTTTTAATTAAGGCTAGTCATTAAGGAGGTCATATTGATCATAAATCTAGTGTATAATAGCAATAATTTTATGGTTTGAATTTGATTTCACGATTTGGAATATATCACCATGTGCTTAAAACTGGTGGTGGGGGGAATGAAGATGAGCCCGATAAAGATCCCATGATTCCATTGTCCTATGTTATCATGTTGACTGGTTTACTTAGTCAGGAGAGGTAGTCGACCCAACCAGACAGAAAGTACAATATCGGCAGCTTTGGGTTGCTTCATCCAAGAATACCGTATAGACATGGGTTTATATTTGTCTAAGGGGATATATCTGAATCTACTTTAGCTAACAGAGGGCTTTATGCCTATCAAATATACCCTATGATCCATTTCTCAAGGGTTTAAAGCCTTTAGGGAACATACATGCTTTGGCCGTGATCGTAATATAATGGTGACATTTTACAGCAAAGCCACCTAATAAGAGGACACATGCCACATCCCTGCTGGTAAGAGACTATTTAGGATGAATTTTAGTGATACACATGACACACATTCACTCTTTGTGAGTTGAGGATAATTTGAAATTTATCACCCCTGACTAATAGTTGCGTAAAGTGGATGATTTTTAGTTTTAAGGAGATGTATTTAATTTCAAGAATTTGGACTTTTATTGGATTTTAGATTTAACCCATCCAATTGAGATTTCTTATCAACACGGACATCATTAGGGTGACAAATAGGCATTTGTCACCCTAAATGTCACATGTACTTTCATAACTCGCTCGTCGGGGACCATGCGGGTATTTGATGGGCATTTTATTATTCAAGTTAGGTCGACTCCAATCCTTTCAAGGATGAGGATGAAACTTAAATATTTGACCCATGCAACATTCTCGAATCATTTGATTTAGGATTTAGATGCGAAGATCAAAGTACATGCAGGTTGTAGCATTTGTCCCTATGAAGCATTCTCAATCATTGGTGTTTGTAACTTTAACACATTGACCCAAGCATAACAGGGTGGTAGCATTTTACCTTGTGTAGCATTCTCAGATATTAGTATTTGTACTTTTAACATGTTGACTAGAGTACATGTAGAGATTTAGCACTTCATTTTAAGTGATCTTATTTGATACATAAGGGACAATTTAAAATTTTTAAATATGACTCATTGTGTTAGTGATTTCATTTGCAATGCCCAAGATTTTATTTAAGGGCCTACGAATGCCTTCTGTCCGCTTGAAAAAGTATGTTGCAGATCTAGTGGCGTAAAAGTTTTTTAGCTTTAATTTCAATAGGTATTAATAGATCGTTCTCATGTTCATTGAAGAATTATCTTGCTCGCTCGAAGTTACCCTATTCTCTCCTATAGGTGGTCTAATTTATTTGATACAAGCCACTTATCATTGCTCATAGGTTATTGGTTGTGGGCACTATAGATTCCCTGTTACTGCTCATAGGTGAATTGTAGTATGCTTGAGTGTGAGGAAGAATCAGGAAGCCAAATCGGGTATGGAGGCAGAAGAATCGAGAAGCCTAATCGGGCATGGAGACGGGACAATGCATGGGAGCAGGTAGGCAATGTACTTCAGCTTCAGATGCAGGAATTGGGCTAGTGTTGGAGGTAGCAGTTCATCATGGTCCTCTGTGCAAGAGATAGAGATGATGTTGAGGCTAAGGCATAGTGTCAAGTGCAGAAATCATAGGTGAAATCAGCTCGTGATCAAGTTTGAGGCAGTTAGGTAAATTGGAGGCTGGCGGAGGGTTCGACGGCTTCTATTCCTATGTCCATGGGTTTGACTTTATGAGAGAAAGAGATCAGAGGCTGGAGGATGACTTGGAGTTTGATGGGATTGGTTATTACGCGAGAGCAGGTTTAGATCGTCTTCGATAACCTTCACAAATCTTTCTTCTCTACGTGTGTGTGTGTATGTCCAAATAAGATGAGTCATTTTTTTGTGTGGTAGAGGAGATCGTGCGGTCGGTTATCAAGTGTCGTGGGTTCATGGGTGGTTTTGGTCTAAATCATGGAATGGGCGACAATTTTAGGTAAACATCATCTTATCATTTAAATGAAAGATCTACCAATCCTTTTCCTTTATTTTCCACCTCATATGCCTTTGCACATCGATAACAATGACAATGCTAACGATAGAGTTTTCTTTAGGTTCTTCGCCTCTTTTTTCTGAGGATTACCCACGTTGTGAAATAACTAAAATATGTGAAATAAATTTTTCTGTAAAATATGAAAATTCTTAAGTAGCTTGTTTGGCACTGACCAAACGAGTGTTGCGATGCTAGTATATATATATATATATATATATATATATATATATATATATATATATATATATATATATATTATATATATATATATATATATATATATATATATATATATATTTACCCTTCCCTTAAACCACTGACTGCCTCACTTGATTTCTCTGACCAAGAAGAAATTGAAAGAGGGAAATAATAGAGAGGAGAAAGAAAAGCCTTTGGATCATATTTGTCAGCTATTCCTGTAACATATTTTATGCTATTCATTCTATGTGACTAAGCTCTTACTTTCATTTTTAATGATTTTTTATTTATTTTATTTTATCTCTCCTAAATCTATAAAAAATGAGTTATCTTATGATTTCATAAGCTTTTTCCGTGCAAGTTTGGATATATTATATATTTGATAATTCTAAATGATTTGATATAATTTTGTTATATTTTAAATGAAGTACTAATGATATTAAATACAGGATATGATAACTCTACGTGATACCCTACTGATCCACGTGATTTATTGATTAGGAGTCATAAGAAGCTGAAGATTGATTAGGAGATATATGGAGTTGTTGTGACTAATTCATGTGATTCAAGCGGAAGGAGTACTTTAATTAGGTGTTATAAGGGGAGACTAATTGGAAGTCATAAGTGCAAGAGCAAGATACCCTTAGCATATAATCATTGAATATTTGAATATTGATAATGGCACTGCTTTGAACACTGTACTTATATTATGACTGACACTAATACAATTTTTTGTCATTATCATTATTTAACATTATTGGTTAGTATTGTGTAATGTTATTGTTACTATAATTGATAATGTAATGGATTGAGATGCGATGAACTATATAAGGATAAATTTATACATATAATTAGTTTTGATATCGATGCATATATTTCCTTATATGATTTATAACATATTATTCTCTTTTATCTTGCATTGATTTCTATTATACGATTTTAGTTACTTTCTGAGTTATGTACTCATTACGTATTTTTTCATATTTTTAGGAAATGGTAAAATCATATGATATGAGGCTCTGGATAAGAAAAAAATGTAATCATATTTTTTTCTATTTTTCATTTGTAAACTTTAGTTAAATGATTAAAATGGACGATATATGTAATTTTTCCAACATAGAATTAACTTGGAGTGTGAAAAAATGGTATCAAAGCAATGGTTATTGGAAGAATTGAAATATAACTAGAGCTTATGAGCGGATTTGAGTTTAAAATTTTGTTTTGAGCATGCTCTCTCTCTCTCTCTCTCTCTCTCTCTCTCTCTCTCTCTCTCGGAATGATATAAAAATGTTGAGGATAATATTTTTTGAAGGTAGGGAGATTGCAATAACTCAAATATGTGAAATAATTTTTTTTTTAAAATATGAAAATTCTAAAGTAGAGCACTTTGGTGTTGATCATGTGAGCACTACTATGCTAGTCCATGAATAATATATATATATATATATACCCTATCCTCACTCCACCGACTCCCTTACTTAATTTCTAGGCCATAAAGAAATTGAAAGAAGGGAAGAAGAGATTGGAGAGAGAAAAGACTTTGGATCATATTTGTTAGCTATTCAAATTAGCTATTCAAAAGTAACTAAGCTCTTACTTTTTCTTTCATTGATTTAGATTTCTATAAATTTTATCTCTCTTAAATCTGTCAAAAATGCATTATCTCCTGATTTCATAAGTTTTCATTGTGTAATTTTAGATATATTCTATATTTAATAATTTTGAATAATTTTATTATATTTTAAATGAAGTACTAAATTATATTAGATATATGATATGATAACTCCATATGATACCCTACTGATCCATGTGATTCACTTTTTCGGAGTCATAAGAAGCTAGAGAATGATTAGGAGTTATAAGGAGTCAGGATGACTATTCACATGATTCAAGGAGAGTTATAAGGAGTATATTAATTTAGAGTTATAAGGGGAGATTTATTGAAAGTCATAGGTGTAGGAGTAATATATCCTTAAGTTATACTCATTGAATATCTAAATATTGATACCAACATTGCAAAAAACATTATAATAATATTGTCAATAACACTAATAATATTTTATGTCATTATCACTATTTAACATTATTGGTTAATACTATTGACTATTATAGCTATTATAATTGATGATGTAATGGATTAATATGTGATTAACTATAGAAGGATAAATTGATATATATAATCAGCATATATATACTGATGCATATATTTTCTTATATGATTTATAACATATTATTCTCTTTTATCTTGCAGTGATTTTAGTTACTTGTTGAGCTATAATCTCATTATATTATTTTATAAGTTTTCAGGAAATGGTAAGTATCTTATGATTGAGGCTCCAAACAAGATAAAAATATAATCATATATTTTTTTCTCTAATCATTAGTAAGCTCAAGTTAAATGGTTAAAATGGAAGATAGATATAAATATTCCAATATATATCCAGGAGTATGACACAATGGATCAATCTTCATAGTGGTGTTGATATGTTCATTTGGGTGGTGGTGGCTGACCATCATCATTATCATCTTCATCACAATCGCACCTTGCCATGTTGACCACTTCAACATTAATGATATCTTCTTCATCCTGTTTTTGTATTTGGATTTCCATGTAGCAGTACCACTTAATTTCTAGTTTATGGTTTGATATGAAATTTTTTTTATCTGCAGGCTATTATTATAGTAAACTTTTTCTTTTGATGGGGTTGGTGAATAACGAGATCCCAGAGGATTCTCTAAGGTGTCAATCATTTAGATGATTATAATGTAGGCTTTATTTGGCACACACTTCTAACTGTTTGTGTTGATGGAGTAGATCTTTGGGAAGCTATACCAAATATCACACATATACTTATTCTACTTTCTTTTATCTCTTCTTTGTAATGCTTTGGCCTTCATATTTCCTTGCCTTTCTACCAGGACCTTTTGGCGGTGGATCCCTAAACATGTGATTCAAGTGCCACATCCTGATGATCAATGGAAGGATCTTATCTTTACTCTTTTCTTTTTACCACAACAAGTGGTAGCCTTTCTCCCCATGCTTCTATTATAGGTGGCTATTTGTAATTTTTTTAATCAACCCCTTCTGTTTTGCCACCTTCAGCACTTTGAGAACTCAAGAGGATAGGGTTTTGAGTCTCCTCCTCTAGGGGACATGGGCCTAGTGCTTATGGTCCAAGAATAACTTCTTCAGCTTACTAGTAGAGTTATTCATCTTCACCCATCTGAGATCTAAAAATCTATTCAGGAAAGGAATACTTGCTGCTGGCTCCTTAGCAAGTTGTATGGAGGGATATATAGCTAATGGTTACTGAGGTTTGAGCTCTACATTTTCCTTCCTTCTTTTCTTCCTCATTTTCTTTACTCCATTTAAGGAAGCTTCAATATCATGCCTTCCAAGTGAAACAGGCTCCCTTATAAAGGTAGCGGTGTTAATAATCACCACTAAAATTCTTCCAACAGTTATAACCCTCTTTGTACCTGGTGTTGCTGACTGAGTTAGCCTCTAAAAAATAGAAATCCTCCTGTGACTAGGAATTTTAGAAATGGAAGCTCAATGTGCTGGCAGAT
Source organism: Dendrobium nobile (assembly GCA_022539455.1). Lineage (NCBI taxonomy): Eukaryota > Viridiplantae > Streptophyta > Magnoliopsida > Asparagales > Orchidaceae > Dendrobium > Dendrobium nobile. The sequence continues at coordinate 25,256,404 of CM039733.1, forward strand.
GCACATACTGTACAATAGTTCCAGCATAATGGGGCTTTCTGGTAGTCCCTTCCGAATTCATTCTGTACATATGGACACATCAACGCTTATTATAGCTGCAAATAATTATACCCCGTCAAATTGGATGGTAGCTCCTGTATTGCTAGTGTTGATGATAGTGTTTGCTAAATGAATACTGGCACTACATCCTAGCTAAATACTGAAAGGAGTATTCTGTAGATCCATCTGCATAAATGAAAAGCAATGGTTAGTAACAAATATTTGATATATCACTTTATAATTCCAAAATGCAAAGACCATACATAACAGAATAAAAAAATAAAAAAATTTAGATAAACTTTCATCCCTGCTTTGTAAAAGTTTTTTAATGAATTCATTAAATGGTAATTTTAGAATATTTAAATTTTTTATTTATTAAATGATAATTTTGAAAATTTTAGAATTTTAGCTCATGTTGATTTGCTGCTTCTATAGCTCTTAGATGATTGGCCAAAGTTGGAAAGAGATACCATCCGTAGTGGAGTCACTAAAAATCTCTAGGAAAAGAAAATTTGTCCCCCACCCAACCTCTCTGTGGTCCCATTATCTTTCTTTGGATCATCAAGGAGAGTAAAATTTTATAAAGTAGATTAGGTTTTGTGTAAGACATTACCTAGAGATTTTGCCATCATTTTATGAGGACTATACTAGTTCGATTAAATAATGACCTGCATCCAATCCCCAAAGTCCTACTGTCCGAGTATTGCACTAAAACTTTAGTTTCTCACTTTTAGTCCCTACAGCCAGGTAGAGAATTCCTCACAATATTTTCACCAACCTGGTGCAGTAGAGAATATTGACCTTTTTCACCCTCCTAGTGAAGGAAGAGAACCTAGCAATCCTTTTCAGCCTCCTGGTGAAGGCAGAAAACCTCGATGATTGTCAGGCTAACATTCTTCTTCCTTGATCCACATAAGATACCAAGGAAGTCACTCAGAGGAAACAAGGCAGAAGCTTATTTGGAGCTCTCCAAGAACTCTTCTTAAAGTTCTCTCTTCAGAAAATTGATAGTCAAGACTTGAAATAAGTCTATTAACAAAGCTTAAATATAAGGCTTAAAAAAAGGCTTAATAATTCAATTTTGATGACATTGATCATACAGTATAATTCCAGATCGTATAATATGATTTGTTCAAATAGCTTTGTTTGTATTGTACAAAGAACTAGCCACTATACGATAAGTTCAAGTATTTGAGTTGATCATCCTATACAATATAAAGCATCATCCAATATGATTGATACATTCAAATTAGATCATTATCTAGTATGATTTATAGAGATTAATTATCATCTTATACAAAGATCGAGTCGAATAGTATAATTTATCAAATCGTGTAGTATAATCTAATAAGATCAATTAATCTAAAATTTATATCCTAATTACATGATTATTTTTAGCAAGTTTTGATTATGTCATATAGTAATATGCATAATGTATGTTAAAATTAGTACGAATTTTGAATTTCAAAATATTGCCTAAAACATGATTTGTGGTTGAGTTCTTGATTTCAACTATTCATCCTGTATGATATGGGTGGTACAATATGATGAGTTAAAAATATGTAATTATATTAGTTAGCCATTATAATGATTTTCTGAATAGTTAATCGTATGGTACTATATGGATCATACAATATATTAGTTCAGAAAAATTACACTTCTAAATTTCTCACTTTTTCATTCCCTTTAGTGTGTGTGTAATATCACCAAGTTTAGCATCCACCACAAGGCTTTAACTCAAAAAATTATAAAATTAAATAAAATTAAAAATATAGACTCTTAAGGACACATAAACCTATTCTACCTAGTCTTGAGTTGATCACTTTTTACGGTATACAATGGACATATAATGTTATTATACAAGAACAAATATCCAATAATAATAATAACATGATAAGACATAATGGATAATCCAATAATATTTGTTATCATCAAAATCACAAGACCTTGGTCCCAATTTGCAACAATCTCTCCCTTTTTATTATGAAAAATATTATTGGTAATGATTTAAAATTAATTTTGCTATATCATAAACTCCTCTATACTAGTTGAACTTTTTAAAATTGGGAGTTTTTTTATTTAAATGAATAAACAATACATAGGCTTGAATAAAAAAAACAACACAACCATACAAAAAACTAGACTAATCTGAGCAAAGTAGAAATACAACCTACCAACAACATTCTACTCCCTCTTTTTACATTACCAAAAAGAAGGAATGACTGAGCATAATAAGAAAAACAAAAGAAACAGGAAATGAAAAAAAAAAATAGACATAAACAACACATGCTAATAATTAATTACTTGATCAGGTCATGGTTTTGGTGGTTGAAAGTAATTATGATGGGATGCAAACTCCTTTCCAAACCATCTTATATTAGTCTTATGCTTCTATTGTTTCTTCACGGCATAAACATCAAAGTGAGTATCCATTTTATTAAATCTCTTAATCAGTGCCTCATATTAAGAAGGTTAGTGGACAAGTGCTAGTGCTAGAGTTAGTGCTGGACCTCCCTCTTCCTCGTATAGCATGGGATCAACATAATGAACATTCTAGAGATGAGCTCTATGAAGGACTTGTTGAGATTCGTTCACAATGAATTAGGTTGTTAAACACAAGCTTATGTCCCAGTAGCTAACAAAGAGGGGGGTGAATTGGTAATTAAAAATTTTGAACCCTCTTTTTAAACTTTGGAAATTAAAAATTAATTATTAGTGAATTTTTTAGAAAAAGATTTTTCAACCATAACTTGTAAATGATAAACAAAATAAAAAGTGGAAAAGTAAAGAACACAAGATTTATAGTGGTTCGGTCAAAACCAGACCTACATCCACTCACCGAAGGCACGCTCTAAGTATTGCACTAATACCACTAGTGACTATCCTTTATCACCCACAGCAAGGTGGAGAAGCCTTTATAAAAACTCTTTTCACCACTACACGGTGCAGCAGAGAACCGTCTTCCTTGTACACTTATCCCCAGTGTTGGCAGAGAACCGTCTGTCCTTTTATACTCTCCTAGTGTGGGCAGAGAACCCTTCATCCTTTCACACTCTCCTAGTGTGGGCAGAGAACCCTTCGCCCTTTCACACTCTCTTAGTGTGGACAGAGAACCCTTCGGTTGTTCACACTCTCCTAGTGTGGGCAGAGAACCCTTCGGCTGTTCACACTCTCCAAGTGTCTGCAGAGAACCAGATCTCCTTGATAGATTTCCTAACAAGAAATCTAGAAGGAAGAAAGAAAAGAGTGAAGTAATCCCAATTCACAAGTTGAGATTCTTACCTTTAAACACCAAGCAAAGCCTTTAAGCTCAAGTTGTAGGAATCCTCCTTTGAATGCTCTCTCACACTCTCTCCTTGACTCTTCTTTCAATAGGCACGAAGATCAAATGGCAAAAAGATTTGGTGGCAGTCTAAATTGGACAATATATAAGAGAGACAAGAAAAACCGTCCAAAACTGTAAATTTTTAAGTCAACATGAAATGGATCATCCCGTACGATCGTGGATCATCCTGGACGATTTTACTTAAAGTGTCAGAAACGATCCTAATGTAAATTGGTACGAACTATGTTTGTACACAATCATCATCCCGTACGAACTAGGTTCGTCCGGTACGATCAGTTATACCATAGGTCGGTTCCCTAATAACTGCAGGACGTAACCAACTGTGGTAAGTCGGTTCACATCATCCTGGGATGAATAGGAATTCATCCGGATGAAATTTTTACAAAGGGCAACTCATCCTGGTACGATTATAAGTTTTGTCTGAACGAAATTTTTATAGAGAAGAAATCGTCCTGGGACGATTTGGATTTCATTTGGATGAAATTTTTACAGAGCCCAACTCATCTTGGCACGATTAGACATTTTGTCTGAACAAAATTTTTACAGAGCCCAACTCGTCCGGGGATGAAAATAATTTCATCCTGGACAATCAAGACTTAGAAAAATTTTCTCCAAATCCTGTTCGTCCCATTGCTCGTATAAGGAGATAACTGACCTGATCGTCCCGTACTAACTGGGTTCATCCCGTACGATCAGTATAAATTTTGTAAGATCTCCTTAAGTATGTGTGTGTGCTTTTATTCACTAAATTACAATCACTCCCTTTCAATTCAAAGAATAATTTTACGGCTTCAATTTACAAAGGATTGTATGTTGAATTTGATTTGAAGTTTTCATAGTTTGAAGTTCAAATTTCCAGAAATGTTAGTACACAAAAGAGCAAAAACAAATCTTCCAAAAAAGTGTTAGGAGATAACTACACATAAAATAATAATATTTGGAATCATCAAAACTATACAAGTTGCAAGAATGTAAAACATGCAAATAGCAACTCTCTTAGCAATCTCCCCCTTTTTGATGATGGCAAAACAATTATTGTTTGTTGGATTGTAAATTCTAAGAATCTCCTAAACTCCCCCTGAATTGAAGGATGCATGAAAATAAGGAGGCATTGATTCAAAAATTACTTTTGTTTTTCAAAAATTTTATACAAAACAAAACAACAATATAATCACAAAAACAAAATAAACAAAAATACTAACACAAGATACAAGACTCACAAGACACAAAACACAAGACACAATTCAACAAATAATTTCTCCCCCTTTTTGACAATAGCAAAAAGTGAAGAAGAAAAAAAAAGACTTAAAATGTAAGCAGAGATATGAAAATCATTTGATAATATAATCTAAACAGTGATTGAAATAAATTATGCAAATAAAATTAAAATATTAGGCAAATCATAAAAATTCATATAATTTAAAAAGTGATATAACATAGATAATAAAAAGAATTTATCAAAGACATGAGTCAGTCTAGACACTAAGATAGAGAAAATCATTACAATAAGGATGAATAAAAAATTGTATATTTCAAATTTCAATATCAATTATAAATGAACATAAGATCAATTTGAATTAAGAGATTAAAAGAGTTTGGAAAGAAATAACTACCACATGTGGCGCTTTGCGCATCTTTTTCATAGTTGTGGCACATTTTTGTGCATCATTTTTACTTTGGGCTTATTTTGTGCCTCTTTTTCACATTGCGAACCTTTGCACATTCCTTTTGATTTTTTATTATACTTTTACACAATTTGAAAGAGTAATTTTATTCTTTCCAAAAATAATAATCTAAAATTTTAATCTTTCTAAGTGCATAAATAATGATTGATAAGTAAAATATAAAATAAGAAAACATCGCAATTGCAATAATAATATTAACAATAATAAAGTCTAAAAAAGAGACATGAAATTGAAAATCCTAATAATATCAAGTTATAAGCAAAACTTAAACTTAGAATAATTAGATTTTCTAATGATTTTAATTTTTCTTGCAATTTAGGTTATAGCATGATTAAGATTAAAAATCTGATGATTTACATAAAGTCTAACAAACATTTCAAAAGTAAATTCAAATCAAAACACAAGAACTCATATTGATATCATTTTAAATATTATAAGGATTCATCAAGATATCAATACAACAACTAAAATAAAGAAGAAATACATCAAACTACTAAAAGCAAACAACAACTAACACATAAACAATAACAATACAAACACAAAACATCAAGTGCAACAATTACTCAGACGGTCCCTGATCTTGAGGAGGAGGAGGAGCAGTACCAAAGAGATTAAATTATGTATTCAACATAAGTACATTGGTACTAATATCATTCATTTGTCCCCTCAAATAACCCATGTCATGTTGATGTTGAGCATCCTGCTATTGAAGATGAGTCTCAATTTGATCAAAGCGTTAATCAAAATGAGTCTCTAGCTGATCAAATCTTTGAACCAAATTTTGATAATTTGGTTCATTTGCAGGAGCAGGTGCACCTTTAGGCTCTTCTTCTGTATCACTGATGACATGTACTTTATCTGATTCTTCCTTAAAGATCGCTCTAAATGATCCATCATTGTAATAGAGTGGTTCTTCATATTCTTGATCAGGATGATCCAAGTTATACTTCTTTTCCATAACATAGGAAATTAAGTGTCCTAAAGTAATATTCCTCTTCCTTTTCTAATCTGCATGGCCAATTTTAGAAAGCCCATAAAGATAATCGAGGATAAGTTGGGCTTCATCTATAGGCCTTTTTGACATGATTAAGAAAGTCATCATGGAAAGAAGGGGGGTAATATTGACTATATCACCAGCTTTTGGAATGATTGAAGTTCTAAGAACATGCTGGATGATGCATGCATTCTGGATAAGACCAGATACCTTAGCCACATGCTCAGTTAAATCATTTCCTCTAATCACCCTATTGATTTCATACCATTTATATGTATCATTGGTGATTAAGGTATGGGCTCTACTTCCCTTAGTCATTAAATTTAGAAAAGCTCCTAAGTCGTGTTTAGTGATTTCAACTTTTTGTTTGAAAACAAAGGAGCAAATCACAGAGTGGTCAAAATTGAAGAACATATTGGCTAGAAAGTAGTGGAAGGTTTCTTTGTTATAGAGGTGGACCAGAGTAAGGATAAAGTGAAACTGAGTCGAAGCAAATAAAGGCATTACCTGAAAGGTAATATCTTCTTGAATTAAAATTCGAGAAGGAGTGATTTTGGCAGAAGCAAATCTAGGAAAAGAATCCTCATTTGCTTTGGACAGAAAGTTTTCAAACGAATTCCTATGTGGCTTCTTCGCTAATACCTTTTGATGCTTACGTGAACTGGCCATTTGAAAATGATCTAGAGTAAGAAAGGAGAGTAAAGTGATGTTTAGCGTGTGACTATTGAGTTAAAAAGCCTGCCTATTTATTGAAAATGACATGTTCGTACCAGACAAAAAATTTCGTCCCATATGAAATTTCGTACGTGCTGTACGAAAAATTTTTGTACAGACGATCCAATCCGTCCAAAATGAAACGGCTTTTCGTAATAAATGCAACTTATGAAGTGTCCTTTCGTACAGACTTTTGACCACCAATCGTACAGACGGACACACGTTCGTCCCGGACGATCAGAACTTATGATCACTTTAAATGGCAGTTAAAATTGTCCCCTACATTGAACTGACATGTGTTCATCCGGATGAACCATAGGTTCGTAAGTTCGAAAGTTAGCATTTAAATCTACCTTATCCTTTAACCGTTCTATTCAATCGCCCCGTCATTTGAGAAACATTTCGTCTTGGACGATCCTGAGATCGTACAGACGAAGTTACTTTTAAACTCTGAAAAACTGCACGCAAACAGTTTAAAATCTGATAGTTTTGACATAATACAGAAATCGTCCCATACGAAAAGTTTTTGTCCTGGATGATTGTCACTTAAAAATTTTTATTTTGCACTCAAACAAAACTAAAATTTAAAAACACATAAAAAACAACACCAAAAATAACGATAAAACTCATACTCTAAAAGAAGAAAAATAAAAATAAAAATCACACAACCAACAAAAAAACAAACAAAACAAAAAAATAAACAAACATCAATTTTGCAAAAATATTTTTATTAAGTATTTAATCAATCACCCTAAGCCTTGTTCTTAATGCACTGAAAGTATCAAAGGCTAAAGGTTTAGTAAAAATCTCTACAAGTTGATTTTCAGTTGTAACATGAATGAGTTCAATTTCTCCCTTGGATACATGATCCCTTATGAAATGATGTCTTATGTCTATGTGTTTGGTTTTTGAATGTTGAATTGGATTTTTTGAAAGGCAAATAGCACTAGTGTTATCACAATAAATTTGTATAGTGCTTATAGTTAATCCTAAATCAATCAACTATTGTTTCAACCAAAGTACTTGTGCCACACAACTTCCTAATGCAATGTATTCAGCTTCTACAGTAGATAGGGCCACTGAATTTTGTTTTCTACTGGACCATGAAACTAATGAATTTTCAATGAACTGACATGTTCCAGAAGTGCATTTCTATCCACCCTACAACCTGCAAAGTCAGAATCTGAATAACCAATTATTTTAAATGAAGAGCTAAACTTAGGATACCAAATTCCTAAGTTCTGAGTTCCTAATAGATATCTTAAAATCCTTTTCACTGCTGTTAAATGTGATTTTTTAGGATCTGATTGAAATCTAGCACATAAATAAACACTAAACATGATATCGGGCCGGCTAGCAGTCAAGTAAAGTAAAGATCCAATTATCCCTCTAAATTTCTTTTGATCAAAAAATTTTCCCTTAGGTTCCTTATCCAACTGAACTTAGGAACTCATTGGTGTACTTACAGGTTTAGCATTATCCATTTCATACTTTTTGAGGATGTCCTTAACATACTTTGATTGACTTAGAAATGTTCCTTCGTCAATTTGCTTAATGCTAAAACCTAGAAAGTAACTTAAATCTCCCTTTAGACACATCTCAAATTCACTACTCATTATTTTAGAAAAATCATCACAAAAATTTTTATTTGAAGATCCAAAAAATGATATCATCCACATAAATTTGAACAATGAGTATATCCTTTCCACATTTCTTCAAAAAGAGAGTTGTATCCACACTTCCTTTTTCAAATGATCTTTCAAGTAGGAAAGTGCTTAATCTCTCATACCAAGCACTAGGTGCCTATTTTAATCCATATAATGCCATTTTTAATTTGAAAACATGATTTGGGTATTTAGAATTTTCAAAACCTGGAGGTTGTTCTACAAAAACATCCTCTTCAATTACCCTATTTAAAAAGGCATTTTTCACATCCATTTGAAATAATTTGAAACCTCTAAAACAGGTAAAGGCTAGCAAAACCCTAATTGCTTCAAGTCTAGCTACAGAGGTAAAAGTCTCCTCAAAATCAATCCCTTCAATCTTATTATACCCCTTAGCAACTAATCTAGCCTTATTTCTAATGACTACTCCTGAGTCATTCATTTTGTTTTTGAATACCCACTTAGTTCCACCTACACTTTGTTAAGATAGTTGCTATTTGCATGCTTTTCATTTTTGCAACTTATAAAGTTTTGATGATTTCAAACATTATTGTTCAAATGTGTAATTATCTCCTAACAATTTTGGAAGAATTGTATTTGCTCTTGTGTGTACTGACATTTCAGGAAAAAACGAACTCCAGACTACGAAGACTTCAAATTAAATTCAGCATGAGATACTTTGTAAAATTTGAAGCTTGCACTTTTCTTAGAAATCAAATTGAAAGGGAGTGATTGTATGTTGAGAAAATAAAAACATTCACACATAAGGAGATCATGTAGAATTTATACTGATCGTACAGGACGATCTTCTGTTCGTACTGGACGATCAGATAGTTATCTCCTATAGAGCATTTGGAACGAATAGGAACTTGCTTGAAATTTTTTCTAAGTCCTATTCGTCCAAGACGAAATAAAATTATCGTCCAGTACGATTGGCTCTTTGGAAAATTCTCGTCCAGACGAAATAAATTATAGTCCAGGACGATTGGGTCTCTGGAAAATTTTCGTCCAGACGGAAATAAATTATCGTCCAAGACGATCAGTCCTCGGGAAATTTTTCGTGCAGACGAAATAATTTATCGTACAGGACGATCAGTCCTCTGTAAAAATTTCGTCCAGACGAATCTATTTTCGTCCAAACGATTAACCGACTTAGGACAGTTTTCAGCAGTTTTTAGAATCGACCTTGTAATAACCGTTCGTACTGGACGAACCTAGTTCGTACAGGACGATCAGCTGTACGAAGACATTTCGTACACATATTCAAATAGGGTCATTTTAGATCGTTTAAGTAAAATCGTCCAGGACGATCCACGATCGTACAGGACGATCCACTGCGTACAGAATTGAATACTTGCAGTTTTTGGGCGGTTTTTCTTGTCTTTTATATAAATAGTTCAAATTAGACTGCCACCCAATCTTTTTGTCATTTGATCTTCGTGCCTATTGAGAGAATAGCCAAGGAGAGAGTTGAAGAGAGCATTCAAGGGAGGATTTCTACCACTGAAGCGAGAAGGCTTCACTTGGATTTCAAAGCTAAGAGTCTCTACTTGTGAATTGAGATTACTTCACTCTTTTCTTTCTTCCTTCTAGATTCTTGTGAGAAGATCTGTCAAGGAGATCAGGTTCTCTGCCGACACTTGGAGAGTGTGAACAGCCGAAGGGTTCTCTGCCCACACTAGGAGAGTGTGAAAGGACGAAGGGTTCTCTGCCCACACTAGGAGAGTGTGAAAGGACGAAGGGTTCTCTGCCCACACTAGGAGAGTGTAAAAGGACGAAGGGTTCTCTGCCCACACTGGGGATAGTGTGAAAGGACGGATGGTTCTTTGCCAACACTGGGTATTGTGTAAAAGGACGGACGGTTCTCTGCCGCACCGGGGAAAGGTGAAAAGAGTGTGTTGTAAAGGCTTCTCCGCCTTGCTGTGGGTGCAAAAGGAGAGTCACTATTGGTATTAGTGCAATACTCAGAGGGTGCCTCTGGGGAGTGGATGTAGGTCTGGTTATAGACCGAACCACTATAAATCTAGTGTCATTTACTTTACTGTTTTTACGTTTCCGCACTTTTTATTTCAGTTTAAAAAACTCTGTGGTTGAAAAACTTTTTTCTACAAAATTTAAAAGAGATTTTATTTCGGTTCAATAATATTTAAAAAGGGGTGTTAAAGTTTAACTTTGTTTTTTAAAACTACCAATTCACCCCTCTCTTGGTAGCCGTGGGACATTCACTTAGGCTTAACAACCTAATTACTAGACTCAACAAGTGGTATCAGAGCATCGTTTCAATATCATAAGTTTGAACTACTTTTTGATTAACGTAGATGGCTACTTTCGGAAACTGGAACACACCTGAGGGTTACTCTATTACTAGACCTCCACTGTTTGACAACATTCCTTTTGATTTTTAGAAAACACGCATGTCTACTTTCTTACAGTCACTTGATTATCGCATGTGGATGTTAGTCCAGGAAGGCTACACAAAACCAACTAGATTAGTTGATGGAGTAATGGTAGAAATACCTTATACTGATTGGACTGTAGAAGAACGTGACTTAGCACAATTAAATGCCAAATGTTTAAACAGTTTCTTTTGTGCTTTAAAATCTGAAAACTACATGCGGGTTTCCACTTGCAAAAGCGGTAAGGACATATGGGATAGACTTTGTATAACTTATGAAGGGTCAAATGAGGTTAAACAATCAATGCTCAATATCTTGTTACATGACTATGAATTGTTTCGCATGAAACCTAATGAATCTATTTCTGACATGTACACAAGATTTACACAAATTGTCACTTCTTTGCATGCACTTGGTAGGGAATTAACTAATGCTGAAATGGTCAATAAGATTCTTCGTTGTTTACCTACTGCTTATGATGCAAAAATTACTGCAATTACAGAGTTTAAAGATTTAAACATTTATTCTATTGACAATCTTCTTGGTTCACTCATTGCTTATGAGCAAGGAGTAAGTCAAAGAAAGATTGATGCAGGTGAACCACGAAAGGAGAAGAATATAGCACTAAAAGTGGAAGAATCAGAGAGTGAACACTCACAAACTGAGGATGAAGATGATGTTGCACTAATGACTAGACAATTCAGAAGCTTTTTAAAGAGGAAGCAGAAGAAACGCCAACTATGGAATAGAGGTAAGTTTAACAGAAATGGCAAGGTTTCTAATGAAGTGATTTATTATGAATGCAGGAAACCATGTCATATCAAGACTGATTGCCCAAAACTCAAAGCCACTCCTGCTAAGGAGAAGGTGGAGGAGAAACCTATGGTAAAGAAGGGCAAGAAAAAAATTTCAAAGAGCTTTCTGGGCAGACTCAGCTTCAGACTCATCTGAGACAGAAAAAGAAGAAAAAGTCACTAATCTTTGCTTGATGGCAGACAATGTAGATCACTCAGATCAAGAAGAGGATTACTCTCACACAAGACCTCGTGGGAGCATATGGTACCTGGATAGCGGATGTTCAAAGCATATGACTGGAGACACTACACAATTCATATCGCTAGAAGCCAGGAATGGAGGCAAGGTTACACTTGGAGATAATACCACAATGAAAGTGGTTGGATCAGGTATGATTGGTAATTTCAAAAACTTTTTTATAGACAATGTGCTATTGGTTGAAGGCTTAAAGCATAATTTGTTAAGTATAAGTCAGCTATGTGATAAAGGTTATAATGTGAAATTTTTACCTACTAGCTGCATATTAAGCCTAAATGGGAAAGAAGTTTTAAAGGGAAAAAGGGTAAACAATGTTTACATGCTAGATTTGAATTCATTTCATACTCCTATTGCTTTCTGTTTGAAAACTGTTTCTGATGAATCTTGACTTTGGCATAGGAGACTTTGTCATTCTAGTATGAAAAATCTTAGGAGAATTACCCAAAAAAATTTAGTAAGAGGTATAACAAAACTAGACTTTACTAAGGACCATCTTTGTGATGCATGTCAATTAGGAAAATAAGTGAAGTCCTCTTTTAAGTCCAATAATGATCTTAGAACTAGTAAACCATTGGAAATTCTTCACATGGATCTTTTTGGACCAGTAGGAACTATAAGTCTAGGAGGGAAGGTATACGGATTTATTATTGTGGATGATTTCTCTAGGTTCACTTAGGTTAGATTTCTTTTTCATAAAAGTGAATCATTTGAGGAATTCAGAAATTTTTCAACTTGGATTCAGAGAAAATTAGGATGTGAAATAATGTCTATACAAAGTGATCATGGAGGAGAATTTGAAAATGAAAGATTTAAAAATTTTTGTAAAGAAAAAGGGATTGATCACAACTTTTCTGCTCCTAGAACCCCTCAACAAAATGGGGTAGTTGAAAGGAAAAACAGAACATTAATAGAAGCTGCCAGAGCAATGTTGGCAGAATACTCTCTTCCTAAATATTTTTGGGCTGAGGCGGTTAGCACTGCATGTTATGTTCTGAATAGGGTGAATGTGAGATCAAATTTAAATAAAACACTCTATGAGTTACTAAAAGGTAGAACACCAAATTTGTCTCATTTGCATGTTTTTGGTTGCAAGGTGTTCATTCATAACAATGGAAAATCTGCCTTAGGAAAATTTGATCCAAAATCAGATGAAGGAATTTTTGTTGGATATTCAAGTGTTGGAAAATCTTATAGGGTATTCAACAAAAGAACTTTAGTTATTGAAGAAACCACACATGTTGTATTTGATGAATCTGAAATTTTAAAAGAGCCAAATATTGTTGAAGAAGAAATTGAGGAAAACTCCCAAAAGATTGATAGATTAAATTTGGAAGAAAATGTAGAAGAAAACTTTGAAAGAGAAAACCCTTTGCCTAGAGATTTGAGATTTTCTAAAAACCACCCAAGAGAATTAATTATAGGAGAACCTAGTGAGGGTGTTAAAACTAGGCGTGGATTAAATAAGGAAGTCAATCATTCAGCCTTTATTTCAACCATAGAACCCACTAATATTGATCAGGCACTTTCTGATGAATTTTGGATATTGGCCATGCAAGAAGAGTTAAATCAATTTGTAAGAAATAAAGTTTGGGAATTAACTACAAGGCCAAAAGATCAAAGTGTTGTTGGAACAAAGTGGGTGTTCAAAAATAAAATGAATGACTCAGGAGTAGTCATTAGAAATAAGGCTAGATTAGTTGCTAAGGGGTATAATCAAATTAAAGGAATTGATTTTGAGGAAACCTTTACCCCTGTAGCAAGACTTGAAGCAATTAGAGTTTTACTTGCCTTTGCTTGTTTTAAAAGTTTTAAATTGTTTCAAATGGATGTCAAAAGTGCCTTTTGGAATGGTGTTATTGAAGAAGATGTTTATGTAGAACAACCTCCAGGATTTGAAAATTCAAAATACCCAAATCATGTTTTTAAGTTAAAAAAGGCATTATATGGATTGAAATAGGCACTTAGGGCTTGGTATGAGAGATTGAGCACTTTCCTACTTGAAAGATCTTTTGAAAAAGGAAGTGTGGATACAACTCTCTTCTTAAAGAAATTTGGAAAGGAAATACTCATTGTTCAAATTTATGTGGATGATATCATCTTTGGATCTTCAAATAAAAATCTTTGTGATGATTTTTCTAATACAATGAGTAGTGAATTTGAAATGAGTCTAATGGGAGATTTAAATTACTTTCTAGGTTTTAGCATCAAGCAACTTGAGGAAGGGACATTTCTTAGTCAAACCAAATATATTAAGGACATCCTCAAGAAATATGAAATGGACAATGCTAAACCTGTTGGTACACCAATGAGTTCCTCAGTTCAGTTAGATAAGGACCTTAAGGGAAAATCTGTTGATCAAAAGAAATATAGAGGGATTATTGGATCTTTGCTTTACTTGACTGCTAGCCGACCAGATATTATGTTCAGTGTTTGCTTATGTGCTAGATTTCAATCAGATCCAAAAGAATCACATTTGACAGCAGTGAAAAGGATTTTAAGATACTTACTAGGAACTTAAAACTTAGGAATTTGGTATCCTAAGTTTAGCTCTTCATTTGAAATTATTGGTTATTCAGATTCTGACTTTGCAGGCTATAGAGTGGATAGGAAAAGCACTTCTGGAACATGTCAATTCATTGGAAATTCATTAGTTTCTTGGTCCAGTAGAAAACAAAATTCAGTAGCCCTATCTACTGCAGAAGCAGAATACATTGCATTAGGAAGTTGTGTGGCACAAGTACTTTGGTTAAAACAACAGTTGATTGATTTAGGATTATCTGTAGGCACTTTTCAATTTATTGTGACAATACTAGTGCTATTTGCATTTCCGAAAATCCTATTCAACATTCTAGAACCAAACACATAGATATAAGACATCATTTCATAAGGGATCATGTATCCAAAGGAGAAATTGAACTCACACATGTTTCAACTGAAAATCAACTTACAGACATTTTTAGAAAACCTTTAGCCCTTGATACCTTCAGTACTTTAAGAACAAGGTTAGGTGTTATTGATTTAAATGCCTAAATAAAATGTCTTTGCAACATTGATGTTTATGTTTTTGTTTTGTTTTTGATTATGTGAATTTTTGTGTGTTTTGAATGAATTTGTTTTTTAGTGTAAATTTTTTTTATTGTATGTTTTCTGTGTTTCTTTTAAAGTTTGGTTTGATTTTCTTAAATTAAAATTCAAAAATTCAAAAATTGGAGGAAATCGTCCGGGACGACTTTTGGTTCGTACTGGATGATGTGAGAAAAATTGGTTTGCGTGCATTTTACCAGTTTTGAGAGCAGTTTTTAATTAAATCGTCTGTACGATCTGAATATCGTCCAGGACGAACTTTTTTCCTTTTCTCAAACGTCGGGACGATTGAATGCAGCGGTTGAGTGGATAAGACAGTTTTTAATATGGATTTCGTCTGTACGAAATTTTGGTTCGTCCAGACGAACATATGTCGTTTCAGTGTAGGGGACGGTTTTCAAAAGACATTTAAACGAGTTATTTCTAGATCATCTGTACGAACTTTTGTTCGTATGTACGATCGGTCAAGTCAAAGGTCTGTACGAAGGGACGCATCGTAAGTTGTGTTGATTACGAAAAGCCATTATATTTTGGACAAATTTGATCATCTGTACGAAATAATTTTCGTCCAGACGAACGATTATTTTCGTCCAGGACGAACGTATCGTTTTCTTTAAATATGAAGGCTTTCTAACTCAACAATCACACT
Source organism: Dendrobium nobile (assembly GCA_022539455.1). Lineage (NCBI taxonomy): Eukaryota > Viridiplantae > Streptophyta > Magnoliopsida > Asparagales > Orchidaceae > Dendrobium > Dendrobium nobile. The sequence goes on from CM039733.1 coordinate 25,272,028, forward strand.
TTCAAACTTTTCTTTCAATCCCTTTCTACTTCAAATTGTCAATGGCCTCCTCAAGCAAAAGACAAAAGGTGTTAGCGAAAAAGCCGAATAGGAATGCCTCGGAAAACTTCCTTTCTAAGGCAAATGAGGAATCATTTTCTCGTTTTGCTTCCGCAAAAATAACTCCATCTCGCATCTTAATCCAAAGCGAGATATATTTTAAGGTAATACACCTTTTTGCCTCAACCCAATTCCATTTCATACTTTCTCTCGTCCATTTCTACAACAAGCAAACATTTCTCTACTTTCTAGCCAACATGAGTTTTAACTCCAACCACTCTTCCATTAGTTCCTTTGTATTCAAGCAAAAAGTAGAAATCACCAAGCATGACATCTGTGCATTTCTAAACCTAAGGACTGAAGGATATAGAGCTCACACCCTTATGACCGAAAACACAATCAGATGGGAAGATGTCAATAGGGTAATTAGAAAAAGTGGCGTAACCTATCATATTGCTAGAGTATCTGGGATGACCCAAAATGCCCGTATCATCCAGCATATCCTTAGATCTTCAATCATTCCTAAAGCTGGTGATAGGATAAACATTACTCCTCTCCTTTCTGTTCTAACCTTTTTGATTATGGATCGTCGCCCTATCGACGAAGCCCAACTTATCATAGATCATCTCTATAGGCTTTCAGAAATAGAACATGCTGAACAGAAGAGGAAAAAGAATATTTCTTTGGGACATTTAATTACCTACATTTTGGAGAAGAAATATAATTTGGTGCATCCTGATGAAGAATATGAAGAGCCAGTTTACTATAATGATGCATCCTTCAGATTGCTCTTCAGGGAGGAAAAAGAAAAAGAAAAAGTGCATGCCAGTGCTTCAGAAGAAGAAGAAGAAGAAGGAGCGTAAACCTCTGCACCTCAGTCAGATTATCAGAATCTAATTGAGAAATTTGATAGATTAGAGACTCATATTGATCAAAGGTTTGATCAATTTGATGCTCAACTTGTGCAGCAACAACATGACATTGGTATAATTAGAAATGAAGTACATGATATCAATACCAATGTAATGTTGATGGCCTCCTACTTTAACCTTTTCGGTGGCATTCCTCCTCCTCCTCCTCCAGAACAGTAGAGATGAATTTCTGTGTCTTTGTTGTACTCGTGTTGTAGTTGTTATTTAATGTTTATGTTAAGTGTTTGTTTGTCTTTTCTTTTAAGTTGTGTTTAGATATTATGAAATGTGTAATCCTTTCATAAATATCAATGCATTTCGTACTTGTTTCAATGTTGATTTGTTATTAAAATGTGGTTAATTTTTATGAATTTCATTAGTATTATTTAATCTTCATAGTGCTTAAATTAGATTGTAATTTGAGATTATCTACATTAGAAAATCTAGTCTTTCTAAATTTAAAAGTTGTTTATAACTTGTTGTAATTAGAACTTTTAAATTCATGTCTATTCATTTAGACTACATAAAAGTTAATATTATTATTGCAATTTAGATGTTGTCTTATTTTGTATTTCCTAGCTCAATTAATATTTATGCACTTAGAAAAATTTGAGATTCTAGATTATTGTCTTTGGAAAGAATTCAATTACTCTTGAAAATTGTACAAATGTACAAAATCAAAAGGAATGCACAACAAAGTTGCAAATGTGAAAAAGAGGCACAAAATAAGCCCAATAAAAAAAGATGCACAAAAATGTGCCACCTATATGAAAAAGATGTACAAAAATGTGCCACCTATATGAAAAAGATGCGCAAAGCGCCACTTGTGGTAATTCTCTTCTTTTCAAATTCTTTCAATCTCTTAATTCAAATTGATCTTATGTTTATTTATATTCTTTTGAGCTTTGAAATATCAAATTTTTCTTCATCTCTCTAGTAATGATTTTCTATATTGGAACGTCTAAATTGAATCATGTCTTTGCTAAATTCTTCTTACTTACAATGTTATATCACTTTTTAAATTTCATGAATTTCTATGATTGACCTAATGTTTTTAATTTAAAATTGCATACCTTGTATCAATCACCATTTAGATTAAATGTTCAAATGAATTTCATACAATTACTTACATTTCTTGTCTATTTCTTCTTCACTTTTTGTTGTTGTCAAAAAGGGGGAGAAATCATTGTGTTTGTATGCTTTGTTTGTTCATATGTTCATATGTTTGAGTTTCTAGTTTATTTTAGTTTATTTTTTTGAAAAATAATTTTTTTTTATGCTTCAAATTGCCTCCTTATTTTCATGTATTCATCAATTCAGGGGGAGTTTTGGAGATAGAAAGATTTGTTTAAATTGAAATCATACAAACAATAATTGTTTTGCCATCATCAAAAAGGGGGAGATTGTTAAGATAGTTGCTATTTGCATGCTTTTCATTTTTGCAACTTATAAAGTTTTGATGATTTCAAACATTATTGTTCAAATGTGTAATTATCTCCTAACAATTTTGGAAGAATTGTATTTGCTCTTGTGTGTACTGACATTTCAGGAAAAAACGAACTCCAGACTACGAAGACTTCAAATTAAATTCAGCATGAGATACTTTGTAAAATTTGAAGCTTGCACTTTTCTTAGAAATCAAATTGAAAGGGAGTGATTGTATGTTGAGAAAATAAAAACATTCACACATAAGGAGATCATGTAGAATTTATACTAATCGTACAGGACGATCTTCTATTCTGTTGACCTCGATTTTGCCCAAACCCTTGGTCAAAGGGTTGACTTGGTCAAATTGACCAAGTCAGACCCCAAGACCCTCTCCAATAGGCTCGTGGGGTCGAGTCGAGTCTGTTGAGCCCGAGCTTGGACCATGGGTCAACCCGGTTGACCAAGTCAACCAGAGTTGACCAATTTGGACCCTTTGAGCCCAAAATCAATTCTAAATTAATTTCATGGATTTCATGGCTCGATCCCCACTCTCCCTTGATCCCTTGACTAGTTTGACCAAGTCAAACTCTGACTTGGTCAAATCAGCCCCTTGATAAGTCAAATCGGTATATTTAAGTGGATTTAAGAGCCATTTAATGCGTTTAAAGGCTCTAATTCAATTCCCTTGGATTCAAAATCAAAACCACGGCCTGATTAGACGAATTTCCCTCCTAATTAGCATCGTTATTAGTGCATATTAATCCAAATAAAATATCCCCCATGAATGCTCTTCGCACCTAGAATTTGTGGTTAAAATTTCATGTTGATTGGTTGAGTATCGAGCGAGAACAGGCCGAAAAACACCCCTAGGGCTCGGGACCGGCATTGCTTGCGTGGCGTCTCCCCTCAGCCATCGATCTGATGATGGACGGTTGAGATCCCGCCATCCTGAGCCTCGTCCGACAGCGCGTGTATTCGGGAGGGATCGGATCACCGTCCGGCTCGATCACAGCCGTCCATCCGAGACAGCGGAAGATCGGACGGCGGGATTCTTCCGCCGACGTGTTTAAGTGACGCCACGTCACTTGACCGCCGCCGTTAATCACACGGCGATGTTTGCACCGGCGGCGCAATCATTGGAAGACGCGTCCCGGAACCGCGGAGCCAATCCCGGGGCGCCACGTAGCCCTAGCCGCTGAAATTCGTTTTAAATATTCTTTAAATTATTTTAAATGTATTTTAAAATCCAAAAATCTTTCAAAATTTGTAGAAAATTCGTTTTTTGTCCGATTTTGACGTGCAATACCTCGTTTTGCTCGTATTTGTTTTCTCTACCCTATAAAATTTTTTTTTTATAAAAATAATGAATATATTTTTATTTATTAATAAAACAGTACAAATAGCTTTTACATTTAATTTATTTATATTATTATTTTATTATTATTATTAGTATTATATTATACTATTATTTTTTTTAAGATTAGTGTTTTACTGTTTTAAGGTTATTATAATTATGTTTATTATTATTAAGTATTATCATTATTATTATCATTACTTCTTTTAAAATTATTTTAAAAATAGACTTTAATGCCTTTTAAACTTCAAAAATTCATATCTCTCTCGTTTTCGCTCCGGTTTTAACGCACAACGTCTTGTTTTGAACGTATTTAGATTCTGCACTTTCTGGAATTGGTTTTATTTGAAATTTGTGGGTCTGTGTGCAATTATTTTCAAAACAGTAAAACAGTAGTATTTAAAAATACTTAATTATTGCCTTTCAACTTCGAAATTACATAACTTTGTCGTTTTAAGTCCGCTGTCGACGTACAGCACCTTGTTTTGTATGTACTCTGAATCCTGCATATTTTGGAACTATTTTCAGATAAAAAGTTTGTCTGTATCTCCTGTCATTTCAAAAACAGCAAAACTACACTATTTTAAAATATTATTTTATTGTACTTAAACTTCAGAAATTCGTATCTTCGCCATTTTAAGTCGGATTTTGACGTATAACCCCTCGTTCTTTTCAGAAAAGCGAGCTTTATGTTTTGAAACCATTTCCAGCCCTCGATTTTGGCTGTTTTGACCAATCACTATTTGGATTCGATTATTCGAGTATTTTTGATATTAAATATTAATTATGATAATTATTTTCAGGATACAAAATATTTTCAAATCGCTTGAGACTTCGTTAGGGTGGTCAGCGGGTTTCCCTATACTTATGTATTATAAATTGGATTAGTTTCAATTATTTTATTTTCCAAAAATATATTTATATCTATAAGTACTTTTAAACTATTTTAAAACTACTTATATATAAATCCTAATTTGGGAGACCCGCTATTTCATGAAATTTTAGACATGGATCTTATGTATGAAGAGCAATCATGGGGGAGTGGGTTAGTGAATGGTTGAGTCCCAATCATTCACTAATCCTTTCTTTAGGTGTCTTTACTTTCTTATTATTCATAGTTTGCATGTGTAGGTCGCACCACGAGCACTTAGCCTAGGCTCTCCTAGATTTAAGGACATGGTGTGTTTATTTCATTTTTGTACTCCCTTGCATTTATTACCTGAAGGGTTAGACTAAACATCACTTTAAACTCTTACAACGTAGTGACACCCTAAGGACAAAAATTAAGGACCCGTCTAGCGAACTTAGAAGTTTTCTAGGAACTAGGATAGATCCCGAATTGACATGAAAACTTCAACATTTAAACCTAGTGACATCATAAACCCCTCATAATTTCCTAGGAATTTTTAGGGCTAGTTAGAACCCTTAATTAACTAACCCTAATCAACCCATTAATTAAGGCCCCGAGACCTTCCGAAAAATACAATAAATACATTTTAGGTCAGAAAATTACCCATAATATCTCAAACTGACCAGAACCCGACCCTTGACTTTAGATAAATAGGGCTCCCTAGTTTGACTTTAGGTTGACCCCTAATTTGACCATAGGTGGAAATTACCTTTTTGCCCCTGATAAATCATTAAAAATTATTAAAAATCCCAAATCTTCTCCAAACCCTAGGGGATCACTTTCTCAGGTCATCCCTGACTTTTGGGAGTGATTCGACTCAGTTTGGGGCGGATTTGGGCCAAAATTGCAAAATAGGGCCTTCTCTTTATTAATTTAAAAATTTCCATAAATACCCCGATTTTAGAAAATTCATAACGAATTGTAGAAAAATCCAAATTAGGCAAACTCACTTGCATTAGACTCCTATTAGGGTCTAGTATTTATGAAAAATATTATATGTCCAGAAACTCACCTAAATTAGAAAGTCAACTTTTTGGTCAACCTTAGTCTATAGGATAGGGCCCGAAACTTAGAAAATTCATAACTTTGCCTAGAGACCTCCAAATCTAGTGTACTACCAGTCTAACTACTCGTATTCTGGTCTAGTATTTTCCTAAGGTGGTAAGAATCCCATAGCTAGCCTATTTCCCATAGTGACCTTTTGGACCCTTAGCTTAGTTCAGAGGAGGATCTAGAACTTTCTAAAATTAGCTAATATCACCTAAACTTTAAATATCAGTATCCTAAGCTCTTAAAACTGATCAACAAACTGAAATAATTAAAATAGATCCTAATCCCTTAATATTTGAATTTCAACTAAAATCTCTCTTTCTGGCCTATAACATACCTAAACTCTAGATAACTTTAACTAACTACCCAGCTTAGGACTTATCCAATCCACACTAGCCTTACACACACATAGAAATGTTTGCTAGGGCACCACTTCTAGACCTAAGTTAGGCCGCTGGATTTTACTTTTCTGCTGTGTGCCGGAGCTTTCGTGGATTTCATTGCATGCTGTTTGAAAAATGATTGGAGTGTTTGCTTACTTTTTCTGCACTCTGGATGTGAACGCTAGACTTACCCATAGGTTAGGAGCGCCATATATATATTGTTCTTCCGTGCAGGTGGCCATGCTCAAGCTAATAAAAGGGGGGAGCAATATCATGATTTCTAATAATATTTTATGCAGGTGCTTTCTCAGCTCCCCCTAAATAAAAATGAGGGCTAAATTAATTATAACTGCACATGTGGAGCTGCTTAGCCCTCAAAATTAAGAGCATGGCTTGGCACAGGGTCAATGATGTTAGCATTTTCATTTTCATATAAACTGCTTGGGATGATTTTTACTAGGATAACCTTGCAGGAATTCTTAGATTTACTGTTTTCAATTCATGTAAAATTTGTAATAATTGTTAAGAGTTGTGAAAACAACTATGAGTTAGGATATTCTTATCCAGCTCGGATTCTAAAAGAAGAAGGCATCCCTAAGGGGAGAGTCTTCTTCCATTTGGAAGATCGAGCTGGATGGCTTTAGATATCCAAAGAGAAAAGGCAATACCCCATATTGGGGGAATTGTCTCTTCGTTTGGATATTCAAGCCACGACGGATCCAAGGAGTCCAAGGAGGAGATTTCCAAGGAGCCCGAGGAGGAGAATTCCAAGGAGCCCAAGGAGGAGTTATCCAAAGAAGGCTAAAGATTGAAGACCCAATATCCCACTCAAAGTTGTTGGCGTCTGTCATAGGCTTAGAAATCCGAGTTGTTGGCAGTGGTGCCCGGCCACTTTACTTCATGCATATCTAGGGTGTAATAAGGGCAATTTGCCTATGGCCATTTAGTTAATTAATTTTTGGATTTAGATTGATGTGTTTACCTGATTGCGCAGTAGAAATACTTGCTTTTCCTAGGTATCTTTTCTTGCATGTCGCTTTTGTTTTCGCCTGGATTTCGTTAGGCTCTTTAAGGACTGCAAAATCTTTTCTACTCATAACCAAAATTTAATATTTAAGTTTTAAATAACATAGAAATCTAACGAACCTAGGGAATTGCCGGAACCGTCCGGGGTCGCATGCATATTACTGCATTCTTCTTTCCTTGCTATAAGACATCTCCCTGCCTGCGGGTAGAGTCCGGATAATCTGGCCTATGAGGATGAAGTGCCGGACCTAGGGAGACCCAGTCTTTTCTAAAAATTATTTTATATTAAGCCTGTTTTTAAAATCCAAAGCATTCATGAGCTGACATTTCAACTAGCATGCATTGCATTAGCAACCAACTAATTAAAATTTAATTGCATTAGCTAGGAGCATCTGACCCACATAAGTCCAGGACCACTTAGGAAATCCTCTAGATGTCGGTCCTATTTCCAATAACTGTACTACCCACCCATCTTTCATAATTGACTTGATAGCATGGTTTTGAATCGATTAGGTGGTTAGCTGGCTCCCCTATCCAGGCCGGGGTAAGTCCAGGTTTTGCATTGCATTAGCTAGGACACTGGTCTTAGTGTGTGTCGAACACTAAGTCCAATCTAGATTTAGGGTTCGAGGCTACTACACTCGGTCTCGTAGTATGCCTTAAATAGCAGGTAGGTCCCTTCTTTTCAGGGACCCTAAATCCTACTTATCCGCGTCACAGGATGACGCCACCTCCATCCCTTCTCTCACGCGTGTGAACGAGTGCTTGATTTATTTTATCTAGTTTCTGTTTAGTACCCTAGAGCCTCCGAATGCTGGTATGAGCCACGCATGTTTGATTCAGCCCTTTGGGACATTTTCTTCCTTTTTGAGTAGGATTTCCTAGTCTACCCCTTCGTGCCGATCCCACTTTAAGAGAGGATAATGTATGATCCTTAATCGAGAGTTTTCTCAGGCTCCGGCCTGGGATGTAATTAACCACGGGGGCTTGCGCCCGTGGGAAACTTGGTTCCCACAATCTACTAAACCCCATTCGAACTTTTTCGGATGGGGGAAACCCGTGATTAGATCGTGTATATTACTACCCATCGAGGTGTGTCGGCGACAGCCTCTATCCTCAATGGTTAGTCGTATGCACGATCCAATCTGTCCCTTCCAATTGACCCGTTCACGCGGTGTTCTTTCGGAGGTCCACAGGTTTCTGGCGACCACGGTGGGACCAGTTTCTCTCTCCATCTTTGGATTCTATATTATCCTTTCTGGTGTGTACTCCGGGATTGGTACTCCTTAGATTAGGACCGTCCCACTCTTAGTTAGGGTCTTTCCTTAGTTAGGGTTTCTCCCCTTTAGCTAGGGTTCTCCCTACTCCACTTCTTTCCAGCCTAGCAGGCTATTCCGTCCCTTTATTAATTCTTATCTGTCGAATCCACTCTTATCAATCAAATCCTTCACTCTTTTGTGATTTCAATTTTAACTAATTCTTTTCACTTTCTTTTCTTGGCAGCAGTGCCATGGCTCGTTCAGCCCCTTCCGTTACCTTTGCTTTTGATTCGGACGCGCGGGTGACTCTCTCTGAGTCCCTGCTCGCTAGTCCGCTAGTGGAAGGAATCACTTTTGGTTCCTTCACTGACTCGGCCTTCGTCACTCTTGGCGGGCCGACCCCGGCCGAGGCTGCTGCATTCTCTCCTCCTCAGAGGAGAGGGCGCGCAGCCATGCGCCCGTTTGGACGTCCTGCTGCTCGACGCCCAGCCCGAGCACCACGTCCTGTTCCTGTTCCTGCGCAGCCAGTGTGCATTGTGGCTAGGCGACCAGTGCCTAGGCCACACCCGGTTCCAGTTCGTCCTGTGGTTAGGCGTCCAGTGCCTGCCGCGCCTACTGCTCAGGTTGCCCCGGCCCCTCAGCGCCGGCAGCCTGCTGCAGTAGTTCCACCTGTTCGTGCAGCGGTCAGGCGACCTGCGCCCGCCGCTCCTGTTGCACAGGCTGCCCCGGCCCCTCAGCGCCGGCAGCCTGTTGCTGTTACTCCGACTGTTCCGGCGGAAGTACCTCGCGTTCGGGTTGCCCCTCCCGCTTCCACTAGGAAGAGGGGTGCCCAGACCGAGGTGCCTTCGCCCTCTTCTGGCCGGGTTTCTGTTTTTGCTCGGCTTTCTCACCCTGAGACTGCCGGGCAGACCCCGGCACTTCCAGTCGTCCCTGTTCCCCCTGCCCCTCCGGCAGTGGGTTCAGATGTTCCTTCCGCCTCCACCTCCGGCCTTAAGAGAAGGGCCCGGAGGAATAGGAACAGGAGGTTGCGTCTAGCTGCATCAGAGGCAGAGAGGCAGCGGATGGCAGATGCCGTTAATCATGATGAGTTAGTTCAGAGGCAGACGAGAGTGGCTCCCAGGCAGCGGAGGCCACGTCCAGTTGTTGAGGCACCTACTCCAGAGGTGATGGTAGCCCCCGAGTTGGAGGCAGTTCAGGGAGGACGCTTCTCCCCACTGACGCATAGTGGAGATGAGGAGGACGTTGCCAGTATAGCGGCGGCTCCTCCTGTCGCCACTACTCTACCCCGAGCTAGGTTACCCAGGGACGCTGGTGTCCGAGCCCTCACTCAGAGGATTCGGAACATCGTCCGCTTAGCTCGTGGCAGAGGGCCCGTCAGTCGGGAGGGCTTACTCCGTCAGATTTCTCGGGCTACCTTTCAGTTACGACGACAGACTGCGAGGAGGCTTTACAGTTGGCAGAGGGGGCAGACACCGCAGCAGCCAGCACAGACAGTTCCAGCAGTTAGGCCGCCAGCAGGTGCTCCTGTGGTAGGACGACGCCCACGTCGTCGAGGACGGAGACAGCAGCAGGAGCCTGCCCGGCCTCAGGTCAGTTCAGAGGTGATAGCCCCAGAGCAGCCAGTTGCTAGTGCAGTACCCCGCCGTAGGAGGTGGGTTTGGAGACGTCGACATGCGGACACCCCTGTCGGCCCTGTTCAGTTAGTTGAGTCAGCACCACTGGCAGAGACAGAGCAGCCAGATGAGGCAGTTGGTCAGATGGATTTGACAGTTCCTTCCGGGTCTGATGCAATCGATGATGGTTCAGTTTCTACCCCAGACAGATCGCCAATACGGATTGAGACAGAGTTAGCCCCTAGCCCTCATAGGATCACCTCTCCTATGAGCCCGTACATAGAGGCGATGCGACGAGCCTTTTTAGATGACGATGATACACTAGTGGAGTCCGATGAGGAGGTGTCAGTACACCGGGTTTGTGTGGTTACCCGTAGGGGTCACTCGGATGAGAGAGAGCCCGAGGACCAGGATGAGCAGGGAGAGCCCGAGGTGGGTGGATCTCTCAGATCAGTTGACACAGATGCTACGGTCCTGAACCTTCAGACACAGATGGCAGAGATGGCCAGAGCCATGGCAGCCATGACAGCACAGTTGACAGCCTTGGGGGCGGTGCCCCAAGTGGCAGGGGTAGCCGCTACCAGTACTTCCAGAGATCAGCCAGTTGTGCCCCCAGTTACACTAGACCCCCTGAGAGTGGAGAGGGTCCAGAGAGCAATGCCTACAGCACCTTCAGTGGTTCAGAGTCAGCCAGCTCAGTTGTCAGCGAGTCAGCTTCAGGATCTGATTGCCCAGAAGGTAGAGCAGGCCATTTCCTCCAGAAAGACTGGAGAGTCAGTTAGTAGAGGGCGGCCTTACCCGATAGAGTACGAGCAGGAGCCCTACCCTCCTGGTTTCATCCCCCCTAGGTTCAGAGTATTCGACGGGTTTGGGAACCCGAGGCAGCATGTGGCTCAGTACCGGGCCATATGTTGCAATATAGGAGGGAGTGATCCACTGATGTTGAGATTGTTCGTTAGCAGCTTGGCGGGGGTGGCGTTTACTTGGTACGCCGACCTCCCCAACGACTCAGTCAGGACTTTCGCAGAGCTGGAGTAGTTGTTCATCCAGAGGTTTGTCAGCACTGAGCACAGAGTTACAGTTGGAGAGTTAGTAGTCACCAGACAGAGGCCTAGAGAGTCACTCACAGACTACATAGTTAGATGGAGGAATTTGAGTTTGCAGTGCGAGCCACAGTTGCAGGAGCAGCACGCAGTTGAGATCTTGTTGAAGAACATAGATGGTCCCATAGCTCCATACCTGAAGGGTTTCACCATACGGACCTTTCAGAAGCTACTGACCAAGGTCACCAGCCTACAGGACAGCATACCCGATGCAGTCCCTCCTAAGGCTGAGAGTCAGCCTTCACGCAGACCTCAGCGGCAGGAGTTTTCAGGAGCACCTCCACCCAGGAGAGGGGAGGTACACAGTACTCAGGGACCAGCAGATAAGGGCAAGAGGCCCTTAGGCAGTTCAGCACCTCCACAGCAGTCACGCTCAGCTAGTCAGTCACACTCAGCTAGTCAGCCAGCAGCACAGCCCAGGACCTCCCGTAGGACTCCAGAGAGTCAGCAGTCCTTACAGGAGAAGCTTAGTAAGGAATACCCCTTTAAAAGGGAAAGTGTGAAGAAAATATTTAAATTCCTTACTAAGAAGAACATACTTACCTTTCCCAGCAGTAGTAGAGTGGAGGAGGAGGGTCAGACTGACAACCCACTCTATTGCCCTTACCATAGATGTGTTGGGCATGTTCTAGAGGATTGCTTTGTGTTCAAGGACAAGGTCGAGAGGTTGATGGCCACAGGACAGATACACCTCCAGGACAGCGACCTAGTGCAGCCCAGGGGCAAGGGCCCTCAGACAGTTCAGATGGTTTCCAGTCCCAGCCACAGTCCCAGTCAGGCTGACAGTCAGGGCAGTAGTGGCAGTTTACCCCAGAGTTCTGAGGGAGAGTGGCAGTTAGCACTCTCCAAGAAGACCAGGAGGATGATAGACCGTGCAGTTCAGAGTTCAGAAGCAGTTGAGAAGAGGCCACCACAGGCCAAGTCGACAGTTGCCCCTGCAGTTACTGCTCCAGCACTTGTACCTTCTTCTTCTTCTCTTTCTGTTGTAGTGCCTACTGAGCACATTTCTTTTTCTTCTGATGTATGTAATAAGAAAATGTATGAAAGAGAAAAATATGTTGTAACCTCTGAGGGGAAGACAGGGTTCCTTCCAGCACTTACGCTGAAGGACTTTGTTCTCCCTTCATTTGATGAAGAAATAATAGAAGAAGGTGATTCTGGCTACTTCTGGTGTTCTTTTCCTACTGCTTTTACTACTGTTTCTACTTCTACTAGCACTCAGTCTTCTCATGCTTTACATGTTTCTTATAATATGGATGATTCTAGTGAAGAGTCTGAGTCTGAGTATGAAGATGAATCAGTCTTTGTGATACCAGAGGGTGGATGTTACATGGATTCAGAAGATGAATCCGAGAACCCACTCTCAATACTTTCCTTAGAACCAACACCTGCCATCACCACTGAACTAGAGGAATCTCCTGTTGAGGATGACTCGATACAGGAAGTTCATCTACGTTCAGGGAAGGTCCTTCCACCTAGGTTGGCTAAAAATACAAAAGATAAAAATATCATTACCCAGCAGGATGACTCTATCCCTTCCTCCCAAGAGCAGCCTAAGGAGAAAGGGAAAGGCCCTCAGCTGGAGGTTGATTACAATGTGTTGGCCCATCTAAGGAAAATTCCCTCTCTTCTTAGTGTCTATGACGCTTTGATGTTGTCACCTGACTTGAGAGAGACACTGGTGAAAGCCTTGCTTGAACCAGAGACTTATCAAGCATTCTTTACTTCCGACCCTGATGATGGGGCATGGCATTCGTACAACACGCCATGCATCACTTTCTCTAGTCGTGACCTTCTGTTAGGGACCACTGAGCACAATCGTCCCTTGTATGTCACTGCTGAAGTCAATGGTTATGAGTTGAACAGGGTCCTCATAGATCAAGGAGCTTCAGTAAACATACTAACTCATGAAACTTTGAAGAGCCTCTCCCTAGGTCATCTGAAGCTCACTTCTGACAAGATCATGTTGAAAGGCTTCAATGACCAAGGCCAGCGAGCTCTAGGGGCTATCACCCTGCCTCTGAAATTTGGAAATTTTCTAACTGAGGCAAAGTTTCATGTGATTGAGGCTGATACTTCATACAAGGCTCTCTTAGGAAGGCCTTGGATCCATGAGTATGGAATGGTACCCTCTACCTTGCACCAATGTATGAAGTTTCTGAGGAATGATGTTGAGTATACCATTCTTGGAGATACCCAGCCCTTTTCCGTGCATGAGATCTCTATGTATGACGATGCCGAGTACTACGTACCTCGGAAGACTCGTAGAGCTCCACCTGCTCAGTCCCCAGTGATACCTGATACTGTTGTACAGGATCCTACGCAGCCACCTGCACAGGGTCCTATACAATCGTCAGTACAGGGTCCATCACAGGTTGGTATCGAGCCAGGTGTTCCCACTGCCCATGCTGATGGAGATCCCTCTCAGTTTGCAGTGAGGCACGACGTTCCCCCTAGTAGAGGTAGGGGAGGACGAGGTAGGGGTAGAGGTAGAGTTTCGATCCGCGAGCCGTGGAATCACGACACTCGAACTCCCCCTCCTCCACACCTTTACACTTCTTCTTTGACTGTAGAGTCCGACTCTTCTGACGATGAAATGACCGATATCCTTCAGCGTCCAGTCACCTCACTACCTCCATATTCCGCCGGCTATGATTCAAGACCTACTCTTTGTAGCCACTTGATACCTGAAGGTGGGTTGATTATTGATATTAGCTCAGACGAGGAAGAAGACTTCCGACGTCAGACTACTACAAGACAACCTTCCCCCCATCAGATACGCGGGATAGGAGTCGGGGATTCCAGTCGAAGATCTTCCGATACTCCTGTAGTTGATGATAGTACAGTGTGGGGTAGTCATAACCCCATACCTTACCTGTATGATTCATTTGGGCCAGCCCGACCTAGGGAATGCCCCTCTGTACCCCATAGTATAGGTGCACCACTGGGTCCTGTGAGACAGGATCTAGAGGAGACCGCTATGGATATAGAGGTCAGGAGTGCCCCTCGTTACTTTTCACCTACTGTAGAGAGCTTTGTTGAGCGAGGTCTCGTTCGTTCCACTTGGCCCGATGAAGAAGCTCTACAGCAGGCCCGAGTTTGGCGGACCGATTTCCCCCAAGGTTTAGGAGGCGTAGGTTACATGGGGTTAAATCAATCCAGCGATGCCAGCATTCATGTCATTTCCCATGCCTATCCGGTTGTTTCCCTTGCCGATGAAGAAGACCCGGATAGTGGCGATGATAGAATACTTGATGCTCCACAAGAGTTTGAAGATGGCGCCACTTCAGCCATGGACGAACTGCGTGAGGTAAACTTAGGCACCGAGTCAGATCCTAGGCCTATTTTTCATAGTGCCCTACTGTCTGATTCAGAGGCTCAAGAATACATCAAGTTGCTATCAGAGTTTAGAGACTGCTTTGCCTGGAACTACACCGAGATGCCTGGTCTAAATCCAGAGGTAGCAGTCCATAAGTTAGCCATTAAGCCTGAAGCAGTCCCTGTTAAACAAGCACCTCGTAGGATGAGATTAGAAATTGAACAACAGGTGATCGCTGAAACCAAGAAGCTTATAGAAGCTGGTTTCATTAGGGAAGAGAAGTACCCAACTTGGCTTGCCAACATTGTTCCAGTCCGGAAGAAGAGCGGACAGATACGAGTCTGTATCGACTTTCGTGATTTGAACAAGGCATGTCCTAAGGATGATTTTTCTCTTCCCATTCCTGAGCTTATGGTGGATATAGCATCATCCCATAGTATATTCTCATTCATGGATGGTTCATCTGGTTACAATCAGATAAAGATGGACCCCGAAGATGAGAAGTTTACTGCTTTCCGGACACCTATAGGTGTCTTTTGTTACACGGTGATGCCCTTCGGTCTCAAGAACGCCGGGGCCACCTATCAACGTGCCATGACTGTCATCTTCGATGAGATGATACATGAGCAAGTTGAATGCTATGTGGATGATTTGGTCGTCAAAAGCAAGGTCCGCGAAGATCACCTCAGAGATCTGCGAATCATTTTTGAACGCCTGCGCAAGTTTGATTTAAAGATGAATCCTTTAAAATGCGCATTTGGAGTCAGTGCAGGAAAGTTCCTTGGGTTTATAGTTCGCTACCGTGGCATTGAGATAGATCCCTCTATGATCAAGGCCATAGTAGATTTAAAACCCCCTAAGAGTCTTACCCAGTTGAGGTCCTTTCAGGGTAAACTCGCTTTCTTGTGGAGATTCATCTCCAACCTTTCTGGAAGGTGTCATCCTTTCTCTGCACTAGTGAAGAAGGATGCCCGATTTCACTGGGATGAGAGTTGTCAGGAGGCCTTTGAGAGTATAAAGCGCTACCTGATGAACCCCCCTGTTTTAGCTGCACCTATTCCAGGTAGACCTTTGATTCTCTACACTATGGCCCTGAATGAGTCCTTGGGTGCACTGTTGGCTCAAGAGAATGAGGAAGGCAAGGAGAATGCCTTGTACTACCTCAGCAGACGACTGATACCTGCAGAGCTTAAGTATCCAGCGACAGAAAAGCAATGCTTAGCCTTGATCTTCGCGGTACAGAAGCTTAGGCATTATATGCTATCACATAAGATCAACCTGATCTCTCGAGTCAACCCATTGCAGTACTTGATGACCCGTCCGACCCTTTCAGGTCGTCTAGCACGGTGGTCCATGATACTACTGCAATTTGATATTACTTTTGTTCCTCAGCGGGCCGTCAAAGGACAGGCTCTAGCTGATTTTCTAGCCGATCACCCGATCCCTGCTGATTCCCCACTCAACGATGAGCTACCAGATGAATTCATTATGAGTGTGGATGAACAGGAGTCCCCTACTTGGGAGCTTTACTTTGATGGTGCGTCATCCGTCAAGGCTTTAAGTCCAAATGAAACCCCCACAGTTAGGGTAGGGTTAGGCTTGATTTCTGTGTCTCCTGAGGGTCATACTCTACGGTACTCCTATAGTCTATCAGAACCTCGTACTAATAATGAAGCTGAGTATGAGGCTCTGATTTTGGGGTTAGAGTTGGCCATTCAGATGAGTCTTACGCGGGTAAAGATCTTTGGAGACTCCCAACTGATAATCAATCAAGTGGCTGGAGTCTACAAAGTACTTAAGCCTGAGCTCATTCCGTACCATAATAAAGCAATGGAGCTCCTGTGCTTTATACCTGAAGTAACTTTGGCCAAAATACCTAGATCTGAAAATGGAAAAGCAGACGCACTGGCCAAGTTAGCAAAAGAATTAGCTGACCCTACTGGAAACCCAGTGTCTATTTCTGTCCAGTATCGTCAAGCTCTATGCCCCGCAGACCTGTCCTCCCCTGATCAGACCCTCACAATCCTTGCTGTTGATGAGGAGTCAGACTGGAGAGAGCCCTTCATAGAATATTTAAAGAATGGTAGGCTCCCGGATGATAGATCTCTTGCCGCTCAAATTAGAAAGAGAGCTCTGTCATTCACCTACATAAATGAGACCTTGTATCGACGCTCGTTTGACCAAATGTGGTTGAGATGCCTCAATAAAGAAGAGGCTAGTAGAGTCATGAGCGAGATACATGAAGGGCTTTGTGGTACCCATCAATCTGGACCTAAAATGAAAGGCAGAATTAAACGCCTTGGCTACTACTGGCCAACTATGATCCATGATTGTATGGAGCACGCTAAGAGATGCCACCAGTGCCAGATTCATGGCACAGTGATTCACCAACCCCCTAACCCGTTGCACCCTACTGTTTCTTCTTGGCCATTTGAGGGCTGGGGCACAGATGTGGTGGGTCCTATTGACCCTCATTCTTCTAAGGGTCATAGGTTCATTTTAGCCGCCACTGATTACTTCTCTAAGTGGGCAGAAGCTGTCCCACTTAAGGAAGTTAAATCAGAAGATGTGATGCGCTTCTTTCGCGATAACATTGTTTATCTCTTTGGTGTTCCGCGCCGTATAATTTCAGATAACGGCCCGTCTTTCAGAAGCACCAAAATTGCCAGATTTGCCCGCCGCCATAACATTAATTGGAGATACTCTTCGATTTACTACCCTAAAGCCAATGGCTTGGTAGAGGCATTCAATAAGACTCTTGTGCAACTGATAAGGAAAATCCTTGTTGCAAATAAAAGAGAATGGCATGATAAGCTACCTGAAGCATTATGGGCATATAGGACTACCTATCGTACTCCTACTCAGTCCACCCCATATGCTTTAGCTTTTGGGGCTGAAGCTGTCCTCCCACTTGAGGTCGAGCTCCCCTCACTACGGGTAGCAGTTAGTTACAATCTATCTGAAGAAGATAATGCCCGACTGAGGTTGGAAGAGCTTGATGGTTTAGATGAGCTCCGCTTACGAGCTTATCAATGCCTTAAGCTATGCCAGGCCCGAATGAAACGACACTTTGAGCGTCTTGTTAGACCCCGTGCTTTTCGGGTAGGCGAGTTAGTCCTTGTTTTGCGAAGGCCTATCATCTCGCATCATCGGCGAGGTGGTAAGTTTGAGCCAGTTTGGGAAGGCCCCTTCGTTGTGGAGCAAGCTTATGAAGGTGGTGCCTACCAACTTGTTGATGCGAATGGTGTTCACCCAATGCCTGTCATCAACGGGCAGTACTTGAAAAAGTACTATGCCTAAGTCTAGTACTTCACAGGGGAGCCTCCCTACCGCCTGTAAATGTCCCTCTGTATATGTAACTCCTAGAAGAATACCTCTTACTTTTCAGCAGTCTATGTGGCCACGACGATTTGTCCTCTACCACACGACTTTACTTTGAAGAGTATAAGGTCATCCTTAGAGGTGATACACCAATACGCCGTAGGGATATTTTGTACTTTTGTCTGTGCGCACCAATTATATTGGTGCTAGAGCATAGAATTCTTTTTTTTACTTTGCTCTCCCCTGTCTGTAGGGCTTAGTCCCCCAGTTTCACCTTCCACCCCGGGTGTGGTCTGGGATACCAAAACCAATAGTCCATGTTTAATTTTAAAGAGTGATACTGGGTCCACACCCACCTACATCAGTTAAGTGTGGCGATAGAAATCCACTATCTCTATGTGAGTTTCTTCTTCCTATCAGCCCTGATCTGATAGATGTAGTCCTAGTACATTCATATGAGTTGAAT
The DNA here is from genome assembly GCA_022539455.1 of Dendrobium nobile. NCBI lineage: Eukaryota > Viridiplantae > Streptophyta > Magnoliopsida > Asparagales > Orchidaceae > Dendrobium > Dendrobium nobile. Next base: position 25,290,210 of record CM039733.1, read on the forward strand.
GTGATCAGGGATACTAGAGTCATTAGTTTAGACTCTTTTGGATATAGGATACTGGGTCCACACCATCCTATGTTGGTCAGGTGTGGTAGTGTTGATCCTCTATCCTGATAATGATCTTGGTTGTATATTAATTTCAATATAATTGTACTCCCCAGTTTTGTTCATGTGGCGAACATGGTCTGGGTTATCAAAACCATTCACTATCCCCATTTTTTTTTTTTAATTTATACGTGATAAAAGTGGGAAGCTCTTAGGAGAATAAAACCCGGTAGCCCTTATCACAGGAGGAACCCGATAAAAATATCTAAGAGCACAAATGCCCCAGTCCTGTCCATGTGGAGAATATGGTATGGGTTATCAAAACCATTCATTATCCTAAAAAAAAAAAAAAAGGGATCTTAGTAGAGCCAAACCGGTTGCCCTTGTCACAAGAGGAACCCGATAATACTCGCTAAGCGTATGAGTTCCCTAAAGTCCTTTTTCTTCCCTCTCCTTTGAGATACCTTGGTGTCTGCCTCAAGGATGAAAGCACACATGTTTGAGTATGATTTTCCAACACTTTAATTATCTTTGCTAAGTGATGTAGTACATTATGTTTTGAATGTTAACGTCACTACTTTGTGGGCTTAGGTCTTTCTGGGAAGAGATCACCCCCTACTGCTCTCTTTTGGCAGTCTACCTCCCATTCAGGAACTACTCTGAGCTGTCAGAGTAGTCCTATGAATGTGGCAGTGTTACCTTCACTCCTCACAGGGTACTACCCAGTTAGGGTAGATGTTACCACTGTGTCCTTTTGATGATCTTTGATCTCACTCATGATCACTATCCTCAGGTGGTGAGTATGTCCCCTTGCCTCCTAGAGTTGTTTCTCTTATTGTGATGTAGTACATCCTTAATCAGATGTTAGCATCACATCCTCAGGAGTCTTGATTTTCTAGTCAAAAAATCGACTCCTTGGGATCTATACACACTTCAACATTCGTACCCTACTCTTAGCTGCTAGAGTAGCTCTATGAATGTTGTTTTGTTGTTTTTGCTTCTCACAGGGTCCTACCCAGTTGGGGTAGGTGTTACCCTTGTAATCCTTTTTGGTAATCATCGATTTCAATCATGGTTACCTTTCTCGGTAGTAAGGATGTCCTCCTACTGCCTAGGGTTGTTTCTCTTGTTGTGATGTAGTACATCCTGCCTCAAATGTTAGCATCACATCCTCAGGAGTCCTGATTTTCCAGTAGAGAATCGGCTCCTTAGTTTCTTTCTATACCAACCTCACCATTCATACCATACTCTTAGCTGCTAGAGTAGTCCTATGAGTGTAGTAGTGTTGCTTTTTTACTCCCCACAAGGTCCATCCAATCAGGGTAGGTGTTACCGCTGTGGCCCCTTTGATGTTGTATTAATTTTATTCAAGATTACTATTCCCGGGTAGTGAGTGTGTCCCCTTACTACCTGGAGTTACTTCCTTAGTTGCGATGTAGTACATCATTCCTCTGGTGTTAGCATTGCATCCTTAGGAGCTTTAATTTTGTAGTGGAAGATCAGCTCCTTAGTTTCTTTACTCACTTCAACATTCATGACATACTCTTAGCTGCTAGGGTAGTTCTATGAATGTTGTTCTGTTGTTCTTTCTCCCCACAGGGTCCTACCCAATCAGGGTAGGTGTTACCACTGTGACCCTTCTGATATTTTATCAATCCTATTCATAATGATTGTCCTCAGGTAGTGAGTGTGTCCCCTTACTACCTAGAGCTGCTTTTCTTGTAGTGATGTAGTATACATTGCCTCAGATATTAATATCACTACTTTGAGAACTTTGATCCTCTAGCAGAAGATCGGTTCTTTTACTCTTTTCTTTGACCCATCCTACAATTCATACACTAGGCTCAGTCGCCGGATTAGTCTTATGAATGAGTTGAGGTCACTTTTACTTCCCACAGGGTCCCACTAGCTTGTGTGGGTGTTACCACTGTGAGATTTTGTTTACTCAGAGTTGTTGCCCTTGGTAGAGAGGATGATCCCTCGCTACTTTGGCTCTTTTTCTCACCTGGGGATATGGAGCATCACACCTTAGATGCTACCGCCACCTTTTCCTTGAGTTTTGATCCTCTAGTAGAGAGTCAGCTCTTTCAGATACTTTTACCACTTGTTTTCCCATTGAGATCCGACTCTTAGCTGCCGGAGAGGTCCTTTGGATGTTCTGATCTTGTTTCTACCTCTAATAGGGTCCCCATCAGTTAGTATGGGTTCACCACTGTGACCTCTTTGAGGCTTGCTTTTACCATGCGTAGTCCTGCCTTCTGTAGTTGAGGTGCCCCCTCACTACTTCAGTTCCCTTGGCTTCGTTGGAATGAGATTATCCCTTTTATACACTCTACTGAGGGTGTATCTCTTCCAACTTTGTTTGGGAGACATCACATTGACATCTTCCTCCCCTTTCGCGTAGGGTTAGGGCTCTTTAAGAGATCTCGACGGCATTGGGATACTCATGGCCACGACGATTTGTCCTCTACCATGTGGTTACCAGAGCGCTAGCTTGAGATTCCTTAAGTAACTCTACCCTTAAAATTTTTACATATACCTTTCATTTCTTTCCCTTCTATCCTAGTGCAGGCATATGCGCCTGGTGGATATTAGGTTTTTCTGGCTGAGAGAGCCCGACAGAGTCCTTGGGAGGCATTCCTCACCACCCTTTCCTCTTCACATCATTGCCGGCATATGCGCCAGATGATTGTGTTGAGTGTTTTGTCTTTATTCTACTCTAGGCATATGCGCCAAGTAGAGACTCTACCACAGGCACATACACCGGGCAGAGGTGACCTTTCGTTACCTTTTTATCCTAGTGCCGGCATATGCGCCGGGTGGATATTAGGTTTCTAGCTGAGAGAGCCCGATAGAGTCCCTAGGAGGCATTCCTCACCACCCTTTCCTCTTCACATCATTGCTGGCATATGCGCCAGATGATTGTGTTGAGTGTTTTGTCTTTATTCTACTCTAGGCATATGCGCCAAGTAGAGACTCTGCCACAGGCACATACACCGGGCAGAGGTGACGTTTCGTTACCTTTTTATCCTAGTGCCGGCATATGCGCCGGGTGGATATTAGGTTTCTAGTTGAGAGAGCCCGACAGAGTCCCTGGGAGGCATTCCTCACCACCCTTTCCTCTTCACATCATTACTGGCATATGCGCCAGATGATTGTGTTGAGTGTTTTGTCTTTATTCTACTCTAGGCATATGCGCCAAGTAGAGACTCTGCCACAGGCACATACACCGGGCAGAGATGACCTTTCTTTCCCTTCTATCCTAGTGCAGGCATATACACCTGGTGGATATTAGGTTTTTGCTAGTTGAGAGAGCCCGATGGATTCCCTTGGAGGCTTTCCTCAACACTTTTTCCTCCTCATATCATTACGGGCATATGCGCCGGATGATTATGTTGAGTGCTTTTTCTTTATCCTACTACAGGCATATGCGCCATGTAGGGACTCTGCTGCAGGAACATACACCGAGCAGAGGTGACTCTTTCCTCTCCACATCATTGCTGGCATATGCGCCAGATGATTGTGCTGAGTGTTCTTCCGTTACACTTCTTTTGGCATATGCGCCAAATAGAAACCCTACTGCAGGCACATACACCGGGCAGAGGTTTTCTTTTTCTTTTGTCCTACTACAGGCATATGCGCCGAGTGGACATCGACTTACTTGGTAGAGAGGGCCTAGCAGAGCACCTGCTAGGAACTCCTCGCCACCCCTTTTTTCTGAGTGTCTTGTTCCGATTAGGCCGACACCAGGCTTAGTGATTCTTTTGTTTGCTGGCTTGATTTGGTCAAGCAGACACTGAGTCACCCCAATCCACTGCTATGAGATGGGCAGGAGGATTTGGGACCCTTTCACCTCCTATTATGCTGATTCGATATAATCAGACAAATAGTTGGTATTTTTTTTTTACTACCTTACTTTTGGTTCTTCTCTTGGCTCTGCCCCTGCTACGGGATAAGGCCAGAAGAGAATCTCTTTACCTTTTTCACCTCTTTAGGTGATCTTTACTGTTGGTTCACCATTTCAGTGATACCTTACTTGCGCACTGCTGCTTTCTCTTCTTTCCTAGACTCTGCCCCCGCTATGGGGCGAGGCCAGGAAAAGAATTTCCTTCTTTTTCCACCACATTCCTGATATTTCTTCACTCATGACCTTTTCACTCTACCTTTCTGTGGCTTAGTCGGTCAACGCCAACACGAGCAGTTCACTAGTTGTTCGCCACTCCTGTTGGGGGTCCGTTTGTTGACCTCGATTTTGCCCAAACCCTTGGTCAAAGGGTTGACTTGGTCAAATTGACCAAGTCAGACCCCAAGACCCTCTCCAATAGGCTCGTGGGGTCGAGTCGAGTCTGTTGAGCCTGAGCTTGGACCATGGGTCAACCCGGTTGACCAAGTCAACCAGAGTTGACCAATTTGGACCCTTTGAGCCCAAAATCAATTCTAAATTAATTTCATGGATTTCATGGCTCGATCCCCACTCTCCCTTGACCCCTTGACTAGTTTGACCAAGTCAAACTCTGACTTGGTCAAATCAGCCCCTTGATAAGTCAAATCGATATATTTAAGTGGATTTAAGAGCCATTTAATGCGTTTAAAGGCTCTAATTCAATTCCCTTGGATTCAAAATCAAAACCACGGCCTGATTAGACGAATTTCCCTCCTAATTAACCCCTGATTTAATCTTGGCCGTTTACTTTAGGTCTAGGGCGTTTAAATAGGAGAAATCAAGTCCAATTAGGGATCTTTTGACAATTGCTCTTGCTCCAGACCTCCTGAGGCCTTGAGGTTTTCTGTGAGAGCTCCCACATACTTCCTCCACTTCTTTGAACCAAATCCCGACGTCCAGGACCATCCGGCGGCGATTTTCCGGCGAACCCGAGACGTTTCGCGTTCCAGGACAAATCCCGGTAGATCAAGCGACTTTTGGATCTCGACGTCAACTAAAGAAACGTTGCTGCACCTCCCACGAGTCCAACGAGCCCAAGATCTCCCGAATCCACCGTGTGGATTGAGGTATATCGCAAACCCTAGTTAGAAACACTTAGGGTTAATTAGCATCTTTATTAGTGCATATTAATCCAAATAAAATATCCCCCATGAATGCTCTTCGCACCTAGAATTTGTGGTTAAAATTTCATGTTGATTGGTTGAGTATCGAGCGAGAACAGGCCGAAAAACACCCCTAGGGCTCGGGACCGGCATTGCTTGCGTGGCGTCTCCCCTCAGCCGTCGATCTGATGATGGACGGTTGAGATCCCGCCATCCTGAGCCTCGTCCGACAGCGCGTGTATTCGGGAGGGATCGGATCACCGTCCGGCTCGATCACAGCCGTCCATCCGAGACAGCGGAAGATCGGACGGCGGGATTCTTCCGCCGACGTGTTTAAGTGACGCCACGTCACTTGACCGCCGCCGTTAATCACACGGCGATGATTGCGCCGGCGGCGCAATCATTGGAAGACGTGTTCCGGAACCGCGGAGCCAATCCCGGGGCGCCACGTAGCCCTAGCCGCTGAAATTCGTTTTAAATATTCTTTAAATTATTTTAAATGTATTTTAAAATCCAAAAATCTTTCAAAATTCGTAGAAAATTCGTTTTTTGTCCGATTTTGACGTGCAATACCTCGTTTTGCTCGTATTTTTTTTCTCTACCTATAAAATTTTTTTTTTATAAAAATAATGAATATATTTTTATTTATTAATAAAACAGTACAAATAGCTTTTACATTTAATTTATTTATATTATTATTTTATTATTATTAGTATTATATTATACTATTATTTTTTTTAAGATTAGTGTTTTACTGTTTTAAGGTTATTATAATTATGTTTATTATTATTAAGTATTATCATTATTATTATCATTACTTCTTTTAAAATTATTTTAAAAATAGACTGTAATGCCTTTTAAACTTCAAAAATTCATATCTCTCTCGTTTTCGCTCCGTTTTTAACGCACAACGTCTTGTTTTGAACGTATTTAGATTCTGCACTTTCAAGAATTGGTTTTATTTGAAATTTGTGGGTCTGTGTGCAATTATTTTCAAAACAGTAAAACAGTAGTATTTAAAAATACTTAATTATTGCCTTTCAACTTCAAAATTACATAACTTTGTCGTTTTAAGTCCGCTGTCGACGTACAGCACCTTGTTTTGTATGTACTCTGAATCCTGCATATTTTGGAACTATTTTCAGATAAAAAGTTTGTCTGTATCTCCTGTCATTTCAAAAACACCAAAACTACACTATTTTAAAATATTATTTTATTGTACTTAAACTTCAGAAATTCGTATCTTCGCCATTTTAAGTCGGATTTTGACGTATAACCCCTCGTTCTTTTCAGAAAAGCGAGCTTTATGTTTTGAAACCATTTCCAGCCCTCGATTTTGGCTGTTTTGACCAATCACTATTTGGATTCGATTATTCGAGTATTTTTGATATTAAATATTAATTATGATAATTATTTTCAGGATACAAAATATTTTCAAATCGCTTGAGACTTCGTTAGGGTGGTCAGCGGGTTTCCCTATACTTATGTATTATAAATTGGATTAGTTTCAATTATTTTATTTTCCAAAAATATATTTATATCTATAAGTACTTTTAAACTATTTTAAAACTACTTATATATAAATCCTAATTTGGGAGACCCGCTATTTCATGAAATTTTAGACATGGATCTTATGTATGAAGAGCAATCATGGGGGAGTGGGTTAGTGAATGGTTGAGTCCCAATCATTCACTAATCCTTTCTTTAGGTGTCTTTACTTTCTTATTATTCGTAGTTTGCATGTGTAGGTCGCACCACGAGCACTTAGCCTAGGCTCTCCTAGATTTAAGGACATGGTGTGTTTATTTCATTTTTGTACTCCCTTGCATTTATTACCTGAAGGGTTAGACTAAACATCACTTTAAACTCTTACAACGTAGTGACACCCTAAGGACAAAAATTAAGGACCCGTCTAGCGAACTTAGAAGTTTTCTAGGAACTAGGATAGATCCCGAATTGACATGAAAACTTCAACATTTAAACCTAGTGACATCATAAACCCCTCATAATTTCCTAGGAATTTTTAGGGCTAGTTAGAACCCTTAATTAACTAACCCTAATCAACCCATTAATTAAGGCCCCGAGACCTTCCGAAAAATACAATAAATACATTTTAGGTCAGAAAATTACCCATAATATCTCAAACTGACCAGAACCCGACCCTTGACTTTAGATAAATAGGGCTCCCTAGTTTGACTTTAGGTTGACCCCTAATTTGACCATAGGTGGAAATTACCTTTTTGCCCCTAATAAATCATTAAAAATTATTAAAAATCCCAAATCTTCTCCAAACCCTAGGGGATCACTTTCTCAGGTCATCCCTGACTTTTGGGAGTGATTCGACTCAGTTTGGGGCGGATTTGGGCCAAAATTGCAAAATAGGGCCTTCTCTTTATTAATTTAAAAATTTCCATAAATACCCCGATTTTAGAAAATTCATAACGAATTGTAGAAAAATCCAAATTAGGCAAACTCACTTGCATTAGACTCCTATTAGGGTCTAGTATTTATGAAAAATATTATATGTCCAGAAACTCACCTAAATTAGAAAGTCAACTTTTTGGTCAACCCTAGTCTATAGGATAGGGCCCGAAACTTAGAAAATTCATAACTTTGCCTAGAGACCTCCAAATCTAGTGTACTACCAGTCTAACTACTCGTATTCAGGTCTAGTATTTTCCTAAGGTGGTAAGAATCCCATAGCTAGCCTATTTCCCATAGTGACCTTTTGGACCCTTAGCTTAGTTCAGAGGAGGATCTAGAACTTTCTAAAATTAGCTAATATCACCTAAACTTTAAATATCAGTATCCTAAGCTCTTAAAACTGATCAACAAACTGAAATAATTAAAATAGATCCTAATCCCTTAATATTTGAATTTCAACTAAAATCTCTCTTTCTGGCCTATAACATACCTAAACTCTAGATAACTTTAACTAACTACCCAGGTTAGGACTTATCCAAACCACACTAGCCTTACACACACATAGAAATGTTTGCTAGGGCACCACTTCTAGACCTAAGTTAGGCCGCTGGATTTTACTTTTCTGCTGTGTGCCGAAGCTTTCGTGGATTTCATTGCATGCTGTTTGAAAAATGATTGGAGTGTTTGCTTACTTTTTCTGCACTCTGGATGTGAACGCTAGACTTACCCATAGGTTAGGAGCGCCATATATATATTGTTCTTCCGTGCAGGTGGCCATGCTCAAGCTAATAAAAGGGGGGAGCAATATCATGATTTCTAATAATATTTTATGCAGGTGCTTGCTCAGCTCCCCCTAAATAAAATGAGGGCTAAATTAATTATAACTGCACAGGTGGAGCTGCTTAGCCCTCAAAATTAAGAGCATGGCTTGGCACAGGGTCAATGATGTTAGCATTTTCATTTTCATATAAACTGCTTGGGATGATTTTTACTAGGATAACCTTGCAGGAATTCTTAGATTTACTGTTTTCAATTCATGTAAAATTTGTAATAATTGTTAAGAGTTGTGAAAACAACTATGAGTTGGGATATTCTTATCCAGCTCGGATTCTAAAAGAAGAAGGCATCCCTAAGGGGAGAGTCTTCTTCCATTTGGAAGATCGAGCTGGATGGCTTTAGATATCCAAAGAGAAAAGGCAATACCCCATATTGGGGGAATTGTCTCTTCGTTTGGATATTCAAGCCACGACGGATCCAAGGAGTCCAAGGAGGAGATTTCCAAGGAGCCCGAGGAGGAGAATTCCAAGGAGCCCAAGGAGGAGTTATCCAAAGAAGGCTAAAGATTGAAGACCCAATATCCCACTCAAAGTTGTTGGCGTCTGTCATAGGCTTAGAAATCCGGGTTGTTGGCAGTGGTGCCCGGCCACTTTACTTCATGCATATCTGGGGTGTAATAAGGGCAATTTGCCTATGGCCATTTAGTTAATTAATTTTTGGATTTAGATTGATGTGTTTACCTGATTGCGCAGTAGAAATACTTGCTTTTCCTAGGTATCTTTTCTTGCATGTCGCTTTTGTTTTCGCCTGGATTTCGTTAGGCTTTTTAAGGACTGCAAAATCTTTTCTACTCATAACCAAAATTTAATATTTAAGTTTTAAATAACATAGAAATCTAACGAACCTAGGGAATTGCCAGAACCGTCCGGGGTCGCATGCATATTACTGCATTCTTCTTTCCTTGCTATAAGACATCTCCCTGCCTGCGGGTAGAGTCCGGATAATCTGGCCTATGAGGATGAAGTGCCGGACCTAGGGAGACCCAGTCTTTTCTAAAAATTATTTTATATTAAGCCTGTTTTTAAAATCCAAAGCATTCATGAGCTGACATTTCAACTAGCATGCATTGCATTAGCAACCAACTAATTAAAATTTAATTGCATTAGCTAGGAGCATCTGACCCACATAAGTCCAGGACCACTTAGGAAATCCTCTAGATGTCGGTCCTATTTCCAATAACTGTACTACCCACCCATCTTTCATAATTGACTTGATAGCATGGTTTTGAATCGATTAGGTGGTTAGCTGGCTCCCCTATCCAGGCCGGGGTAAGTCCAGGTTTTGCATTGCATTAGCTAGGACACTGGTCTTAGTGTGTGTCGAACACTAAGTCCAATCTAGATTTAGGGTTCGAGGCTACTACACTCGGTCTCGTAGTATGCCTTAAATAGCAGGTAGGTCCCTTCTTTTCAGGGACCCTAAATCCTACTTATCCGCGTCACAGGATGACGCCACTTCCATCCCTTCTCTCACGCGTGTGAACGAGTGCTTGATTTATTTTATCTAGTTTCTGTTTAGTACCCTAGAGCCTCCGAATGCTGGTATGAGCCACGCATGTTTGATTCAGCCCTTTGGGACATTTTCTTCCTTTTTGAGTAGGATTTCCTAGTCTACCCCTTCGTGCCGATCCCACTTTAAGAGAGGATAATGTATGATCCTTAATCGAGAGTTTTCTCAGGCTCCGACCTGGGATGTAATTAACCACGGGGGCTTGCGCCCGTGGGAAACTTGGTTCCCACAATCTACTAAACCCCATTCGAACTTTTTCGGATGGAGGAAACCCGTGATTAGATCGTGTATATTACTACCCATCGAGGTATGTCGGCGACAGCCTCTATCCTCAATGGTTAGTCGTATGCACGATCCAATCTGTCCCTTCCAATTGACCCGTTCACGCGGTGTTCTTTCGGAGGTCCACAGGTTTCTGGCGACCACGGTGGGACCAGTTTCTCTCTCCATCTTTGGATTCTATATTATCCTTTCTGGTGTGTACTCTGGGATTGGTACTCCTTAGATTAGGACCGTCCCACTCTTAGTTAGGGTCTTTCCTTAGTTAGGGTTTCTCCCCTTTAGCTAGGGTTCTCCCTACTCCACTTCTTTCCAGCCTAGCAGGCTATTCCGTCCCTTTATTAATTCTTATCTGTCGAATCTACTCTTATCAATCAAATCCTTCACTCTTTTGTGATTTCAATTTTAACTAATTCTTTTCACTTTCTTTTCTTGGCAGCAGTGCCATGGCTCGTTCAGCCCCTTCCGTTACCTTTGCTTTTGATTCGGACGCGCGGGTGACTCTCTCTGAGTCCCTGCTCGCTAGTCCGCCAGTGGGAGGAATCACTTTTGGTTCCTTCACTGACTCGGCCTTCGTCACTCTTGGCGGGCCGACCCCGGCCGAGGCTGCTGCATTCTCTCCTCCTCAGAGGAGAGGGCGCGCAGCCATGCGCCCGTTTGGACGTCCTGCTGCTCGGCGCCCAGCCCGAGCACCACGTCCTGTTCCTGTTCCTGCGCAGCCAGTGCGCATTGTGGCTCGGCGACCAGTGCCTAGGCCACACCCGGTTCCAGTTCATCCTGTGGTTAGGCGTCCAGTGCCTGCCGCGCCTACTGCTCAGGTTGCCCCGGCCCCTCAGCGCCGGCAGCCTACTGCAGTAGTTCCACCTGTTCGTGCAGCGGTCAGGCGACCTGCGCCTGCCGCTCCTGTTGCACAGGCTGCCCCGGCCCCTCAGCGCCGGCAGCCTGTTGCTGTTACTCCGACTGTTCCGGCGGAAGTACCTCGCGTTCGGGTTGCCCCTCCCGCTTCCACTAGGAAGAGGGGTGCCCAGACCGAGGTGCCTTCGCCCTCTTCTGGCCGGGTTTCTGTTTTTGCTCGGCTTTCTCACCCTGAGACTGCCGGGCAGACCCCGGCACTTCCAGTCGTCCCTGTTCCCCCTGCCCCTCCGGCAGTGGGTTCAGATGTTCCTTCCGCCTCCACCTCCGGCCTTGAGAGAAGGGCCCGGAGGAATAGGAACAGGAGGTTGCGTCTAGCTGCATCAGAGGCAGAGAGGCAGCGGATGGCAGATGCCGTTAATCATGATGAGTTAGTTCAGAGGCAGACGAGAGTGGCTCCCAGGCAGCGGAGGCCACGTCCAGTTGTTGAGGCACCTACTCCAGAGGTGATGGTAGCCCCCGAGTTGGAGGCAGTTCAGGGAGGACGATTCTCCCCACTGACGCATAGTGGAGATGAGGAGGACGTTGCCAGTATAGCGGCGGCTCCTCCTGTCGCCACTACTCTACCCCGAGCTAGGTTACCCAGGGACGCTGGTGTCCGAGCCCTCACTCAGAGGATTCGGAACATCGTCCTCTTAGCTCGTGGCAGAGGGCCCGTCAGTCGGGAGGGCTTACTCCGTCAGATTTCTCGGGCTACCTTTCAGTTACGACGACAGACTGCGAGGAGGCTTTACAGTTGGCAGAGGGGGCAGACACCGCAGCAGCCAGCACAGACAGTTCCAGCAGTTAGGCCGCCAGCAGGTGCTCCTGTGGTAGGACGACGCCCACGTCGTCGAGGACGGAGACAGCAGCAGGAGCCTGCCCGGCCTCAGGTCAGTTCAGAGGTGATAGCCCCAGAGCAGCCAGTTGCTAGTGCAGTACCCCACCGTAGGAGGTGGGTTTGGAGACGTTGACATGCGGACACCCCTGTCGGCCCTGTTCAGTTAGTTGAGTCAGCACCACTGGCAGAGACAGAGCAGCCAGATGAGGCAGTTGGTCAGATGGATTTGACAGTTCCTTCCGGGTCTGAGGCAGTCGATGATGGTTCAGTTTCTACCCCAGACAGATCGCCAGTACGGATTGAGACAGAGTTAGCCCCTAGCCCTCATAGGATCACCTCTCCTATGAGCCCGTACATAGAGGCGATGCGACGAGCCTTTTTAGATGACGATGATACACTAGTCGAGTCCGATGAGGAGGTGTCAGTACACCGGGTTTGTGTGGTTACCCGTAGGGGTCACTCGGATGAGAGAGAGCCCGAGGACCAGGATGAGCAGGGAGAGCCCGAGGTGGGTGGATCTCTCAGATCAGTTGACACAGATGCTACGGTCCTGAACCTTCAGACACAAATGGCAGAGATGGCCAGAGCCATGGCAGCCATGACAGCACAGTTGACAGCCTTGGGGGCGGTGCCCCAAGTGGCAGGGGTAGCCGCTGCCAGTACTTCCAGAGATCAGCCAGTTGTGCCCCCAGTTACACTAGACCCCCTGAGAGTGGAGAGGGTCCAGAGAGCAATGCCTACAGCACCTTCAGTGGTTCAGAGTCAGCCAGCTCAGTTGTCAGCGAGTCAGCTTCAGGATCTGATTGCCCAGAAGGTAGAGCAGGCCATTTCCTCCAGAAAGACTGGAGAGTCAGTTAGTAGAGGGCGGCCTTACCCGATAGAGTACGAGCAGGAGCCCTACCCTCCTGGTTTCATCCCCCCTAGGTTCAGAGTATTCGACGGGTTTGGGAACCCGAGGCAGCATGTGGCTCAGTACCGGGCCATATGTTGCAATATAGGAGGGAGTGTGTAATATCAGTTTTTGCTCCAGGTTCGTCTGGACGAAGTTGGATCGTCCGGGACGATCGGTGCAGGTTGTGTAGAAAAATCATGTTTGGCTGTATGGTTCGTCTGGACGAAATCAGGATCGTCTGGACGAAAATAAGTCAGAGAACCCTTCGCCAGGGACGATATGTAATTTTTCGTCTGGACGAAATTCTTCTCTTCATGGATCGTCCGGTACGAAGCTCGATCGTCCAGGACGATCAGTCTGGATATATATAGAAATGAGATATTTTGGAAGAGAAAGAAATATCTGAGGAGAGAGAAAGAAAAGGAAAAAGAGAAAAGCTGGTTTTCGGAGACCGCGGAGCGCTTTTCGTCCGACGCTGCTGTTGGGAAAAGTGAAGATCTCGTGGTAAGGACTCCGAACCCTGTTTCTGTTTTCAAAGATGTTGTGTTTTGACCGAGTTGAGATCTGTTTTGTGTTTTCGTAGTCGAACTTTTGACGTGATTTGATATTGACACAACTTTCACCGCACAACTTCTGATATGTTATAGATATGATTATTACACACGATTTGAGTGTTTTCTGCGATGATTTTACCGGTCGGAATTGATTCTACGCGATTTTAATTGAATAGAAAATTATCAGGATGTTTTCTGACTTGGTTTCTATAGATTGATAGTCTTGTATTGATGCCGTGGATCTTCGTCTGTAATTTGGAAAGATTTGGAATTTGTGTCTTTTGCAGGATTTTTGTGTAAATTCGATAGACTGCCGTTACTCTGCCCGATTTTCGTATGATTTCTGAATTGTCTGGAATTGATAGATTGAATCGATATGAATATGATTATTGATATGATTGCTTTAATATTGACTATTGAATTGCTTATTGATTGAATTGACTATTGATACTGATCGCAAGTGGAACCTGGTTGAACATTGGTTGAAGATTGATATTGATACCTGTACAGGATGGTGGGCCGACGGGCTTTCCTTTAAACATTGATTATTGATTATTGAAGGGAGACATAAGGAGTTTATTGATATGCCGACGGGCGAAAAGAGTGACGACTCTTATTGATAGAACCAATGTACGAATCTACAACAGCAATATAGAATCTACAACAGCAACATAGCCAGTAGTTTGTACTTGTTCAGTATATAGTATTGAAATGCATGTTTACTATATTGACTCGCGGATCTATTGCTTTATCGATTTCTACCTTATTGATTTGATCAGAATTACTGTATCGTACGATTTCACTGATTTCATCGATTGACTACTGAACATTGATACTACTGAGCATTGATATAGACATTGATAGATATAGATACTGCATTGATAGCGTGGATTTGGACTACTGCCTACCGATTCATTGATATTGCTGCCTATAAATTTTATAGACTCGCTGTTGCTACTGTTCTACACCGTATTGACTGTTGTATAGATTTCTTGTCAGAATGGATTGAAATTTATCGTATTGCTTTCCTCGATTGATTTCATTAAATAGATCGTATTGATTTGACCGTATTGATTTGATTGACGGATATTGATTGATTGATTGAATTGAAATGATTGATTTGCCTGCCGCTGCATTGACTGGTTTTATTGACTATTGATTTTCGGATTGCATCGATTACTGATTTGATTTCCACTGCATAGACTCATTGACCATTGACTGATATAGATTGATTGACTGTGATTGACTGACATGCATATTGATAGCATAGCCGTGCTTTGATTTCAGTTATAGGTATTAGGTGACCTGCTGGGCTTTGTAAAGCTCATTATATGTGGTTGATATTTTCAGGTCAGGGCTCGGGAGCAGGAGATAGGAATTGACCAAGATCGACAGGTTTTAGTTTCTTTTGATCGTTAGATGATTCTTTTGTACTCAGGACAGGATAGATTTCTCTACTTGTATCGATAGTTTAGTTCCTGAGTATTGTATATGATGTTTTGAGATATGAATCGACTTGAATATTGATGTTTAAATTTTATAGATGTGTGATAGATTGCTTACTGAAGGTTTATAGATAACTCTGGTAAATTGTTATGAAATTGATTGATATTCTTTCCAAGTTAGATCTTGGGGCATCACAAGTTGGTATCAGAGCAGTGTTATTGGAAGAATGGATTGTTACCAGAGTTGTAGGTTTGGATTGAGAGTTGGGTAGATTGGGTAGCTTTAAGAGCTTCATTGGCATACATCATTGCATGTGTGTATCATTAGTTTTGAATTGTGCAGGTGAAAAAGATATGGATCCTCCAGTAGAATCCAGTGTACCAAACGAGCAACACAGCGCAGCTCCAGTGCCTTCAGAGAGTATGATGCAGTTGGCTACTGCGATTGCACATGTGATGGGGGACGCTCAGAGCAAGATGAGTGGAAGCAAAGAGGAAGAAATTGATAGACACTTGCAGATGTTCCACAAGCTGAAGCCTCCGTTGTTCAAAGGGGCTGTAGGACCACAGGCTGCTGAGGATTGGATCATGAGGGTGGAAAAGATTTTTGACAGCATGCAGTGTCCGGGAAATAGAAAGGTACCATTAACTGTGTTCCTATTTGAAGGAGAAGCGGAGAGATGGTGGATTGGACAGCAGAGAGAGAAATTCCAGGGGAAAACCAATGCTGAGATCACCTGGGATGAGTTCACTGCAGTATTCAGGATGTGGTTTGTACCACCGTCAGCTCAGCGACAGATGCAGGAAGCTTTCATGAGATTGGAGCAAGGCCTCAAGTCAGTGATGCAGTACGAGGCCGAGTTTACTGCACTTGCGAGGTACGCTGCTCACTTGATTCCTACTCCTGAAGATAAGTGTTATAGATTTCTGCACGGATTGAACAGAGAGCTGAGGCAACCACTAGTACCTTTCCGGATCCATGAGTTTTCTGAGCTAGTGGAGCGAGCTCGATTGATAGAGATTGATTTAGCAACACTGGTACCGAGGTACGAGGATACCAGAAGGAGGAGAGATGAGGTACGACGAGATGATTCTTATAGAGACAGAGATAGAGAGAAGAGAAGCAGGTATGAGGGTTCGAAGGGATCTGCATCGGGATCTGCGTCACGATCAGCATCGATAGTATCGTCTGGTGGTTCTGGCACGTGCATTCACTGTGGTAGACGACATGCAGGTCAGTGCTACCTATTGACGGGACAGTGTTTTCACTGTGGACAGCAAGGACACAGAGCAGCAGATTGTCCTCAGAAAGGACTGGGTGGAAGGACTGATTCTGGCACAGGTACAGGACAGCAGAGGACTGTTGGCTCGAGGGCCTACAGTGAAAGATCAGGAAACCGGATGGATGATAGGACTGTCAGGGATCAGAGGGAGACAGTTGCACCACGACCTCCTACACTTCCTCCAGTGGTGCCACGCATCTACAGTTTACAGAGTTTACAGCATAAGGATCAACAACGACCAGAAGATTCTACTGGTAAGATTGATTTGACTAACCGATTGATATTGACATATGAACATTGCATATTGACATTTGATTGATTGCATTGTGTGTTCTGTATAGATTTCGACGAGTTTTGTTTTGGATTTGGATTTCGATCGATTTGGTTTGCTTCGTGTTTTGCTCCGTACCTTTAGGGAAATGTCGGGACGACATTTTTCTAAGGTGGGGAGATTGTAATATCAGTTTTTGCTCCAGGTTCGTCTGGACGAAGTTGGATCGTCCGGGACGATCGGTGCAGGTTGTGTAGAAAAATCATGTTTGGCTGTATGGTTCGTCTGGACGAAATCAGGATCGTCTGGACGAAAATAAGTCAGAGAACCCTTCGCCAGGGACGATATGTAATTTTTCGTCTGGACGAAATTCTTCTCTTCATGGATCGTCCGGTACGAAGCTCGATCGTCCAGGACGATCAGTCTGGATATATATAGAAATGAGATATTTTGGAAGAGAAAGAAATATCTGAGGAGAGAGAAAGAAAAGGAAAAAGAGAAAAGCTGGTTTTCGGAGACCGCGGAGCGCTTTTCGTCCGACGCTGCTGTTGGGAAAAGTGAAGATCTCGTGGTAAGGACTCCGAACCCTGTTTCTGTTTTCAAAGATGTTGTGTTTTGACCGAGTTGAGATCTGTTTTGTGTTTTCGTAGTCAAACTTTTGACGTGATTTGATATTGACACAACTTTCACCGCACAACTTCTGATATGTTATAGATATGATTATTACACACGATTTGAGTGTTTTCTGCGATGATTTTACCGGTCGGAATTGATTCTACGCGATTTTAATTGAATAGAAAATTATCAGGATGTTTTCTGACTTGGTTTCTATAAATTGATAGTCTTGTATTGATGCCGTGGATCTTCGTCTGTAATTTGGAAAGATTTGGAATTTGTGTCTTTTGCAGGATTTTTGTGTAAATTCGATAGACTGCCGTTACTCTGCCCGATTTTCGTATGATTTCTGAATTGTCTGGAATTGATAGATTGAATCGATATGAATATGATTATTGATATGATTGCTTTAATATTGACTATTGAATTGCTTATTGATTGAATTGACTATTGATACTGATCGCAAGTGGAACCTGGTTGAACATTGGTTGAAGATTGATATTGATACCTGTACAGGATGGTGGGCCGACGGGCTTTCCTTTAAACATTGATTATTGATTATTGAAGGGAGACATAAGGAGTTTATTGATATGCCGACGGGCGAAAAGAGTGACGACTCTTATTGATAGAACCAATGTACGAATCTACAACAGCAATATAGAATCTACAACAGCAACATAGCCAGTAGTTTGTACTTGTTCAGTATATAGTATTGAAATGCATGTTTACTGTATTGACTCGCGGATCTATTGCTTTATCGATTTCTACCTTATTGATTTGATCAGAATTACTGTATCGTACGATTTCACTGATTTCATCGATTGACTACTGAACATTGATACTACTGAGCATTGATATAGACATTGATAGATATAGATACTGCATTGATAGCGTGGATTTGGACTACTGCCTACCGATTCATTGATATTGCTGCCTATAGATTTTATAGACTCGCTGTTGCTACTGTTCTACACCGTATTGACTGTTGTATAGATTTCTTGTCAGAATGGATTGAAATTTATCGTATTGCTTTCCTCGATTGATTTCATTAAATAGATCGTATTGATTTGACCGTATTGATTTGATTGACGGATATTGATTGATTGATTGAATTGAAATGATTGATTTGCCTGCCGCTGCATTGACTGGTTTTATTGACTATTGATTTTCGGATTGCATCGATTACTGATTTGATTTCCACTGCATAGACTCATTGACCATTTACTGATATAGATTGATTGACTGTGATTGACTGACATGCATATTGATAGCATAGCCGTGCTTTGATTTCAGTTATAGGTATTAGGTGACCTGCTGGGCTTTGTAAAGCTCATTATATGTGGTTGATATTTTCAGGTCAGGGCTCGGGAGCAGGAGATAGGAATTGACCAAGATCGACAGGTTTTAGTTTCTTTTGATCGTTAGATGATTCTTTTGTACTCAGGACAGGATAGATTTCTCTACTTGTATCGATAGTTTAGTTCCTGAGTATTGTATATGATGTTTTGAGATATGAATCGACTTGAATATTGATGTTTAAATTTTATAGATGTGTGATAGATTGCTTACTGAAGGTTTATAGATAACTCTGGTAAATTGTTATGAAATTGATTGACATTCTTTCCAAGTTAGATCTTGGGGCATCACAGAGTGATCCACTGATGTTGAGATTGTTCGTTAGCAGCTTGGCGGGGGTGGCGTTTGCTTGGTACGCCGACCTCCCCAACGACTCAGTCAGGACTTTCGCAGAGCTGGAGTAGTTGTTCATCCAGAGGTTTGTCAGCACTGAGCACAGAGTTACAGTTGGAGAGTTAGTAGTCACCAGACAGAGGCCTAGAGAGTCACTCACAGACTACATAGTTAGATGGAGGAATTTGAGTTTGCAGTGCGAGCCACAGTTGCAGGAGCAGCACGCAGTTGAGATCTTGTTGAAGAACATATATGGTCCCATAGCTCCATACCTGAAGGGTTTCACCATACGGACCTTTCAGAAGCTACTGACCAAGGTCACCAGCCTACAGGACAGCATACCCGATGCAGTCCCTCCTAAGGCTGAGAGTCAGCCTTCACGCAGACCTCAGCGGCAGGAGTTTTCAGGAGCACCTCCACCCAGGAGAGGGGAGGTACACAGTACTCAGGGACCAGCAGATAAGGGCAAGAGGCCCTTAGGCAGTTCAGCACCTCCACAGCAGTCACGCTCAGCTAGTCAGTCACACTCAGCTAGTCAGCCAGCAGCACAGCCCAGGACCTCCCGTAGGACTCCAGAGAGTCAGCAGTCCTTACAGGAGAAGCTTAGTAAGGAATACCCCTTTAAAAGGGAGAGTGTGAAGAAAATATTTAAATTCCTTACTAAGAAGAACATACTTACCTTTCCCAGCAGCAGTAGAGTGGAGGAGGAGGGTCAGACTGACAACCCACTCTATTGCCCTTACTATAGATGTGTTGGGCATGTTCTAGAGGATTGCTTTGTGTTCAAGGACAAGGTCGAGAGGTTGATGGCCACAGGACAGATACACCTCCAGGACAGCGACCTAGTGCAGCCCAGGGGCAAGGGCCCTCAGACAGTTCAGATGGTTTCCAGTCCCAGCCACAGTCCCAGTCAGGCTGACAGTCAGGGCAGTAGTGGCAGTTTACCCCAGAGTTCTGAGGGAGAGTGGCAGTTAGCACTCTCCAAGAAGACCAGGAGGATGATAGACCGTGCAGTTCAGAGTTCAGAAGCAGTTGAGAAGAGGCCACCACAGGCCAAGTCGACAGTTGCCCCTGCAGTTACTGCTCCAGCACTTGTACCTTCTTCTTCTTCTCTTTCTGTTGTAGTGCCTACTGAGCACATTTCTTTTTCTTCTGATATATGTAATAAGAAAATGTATGAAAGAGAAAAATATGTTGTAACCTCTGAGGGGAAGACAGGGTTCCTTCCAGCACTTACGCTGAAGGACTTTGTTCTCCCTTCATTTGATGAAGAAATAATAGAAGAAGGTGATTCTGGCTACTTCTGGTGTTCTTTTCCTACTGCTTTTACTACTGTTTCTACTTCTACTAGCACTCAGTCTTCTCATGCTTTACATGTTTCTTATAATATGGATGATTCTAGTGAAGAGTCTGAGTCTGAGTATGAAGATGAATCAGTCTTTGTGATACTAGAGGGTGGATGTTACATGGATTCAGAAGATGAATCCGAGAACCCACTCTCAATACTTTCCTTAGAACCAACACCTGCCATCACCACTGAACTAGAGGAATCTCCTGTTGAGGATGACTCGATACAGGAAGTTCATCTACGTTCAGGGAAGGTCCTTCCACCTAGGTTGGCTAAAAATACAAAAGATAAAAATATCATTACCCAACAGGATGACTCTATCCCTTCCTCCCAAGAGCAGCCTAAGGAGAAAGGGAAAGGCCCTCAGCTGGAGGTTGATTACAATGTGTTGGCCCATCTAAGGAAAATTCCCTCTCTTCTTAGTGTCTATGACGCTTTGATGTTGTCACCTGACTTGAGAGAGACACTGGTGAAAGCCTTGCTTGAACCAGAGACTTATCAAGCATTCTTTACTTCCGACCCTGATGATGGGGCATGGCATTCGTACAACACGCCATGCATCACTTTCTCTAGTCGTGACCTTCTGTTAGGGACCACTGAGCACAATCGTCCCTTGTATGTCACTGCTGAAGTCAATGGTTATGAGTTGAACAGGGTCCTCATAGATCAAGGAGCTTCAGTAAACATACTAACTCATGAAACTTTGAAGAGCCTCTCCCTAGGTCATCTGAAGCTCACTTCTGACAAGATCATGTTGAAAGGCTTCAATGACCAAGGCCAGCGAGCTCTAGGGGCTATCACCCTGCCTCTGAAATTTGGAAATTTTCTAACTGAGGCAAAGTTTCATGTGATTGAGGCTGATACTTCATACAAGACTCTTTTAGGAAGGCCTTGGATCCATGAGTATGGAATGGTACCCTCTACCTTGCACCAATGTATGAAGTTTCTGAGGAATGATGTTGAGTATACCATTCCTGGAGATACCCAGCCCTTTTCCGTGCATGAGATCTCTATGTATGACGATGCCGAGTACTACGTACCTCGGAAGACTCGTAGAGCTCCACCTGCTCAGTCCCCAGTGATACCTGATACTGTTGTACAGGATCCTACGCAGCCACCTGCACAGGGTCCTATACAATCGTCAGTACAGGGTCCATCACAGGTTGGTATCGAGCCAGGTGTTCCCACTGCCCATGCTGATGGAGATCCCTCTCAGTTTGCAGTGAGGCACGACGTTCCCCCTAGTAGAGGTAGGGGAGGACGAGGTAGGGGTAGAGGTAGAGTTTCGATCCGCGAGCCGCGGAATCATGACACTCGAACTCCCCCTCCTCCACACCTTTACACTTCTTCTTTGACTGTAGAGTCCGACTCTTCTGACGATGAAATGACCGATATCCTTCAGCGTCCAGTCACCTCACTACCTCCATATTCCGCCGGCTATGATTCAAGACCTACTCTTTGTAGCCACTTGATACCTGAAGGTGGGTTGATTATTGATATTAGCTCAGACGAGGAAGAAGACTTCCGACGTCAGACTACTACAAGACAACCTTCCCCCCATCAGATACGCGGGATAGGAGTCGGGGATTCCAGTCGAAGATCTTCCGATACTCCTGTAGTCGATGATAGTACAGTGTGGGGTAGTCATAACCCCATACCATACCTGTATGATTCATTTGGGCCAGCCCGACCTAGGGAATGCCCCTCTGTACCCCATAGTATAGGTGCACCACTGGGTCCTGTGAGACAGGATCTAGAGGAGACCGCTATGGATATAGAGGTCAGGAGTGCCCCTCGTTACTTTTCATCTACTGTAGAGAGCTTTGTTGAGCGAGGTCTCGTTCGTTCCACTTGGCCCGATGAAGAAGCTCTACAGCAGGCCCGAGTTTGGCGGACCGATTTCCCCCAAGGTTTAGGAGGCGTAGGTTACATGGGGTTAAATCAGTCCAGCGATGCCAGCATTCATGTCATTTCCTATGCCTATCCGGTTGTTTCCCTTGCCGACGAAGAAGACCCGGATAGTGGCGATGATAGAATACTTGATGCTCCACAAGAGTTTGAAGATGGCGCCACTTCAGCCATGGACGAACTGCGTGAGGTAAACTTAGGCACCGAGTCAGATCCTAGGCCTATTTTTCATAGTGCCCTACTGTCTGATTCAGAGGCTCAAGAATACATCAAGTTGCTATCAGAGTTTAGAGACTGCTTTGCCTGGAACTACACCGAGATGCCTGGTCTAAATCCAGAGGTAGCAGTCCATAAGTTAGCCATTAAGCCTGAAGCAGTCCCTGTTAAACAAGCACCTCGTAGGATGAGGTTAGAAATTGAACAACAGGTGATCGCTGAAATCAAGAAGCTTATAGAAGCTGGTTTCATTAGGGAAGAGAAGTACCCAACTTGGCTTGCCAACATTGTTCCAGTCCGGAAGAAGAGCGGACAGATACGAGTCTGTATCGACTTTCGTGATTTGAATAAGGCATGTCCTAAGGATGATTTTTCTCTTCCCATTCCTGAGCTTATGGTGGATATAGCATCATCCCATAGTATATTCTCATTCATGGATGGTTCATCTGGTTACAATCAGATAAAGATGGACCCCGAAGATGAGAAGTTTACTGCTTTCCGGACACCTATAGGTGTCTTTTGTTACACGGTGATGCCCTTCGGTCTCAAGAACGCCGGGGCCACCTATCAACGTGCCATGACTGTCATCTTCGATGAGATGATACATGAGCAAGTTGAATGCTATGTGGATGATTTGGTCGTCAAAAGCAAGGTCCGCGAAGATCACCTCAGAGATCTGCGAATCATTTTTGAACGCCTGCGCAAGTTTGATTTAAAGATGAATCCTTTAAAATGCGTATTTGGAGTCAGTGCAGGAAAGTTCCTTGGGTTTATAGTTCGCTACCGTGGCATTGAGATAGATTCCTCTATGATCAAGGCCATAGTAGATTTAAAACCCCCTAAGAGTCTTACCCAGTTGAGGTCCTTTCAGGGTAAACTCGCTTTCTTGCGGAGATTCATCTCCAACCTTTCTGGAAGGTGTCATCCTTTCTCTGCACTAGTGAAGAAGGATGCCCGATTTCACTGGGATGAGAGTTGTCAGGAGGCCTTTGAGAGTATAAAGCGCTACCTGATGAACCCCCCTGTTTTAGCTGCACCTATTCCAGGTAGACCGTTGATTCTCTACACTACGGCCCTGGATGAGTCCTTGGGTGCACTGTTGGCTCAAGAGAATGAGGAAGGCAAGGAGAATGACTTGTACTACCTCAGCAGACGACTGATACCTGCAGAGCTTAAGTATCCAGCGACAGAAAAGCAATGCTTAGCCTTGATCTTCGCGGTACAGAAGCTTAGGCATTATATGCTATCACATAAGATCAACCTGATCTCTCGAGTCAACCCATTGCAGTACTTGATGACCCGTCCGACCCTTTCAGGTCGTCTAGCACGGTGGTCCATGATACTACTGCAATTTGATATTACTTTTGTTCCTCAGCGGGCCGTCAAAGGACAGGCTCTAGCTGATTTTCTAGCCGATCACCCGATCCCTGCTGATTCCCCACTCAACGATGAGCTACCTGATGAATTCATTATGAGTGTGGATGAACAGGAGTCCCCTACTTGGGAGCTTTACTTTGATGGTGCGTCATCCGTCAAGGCTTTAAGTCCAAATGAAACCCCCACAGTTAGGGTAGGGTTAGGCCTGATTTTTGTGTCTCCTGAGGGTCATACTCTACGGTACTCCTATAGTCTATCAGAACCTCGTACTAATAATGAAGCTGAGTATGAGGCTCTGATTTTGGGGTTAGAGTTGGCCATTCAGATGAGTCTTACGCGGGTAAAGATCTTTGGAGACTCCCAACTGATAATCAATCAAGTGGCTGGAGTCTACAAAGTACTTAAGCCTGAGCTCATTCCGTACCATAATAAAGCAATGGAGCTCCTGTGCTTGATACCTGAAGTAACTTTGGCTAAAATACCTAGATCTGAAAATGGAAAAGCAGACGCACTGGCCAAGTTAGCAAAAGAATTAGCTGACCCTACTGGAAACCCAGTGTCTATTTCTGTCCAGTATCGTCAAGCTCTATGCCCCGCAGACCTGTCCTCCCCTGATTAGACCCTCACAATCCTTGCTGTTGATGAGGAGTCAGACTGGAGAGAGCCCTTCATAGAATATTTAAAGAATGGTAGGCTCCCGGATGATAGATCTCTTGCCGCTCAAATTAGAAAGAGAGCTCTGTCATTCACCTACATAAATGAGACCTTGTATCGACGCTCATTTGACCAAATGTGGTTGAGATGCCTCAATAAAGAAGAGGCTAGTAGAGTCATGAGCGAGATACATGAAGGGCTTTGTGGTGCCCATCAATCTGGACCTAAAATGAAAGGCAGAATTAAACGCCTTGGCTACTACTGGCCAACTATGATCCATGATTGTATGGAGCACGCTAAGAGATGCCACCAGTGCCAGATTCATGGCACAGTGATTCACCAACCCCCTAACCCGTTGCACCCTACTGTTTCTTCTTGGCCATTTGAGGGCTGGGGCACAGATGTGGTGGGTCCTATTGACCCTCCTTCTTCTAAGGGTCATAGGTTCATTTTAGCCGCCACTGATTACTTCTCTAAGTGGGCAGAAGCTGTCCCACTTAAGGAAGTTAAATCAGAAGATGTGATGCGCTTCTTTCGCGATAACATTGTTTATCTCTTTGGTGTTCCGCGCCGTATAATTTCAGATAACGGCCCATCTTTCAGAAGCACCAAAATTGCCAGATTTGCCCGCCGCCATAACATTAATTGGAGATACTCTTCGATTTACTACCCTAAAGCCAATGGCTTGGCAGAGGCATTCAATAAGACTCTTGTGCAACTGATAAGGAAAATCCTTGTTGCAAATAAAAGAGAATGGCATGATAAGCTACCTGAAGCATTATGGGCATATAGGACTACCTATCGTACTCCTACTCAGTCCACCCCATATGCTTTAGCTTTTGGGGATGAAGCTGTCCTCCCACTTGAGGTCGAGCTCCCCTCACTACGGGTAGCAGTTAGTTACAATCTATCTGAAGAAGATAATGCCCGACTGAGGTTGGAAGAGCTTGATGGTTTAGATGAGCTCCGCTTACGAGCTTATCAATGCCTTAAGCTATGCCAGGCCCGAATGAAACGACACTTTGAGCGTCTTGTTAGACCCCGTGCTTTTCGGGTAGGCGAGTTAGTCCTTGTTTTGCGAAGGCCTATCATCTCGCATCGTCGGCGAGGTGGTAAGTTTGAGCCAGTTTGGGAAGGCCCCTTCGTTGTGGAGCAAGCTTATGAAGGTGGTGCCTACCAACTTGTTGATGCGAATGGTGTTCACCCAATGCCTGTCATCAACGGGCAGTACTTGAAAAAGTACTATGCCTAAGTCTAGTACTTCACAGGGGAGCCTCCCTACCGCCTGTAAATGTCCCTCTGTATATGTAACTCCTAGAAGAATACCTCTTACTTTTCAGCAGTCTATGTGGCCACGACGATTTGTCCTCTACCACACGACTTTACTTTGAAGAGTATAAGGTCATCCTTAGAGGTGATACACCAATACGCCGTAGGGATATTTTGTACTTTTGTCTGTGCGCACCAATCGTATTGGTGCTAGAGCATAGAATTCTTTTTTTTACTTTGCTCTCCCCTGTCTGTAGGGCTTAGTCCCCCAGTTTCACCTTCCACCCCGGGTGTGGTCTGGGATACCAAAACCAATAGTCCATGTTTAATTTTAAAGAGTGATACTGGGTCCACACCCACCTACATCAGTTAAGTGTGGCGATAGAAATCCACTATCTCTATGTGAGTTTCTTCTTCCTATCAGCCCTGATCTGATAGATGTAGTCCTAGTACATTCATATGAGTTGAATGTGATCAGGGATACTAGAGTCATTAGTTTAGACTCTTTTGGATATAGGATACTGGGTCCACACCATCCTATGTTGGTCAGGTGTGGTAGTGTTGATCCTCTATCCTGATAATGATCTTGGTTGTATAATAATTTCAATATAATTGTACTCCCCAGTTTGTTCATGTGGCGAACATGGTCTGGGTTATCAAAACCATTCACTATCCCCATTTTTTTTTTTTAATTTATATGTGATAAAAGTGGGAAGCTCTTAGGAGAATAAAACCCGGTAGCCCTTGTCACAGGAGGAACCCGATAAAAATATCTAAGAGCACAAATGCCCCAGTCCTGTCCATGTGGAGAACATGGTATGGGTTATCAAAACCATTCATTATCCTAAAAAAAAAAAAAAAAAAAAAAAGGGATCTTAGTAGAGCCAAACCGGTTGCCCTTGTCACAAGAGGAACCCGATAATACTCGCTAAGCGTATGAGTTCCCTAAAGTCCTTTTTCTTCCCTCTCCTTTGAGATACCTTGGTGTCTGCCTCAAGGATGAAAGCACACATGTTTGAGTATGATTTTCCAACACTTTAATTATCTTTGCTAAGTGATGTAGTACATTATGTTTTGAATGTTAACGTCACTACTTTGTGGGCTTAGGTCTTTCTGGGAAGAGATCGCCCCCTACTGCTCTCTTTTGGCAGTCTACCTCCCATTCAGGAACTACTCTGAGCTGTCAGAGTAGTCCTATGAATGTGGCAGTGTTACCTTCACTCCTCACAGGGTACTACCCAGTTAGGGTAGATGTTACCACTGTGTCCTTTTGATGATCTTTGATCTCACTCATGATCACTATCCTCAGGTGGTGAGTATGTCCCCTTGCCTCCTAGAGTTGTTTCTCTTATTGTGATGTAGTACATCCTTAATCAGATGTTAGCATCACATCCTCAGGAGTCTTGATTTTCTAGTCAAAAAATCGACTCCTTGGGATCTATACACACTTCAACATTCGTACCCTACTCTTAGCTGCTAGAGTAGCTCTATGAATGTTGTTTTGTTGTTTTTGCTTCTCACAGGGTCCTACCCAGTTGGGGTAGGTGTTACCCTTGTAATCCTTTTTGGTAATCATCGATTTCAATCATGGTTACCTTTCTCGGTAGTAAGGATGTCCTCCTACTGCCTAGGGTTGTTTCTCTTGTTGTGATGTAGTACATCCTGCCTCAGATGTTAGCATCACATCCTCAGGAGTCCTGATTTTCCAGTAGAGAATCGGCTCCTTAGTTTCTTTCTATACCAACCTCACCATTCATACCATACTCTTAGCTGCTAGAGTAGTCCTATGAGTGTAGTAGTGTTGCTTTTTTACTCCCCACAGGGTCCATCCAATCAGGGTAGGTGTTACCGCTGTGGCCCCTTTGATGTTGTATTAATTTTATTCAAGATTACTATTCCCGGGTAGTGAGTGTGTCCCCTTACTACCTGGAGTTACTTCCTTAGTTGCGATGTAGTACATCATTCCTCTGGTGTTAGCATTGCATCCTTAGGAGCTTTAATTTTGTAGTGGAAGATCAGCTCCTTAGTTTCTTTACTCACTTCAACATTCATGACATACTCTTAGCTGCTAGGGTAGTTCTATGAATGTTGTTCTGTTGTTCTTTCTCCCCACAGGGTCCTACCCAATCAGGGTAGGTGTTACCACTGTGACCCTTCTGATATTTTATCAATCCTATTCATAATGATTGTCCTCAGGTAGTGAGTGTGTCCCCTTACTACCTAGAGCTGCTTTTCTTGTAGTGATGTAGTATACATTGCCTCAGATATTAATATCACTACTTTGAGAACTTTGATCCTCTAGCAGAAGATCGGTTCTTTTACTCTTTTCTTTGACCCATCCTACAATTCATACACTAGGCTCAGTCGCCGGATTAGTCTTATGAATGAGTTGAGGTCACTTCCACTTCCCACAGGGTCCCACTAGCTTGTGTGGGTGTTACCACTGTGAGATTTTGTTTACTCAGAGTTGTTGCCCTTGGTAGAGAGGATGATCCCTCGCTACTTTGGCTCTTTTTCTCACCTGGGGATATGGAGCATCACACCTTAGATGCTACCGCCACCTTTTCCTTGAGTTTTGATCCTCTAGTAGAGAGTCAGCTCTTTCAGATACTTTTACCACTTGTTTTCCCATTGAGATCCGACTCTTAGCTGCCGGAGAGGTCCTTTGGATGTTCTGATCTTGTTTCTACCTCTAATAGGGTCCCCATCAGTTAGTATGGGTTCACCACTGTGACCTCTTTGAGGCTTGCTTTTACCATGCGTAGTCCTGCCTTCTGTAGTTGAGGTGCCCCCTCACTACTTCAGTTCCCTTGGCTTCGTTGGAATGAGATTATCCCTTTTATACACTCTACTGAGGGTGTATCTCTTCCAACTTTGTTTGGGAGACATCACATTGACGTCTTCCTCCCCTTTCGCGTAGGGTTAGGGCTCTTTAAGAGATCTCGACGGCATTGGGATACTCATGGCCACGACGATTTGTCCTCTACCATGTGGTTACCAGAGCGCTAGCTTGAGATTCCTTAAGTAACTCTACCCTTAAAATTTTTACATATACCTTTCCTTTCTTTCCCTTCTATCCTAGTGCAGGCATATGCGCCTGGTGGATATTAGGTTTTTCTGGCTGAGAGAGCCCGACAGAGTCCCTGGGAGGCATTCCTCACCACCCTTTCCTCTTCACATCATTGCCGGCATATGCGCCAGATGATTGTGTTGAGTGTTTTGTCTTTATTCTACTCTAGGCATATGCGCCAAGTAGAGACTCTGCCACAGGCACATACACCGGGCAGAGGTGACCTTTCGTTACCTTTTTATCCTAGTGCCGGCATATGCGCCGGGTGGATATTAGGTTTCTAGCTGAGAGAGCCCGACAGAGTCCCTAGGATGCATTCCTCACCATCCTTTCCTCTTCACATCATTGCTGGCATATGCGCCAGATGATTGTGTTGAGTGTTTTGTCTTTATTCTACTCTAGGCATATGCGCCAAGTAGAGACTCTGCCACAGGCACATACACCGGGCAGAGGTGACGTTTCGTTACCTTTTTATCCTAGTGCCGGCATATGCGCCTGGTGGATATTAGGTTTCTAGTTGAGAGAGCCCGACAGAGTCCCTGGGAGGCATTCCTCACCACCCTTTCCTCTTCACATCATTACTGGCATATGCGCCAGATGATTGTGTTGAGTGTTTTGTCTTTATTCTACTCTAGGCATATGCGCCAAGTAGAGACTCTGCCACAGGCACATACACCGGGCAAAGATGACCTTTCTTTCCCTTCTATCCTAGTGCAGGCATATACACCTGGTGGATATTAGGTTTTTGCTAGTTGAGAGAGCCCGATGGATTCCCTTGGAGGCTTTCCTCAACACTTTTTCCTTCTCATATCATTACGGGCATATGCGCCGGATGATTATGTTGAGTGCTTTTTCTTTATCCTACTACAGGCATATGCGCCATGTAGGGACTCTGCTGCAGGAACATACACCGAGCAGAGGTGACTCTTTCCTCTCCACATCATTGCTGGCATATGCGCCAGATGATTGTGTTGAGTGTTCTTCCGTTACACTTCTTTTGGCATATGCGCCAAATAGAAACCCTACTGCAGGCACATACACCGGGCAGAGGTTTTCTTTTTCTTTTGTCCTACTGCAAGCATATGCGCCGAGTGGACATCGACTTACTTGGTAGAGAGGGCCTAGCAGAGCACCTGCTAGGAACTCCTCGCCACCCCTTTTTTCTGAGTGTCTTGTTCCGATTAGGCTGACACCAGGCTTAGTGATTCTTTTGTTTGCTGGCTTGATTTGGTCAAGCAGACACTGAGTCACCCCAATCCACTGCTATGAGATGGGCAGGAGGATTTGGGACCCTTTCACCTCCTATTCTGCTGATTCGATATAATCAGACAGATAGTTGGTATTTTTTTTTTACTACCTTACTTTTGGTTCTTCTCTTGGCTCTGCCCCTGCTACGGGATAAGGCCAGAAGAGAATCTCTTTACCTTTTTCACCTCTTTAGGTGATCTTTACTGTTGGTTCACCATTTCAGTGATACCTTACTTGCGCACTGCTGCTTTCTCTTCTTTCCTAGACTCTGCCCCCGCTATGGGGCGAGGCCAGGAAAAGAATTTCCTTCTTTTTCCACCACATTCCTGATATTTCTTCACTCATGACCTTTTCACTCTACCTTTCTGTGGCTTAGTCGGTTAACGCCAACACGAGCGGTTCACTAGTTGTTCGCCACTCCTGTTGGGGGTCCGTTTGTTGACCTCGATTTTGCCCAAACCCTTGGTCAAAGGGTTGACTTGGTCAAATTGACCAAGTCAGACCCCAAGACCCTCTCCAATAGGCTCGTGGGGTCGAGTCGAGTCTGTTGAGCCCGAGCTTGGACCATGGGTCAACCCGGTTGACCAAGTCAACCAGAGTTGACCAATTTGGACCCTTTGAGCCCAAAATCAATTCTAAATTAATTTCATGGATTTCATGGCTCGATCCCCACTCTCCCTTGACCCCTTGACTAGTTTGACCAAGTCAAACTCTGACTTGGTCAAATCAGCCCCTTGATAAGTCAAATCGATATATTTAAGTGGATTTAAGAGCCATTTAATGCGTTTAAAGGCTCTAATTCAATTCCCTTGGATTCAAAATCAAAACCACGGCCTGATTAGACGAATTTCCCTCCTAATTAACCCCTGATTTAATCTTGGCCGTTTACTTTAGGTCTAGGGCGTTTAAATAGGAGAAATCAAGTCCAATTAGGGATCTTTTGACAATTGCTCTTGCTCCAGACCTCCTGAGGCCTTGAGGTTTTCTGTGAGAGCTCCCACATACTTCCTCCACTTCTTTGAACCAAATCCCGACGTCCAGGACCCGCCGGCGGCGATTTTCCGGCGAACCCGAGACGTTTCGCGTTCCAGGACGAATCCCGGTAGATCGAGCGACTTTTGGATCTCGACGTCAACTAAAGAAACGTTGCTGCACCTCCCACGAGTCCAACGAGCCCAAGATCTCCCGAATCCACCGTGTGGATTGAGGTATATCGCAAACCCTAGTTAGAAACACTTAGGGTTAATTAGCATCTTTATTAGTGCATATTAATCCAAATAAAATATCCCCCATGAATGCTCTTCGCACCTAGAATTTGTGGTTAAAATTTCATGTTGATTGGTTGAGTATCGAGCGAGAACAGGCCGAAAAACACCCCTAGGGCTCGGGACCGGCATTGCTTGCGTGGCGTCTCCCCTCAGCTGTCGATCTGATGATGGACGGTTGAGATCCCGCCATCCTGAGCCTCGTCCGACAGCGCGTGTATTCGGGAGGGATCGGATCACCGTCCGGCTCGATCACAGCCGTCCATCCGAGACAGCGGAAGATCGGACGGCGGGATTCTTCCGCCGACGTGTTTAAGTGACGCCACGTCACTTGACCGCCGCCGTTAATCACACGGCGATGATTGCACCGGCGGCGCAATCATTGGAAGACGTGTCCCGGAACCGCGGAGCCAATCCCGGGGCGCCACGTAGCCCTAGCCGCTGAAATTCGTTTTAAATATTCTTTAAATTATTTTAAATGTATTTTAAAATCCAAAAATCTTTCAAAATTCGTAGAAAATTCGTTTTTTGTCCGATTTTGACGTGCAATACCTCGTTTTGCTCGTATTTTTTTTCTCTACCCTATAAAATTTTTTTTTTATAAAAATAATGAATATATTTTTATTTATTAATAAAACAGTACAAATAGCTTTTACATTTAATTTATTTATATTATTATTTTATTATTATTAGTATTATATTATACTATTATTTTTTTTAAGATTAGTGTTTTACTGTTTTAAGGTTATTATAATTATGTTTATTATTATTAAGTATTATCATTATTATTATCATTACTTCTTTTAAAATTATTTTAAAAATAGACTTTAATGCCTTTTAAACTTCAAAAATTCATATCTCTCTCGTTTTCGCTCCGTTTTTAACGCACAACGTCTTGTTTTGAACGTATTTAGATTCTGCACTTTCTGGAATTGGTTTTATTTGAAATTTGTGGGTCTGTGTGCAATTATTTTCAAAACAGTAAAACAGTAGTATTTAAAAATACTTAATTATTGCCTTTCAACTTCGAAATTACATAACTTTGTCGTTTTAAGTCCGCTGTCGACGTACAGCACCTTGTTTTGTATGTACTCTGAATCCTGCATATTTTGGAACTATTTTCAGATAAAAAGTTTGTCTGTATCTCCTGTCATTTCAAAAACACCAAAACTACACTATTTTAAAATATTATTTTATTGTACTTAAACTTCAGAAATTCGTATCTTCGCCATTTTAAGTCGGATTTTGACGTATAACCCCTCGTTCTTTTCAGAAAAGCGAGCTTTATGTTTTGAAACCATTTCCAGCCCTCGATTTTGGCTGTTTTGACCAATCACTATTTGGATTCGATTATTCGAGTATTTTTGATATTAAATATTAATTATGATAATTATTTTCAGGATACAAAATATTTTCAAATCGCTTGAGACTTCGTTAGGGTGGTCAGCGGGTTTCCCTATACTTATGTATTATAAATTGGATTAGTTTCAATTATTTTATTTTCCAAAAATATATTTATATCTATAAGTACTTTTAAACTATTTTAAAACTACTTATATATAAATCCTAATTTGGGAGACCCGCTATTTCATGAAATTTTAGACATGGATCTTATGTATGAAGAGCAATCATGGGGGAGTGGGTTAGTGAATGGTTGAGTCCCAATCATTCACTAATCCTTTCTTTAGGTGTCTTTACTTTCTTATTATTCGTAGTTTGCTTGTGTAGGTCGCACCACGAGCACTTAGCCTAGGCTCTCCTAGATTTAAGGACATGGTGTGTTTATTTCATTTTTGTACTCCCTTGCATTTATTACCTGAAGGGTTAGACTAAACATCACTTTAAACTCTTACAACGTAGTGACACCCTAAGGACAAAAATTAAGGACCCGTCTAGCGAACTTAGAAGTTTTCTAGGAACTAGGATAGATCCCGAATTGACATGAAAACTTCAACATTTAAACCTAGTGACATCATAAACCCCTCATAATTTCCTAGGAATTTTTAGGGCTAGTTAGAACCCTTAATTAACTAACCCTAATCAACCCATTAATTAAGGCCCCGAGACCTTCCGAAAAATACAATAAATACATTTTAGGTCAGAAAATTACCCATAATATCTCAAACGGACCAGAACCCGACCCTTGACTTTAGATAAATAGGGCTCCCTAGTTTGACTTTAGGTTGACCCCTAATTTGACCATAGGTGGAAATTACCTTTTTGCCCCTAATAAATCATTAAAAATTATTAAAAATCCCAAATCTTCTCCAAACCCTAGGGGATCACTTTCTCAGGTCATCCCTGACTTTTGGGAGTGATTCGACTCAGTTTGGGGCGGATTTGGGCCAAAATTGCAAAATAGGGCCTTCTCTTTATTAATTTAAAAATTTCCATAAATACCCCGATTTTAGAAAATTCATAACGAATTGTAGAAAAATCCAAATTAGGCAAACTCACTTGCATTAGACTCCTATTAGGGTCTAGTATTTATGAAAAATATTATATGTCCAGAAACTCACCTAAATTAGAAAGTCAACTTTTTGGTCAACCCTAGTCTATAGGATAGGGCCCGAAACTTAGAAAATTCATAACTTTGCCTAGAGACCTCCAAATCTAGTGTACTACCAGTCTAACTACTCGTATTCAGGTCTAGTATTTTCCTAAGGTGGTAAGAATCCCATAGCTAGCCTATTTCCCATAGTGACCTTTTGGACCCTTAGCTTAGTTCAGAGGAGGATCTAGAACTTTCTAAAATTAGCTAATATCACCTAAACTTTAAATATCAGTATCCTAAGCTCTTAAAACTGATCAACAAACTGAAATAATTAAAATAGATCCTAATCCCTTAATATTTGAATTTCAACTAAAATCTCTCTTTCTGGCCTATAACATACCTAAACTCTAGATAACTTTAACTAACTACCCAGCTTAGGACTTATCCAAACCACACTAGCCTTACACACACATAGAAATGTTTGCTAGGGCACCACTTCTAGACCTAAGTTAGGCCGCTGGATTTTACTTTTCTGCTGTGTGCCGGAGCTTTCGTGGATTTCATTGCATGCTGTTTGAAAAATGATTGGAGTGTTTGCTTACTTTTTCTGCACTCTGGATGTGAACGCTAGACTTACCCATAGGTTAGGAGCGCCATATATATATTGTTCTTCCGTGCAGGTGGCCATGCTCAAGCTAATAAAAGGGGGGAGCAATATCATGATTTCTAATAATATTTTATGCAGGTGCTTGCTCAGCTCTCCCTAAATAAAATGAGGGCTAAATTAATTATAACTGCACAGGCGGAGCTGCTTAGCCCTCAAAATTAAGAGCATGGCTTGGCACAGGGTCAATGATGTTAGCATTTTCATTTTCATATAAACTGCTTGGGATGATTTTTACTAGGATAACCTTGCAGGAATTCTTAGATTTACTGTTTTCAATTCATGTAAAATTTGTAATAATTGTTAAGAGTTGTGAAAACAACTATGAGTTGGGATATTCTTATCCAGCTCGGATTCTAAAAGAAGAAGGCATCCCTAAGGGGAGAGTCTTCTTCCATTTGGAAGATCGAGCTGGATGGCTTTAGATATCCAAAGAGAAAAGGCAATACCCCATATTGGGGGAATTGTCTCTTCGTTTGGATATTCAAGCCACGACGGATCCAAGGAGTCCAAGGAGGAGATTTCCAAGGAGCCCGAGGAGGAGAATTCCAAGGAGCCCAAGGAGGAGTTATCCAAAGAAGGCTAAAGATTGAAGACCCAATATCCCACTCAAAGTTGTTGGCGTCTGTCATAGGCTTAGAAATCCGGGTTGTTGGCAGTGGTGCCCGGCCACTTTACTTCATGCATATCTGGGGTGTAATAAGGGCAATTTGCCTATGGCCATTTAGTTAATTAATTTTTGGATTTAGATTGATGTGTTTACCTGATTGCGCAGTAGAAATACTTGCTTTTCCTAGGTTTCTTTTCTTGCATGTCGCTTTTGTTTTCGCCTGGATTTCGTTAGGCTCTTTAAGGACTGCAAAATCTTTTCTACTCATAACCAAAATTTAATATTTAAGTTTTAAATAACATAGAAATCTAACGAACCTAGGGAATCGCCGGAACCGTCCGGGGTCGCATGCATATTACTGCATTCTTCTTTCCTTGCTATAAGACATCTCCCTGCCTGCGGGTAGAGTCCGGATAATCTGGCCTATGAGGATGAAGTGCCGGACCTAGGGAGACCCAGTCTTTTCTAAAAATTAATTTATATTTAGCCTGTTTTTAAAATCCAAAGCATTCATGAGCTGACATTTCAACTAGCATGCATTGCATTAGCAACCAACTAATTAAAATTTAATTGCATTAGCTAGGAGCATCTAACCCACATAAGTCCAGGACCACTTAGGAAATCCTCTAGATGTCGGTCCTATTTCCAATAACTGTACTACCCACCCATCTTTCATAATTGACTTGATAGCATGGTTTTGAATCGATTAGGTGGTTAGCTGGCTCCCCTATCCAGGCCGGGGTAAGTCCAGGTTTTGCATTGCATTAGCTAGGACACTGGTCTTAGTGTGTGTCGAACACTAAGTCCAATCTAGATTTAGGGTTCGAGGCTACTACACTCGGTCTCGTAGTATGCCTTAAATAGCAGGTAGGTCCCTTCTTTTTAGGGACCCTAAATCCTACTTATCCACGTCACAGGATGACGCCACCTCCATCCCTTCTCTCACGCGTGTGAACGAGTGCTTGATTTATTTTATCTAGTTTCTGTTTAGTACCCTAGAGCCTCCGAATGCTGGTATGAGCCACGCATGTTTGATTCAGCCCTTTGGGACATTTTCTTCCTTTTTGAGTAGGATTTCCTAGTCTACCCCTTCGTGCCGATCCCACTTTAAGAGAGGATAATGTATGATCCTTAATCGAGAGTTTTCTCAGGCTCCGGCCTGGGATGTAATTAACCACGGGGGCTTGCGCCCGTGGGAAACTTGGTTCCCACAATCTACTAAACCCCATTCGAACTTTTTCGGATGGGGGAAACCCGTGATTAGATCGTGTATATTACTACCCATCGAGGTGTGTCGGCGACAGCCTCTATCCTCAATGGTTAGTCGTATGCACGATCCAATCTGTCCCTTCCAATTGACCCGTTCGCGCGGTGTTCTTTCGGAGGTCCACATGTTCGTACTGGACGATCAGACAGTTATCTCCTATAGAGCATTTGGAACGAATAGGAACTTGCTTGAAATTTTTTCTAAGTCCTATTCGTCCAGGACGAAATAAAATTATCGTCTAGTACGATTGGCTCTCTGGAAAATTCTCGTCCAGACGAAATAAATTATCATCCAGGACGATTGGGTCTCTGGAAAATTTTTGTCCAAACGGAAATAAATTATCGTCCAGGACGATCAGTCCTCGGGAAATTTTTCGTCCAGACGAAATAATTTATCGTACAGGACGATCAGTCCTCTGTAAAAATTTCGTCCAGACGAATCTATTTTCGTCCAAACGATTAACCGACTTAGGACAGTTTTCAGCAGTTTTTAGAATCGACCTTGTAATAACCGTTCGTACTGGACGAACCTAGTTCGTACAGGACGATCAGCTGTACGAAGACATTTCGTACACATATTCAAATAGGGTCATTTCAGATCGTTTAAGTAAAATCGTCCAGGACGATCCACGATCGTACAGGACAATCCACTGCGTACAGAATTGAATACTTGCAGTTTTTGGGCAGTTTTTCTTGTCTTTTATATAAATAGTTCAAATTAGACTGCCACCCAATCTTTTTGTCATTTGATCTTCGTGCTTATTGAGAAAAACTAAAGAGAGAGTTGAAGAGAGCATTCGAGGGAGGATTTCTACCACTGAAGCGAGAAGGCTTCACTTGGATTTCAAAGGTAAGAGTCTCTACTTGTGAATTGAGATTACTTCACTCTTTTCTTTCTTCCTTCTAGATTCTTGTGAGAAGATCTGTCAAGGAGATCTGGTTCTCTGCCGACACTTGGAGAGTGTGAACATCTGAAGGGTTCTCTGCCCACACTAGGAGAGTGTGAAAGGACGAAGGGTTCTCTGCCCACACTAGGAGAGTGTGAAAGGACGAAGGGTTCTCTGCCCACACTAGGAGAGTGTAAAAGGACGAAGGGTTCTCTGCCCACACTGGGGATAGTGTGAAAGGACGGACGGTTCTCTGCCAACACTGGGTATTGTGTAAAAGGACGGACGGTTCTCTGCCGCACCGGGGAGAGGTGAAAAGAGTGTGTTGTAAAGGCTTCTCCGCCTTGCTGTGGGTGCAAAAGGAGAGTCACTATTGATATTTGTGCAATACTCAGAGGGTTCCTCTGGGGAGTGGATGTAGGTCTGGTTATAGACCGAACCACTATAAATCTGGTGTCATTTACTTTACTGTTTTTACGTTTTCGCACTTTTTATTTCAGTTTAAAAAACTCTGTGGTTGAAAAACCTTTTTCTACAAAATTTAAAAGAGATTTTATTTCAGTTCAATAATATTTAAAAAGGGGTGTTAAAGTTTAACTTTGTTTTTTAAAACTATCAATTCACCCCCCTCTTGGTAGCCGTGGGACATTCACTTAGGCTTAACAACCTAATTACTAGACTCAACACACTTTAATCTTTTGGCCTTGTAGTTAATTCCCAAACTTTATTTCTTACAAATTGATTCAACTCTTCTTGCATGGCCAAAATCCAAAATTCATCAGAAAGTGCTTGATCAATATTAGTGGGTTCAATAGTTGAAATGAAGGCTGAATGATTGACTTCCTTATTTAATCCATGCCTAATCCTTACACCCTCACTTGGTTCACCTATAATTAATTCCCTTGGGTGGTTTCTAGAAAATCTCAAATCTCTAGGCAATGGGTTTCTATCTCCAAATTTTCTTTCACGTTTTCTTCCAAGTTTTCTTCCAAGTTCAATTTATCAATCTTTTGGGAGTTAATCTCAATTTCATCTTCTACAGTATTTGGCTCTTTCATATTTCTAGATTCATCAAATACAATATGTGTGGTCTCCTCAATTACCAAAGTTCTTCTATTGAATACTCTATAAGATTTTCCAACACTTTAGTATCCAACAAAAATTCCTTCTTCTGATTTTGGATCAAATTTTTCTAAGGCTGATTTTTCATTGTTATGAATGAACACCTTGCAACAAAAAAATGCAAACGAGATAAATTAGGTGATCTACCTTTTAGCAACTCATAGGATATTTTATTTAACTTAGATCTCACATTCACCCTATTAAGAACATAACATGCAGTGTTAACCGCCTCAGCCCAAAAATATTTAGGAAGTGAATATTCTGCCAACATTGCTCGGGCGGCTTCTATTAATATTCTATTTTTTTCTTTTGACTATCCCATTCTGCTAAGTGGTTCTAGGTGCAAAAAAGTTGTGATCAATTCCTTTCTCCTTACAAAATTCTTCAAATCTCTCATTCTCAAATTCTCCTCAATGATCACTTTGAATAGAAATAATTTCACACCCTAATTTTCTTTGAATCCAAGTCAAAAAATTTCTAAATTCCTCAAATGATTCACTCTTATGAAATAGAAATCTAACCCGCGTGAATCTTGAGTAATCATCTACAATCGCAAATTCGTATACCTTCCCTCATAGACTCACAGTTCCAACTGGTCCAAAAAGATCCATGTGTAAAATTTCCAACGGTTTACTAGTTCTAAGATCCTTATTAGATTGAAAAGAGGACTTCACCTGCTTTCCTAATTGACATGCATCACAAAGGTGGTCCTTAGTAAAGTCTAGTTTTGGTATACCTCTCACTAAGTTCTTTTGGATAATCCTTCTAAGGTTTTTCATGCTAGAATAACAAAGTCTCCTATGCCAAAGCCATAACTCATCAGATACAGTTTTCAAATAAAAAGAAGTAGGAGTTTGAATGCAATTTAAATCTAGCATATAAATATTGTTTGCCCTTTTTCCATTCAAAACATCTTTACCATTTAGGCTTAATATGCAGCTAGTAGGAAAAAAATTTATATAGTAACCCTTATCACATAGCTCACTTATACTTAACAAACTATGTATTAAGCCTTCAACCAATAATACATTGTCTATAAAAAAATTCTTTAAATTTCCAATCATAGCTGTCCCAACCACCTTCCTTGTGGTATTATCTCCAAGTGTAACCCTGTCTCCACTTCTGGCTTCCAGTATTATGAATTGAGCAATATCTTCAGTCATGTGCTTTGAACATCCACTGTCCAGGTACCATATGCTCTCACGAGGTCTTGTGTGAGAGCGTTCCTCTTATTGATCTGACTGATTAAGATTGTCAGCCATTAAGCACAGATTAATGACTTCCTCTTCTTTTTCAGTCTCTGATGAATCTGAAGTTGAGTCCGCCCATAAAGCTTTTTGAAACTTCTTTCTGCCCTTCTTTACAGTAGGTTTCTCCTCTACCTTCACCTTGCTAGGATTGGCTTTGAGTTTAGGGCAATCCGTCTTTATATGTCCAGGTTTCCTGCACTCATAACAAATAATATCATTTAAAACCTTGGCGTTTCTATTGAATTTACCTCTATTCCATTGCTGGCATTTCTTCTGCTTCCTCTTCAGAAAGCTTCTGAATTGTCTAGTCATCAATGCGATGTCTTCTTTATCCTCAGGTTATGAGTGTTCACTCTCAGACTCTTCCACATTCAGTACTATGTTCTTCTCCCTTCATGGTTCACCTGCATCAATCTTTCTTTGGCTAACTCCTTGCTCGTAAGCAATAAGCGAACTAAGAAGATTGTCAATATAATAAATGTTTAAATCCTTAGACTCTATAATTGCAGTAATTTTAGCATCATAAGCAGTAGGTAAATAACGAAGAATCTTATTAACCATTTCAGCATTCGTTAGTTCCCTACCAAGTGCATGCAAGGAGGTGACTATTTGTATGAATCTTGTGTACATGTCAGAAATGGATTCATTAGGTTTCATGTGAAACAATTCATAAACATGCAACAAGATATTGAGTCTAGATTGTTTAACCTCATTAGTCCCCTCATATGTTATACAAAGTCTATCCCATATGTCCTTTCCACTTTTGCAAGTGAAAACCCACATGTAGTCTTCCAAGTTTAAAGAACAAAAGAAACTATTCAAGCATTTGGCATTTAGTTATGCTAAATCACATTCTTCTACTATCCAATCTACAAAAGGTGTTTCAACTCTAACTCCATCAACTAATCTAGTTGGTTTTGTATATCCTTCCTGTACTAAGATCCACATACATTAATCAAGTAACTGTAAGAAAGTAGACATGCATGTTTTCCAAAAATCAAAAGGTATATTATCAAACA
This sequence comes from Dendrobium nobile, assembly GCA_022539455.1. Classification (NCBI taxonomy): domain Eukaryota; kingdom Viridiplantae; phylum Streptophyta; class Magnoliopsida; order Asparagales; family Orchidaceae; genus Dendrobium; species Dendrobium nobile. The sequence continues at coordinate 25,330,492 of CM039733.1, forward strand.
GTGGAGGTCTAGTAATAGAGTAAACCTCAAGGGTGTTTCTGTTTCCAAATGTATCCATCTACGTTAATCAAAAAGTAGTCTAAACTTATGATTTTAAAACAATGCTCTGATACCACTTGTTGAGATTCATTCACAATGAATTAGGTTGTTAAACCTAAGCTTATATCCTAGTGGCTAACCAAGAGGTGGGGTGAATTGGTAATTAAAATATTTGAACCCTCTTTTTAAACTTTGGAAATTTAAACTTAATTATTAGTGAATTTTTTAGAAAAAGATTTTTTAACCACAAGTTGTAAATGATAAACAAAATAAAAGCGGAAAAGTAAAGAACACCAGATTTATAATGGTTCGGTCAAAACCAGACCTACATCCACTCCCCGGAGGCACCCTCCGAGAATTGCACTAATACCACTAGTGACTCTCCTTTAACACCCACAGCAAGGCGAAGAAGCCTTTACAAAAGCTCTTTTCACCACTACCTAGTGCGGTAGAGAACTGTCTTCCTTTTACACTTATCCCCAATGTTGGCAGAGAACTATCCATCCTTTTACACTCTCCTAATGTGGGTAGAGAACCCTTCATACTTTCACACTCTCCTAGGGTGGGCAGAGAACCTTTCGTCCTTTCACACTCTCCTAGTGTGGACAGAGAATCCTTCGGCTGTTCACACTCTCCTAGTGTGGGCAGAGAACCCTTCGGCTGTTCACACTCTCCAAGTGTCAGCAGAGAACTTGATCTCCTTGACAGATCTCCTCACAAGAAATCTAGAAGGAAGAAAGAAAAGAGTGAAGTAATCCCAAATCATAAGTAGAGATTCATACCTTTGAACACCAAGCGAAGCCTTCACGCTCCAATGGTAGGAATCCTCCTTTGAATGCTCTCTCACACTCTCTCCTTGACTCTTCTTTCAATAGGCAAGAAGATCAAATGGAAAAAAGATTTGGTGGCAGTCTAAATTGGACTATATATAGGAGAGACAAGAAAAATCGTCCAAAACTGCAAATTTTCAAGTCAACATGAAATGGATCATCTCGTATGATCGTGGATCGTTCTCGATGATTTTACTTAAAGTATCGGAAACGATCCTGATGTATATTAGTACGAACTATATTAGTACACGATCATCATCTAGTACGAACTAGGTTCTTCCAGTATGATCAGTTATACCATAGGTCGGTTCCCTAATAACTACAGGATGTAACCAACTGTGTTAAGTCGGTTCACATCATCCTGGGACGAACAGTCATTTGTCCGGACAAAATTTTTATAGAGGGCAACTCATCCTGGTCTGATTATAAGTTTCGTCTGAATGAAATTTTTACAGAGAAGAAATCATCCTGGGATGATTTGGATTTCATCTGAACGAAATTTTTACAGAGCCCAACTCGTGCTGGCATGATTATACATTTTGTTTGAACAAAATTTTTACTGAGCCCAACTCATCTTGGGATTAAAATAATTTTGTCCTGGATGATCAGGACTTAGAAAAATTTCCTTCAAATCCTGTTCGTTCTATTGCTCGTATAAGGAGATAACTGACCTGATCGTCCCGTATGAACTGGGTTCGTCCCGTACGATTTGTATAAATTTTGTAAGATCTCCTTAAGTGTGTGTGTGTGTGTTTTTATTCACTCAATTACAACCACTCCCTTTCAATTCAAAGAATAATTTTAAGGCTTCAATTTACAATGGATTGTATGTTGAATTTGATTTGAAGTCTTCATAGTTTGGAGTTCAAATTTCCTGAAATGATAGTACACACAAGAGCAAAAATAAATCTTCCAAAAAAAAGTGTTAGGAGATAACTACACATAAAATAATAATATTTGGAATCATCAAAACTATACAAGTTGCAAGAATATAAAACATGCAAATAGCAACTCTCTTAACAGGACATGGAAGGAGCTATTTAAATAGAAGATTGGAAGATGGTCGGGTGGTGCAAGAAATTGAAAATTGTATTTTGATTCAACGATGAAGCTAGTGATATGTTCTAATGTAAGATTTGGCTTTCTTTTATTTCTTTGATCTCTAATGAAGGTAATGTATTCAATGTATAAAATGATTGGATCAGCTGCATTGAGATCAATCTCATTCATGATGAAGTAGTTAGTAAGGGATATAAGAGGTGTGATGTTTATCTGATCACTAGCTTTTGGAATTTTTTTAATTTTGAAGGATGCGTTCAACGATTCAGGTGTCTCAGACTATGGTATTACCATGAGGAATGTGGATATTTATTAAAGACTTCCTAAGGGTGGTGTTGAAAGGAATCCAATTGTAGTTAGGGAGAAAGACTAAAGAATGAAGTTTTTCACTTGTGGTAGAAAGGTGTAGAATTTAACTAAAATCTTGATATGTGAATTCTATAAGCCTCTAATTTATATAAGACTAGATGGAAGTGACCTCACTGTTGATTCAAAGGCAAGCAAAGATTTCAAAAACAAGCTTAGAGTTGAATAGAAATGTTAGAGTAAGAATGAATTGAAGGGTGGTGTGAGAAAACAGGTTGAATATGTGCAAGTTAAGAACTTCTTAATTTATGATCTTAGAAGCGGAGATCCCCATAAAATTTTAGCGATGATATTTCTTTATCCACTGTTTTAAGAAAATGGGGATCAACTGGATGTTTGAAAAAACTTCTTATGAAGCCCTTCAATGCTTTCCACTTGCCATTACAAAGAGTATGAACATGTACAGGAAGTAAGAAAAATTGAGAGGAAGGATTGTTGTAAAGAGAATGCATGTGATTTCTCTCTTAAAATAGAAATCATGAATATATATCTTATGATTTTATATCTTATACTGTGATCTAAGTAATTTAATTTACCTAGTCTGATCAATCAAAAAGTTACTCCTATCGTACAATATGATTAGAATCATACTAGATGTTCAATGTTAAGATGGTCATCACGAGATATCAACCTGGATGATCATTAACTAGTGCGAGGTAGAAATCACATAAGAAGTTCTAGTAATTAATCATTTACTAGTGCCAGGTAGAACCTATGAGCTCTACTAGATGTTCAATGTTAAGATGGTCATCCCGTATAGTATGATTAGAATATATTTAAGAATTATCTTAACAATAATCATATGATACTCCTTAGGATTAGCTTTAAATGTAGCACAAAGATAAATACTAAACATAGTGTCAGGTCTGCTAGCTATCAAATATAACTTATATATTATAATCCCCTTATACTTCTTCTAATCTACAGATTTTTCACTTGGATCCTTATCCAACTGCATGGTAGAGCTCATAGGTGAATTTATTTCCCTAGCATTCTCTATCTCATATTTCTTCCAAATGTCTTTAATATAATTTTCCTGACTAAGAAAAGTTCCATTATATCTTTCATAGTAAATCCAAGAAAGTAAGTAAGCTCTCCCATCATACGCATATCAAATTCTTCATTTATTGCACTTAAAAATTTGTCACAAAGATTTTGTATTAGTTGATCCAAATAATATGTCATCCACATAGATTTGAGCGATGAGAAAACTTTCTCCTATACTTTTAAGAAATATGGTGGTATCTACACTACCTTTAATAAAAGATCTATCTAGGAGGAAGGAACTAAGTCTTTCATACCACACTCTAGGTGCTTACTTTAATCCATATAATGAGTTCTTTAATTTGAACACATGATTGGAAAATTGTGAATTTTTAAATCTAGAGGGTTATTCTAGATAGATAACTTCCTTATCATCCCTATTGACAAAGACACTCTTAACATTCATCTAGTATAATTTAAAGCCTTTAAAGGAAGAAAAGGCTAGTGAAACCCTAATGACTTCTAATCTAGCTACAGGGCCAAATGTTTTCTCAAAGTACATTCCTTTTATTTAATTATACCCCTTAGCTACCAACCTAGCCTTATTCCTAATCATTATACCAAAAGCATTCGTCTTATTTTAAAAGACCCACATAGTTCTAATAAAACTCTTATTTTTAGGACTTCTAACCAACTCCCAAACATCATTCCTAACAAATTGATTTAATTTTTCTTGCAAGGCTAGGATCCAAAATTCATTAGATAGGGATTGATCTATGTTTGATGGTTTTATCATTAAGATGAAAGAAGAGTGGTTAACCTCCTTTATAAGCCAATGCCTAGATCTTACTCCTATAGATGGATCACCTAAGATGAGATCATTAGGATGACCAGATTAATATCTTAAATCTCTAGGCAAAAGATCCTTTGGCTCTATTCTATTTTCTAGGTCAGTAGATTCTGCTCCTTGGGTGACCTCTACCAATTCTTTTTCTTCTGACCTAGGCTCAAAAGAATTATTAAATTCAACCAATACTTCATGGGTGGTTTCCTCTACCACTAATGTCCTCCTATTGAACACTCTATAGGATTTACATATAGAAGAATATCCTATGAAAATTCCATCGAATTTAAGATCAAATTTTCCTTAGGGAGATTTTCCATTCTTTAAAAGAAATAACTTACAATAAAAAGTATGAAGGTGAGAGAGATTAGGTGTCTTATCTTTGAGTAGTTCATAGGGTGCCTTATTGTTTAGATATGAAATGAACCCTATTAAGAATATAGTAAACAAAATTCACAGCTTCAGTCCAAAAATATTTAGGAAGTGAATACTCAGCTAATATGGATCTAACAGCTTCTATGAAGTTTCTATTTTCTCTTTCGGCAACCCTATTATGTTGAGGGATTCTAGGAGCTGAGAAATCATGTTTCATTCCTTGCTCCTTATAGAATGATTCAAACTTATCATTTTCAAATTTTCTATCATGATCATTATGGATAGTTAAGATTTCATAACCTAATTTCTTTTGAATCCATGTTAAGAATGTCTTAAATTCCTCGAATGATTCATTTTTATGTGATAAAAATCTAATCCAAGTAGTTCTCAAGTAATCATGAACAATCACATATCCATATGTTTTCCTACCTAAGCTGGAAGTCTTAAGTGGTCCAAACATATCCATGTGAAGGAATTCTAATGGTCTACAAGTGGTGATGTCCCTAACTGAGTGAAATGAAGTTTTGATTAGCTTTCTTAGTTAGCAAATATTACATAGGTGGCCCTTAGAGAATTCTAATTTGGGTATGCCTTTAGTAGGTACTTTTGGGTTATCTTTCTAAGTTTTTTCATGCTTATATGTCATAGCCAGGATTCATCAGTAATAGTTTTTAAACATAAATAACTAATATAATCAATACAATTTAAGTAAAGTATGTAAACATTATTAATTCTCTCGCCTTCTAGAACAATATTTCCATTTAAACTATCATAAAACTAGTAGGCAAATTTTTAATATGAAAACCTTTATCACACAATTGACTTATATTGAGCAAGTTATGTTTCAGGCCATCTACTAGTAAGATATTTTCAATATAAATTCTTAGAATTACCAAAGATACCAAAACCTACCACTTTCTTAGTTTTATTACCTCCAAGTGTAACTTAGCCTCCTGCCCTAGCCTCCAACATAATGAACTACTTCAAATCTCTAGTCATGTGCCTTAATCATCTACTGTCCAAGTACCACATGCACTCACTAGGCCTTTTGTGAGAGAACTCTTACAAAGTTAATCAAAAATTAGATATGGAAACCCAAGTGAGTTTGGGTTCCATCTTAGGCTTTGATGAATGACTTGAATGCATGCTATGATGTGTTGTAGATGATTTAGGCCTCCACACAAAATGTGTCTAAAAACATGATAGTGGCTATAAAGTGTACTTTTGAATTATAAAAAATATTTAAAGCTCTATATCTCCTAAATAATGCTTAAGTTTTCTTTGATTTATAAAAATAATAAACCCCACTTAATGTACGCAAATATATGTATTGAATCAAGTAATAATGTGTTAGAGTAGAGTGTCAAACCCATAAGAAGTATACTTTCTAGCAATTAATGACTATTATTAACTCTAATTATAGAGAAATTCTACTAAAAATAAAAATATTTTTGTGAAGATTCAATCACTAACTAAAATAGAAAAATAATGGATAAAAGATTTAATTAAAATATTTTGTATTGAAGAATGTAGATTACATATCTTTCCTAATGAAACTCTTATTTGTAATGTGATTCAAAAACATATGCATTCCTAGATCTCTGTCGAGCTTGTAGGGTTAAAAAGGATATATGCTGACCTCCTATAGTTATATCATCTCCCTAAGAATTTAACATATTTTATATCCTATGTCTAGGTATGCAAATATATTATTTTAATATTCCTAATTGTTCTTTCATTCCTCCATCAATGTTATACATCACACTAAATCTTAACTATGCATATGATTATTATATGCATTAAATAAAGAACAACAAAATATTGAAAATATAATTTAACTTTAGTGCACAAAAAATTTTATTAGTGCTTAATATGTTCTTTATATCATTAATCTAAAATTAGAG